>OZ014524.1:410585460-411785460 GCA_963966055.1 Lathyrus aphaca | reverse complement strand
AGGTGCATTTCTCAGGGTTGAAGCGCATTTTGCACTTTCGTGCTTGGTCGAACACTTTTCGCAGATGGGACGCATGGTCCGTTTCTCGTTGAGATTTGACGATCATGTCGTCCATGTATACTTCGAGCATGTCTCCGATTTCGGTTCGGAAAACTTTATTCATCATGTGCTGATACGTTGCTCCTGCGTTTTTTAGACCGAAAGGCATAACGTTGTAAAAGTAATTGCCCGACTCGGTCATGAAGGCCGTGTATTTTTTGTCAGACACGGCCATGGGTATTTTATTGTACCCCGAGTACGCGTCCATGAAGGATAATAATTTGTATCCGGACGAATTTTCGACCAACTTGTCGATGTTAGGTAAAGGGTATGCATCTTTCGGGCACGCCCGATTGAGATCGGTATAATCAACACACATTCTCCATTTTCCACTAGATTTTTTCACAAGTACAACGTTTGAGAGCCAGGTCGTGTACCTGGCCTCGGTTACAAATTTAGCCTCTAGGAGGTCTTTAACAGCAGATTCGGCAGCATCAGTCTTCTCGCTCGACTGCTTTCTCCTGCGTTGAGCGACCGCTTTATGTGTTGGGTCGATAGAGAGGTGGTGACAAGCTGTTTCTGGGTCGAGCCCTGGCATTTCTGCGGCGCTCCATGCAAACAAGTCTGCGTTCCCTTTGAGGCAAGCTTCTAATTGTCGTTTCACCAATTCGGGCATATGTGCCCCGATTTTGACGCACCGGGCAGGGTCCTCTCCCAAGGGAATTAGCTCGAAATCTCCGTCCGGTATTGGTCGGGCTAAGGCTTCTGCTGGTCTCTGGATGCTCTCTCTACTATCTGAAAACCTGCAGTCTAGGTCGATCGAATCGACTTGAGGGAAAGCCTTGGGTACATCTGGCAAATCCAATGTCGGGGGACATGGTTGGTACGATATCGAGCTGAGGCCTTTTGATGCTGCCTCGAAACATCTGCGGGCAGCATCGACGTCTCCGTGCAATGTGGCGACTCTGCCCGAAGTAGTATAGTACTTCATCTTCAAGTGGACGGTGGATGACACGGCTATCAACTCGGCTAGAGTTGGTCGTCCTAATATGCATTGGTATAGTGACGGGCAATCCACGACAAGGAATTGGACCCTAACCGTCCTGGCTGTCTCGCCCGCCCCGAAAGTGACAAACAGGTCAACATAACCCCACGGTCGGGATACTGCTCCGTTGAAACCTTGCAGGTCTGATCCGACGTATGGAGTCAGATGTGTTTCGTTCAGTTGGAGTGTTGAAAACAGTTGGGAGTACATGATGTCGCATGAACTACCTTGGTCCACCAATATCCTCCTTACATCGAAGTTCGCCATGCGTGCTCGGATGAGTAAAGGAATGCTGGCGTTGGGTGCTCCTCCCAGGAGCTCTTCTCGATAGAATGCGAGGGGTATGGAACCTTCCCTCGGTGGATCTAAAGTGGCGTTTTGCGCGGGCCCTTTGGCGATCAGCTGGTCGAATTTTCTCTTCACGGAACCGACCGTGATTTTATTGAAGCCCCCCCCTGATATGACCATCGCAGAAGGGAACGCTTCCCACGGACTGTGGGAGGAGAGGTATCCCGTACCATTGGTGTGGTCTGGCAAAAAGAAATCTTCCGGGCGGTAAATGCTCAGGGCGACTTGCATGTTAGCGTCTGCAGGGATTGGCACGGCTTCTTCGATTTTCTGGGTCTCCTGAGTATCTTGTCGAGGATTATCTCTGGACTTCGTGAACTGTTTCAGGTGCCCTTCTTTGATGAGGATTTCGATTGCGTCCTTGAGGTGGATGCAATCCTCTGTGTTGTGCCCATGACTCTTGTGGAATCTACAGTATTTCGTTTTATCTGTACCGGGCTTGCTAGGTTGTTGCCTCGGGAAGCGTACTCCCGCTTGTTTGAATTTTGAATTGGCGCATTCAGACAAAATTTTCTCCCTAGAGGCTAGGAGGGGCGTGTATTCGTGGAACCGACCAATAGGTCCTCGGTGCTCTCGCGGTTCACGGGAGCGCTCGTCCTTTCTTTTGTCTCCTCCTCGACGAGATGTCGAGGGCTCATCAACTCGGTGTGGTTTGGCGTCTTCACGGCGTCGAGCGTCTCTGACTGAACTGGCCGCTTGCTTTTCTTCATATTGGATGTAAGCTTGGGCTTTTAGCAAGAATGCGTCAAGGGTGGCCGGGGTTTCAATGCTGACCGCCCGATGGAAATCGGTCGAGGGACGTAACCCTCGTTCCAGCAGGTACTTTTTCATGTCGTCGGTCGTAGACCCTTGGACTGCCTCTTTATTGAACCTTTCGATGTAAGTTCGTAAAGGCTCGTCCCTCCCTTGGATTATTGCTTCGAGCGAAGCCTCTGTCTTAGGGTGTCGTCTTGATGCGGTAAAGTGTCTAGAGAACGTGCGCCCAAGTTGTTTCCATGATGTGATGGATTCAGCTTCAAGACTTTTATACCACGTCATTGCCCCTTTCCTCAGCGTCGTGGGAAAGAGTCGACATTTAATTGCTCCTCGAACGCCCCGATAGTCGAGCAAGGCATCGATGTTTTCGATGTGTTCGTCTGGATCGGTAGTCCCGTCGTACGAGCCTAGAGGAGGAGGTTTCTCTAAGCCTCTTGGGAGCTTGGCTGCCATAATTTCAGATGACAAGGGACCCCGAGCGTCCTCGTCGTCACTGGAAATAAGCGATGATTTGTGCTCGTATTTCTTTGTTCTTCGAGGGGAGGTGGATCTTGATCTGCTCCTTCTTGATTTTCTTTTAGGAGAGGGTTGTGGAGATGACTGACGAAAGCGTTTGTTGCCTGTTGATTCGTCCGTGTTTCCTCTCCTCTTCTTCTTCGCAGGAGACGGAGTGAACTCCCCTCGGGGCTTCTTTGGAGAATGAGGTCGACGAGAATTATCTTCAAGTCGGGCAATCTTTTCACCATGAGTGAGGAGTAGCAAGTTCGTTTGATTTAGGATTTCGGCCAGCGCGGCGAAATCTGACCCCGAAGGAGTCGAAGGAAAAAGAGTTTCCGGGCGACTCTCCAAGGGTTGGTCACGGTCGGGTGAAGGTGATGTTGCCTTCCCTTCTGGTCGGTCGTGCACCGTTTCATCGTGTAGGGGAGGCTGGATGTTGCTCTCACGTTGCGTGAGAATCATCCCATCATTCGATCGATTCTCCTGGTTGTCCCGAGCAACCATGGATCTTGTTGAAACTTTTGTTCTTTGAGGATCTTGAAAGAAGAACGGGGAAATCTTAGCCTTTCCCACAGACGGCGCCACCTGATCGTACCTGGAGATCAGGATCCGATACGGCTGGACTCGAGAGCGGGCGGAAGTGGTCGTTGAGGAGAAAAAGGGGTGTACCTGCAATGCACTCCGATGCCAAAGTAAGTATCCGAGCAAGAGTGAGCAAGTACTAGTATTAGGGTTGAAAATTGAATACCTGACCCTCTCAAATGAGAGAGTTTATATAAAGGATCAGCTAGAAGACTATTGGTTCGTTTTATGAGGTGCGGATCGAGGGGTCTGTGAAGATAGGCAACGGTCAATACTAGTCGTTAGAGGGTCTCTTTGTGATCGGATCATTAGGGGTCGACTGAGGGACCACTTTTCATGACTGTGCTCGACGTCGAGCAAAGTAAATGGATCAGTCTTTTTGGCCCAATAAGAAGAATTGGGCCGGGTCGGAACAACTAGTTTTGCTCAAAAACTATAATTAAATCGAGGACTGTACGAACGATACAAAACTTTTCATATCCTTCCTATATGTTACGAGGGAAAATTATGAAGGAAGTCCATGCAAAAAATCATCTGAAAATTTGAATCTACAAAACTTTTCAAAATGCAAGTTTCGGACAAAAAACCGTAATATAACATACACAAGTTTATACTAGTTTTGCTCAAAAAATTAAAAAAAAAAATTAACTTGAGGACTATACGAAACAATACAAAACTTTTCAGATCCTTCCTGTATGTAACGACGAAAGGTTATGATGGAAGTCCATGCATAAAATCATCTGAAAATTTGATTCTACGAAACTTTTCCAATTGCAAGTTTAGGTTAAAAAATTATAATATATTATACACAAGTTTATACTAGTTTTGCTCAAAAAATATAATTTAATCGAGCACTACAAAACGATACAAAACTTATAAGATCCTTCCTATATGATACGAGGGAAGGTTATGATGGAAGTCCATGCAAAAAATAATCTGAAAATTTGATTCTACGAAACTTTTCCAATTGCAAGTGACGGTCAAAAAATCATAATATATTATACACACGTTTATACTAGTTCTGCTCAAAAAATATAATTAAATCGAGGACTACGAAACAAAACAAAACATTGCAGATCCTTCCTATATGATACGAGGGAAGGTTATGATGGAAGTCCATGCAAAAAATCATTTGATACTTTGATTCTACGAAACTTTTCCAAATGAAAGTTTCAGTCAAATAATCATAATATATTATACACATGTTTATACTAGTTTTGCTCAAAAAAATATAATTAAATCAAGGACTTACGAATCGATAAAAAACTTTTTAGATCCTTCCTATATGTTATGAGGGAAGGTTATGATGGAAGTCCATGCAAAAAATCATCTAAAATTTGATTCTACGAAACTTTTCAAAATACAAGTTTCTATCAAAAAATCGTAATATATCATACACAAGTTTATACTAGTTTTGCTCAAAAAATAAAAATTAAATTGAGGAATATACGAAACGATAAAATACTTTTCAGATCCTTCCTATATTTTATGAGGGAAGTTTCTGATGGAAGTCCATGCAAATAATCATCTGAATATTGGATTCTACGAAACCTTTCCAATTGCAAGTTTCATTCAAAAAATCATAATAAATTATTCACATATTTATACTAGTTTTTCTCAAAAACTATAATTAAATCGAGGACTGTACGAACGATACAAAACTTTTCATATCCTTCCTATATGTTTCAAAGGAAAGTTATGATGGAAGTCCATGCAAAAAATCATCTGAAAATTTGAATCTATGAAACTTTTCAAAATACAAGTTTCGGTCAAAAAATCGTAATATAACATACACAACTTTTTACTAGTTTTGCTCAAAAAATAAAATTAAATTAAATTGAGGACTATACGAAACGATACAAAACTTTTCAAATCCTTCTTGTATGTAACGAAAAAAGGTTATGATGGAAGTCCATGCATAAAATCATCTGAAAATTTGATTTTAAGAAACTTTTCCAATTGCAAGTTTAGGTCAAAAAATCATAATATATTATACACAAGTTTATGCTAGTTTTGCTCAAAAAATATAATTAAATCGAGGACTACAAAACGATATAAAACTTATAAGATCCATCCTATATGATACAAGGGAAGGTTATGATGGAAGTCCATGCAAAAAAGAATTTGAAAATTTGATTCTACGAAACTTTTCCAATTGCAAGTTTCGGTCAAAAAATCATAATATATTATACACAAGTTTATACTAGTTCTGCTCAAAAAATATAATTAAATCGAGGACTACGAAACAATACAAAACATTGCAGATCCTTCCTATATGATACGAGGGAGGTTATGATGGAAGTCCATGCAAAAAATCATTTGATACTTTGATTCTACGAAACTTTTCCCAATGAAAGTTTCAGTCAAAAAATCATAATATATTATACACATGTTTAAACTAGTTTTGCTCAAAAAATATAATTAAATCAAGGACTGTACGAATAGATAAAAAACTTTTTAGATCCTTCCTATATGTTACGAGGGAAGGTTATGATGGAAATCCATGCAAAAAATCATCTGAAAATTTGATTCTACGAAACTTTTCCAATTGCAAGTTTCAGTCAAAAAATCATAATATATTATACACAAGTTTATACTAGTTCTGCTAAAAAAATATAATTAAATCGAGGACTACGAAATAATAAAAAACTTTGCAGATCCTTCCTATATGATACGAGCGAAGGTTATCATGGTAGTCCTTGCAAAAATCATTTGATAATTTGATTTTACGAAACTTTTCCAAATGAAAGTTTCAGTCAAAAAATCATAATATATTAAACACATGTTTATACTTGTTTTGCTCAAAAAATATAATTAAATCAAGGACTGTATGAATCGATAAAAAACTTTTTAGATCCTTCCTATATGTTACGAGGGAAGGTTATGATGGAAGTCCATGCAAAAACTCATCTGAAAATTTGATTCTACGAAACTTTTCAAAATGCAAGTTTCTGTCAAAAAATCGTAATGTATCATACACAAGTTTATACTAGTTTTGCTCAAAAAATAAAATTAAATTGAGGAATATACGAAACGATCAAAAACTTTTCAGATCCTTCCTATATTTTATGAGGGAAGTTTCTGATGGAAGTCCATGCAAATAATCATCTGAAAATTTGATTCTACAAAACCTTTCCAATTGCAAGTTTCATTTAAAAAATCATAATAAATTATTCACATGTTTATACTAGTTTTTCTCAAAAACTATAATTAAATCGAGGACTGTACGAACGATACAAAACTTTTCATATCCTTCCTATATGTTTCGATGGAAAGTTATGATGGAAGTCCATGCAAAAAATCATCTGAAAATTTGAATCTATGAAACTTTTCAAAATGCAGTTTCGATCAAAAAATCGTAATATAACATACACAACTTTATACTAGTTTTGGTCAAAAAATAAAATAAATTTAAATTGAGGACTATACGAAACGATACAAAACTTTTCAGATCCTTCCTGTATGTAACGACGAAAGGTTATGATGGAAGTCCATGCATAAAATCATCTGAAAATTTGATTCTAAGAAACTTTTCCAATTGCAACTTTAGGACAAAAAATCATAATATATTATACACAAGTTAATACTAGTTTTGCTCAAAAAATATAATTAAATCGAGGACTACAAAACGATACAAAACTTTTCAGATCCTTCCTATATGATACGAGGGAAGGTTATGATGGAAGTCCATGCAAAAAATAATCTGAAAATTTGAATCTACAAAACTTTTCCAATTTCAAGTTTCGGTCAAAAAATCATAATATATTATACACAAGTTAATACTAGTTCTGCTAAAAAAATATAATTAAATTGAGGACTACGAAACAATACAAAACATTGCAGATCCTTCCTATATGATACGAGTGAAGGTTATGATGGAAGTCCATGCAAAAAATCATTTGATACTTTGATTCTACGAAACTTTTCCAAATGAAAGTTTCAGTCTAAAAATCATAATATATTATACACATGTTTATACTAGTTTTGCTCAAAAAAATATAATTAAATCGAGGACTACGAAACGATAGAAAACTTTTCAGATCCTTCCTATATGATACGAGGGAAGGTTATGATGGAAATCCATGCAAATAATCATCTGAAAATTTGATTCTACGAAACTTTTCCAATTGCAAGTTTCAGTCAAAAAATCATAATATATTATTCACAAGTTTATACTAGTTCTGCTAAAAAAATATAATTAAATCGAGGAATACGAAACAATAAAAAACTTTGCAGATCCTTCCTATATGATACGAGCGAAGGTTATCATGGTAGTCCTTGCAAAAATCATTTGATAATTTGATTTTACGAAACTTTTCCAAATGAAAGTTTCAGTCAAAAAATCATAATATATTAAACACATGTTTATACTAGTTTTACTCAAAAAATATAATTAAATCAAGGACTGTACGAATCGATAAAAAACTTTTTAGATCCTTCCTATATGTTACGAGGGAAGGTTATGATGGAAGTCCATGCAAAAACTCATCTGAAAATTTGATTCTACAAAACTTTTCAAAATGCAAGTTTCTGTCAAAAAATCGTAATATATCATACACAAGTTTATACTAGTTTTGCTTAAAAAATAAAAATTATTCACATGTTTATCATCTGAAAATTTGATTCTACGAAACTTTTCCAATTGCAAGTTTCATTCAAAAAATCATAATAAATTATTCACATGTTTATACTAGTTTTGCTCAAAAACTATAATTAAATCGAGGGAAAATACTTTGCAGATCCTTCCTATATGTTTATACGAGGGAAAATTATGAAGGAAGTCCATGCAAAAAATCATCTAAAAATTTGAATCTACGAAACTTTTCAAAATGCAAGTTTCGGTCAAAAAATCGTAATATAACATACACAAGTTTATACTAGTTTTGCTCAAAAAATTAAAAAAAAATTAACTTGAGGACTATACGAAACGATACAAAACTTTTCAGATCCTTCCTGTATGTAACGACGAAAGGTTGTGATGGAAGTCCATGCATAAAATCATCTGAAAATTTCATTCTACGAAACTTTTTCAATTGCAAGTTTAGGTTAAAAAATCATAATATATTATACACAAGTTTATAATAGTTTTGCTCAAAAAATATAATTTAATCGAGGACTACAAAACGATACAAAACTTATAAGATCCTTCCTATATGATACGAGGGAAGGTTATGATGGAAGTCCATGCAAAAAATAATCTGAAAATTTGATTCTACGAAACTTTTCCAATTGCAAGTGACGGTCAAAAAATCATAATATATTATACACACGTTTATACTAGTTCTGCTCAAAAAATATAATTAAATCGAGGACTACGAAACAATACAAAACATTGCAGATCCTTCCTATATGATACGAGGGAAGGTTATGATGGAAGTCCATGCAAAAAATCATTTGATACTTTGATTCTACGAAACTTTTCCAAATGAAAGTTTCAGTCAAAAAATCATAATATATTATACACATGTTTATACTAGTTTTGCTCAAAAAAATATAATTAAATCAAGGACTGTACGAATCGATAAAAAAAAATTTAGATCCTTCCTATATGTTACGAGGGAAGGTTATGATGGAAGTCCATGCAAAAAATCATCTAAAAATTTGATTCTACGAAACGTTTCAAAATGCAAGTTTCTGTCAAAAAATTGTGATATTATACACAAGTTTATACTAGTTTTGCTCAAAAAATCAAATTAAATCGAGGACTATACGAAATAATACAAAACTTTTCAGATCCTTCTTATATGTTACGAGGGAAGGTTATGATGGAAGTCCATGCAAAAAAATATCTCAAAATTTTATTCTACGAAACTTTTCCAATTGCGAGTTTCGTTCAAAAAATCATAATATATTATACACATGTTTATACTAGTTTTGCTCAAAAACTATAATTAAATTGAGGACTGTACGAAACGATACAAAACTTTTCAGATCCTTTCTATATGTTACGAGGGAAGGTTATCATGGAATTCCATGCAAAAAATCATCTGAAAATCTGATTCTACGAAAGTTTTCAAAAATGCAAGTTTCGGTAAAAAAATTGTAATATATTATACACAAGTTTATACTAGTTTTGCTCAAAAAATCAAATTATATCGAGGACTATACGAAACAATACAAAACTTTTCACATCCTTCCTATATGTTACGAGGGAAGGTTATGATGGAAGTCCATGCAAAAAATCATCTGAAAATTTGATTCTACAAAACTTTTCCAATTGCAAGTTTAGTTCAAAAAATCAAAATATATTATGCACATGATTATAATAGTTTAGCTCAATAACTATAATTAAATCGAGGACTTTACGAAACGATGCAAAACATTTCAGATCCTTCCTATATGTTACAAGGGAAGGTTATGATGGAAGTCCATGCAAAAAATCATCTGAAATTTTGAGTCTACGAAACTTTTCAAAATGCAAGTTTCGGTCAAAAAATCATAATATATCATACACAAGTTTATACTAGTCTTGCTCCAAAAAAAAATTAAATTGAGGACTACGAAACGATACAAAACTTTTCAGATCCTTCCTATATGTTACGAGGGAAGGTTATAATGGAAATCCATTCAAAAAATTATCTGAAAATTTCATTCTACGAAACTTTTCCAAATGCAAGTTTCGTTCAAAAAACCAAAATATATTATGCACTTGATTATAATAGCTTAGCTCAAAAACTATAATTAAATTTAGGACTGTACGAAACGATGAAAAACTTTTCAGATCCTTCCTATATGTTACAAGGGAAGGTTATGATGGAAGTTCATGCAAAAAATCATCTGAAATTTTGAGTCTACGAAACTTTTCAAAATACAAGTTTCGGTCAAAAAATCGTAATATATTATGCACATGTTTATACTAGTTTAGCTCAAAAACTATAATTAAATCGAGGACTGTACGAAACGATACAAAATTTTCAGATCCTTCCTAAATGTTACGAGGGAAGGTTATGATGGAAGTCCATGCCAAAAATAATCTGAAAATTTGATTCTACAAAACTTTTCAAAATGCATGTTTCGGTCAAAAAATTATAATATATTATAAACAAGTTTATACTAGTTTTGCTCAAAAAATAAAATTATATCGAAGACTATAAGAAATAATACAAAACTTTTCACATCTTTCCTATATGTTACAAGGGAAGTTTATAATGGAAGTCCATGCAAAAAATCATCTGAAAATTTGATTCTACGAAACATTTCGAAATGCAAGTTTCGGTCAAAAAATTGTAATATATCATACACAAATTTATACTAGTTTTGCTCAAAAAATAAAAATTAAATTGAGTAGTATACGAAACAATACAAAACTTTTTAGGTCCTTCCTGTATGTTACGCATGAAGGTTATGATGGAAGTCCATGCAAAATTTAATCTGAAAAAGTTGATTCTACGAAACGTTTCCAATTGCAAGTTTCGGTCAAAAAATCATAATATATTATACACGAGTTTATACTAGTTTTCCTTAAAAAATATAATTAAATCGAGGACTACAAAACGATACAAAACTTTTCAGATCCTTCTTATATTATATGAGGGAATGTTATGATGGAATTCCATGCATATAATCATCTGAAAATTTGTTTCTACGAAACTTTTCCAATTGCAAGTTTCGGTCAAAAAATCATAATATATTATGCACAAGTTTATACTAGTTTTGCTTAATAAAAATAATTAAATCGAGGACTACGAAATAATACAAAACTTTGCAGATCCTTCCTATATGATACGAGGGAAGGTTATGATAGATGTCCACGCAAAATATCATCTGAAAATTTGATTCTACGAAACTTTTCCAAATGCTAGTTTTGGTCAAAAAATCATAATATATTATTCACATGTTTATACTAGTTTTGATCAAAAAATATAATTAAATCGAGGACTGTACGAATCGATAATTTTTTTATTAGATCCTTGTTATGAGGGATGGTTATGATGGAAGTCCATGCGCAAAAACATCTGAAAATTTGATTCTACGAAACTTTTCCAATTGCAAGTTTCGTTCAAAAAATCATAATATATTATACACATATTTATACTAGTTTTGCTCAAAAACTATAATTAAATTGAGGACTGTACGAAACGATACAAAACGTTTCAGATCCTTCCTATATGTTACGAGGGAAGGTTATGATGAAAGTCTATGCAAAAAATCATCCAAAAATATGATTCTACGAAAGTTTTCAAAATGAGAGTTTCGTTCAAAAAATCATAATATATTATACACATTTATATACTAGTTTTGCTCAAAAACTATAATTAAATTGAGGACAGTACGAAACTATACATAACTTTTCAGATCCTTCTTATATGTTACGAGGGAAGGTTATGATGGAAGTCCATGCAAAATATCATCTGAAAATTTGATCCTACGAAACTTTTCCAATTGCAAGTTTCGTTCAAAAAATCATAATATATTATGCACATGTTTATACTAGTTTAGCTCAAAAACTATAATAAATTGAGGAAAGTACGAAATGATGCAAAACTTTTCAGGTCCTTCCTATATGTTACGAGGGAAGGTTATGTTGGTAGTCCAAGCAAAAAATAATCTGAAAATTTGATTCAACGAAACTTTTGAAATGCAAGTTTCGATCAAAAAATCGTAATATATCATATACAAGTTTATACTAGTTTTGCTCAAAAAATAAAAATTAAATTGAGGACTATACGAAACGATACAAAACTTTTCAAATCCTTCCTATATTTTATGAGGGAAGTTTATGATGGAAGTCCATGCAAATAATCATCTGAAAATTTGATTCTACGAAACATTTCCAATTGCAAGTTTCATATAAAAAATCATAATATATTATACACATGTTTATACTAGTTTTGCTCAAAAACTATAATTAAATCGAGGACTGTACGAAACGATACAAAAATTTTCAGATCCTTCCTGTATGTAACGACGAAAGGTTATGATGGAAGTCCATGCATAAAATCATCTAAAAATTTGATTCTATAAAAATTTTCCAATTGCAAGTTTAGGTCAAAAAATCAAAATATATTATACAAAAGTTTATACTAGTTTTGCTCAAAAAATATAATTAAATCGAGGACTACGAAACGATACAAAACTTTGCAGATCCTTCCTATATGATACGAGGGAAGGTTATGATGGAAGTCCATGCAAAAAATCATTTGATAATTTGATTCTACGAAACTTTTCCAAATGAAAGTTTCAGTCAAAAAATCATAATATATTATACACATGTTTATACTAGTTTTGCTCAAAAAATATAATTAAATCAAGGACTGTATGAATCGATAAAAAACTTTTTAGATCCTTCCTATATGTTACGAGGGAAGGTTATGGTGGAAGTCCATGCAAAAAATCATCTAAAAATTTGATTCTACGAAATTTTCAAAATGCAAGTTTCGGTCAAAAAATTATGATATTTTATACACAAGTTTATACTAGTGTTGCTCAAAAAATCAAATTAAATCGAGGACTATACGAAATATCACAAAACTTTTCAGATCCTTCTTATATGTTACGAGGGAAGGTGATGATGGAAGTCCATGCAAAAATATATCTGAAAATTTGATTCTACGAAACTTTTCCAATTGCATGTTTCGATCAAAAAATCATTATATAATATACACATGTTTAAACTAGTTTTGCTCAAAAACTATAATTAAATTGAGGACTGTACGAAACGATACAAAACTTTTCAGATCCTTCCTTTATTTTACGAGGGAAGGTTATGATGGAATTCCATGAAAAAATCATCTGAAAATTTGATTATACAAAACTTTTCAAAATGCATGTTTCGGTCAAAAAATTGCAATATATTATAAACAAGTTTATACTAGTTTTGCTCAAAAAATCAAATTATATCGAAGACTATAAGAAATAATACAAAACTTTTCACATCTTTCCTATATGTTACAAGGGAAGTTTATAATTGAAGTCCATGCAACAAATTATCTGAAAATTTGATTCTATGAAACATTTCGAAATGCAAGTTTCGGAAAAAAATTGTAATATATCATACACAAATTTATACTAATTTTGCTCAAAAAATAAAAATTAAATTGAGTAGTATACGAAACAATACAAAACATTTCAGGTCCTTCCTGTATGTTAGGGAGGAAGGTTATGATGGAAGTCCATGCAAAAAATCATCTGAAAAGTTGATTCTACGAAACTTTTCCAATTGCAAGTTACGGTCAAAAAATAATAATATATTATACACGAGTTTATACTAGTTTTGCTCAAAAATTATAATTAAATCGAGGACTTTGAAACGATACAAAACTTTTCAGATCCTTCTTATATTATATGAGGGAATGTTATGATGGAAGTCCATGCAAAAAATCATTTGAAAATTTGTTTCTACGAAATTTTCCAATTGCAAGTTTCGGTCAAAAAATCATAATATATTATGAACAAGTTTATACTAGTTTTGCTCAAAAAAAATAATTAAATCGAGGACTACGAAACAATGCAAAACTTTGCAGATCCTTCCTATATGATACGAGGGAAGGTAATGATAGATGTCCATGCAAAAAATCATCTGAAAATTTGATTCTACGAAACTTTTCCAAATGCTAGTTTTGGTCAAAAAATCATAATATATTATACACATGTTTATACTAGTTTTGATCAAAAAATATAATTAAATCGAGGACTGTACGAATCTATAATTTTTTTTTAGATCCTTCCAATATGTTATGAGGGATGATTATGATGGAAGTCCATACAAAAAAACATCTGAAAATTTGATTCTACGAAACTTTTCCAATTGCAAGTTTTGTTCAAAAAATTATAATATATTATACACATATTTATACTAGTTTTTCTCAAAAACTATAATTAAATTGAGGACTGTACGAAACGATACAAAACGTTTCAGATCCTTCCTATATGTTATGAGGGAAAGTTATGATGGAAGTCTATATAAAAAAACATCCGAAAATCTGATTCTACGAAAGTTTTCAAAATGAGAGTTTCGTTCAAAAAATCATAATATATTATACACATTTATATACTAGTTTTGCTCTAAAACTATAATTAAATTGAGGACAGTACGGAACTATACATAACTTTTCAGATCCTTCCTATATGTTACAAGGGAAGGTTATGATGGAAGTCCATGCAAAAAATCATCTGAAAATTTGATTCTACGAAACTTTTCCAATTGCAAGTTTCGTTCAAAAAATCATAATATATTATGCACATGTTTATACTAGTTTAGCTCAAAAACTATAATAAATTGAGGAAAGTACGAAATGATGCAAAACTTTTCAGGTCCTTCCTATATGTTACGAGGGAAGGTTATGATGGTAGTCCAAGCAAAATATAATCTGAAAATTTGATTCAACGAAACTTTTGAAATGCAAGTTTCGGTCAAAAAATCGTAATATATCATACACAAGTTTATACTAGTTTTGCTCAAAAAATAAAAATTAAATTGAAAATATACGAAACGATACAAAACTTTTCAGATCCTTCCTATATTTTATGAGGGAAGTTTATGATGGAAGTCCATGCAAATAATCATCTGAAAATTTGATTCTACGAAACTATTCCAATTGCAAGTTTCATTTAAAAAATCATAATATATTATACATATGTTTATACTAGTTTTGCTCAAAAACTATAATTAAATCGAGGACTGTACGAAACGATACAAAAATTTCCAGATCCTTCCTGTATGTAACGACGAAAGGTTATGATGGAAGTCCATGCATAAAATCATCTAAAAATTTGATTCTAGGAAACTTTTCCAATTGCAAGTTTAGGTCAAAAAATCAAAATATATTATACACAAGTTTATACTAGTTTTGCTCAAAAAATAAAATTAAATCGAGGACTACGAAACGATACAAAACTTTTCAGATCCTTCCTATATGATACGAGGGAAGGTTATGATGGAAGTCCATGCAAAAAATCATCTGAAAATTTGGTTCTACGAAACTTTTCCTATTGCAAGTTTCGGTCAAAAAATCATAATATATTATACACAAGTTTATACTAGTTTTGCTCAAAAAATATAATTAAATCAAGGACTACGAAATAATACAAAACTTTGCAGATCCTTCCTATATGTACGAGGGAAGGTTATGATGGAAGTCCATGCAAAAAAACATTTGATAATTTGATTCTACGAAACTTTTCCAAATGAAAGTTTCAGTCAAAAAATCATAATATATTATACACATGTTTATACTAGTTTTGCTAAAAAAATATAATTAAATCAAGGACTGTATGAATCGATAAAAAACTTTTTAGATCCTTCCTATATGTTACGAGGGAAGGTTATGATGGAAGTCCATGAAAAAAATCATATGAAAAAATAGATTCTACGAAATTTTCCTATTGCAAGTTTTGTTCAAAAAATCATAATATATTATGCACGTGTTTATACTAGTTTAGCTCAAAACCTTTAAATAAATCGAGGACTGTACGAAACGATGCGAAACTTTTCAGATCATTCATATATGTTGCGAGGGAAGGTTATGATGGAAGTCCATGCAAAAAATAATCTGAAAATTTGATTCTACGAAACTTTTCGAAACGCAAGTTTCGGTCAAAAAATCGTAATATATCATACACAATTTATACTAGTTTTGTTCATAAAATAAAATTAAACCGAGGCCTATACGAAATGATACAAAACTTTTCAGATCCTTCCAATATGTTACGAGGGAAGGTTATGATGGAAGTCCACAAAAAAATCAACTGAAAATTTGATTCTACGAAACTTTTCAAAATGCATGTTTCGGTCAAAAAATCGTAATATATCAAACACAAGTTTATACTAGTTTTGCTCAAAAAATAAAAATTAAATTGAGGAGTATACGAAACGATTCAAATCTTTTCAGATCCTTCCTACATGTTACGAGGGAAGGTTATGATGGAAGTCCATGCAAAAAATCATCTGAAAATTTGATTCTACATAACTTTTCCAATTGCAAGTTTCGGTAAAAAAATCGCAATATATCCTACACAAGTTTATACTAGTTTTGCTCAAAAAATATAATTAAATCGAGGACTATACGAAACGATACAAAACTTTTTTGATCCTTCCTATATGATACGATGGAAGGTTATGATGGAAGTCAATGCAAAAAATCAATTGATAATTTGATTCTAAGAAACTTTTCCAAATGCAAGTTTCAGTCAAAAAATCATAATATATTATACACATGTTTATACTAGTTTTGCTCAAAAAAATATAATTAAATCAAGGACTGTACGAATCAGTAAAAAACTTTTTAGATCCTTCCTATAATTTAGGAGGGAAGGTTATCATGGAAGTCCATGAAAAAAATCATCTGAAAATTTTATTCTACGAAACTTTTCAAAATGCAAGTTTCTTTCAAAAAATTGTAATATATTATACACAAGTTCATACTAGTATTGCTCAAAAAATCAAATTAAATCGAGGAATATACGAAACGATACAAAACTTTTCAGATATTTTCTATATGTTATGAGGGAAGGTTATGATGGAAGTCCATGCAAACAAACATCTGAAAATTTGATTCTACGAAACTTTTCAAAATGCATGTTTCGGTCAAAAAATCGTAATATATCATACAAACGTTTATACTAGTTTTGCTCAAAAAATAAAAATTAAGTTGAGGATTATACGAAACTTTGATTCTACGAAACTTTTCCAATTGCAAGTTTCGTTCAAAAAATAATAATATATTATACACATGTTTTAACTAGTTTTGCTCAAAACTATAATTAAATTGAGGACTGTACGAAACAATACAAAACTTTCCAGATCCTTCCTATATGTTACGAGGGAAGGTTATGATGGAAGTCCACGCAAAAAATCATCTGAAATTTTTATTCTACGAAACTTTTCCAATTGCAAGTTTCAGTGAAAAAATCATAATATATTATACTTAAGTTTATACTAGTTATGCTCAAAAAATATAATTAAATCGAGGACTACGAAACAATACAAAACTTTGCAGAACCTTCCTATATGTTACGAGGGAAGGTTATGATGGAAGTCCATGCAAAAAATCATCTGAAAATTTTATTCTACGAAACTTTTCAAAATGCATGTTTTTTCAAAAAATTGTAATATATTATACACAAGTTCATACTAGTTTTTCTCAAAAAATCAAATTAATTTGAGGAATATACGAAACAATACAAAACTTTTCAGATCCTTCTTATATGTTACGAGGGAAGGTTATGATGGAAGTCCATGCAAAGAAATATCTGAATATTTGATTCGACGAAACTTTTCCAATTGCAAGTTTCATTCAAAAAATCATAATATATTATACACATGTTTATACTAGTTTTGCTCAAAAACTATAATTATATTGAGGACTGTACGAAACGATACAAAACATTTCAGATCCTTCCTATATGTTACGAAGGAAGGTTATGATGGAATTCATGCAAAAAATCATCTGAAAATCTGATTCTACGAAAACTTTTCCAATTGCAAGTTTTGTTCAAAAAATCATAATATATTATGCACATGTTTATACTAGTTTAGCTCAAAACCTATATTTAAATCGAGGACTGTACGAAACGATGCAATACTTTTCAGATCATTCCTATATGTTACGAAGGAAGGTTATGATGGAAGTCAATGCAAAATATAATCTGAAAATTTGATTTCACGAAACTTTTCGAAACACAAGTTTCGGTCAAAAAATCGTAATATATCATACACAAGTTTATACTAGTTTTGTTCAAAAAATTAAATTAAATCGAGGACTATACGAAATGATAAAAAACTTTTCAGATCCATCCAATATGTTACGAGGGAAGGTTATGATGGAAGTCCATGCAAAAAATCATCAAAATATTTGATTCTACGAAACTTTTCAAAATGCAAGTTTCGGTCAAAAAATCGTAATATATCATACACAAGTTTATACTAGTTTTGTTAAAAAAATAAAAATTAAATTGAGGACTATACGAAACGATACAAAACTTTTCAAATCCCTCCAATATGTTACGAGGGAAGGTTATGATGGAAGTCCATGCAAAAAATCATCAAAAAATTCGATTCTACGAAACTTTTCAAAATGCAAGTTTCGTTCAAAAAATCGTTATATATACACAAGATTATACTAGTTTTGCTCAAAAAATAAAAATTAAATTGAGGACTATACGAAATCATTCAAATCTTTTCAGATCCTTCCTATATGTTACGAGGGAAGGTTCTGATGGTATTCCATGCAAAAAATCATCTGAAAATTAGATTATACAAAACTTGCCAATTGCAAGTTTTGGTCAAAAAAGTATAATATATTATACACAAGATTATACTAGTTATGCTTAAAAAATATAATTAAATCGAGGACTACGAAACAATACAAAACTTTGTAGATCCTTCCTATATGATACGAGGGAAGGTTATGATGGAAGTCCATGCAAAAAATCATCTGAAAATTTTATTCTACGAAAATTTTCAAAATGCAAGTTTCTTTCAAAAAATCAAATTAAATCGAGGACTATACGAAACAATACAAAACTTTTCAGATCCTTCTTATATGTTACGAGGGAAGGTTATAATGGAAGTCCATGCAAAAAATCAACTGAAAATTTGATTCTACAAAACTTTTCCAATTGCAAGTTTGGGTCAAAAAAGCATAATATATTATACACTCTTTTATACTAGTTTTGCTCAAAACATATAATTATATCGAGGACTGTACGAAACGAAACAAAACAATTCAGATCCTTCCAATATGTTACGAGGAAAGGTTATGATGGAAGTCCATGCAAAAAATCATCTGAAAATTTGATTCCACGGAACTTTTCAAAATGCAAGTTTCGGTCAAATAATCGTAATATATCATACACAAGATTATACTAGTTTTGCTCAAAAAATAAAAATTAAATTGTGGACTATACGAAACGATACAAACCTTTTCAAATCCCTCCAATATGTTACGAGGGAAGGTTATGATGGAAGTCCATGCAAAAAATCATCAAAAAATATGATTCTACAAAACTTTTCAAAATGCAAGTTTCGGTCAAAAAATCGTAATATATCATACACAAGTTTATACTAGTTTTGCTCAAAAAATAAAAATTAAATTGAGGACTATACGAAACGATTCAAATCTTTTCAGATCCTTCCAATATGTTACGAAGGAAGGTTATGATGGAAGTCCATGCAAAAAATCAACTGAAAATTTGATTCTACAAAACTTTTCCAATTGCAAGTTTCGGTCAAAAAATCATAATATATTATACACATGTTTTATACTAGTTTTGCTCAAAAAATATAATTATATCGAAGACTGTACGAAACAATACAAAACAATTCAGATCCTTCCAATATGTTACGAGGAAAGGTTATGATGGAAGTCCATGCAAAAAATCATCTAAAAATTTGATTCTACGGAACTTTTCAAAATGCATGTTTCGGTCAAAAAATCGTAATATATCATACACAAGTTTAAACTAGTTTTGCTCAAAAAATAAAAATTAAATTGTGGACTATACGAAACGATACAAACCTTTTCAAATCCCTCCAATATGTTACGAGGGAAGGTTATGATGGAAGTCCATGCAAAAAATCATCAAAAAATATGATTCTACAAAACTTTTCAAAATGCAAGTTTCGGTCAAAAAATCGTAATATATCATACACAAGTTTATACTAGTTTTGCTCAAAAAATAAAAATTAAATTGAGGACTATACGAAACGATTCAAATCTTTTCAGATCCTTCCAATATGTTACGAGGGAAGGTTATGATGGAAGTCAATGCAAAAAATCAACTGAAAATTTGATTCTACAAAACTTTTCCAATTGCAAGTTTCGGTCAAAAAATCATTATATATTATACACATGTTTTATACTAGTTTTGCTCAAAAAATATAATTATATCGAAGACTGTACGAAACAATACAAAACAATTCAGATCCTTCCAATATGTTACGAGGAAAGGTTATGATGGAAGTCCATGCAAAAAATCATCTAAAAATTTGATTCTACGGAACTTTTCAAAATGCATGTTTCGGTCAAAAAATCGTAATATATCATACACAAGTTTATACTAGTTTTGCTCAAAAAATAAAAATTAAATTGAGGACTATACGAAACTATACAAAACTTTTCAAATCCCTCGAATATGTTACGAGGGAAGGTTATGATGGAAGTCCATGCAAAAAATCATCAAAAAATTGGATTCTACGAAACTTTTCAAAATGCAAGTTTCCTTCAAAAAATCGTTATATATCATACACAAGATTATACTAGTTTTTCTCAAAAAATAAAAATTAAATTGAGGACTATACGAAATGATTCAAATCTTTTCAGATCCTTCCTATATCTTACGAGGGAAGGTTATGATGGAAGTCCATGCAAAAAATCGTCTGAAAATTAGATTCTACAAAACTTTCCAATTGCAAGTTTCGGTCAAAAAAAGTATAATAGATTATACACAAGTTTATACTATTTATGCTCAAAAAAAATATTTAATTCAAGGACTACGAAACAATACAAAACTTTGCAGATCCTTCCTATATGATACGATGGAAGGTTATGATGGAAGTTCATGCAAAAAATCATTTGATAATTTGATTCTACAAAACTTTTCCAAATGCAAGTTTCAGTCAAATAATCATAATATATTATACACATGTTTATACAAGTTTTGCTAAAAAAAATAATTAAATTAAGGACTGTACGAATCAATAAAAAACGTTTTAGATCCTTCCTCTATGTTACGAGGGAAGGTTATGATGGAAGTCCATGAAAAAAATCATCTGAAAATTTTATGCTACGAAAGTTTTTAAAATGCAAGTTTCTTTCAAAAAATCAAATTAAATCGAGGACTATACGATACAATACAAAACTTTTCAGATCCTTCTTATATGTTACGAGGGAAAGTTATGATGGAAGTCCATGCAAAAAATCAACTGAAAATTTGATTCTACAAAACTTTTCCAATTGCAAGTTTCGGTCAAAAAATCATAATATATTATACACATGTTTTATACTAGTTTTGCTCAAAAAATATAATTATATCGAAGACTGTACGAAACAATACAAAACAATTCAGATCCTTCCAATATGTTACGAGGAAAGGTTATGATGGAAGTCCATGCAAAAAATCATCTAAAAATTTGATTCTACGGAACTTTTCAAAATGCAAGTTTCGGTCAAAAAATCGTAATATATCATACACAAGTTTATACTAGTTTTGCTCAAAAAATAAAAATTAAATTGAGGACTATACGAAACTATACAAAACTTTTCAAATCCCTCGAATATGTTACGAGGGATGGTTATGATGGAAGTCCATGCAAAAAATCATCAAAAAATTTGATTCTACGAAACTTTTCAAAATGCAAGTTTCCTTCAAAAAATCGTTATATATCATACACAAGATTATACTAGTTTTGCTCAAAAAATAAAAATTAAATTGAGGACTATACGAAATGATTCAAATCTTTTCAGATCCTTCCTATATCTTACGAGGGAAGGTTATGATGGAAGTCCATGCAAAAAATCGTCTGAAAATTAGATTCTACAAAACTTTCCAATTGCAAGTTTCGGTCAAAAAAAGTATAATAGATTATACACAAGTTTATACTATTTATGCTCAAAAAATATAATTAAATCGAGGACTACGAAACAATACAAAACTTTGCAGATCCTTCCTATATGATACGATGGAAGTTTATGATGGAAGTCCATGCAAAAAATCATTTGATAATTTGATTCTACAAAACTTTTCCAAATGCAAGTTTCAGTCAAATAATCATAATATATTATACACATGTTTATACTAGTTTTGCTCAAAATAAATAAATAAATTAAGGACTGTACGAATCAATAAAAAACTTTTTAGATCCTTCCTATATGTTACGAGGGAAGGTTATGATGGAAGTCCATGAAAAAAATCATCTGAAAATTTTATTCTACGAAACTTTTTAAAATGCAAGTTTCTTTCAAAAAATCAAATTAAATCGAGGACTATACGATACAATACAAAACTTTTTAGATCCTTCTTATATGTTACGAGGGAAAGTTATGATGGAAGTCCATGCAAAAAATCAACTGAAAATTTGATTCTACAAAACTTTTCCAATTGAGGGTTTCAGTCAAAAAATCATAATATATTATACACATGTTTTATACTAGTTTTGCTCAAAAAATATAATTATATCGAAGACTGTACGAAACAATACAAAACAATTCAGATCCTTCCAATATGTTACGAGGAAAGGTTTTGATGGAAGTCCATGCAAAAAATCATCTAAAAATTTGATTCTACGGAACTTTTCAAAATGCAAGTTTCGGTCAAAAAATCGTAATATATCATACACAAGTTTATACTAGTTTTGCTCAAAAAATAAAAATTAAATTGAGGACAATACGAAACGATAAAAAACATTTCAAATCCCTCGAATATGTTACGAGGCAAGGTTATGATGGAAGTCCATGCAAAAAACCATCAAAAAATTTGATTCTACGAAACTTTTTAAAATGCAAGTTTCCTTCAAAAAATCGTTATATATCATACACAAGATTATACTAGTTTTGCTCAAAAAATAAAAATTAAATTGAGGACTATACGAAATGATTCAAATCTTTTCAGATCCTTCCTATATCTTACGAGGGAAGGTTATGATGGAAGTCCATGCAAAAAATCGTCTGAAAATTAGATTCTACAAAACTTTCCAATTGCAAGTTTCGGTCAAAAAAAGTATAATAGATTATACACAAGTTTATACTATTTATGCTCAAAAAATATAATTAAATCGAGGACTACGAAACAATACAAAACTTTGCAGATCCTTCCTATATGATACGATGGAAGTTTATGATGGAAGTCCATGCAAAAAATCATTTGATAATTTGATTCTACAAAACTTTTCCAAATGCAAGTTTCAGTCAAATAATCATAATATATTATACACATGTTTATACTAGTTTTGCTCAAAATAAATAAATAAATTAAGGACTGTACGAATCAATAAAAAACTTTTTAGATCCTTCCTATATGTTACGAGGGAAGGTTATGATGGAAGTCCATGAAAAAAATCATCTGAAAATTTTATTCTACGAAACTTTTTAAAATGCAAGTTTCTTTCAAAAAATCAAATTAAATCGAGGACTATACGATACAATACAAAACTTTTTAGATCCTTCTTATATGTTACGAGGGAAAGTTATGATGGAAGTCCATGCAAAAAATCAACTGAAAATTTGATTCTACAAAACTTTTCCAATTGAGGGTTTCAGTCAAAAAATCATAATATATTATACACATGTTTTATACTAGTTTTGCTCAAAAAATATAATTATATCGAAGACTGTACGAAACAATACAAAACAATTCAGATCCTTCCAATATGTTACGAGGAAAGGTTTTGATGGAAGTCCATGCAAAAAATCATCTAAAAATTTGATTCTACGGAACTTTTCAAAATGCAAGTTTCGGTCAAAAAATCGTAATATATCATACACAAGTTTATACTAGTTTTGCTCAAAAAATAAAAATTAAATTGAGGACAATACGAAACGATAAAAAACATTTCAAATCCCTCGAATATGTTACGAGGCAAGGTTATGATGGAAGTCCATGCAAAAAACCATCAAAAAATTTGATTCTACGAAACTTTTTAAAATGCAAGTTTCCTTCAAAAAATCGTTATATATCATACACAAGATTATACTAGTTTTGCTCAAAAAATAAAAATTAAATTGAGGACTATACGAAATGATTCAAATCTTTTCAGATCCTTCCTATATCTTACGAGGGAAGGTTATGATGGAAGTCCATGCAAAAAATCGTCTGAAAATTAGATTCTACAAAACTTTCCAATTGCAAGTTTCGGTCAAAAAAAGTATAATAGATTATACACTAGTTTATACTATTTATGCTCAAAAAATATAATTAAATCGAGGACTACGAAACAATATAAAACTTTGCAGATCCTTCCTATATGATACGATGGAAGGTTATGATGGAAGTCCATGCAAAAAATCATTTGATAATTTGATTCTACAAAACTTTTCCAAATGCAAGTTTCAGTCAAATAATCATAATATATTATACACATGTTTATACTAGTTTTGCTAAAAAAAAAAAAAAAAATTAAGGACTGTACGAATCAATAAAAAACTTTTTAGATCCTTCCTATATGTTACGAGGGAAGGTTATGATGGAAGTCCATGAAAAAAATCATCTGAAAATTTTATTCTACGAAACTTTTTAAAATGCAAGTTTCTTTCAAAAAATCAAATTAAATCGAGGACTATACGATACAATACAAAACTTTTCAGATCCTTCTTATATGTTACGAGGGAAAGTTATGATGGAAGTCCATGCAAAAAATGAACTGAAAATTTGATTCTACAAAACTTTTCCAATTGAGGGTTTCAGTCAAAAAATCATAATATATTATACACATGTTTTATACTAGTTTTGCTCAAAAAATATAATTATATCGAAGACTGTACGAAACAATACAAAACAATTCAGATCCTTCCAATATGTTACGAGGAAAGGTTATGATGGAAGTCCATGCAAAAAATCATCTAAAAATTTGATTCTACGGAACTTTTCAAAATGCAAGTTTCGGTCAAAAAATCGTAATATATCATACACAAGTTTATACTAGTTTTGCTCAAAAAATAAAAATTAAATTGAGGACAATACGAAACGATACAAAACTTTTCAAATCCCTCGAATATGTTACGAGGGAAGGTTATGATGGAAGTCCATGCAAAAAACCATCAAAAAATTTGATTCTACGAAACTTTTCAAAATGCAAGTTTCCTTCAAAAAATCGTTATATATCATACACAAGATTATACTAGTTTTGCTCAAAAAATAAAAATTAAATTGAGGACTATACGAAATGATTCAAATCTTTTCAGATCCTTCCTATATCTTACGAGGGAAGGTTATGATGGAAGTCCATGCAAAAAATCGTCTGAAAATTAGATTCTACAAAACTTTCCAATTGCAAGTTTCGGTCAAAAAAAGTATAATATTATACACAAGTTTATACTATTTATGCTCAAAAAATATAATTAAATCGAGGACTACGAAACAATACAAAACTTTGCAGATCCTTCCTATATGATACGATGGAAGGTTATGATGGAAGTCCATGCAAAAAATCATTTGATAATTTGATTCTACAAAACTTTTCCAAATGCAAGTTTCAGTCAAATAATCATAATATATTATACACATGTTTATACTAGTTTTGCTCAAAAAAAATAAATAAATTAAGGACTGTACGAATCAATAAAAAACTTTTTAGATCCTTCCTATATGTTACGAGGGAAGGTTATGATGGAAGTCCATGAAAAAAATCATCTGAAAATTTTATTCTACGAAACTTTTTAAAATGCAAGTTTCTTTCAAAAAATAAAATTAAATCGAGGACTATACGATACAATACAAAACTTTTCAGATCCTTCTTATATGTTACGAGGGAAAGTTATGATGGAAGTCCATGCAAAAAATGAACTGAAAATTTGATTCTACAAAACTTTTCCAATTGAGGGTTTCAGTCAAAAAATCATAATATATTATACACATGTTTTATACTAGTTTTGCTCAAAAAATATAATTATATCGAAGACTGTACGAAACAATACAAAACAATTCAGATCCTTCCAATATGTTACGAGGAAAGGTTATGATGGAAGTCCATGCAAAAAATCATCTAAAAATTTGATTCTACGGAACTTTTCAAAATGCAAGTTTCGGTCAAAAAATCGTAATATATCATACACAAGTTTATACTAGTTTTGCTCAAAAAATAAAAATTAAATTGAGGACAATACGAAACGATACAAAACTTTTCAAATCCCTCGAATATGTTACGAGGGAAGGTTATGATGGAAGTCCATGCAAAAAACCATCAAAAAATTTGATTCTACGAAACTTTTCAAAATGCAAGTTTCCTTCAAAAAATCGTTATATATCATACACAAGATTATACTAGTTTTGCTCAAAAAATAAAAATTAAATTGAGGACTATACGAAATGATTCAAATCTTTTCAGATCCTTCCTATATCTTACGAGGGAAGGTTATGATGGAAGTCCATGCAAAAAATCGTCTGAAAATTAGATTCTACAAAACTTTCCAATTGCAAGTTTCGGTCAAAAAAAGTATAATATTATACACAAGTTTATACTATTTATGCTCAAAAAATATAATTAAATCGAGGACTACGAAACAATACAAAACTTTGCAGATCCTTCCTATATGATACGATGGAAGGTTATGATGGAAGTCCATGCAAAAAATCATTTGATAATTTGATTCTACAAAACTTTTCCAAATGCAAGTTTCAGTCAAATAATCATAATATATTATACACATGTTTATACTAGTTTTGCTCAAAAAAAATAAATAAATTAAGGACTGTACGAATCAATAAAAAACTTTTTAGATCCTTCCTATATGTTACGAGGGAAGGTTATGATGGAAGTCCATGAAAAAAATCATCTGAAAATTTTATTCTACGAAACTTTTTAAAATGCAAGTTTCTTTCAAAAAATAAAATTAAATCGAGGACTATACGATACAATACAAAACTTTTCAGATCCTTCTTATATGTTACGAGGGAAAGTTATGATGGAAGTCCATGCAAAAAATGAACTGAAAATTTGATTCTACAAAACTTTTCCAATTGAGGGTTTCAGTCAAAAAATCATAATATATTATACACATGTTTTATACTAGTTTTGCTCAAAAAATATAATTATATCGAAGACTGTACGAAACAATACAAAACAATTCAGATCCTTCCAATATGTTACGAGGAAAGGTTATGATGGAAGTCCATGCAAAAAATCATCTAAAAATTTGATTCTACGGAACTTTTCAAAATGCAAGTTTCGGTCAAAAAATCGTAATATATCATACACAAGTTTATACTAGTTTTGCTCAAAAAATAAAAATTAAATTGAGGACAATACGAAACGATACAAAACTTTTCAAATCCCTCGAATATGTTACGAGGGAAGGTTATGATGGAAGTCCATGCAAAAAACCATCAAAAAATTTGATTCTACGAAACTTTTCAAAATGCAAGTTTCCTTCAAAAAATCGTTATATATCATACACAAGATTATACTAGTTTTGCTCAAAAAATAAAAATTAAATTGAGGACTATACGAAATGATTCAAATCTTTTCAGATCCTTCCTATATCTTACGAGGGAAGGTTATGATGGAAGTCCATGCAAAAAATCGTCTGAAAATTAGATTCTACAAAACTTTCCAATTGCAAGTTTCGGTCAAAAAAAGTATAATATTATACACAAGTTTATACTATTTATGCTCAAAAAATATAATTAAATCGAGGACTACGAAACAATACAAAACTTTGCAGATCCTTCCTATATGATACGATGGAAGGTTATGATGGAAGTCCATGCAAAAAATCATTTGATAATTTGATTCTACAAAACTTTTCCAAATGCAAGTTTCAGTCAAATAATCATAATATATTATACACATGTTTATACTAGTTTTGCTCAAAAAAAATAAATAAATTAAGGACTGTACGAATCAATAAAAAACTTTTTAGATCCTTCCTATATGTTACGAGGGAAGGTTATGATGGAAGTCCATGAAAAAAATCATCTGAAAATTTTATTCTACGAAACTTTTTAAAATGCAAGTTTCTTTCAAAAAATAAAATTAAATCGAGGACTATACGATACAATACAAAACTTTTCAGATCCTTCTTATATGTTACGAGGGAAAGTTATGATGGAAGTCCATGCAAAAAATCAACTGAAAATTTGATTCTACAAAACTTTTCCAATTGCAAGTTTCGGTCAAAAAATCATAATATATTATACACATGTTTTATACTAGTTTTGCTCAAAAAATATAATTATATCGAAGACTGTACGAAACAATACAAAACAATTCAGATCCTTCCAATATGTTACGAGGAAAGGTTATGATGGAAGTCCATGCAAAAAATCATCTAAAAATTTGATTCTACGGAACTTTTCAAAATGCAAGTTTCGGTCAAAAAATCGTAATATATCATACACAAGTTTATACTAGTTTTGCTCAAAAAATAAAAATTAAATTGAGGACTATGCGAAACTATACAAAACTTTTCAAATCCCTCGAATATGTTACGAGGGAAGGTTATGATGGAATTCCATGCAAAAAATCATCAAAAAATTTGATTCTACGAAACTTTTCAAAATGCAAGTTTCCTTCAAAAAATCGTTATATATCATACACAAGATTATACTAGTTTTTCTCAAAAAATAAAAATTAAATTGAGGACTATACGAAATGATTCAAATCTTTTCAGATCCTTCCTATATCTTACGAGGGAAGGTTATGATGGAAGTCCATGCAAAAAATCGTCTGAAAATTAGATTCTACAAAACTTTCCAATTCCAAGTTTCGGTCAAAAAAAGTATAATAGATTATTCACAAGTTTATACTATTTATGCTCAAAAAATATAATTAAATCGAGGACTACGAAACAATACAAAACTTTGCAGATCCTTCCTATATGACACGATGGAAGGTTATGATGGAAGTCCATGCAAAAAATCATTTGATAATTTGATTCTACAAAACTTTTCCAAATAAAAGTTTCAGTCAAAAAATCATAATATATTATACACATGTTTATACTAGTTTTGCTCAAAAAAAATAAATAAATTAAGGACTGTACGAATCAATAAAAAACTTTTTAGATCCTTCCTATATGTTACGAGGGAAGGTTATGATGGAAGTCCATGAAAAAAATCATCTGAAAATTTTATTCTACGAAACTTTTAAAAATGCAAGTTTCTTTCAAAAAATCAAATTAAATCGAGGACTATACGATACAATACAAAACTTTTCAGATCCTTCTTATATGTTACGAGGGAAAGTTATGATGGAAGTCCATGCAAAAAATCAACTGAAAATTTGATTCTACAAAACTTTTCCAATTGCAAGTTTCGGTCAAAAAATCATAATATATTATACACATGTTTTATACTAGTTTTGCTCAAAAAATATAATTATATCGAAGACTGTACGAAACAATACAAAACAATTCAGATCCTTCCAATATGTTACGAGGAAAGGTTATGATGGAAGTCCATGCAAAAAATCATCTAAAAATTTGATTCTACGGAACTTTTCAAAATGCAAGTTTCGGTCAAAAAATCGTAATATATCATACACAAGTTTATACTAGTTTTGCTCAAAAAATAAAAATTAAATTGAGGACTATACGAAACTATACAAAACTTTTCAAATCCCTCGAATATGTTACGAGGGAAGGTTATGATGGAAGTCCATGCAAAAAATCATCAAAAAATTTGATTCTACGAAACTTTTCAAAATGCAAGTTTCCTTCAAAAAATCGTTATATATCATACACAAGATTATACTAGTTTTTCTCAAAAAATAAAAATTAAATTGAGGACTATACGAAATGATTCAAATCTTTTCAGATCCTTCCTATATCTTACGAGGGAAGGTTATGATGGAAGTCCATGCAAAAAATCGTCTGAAAATTAGATTCTACAAAACTTTCCAATTCCAAGTTTCGGTCAAAAAAAGTATAATAGATTATACACAAGTTTATACTATTTATGCTCAAAAAATATAATTAAATCGAGGACTACGAAACAATACAAAACTTTGCAGATCCTTCCTATATGACACAATGGAAGGTTATGATGGAAGTCCATGCAAAAAATCATTTGATAATTTGATTCTACAAAACTTTTCCAAATACAAGTTTCAGTCAAAAAATCATAATATATTATACACATGTTTATACTAGTTTTGCTCAAAAAAAATAAATAAATTAAGGACTGTACGAATCAATAAAAAACTTTTTAGATCCTTCCTATATGTTACGAGGGAAGGTTATGATGGAAGTCCATGAAAAAAATCATCTGAAAATTTTATTCTACGAAACTTTTTAAAATGCAAGTTTCTTTCAAAAAATCAAATTAAATCGAGGACTATACGATACAATACAAAACTTTTCAGATCCTTCTTATATGTTACGAGGGAAAGTTATGATGGAAGTCCATGCAAAAAATCAACTGAAAATTTGATTCTACAAAACTTTTCCAATTGCAAGTTTCGGTCAAAAAATCATAATATATTATACACATGTTTTATACTAGTTTTGCTCAAAAAATATAATTATATCGAAGACTGTACGAAACAATACAAAACAATTCAGATCCTTCCAATATGTTACGAGGAAAGGTTATGATGGAAGTCCATGCAAAAAATCATCTAAAAATTTGATTCTACGGAACTTTTCAAAATGCAAGTTTCAGTCAAAAAATCGTAATATATCATACACAAGTTTATACTAGTTTTGCTCAAAAAATAAAAATTAAATTGAGGACTATACGAAACTATACAAAACTTTTCAAATCCCTCGAATATGTTACGAGGGAAGGTTATGATGAAAGTCCATGCAAAAAATCATCAAAAAATTTGATTCTACGAAACTTTTCAAAATGCAAGTTTCCTTCAAAAAATCGTTATATATCATACACAAGATTATACTAGTTTTTCTCAAAAAATAAAAATTAAATTGAGGACTATACGAAATGATTCAAATCTTTTCAGATCCTTCCTATATCTTACGAGGGAAGGTTATGATGGAAGTCCATGCAAAAAATCGTCTGAAAATTAGATTCTACAAAACTTTCCAATTCCAAGTTTCGGTCAAAAAAAGTATAATAGATTATACACAAGTTTATACTATTTATGCTCAAAAAATATAATTAAATCGAGGACTACGAAACAATACAAAACTTTGCAGATCCTTCCTATATGACACGATGGAAGGTTATGATGGAAGTCCATGCAAAAAATCATTTGATAATTTGATTCTACAAAACTTTTCCAAATACAAGTTTCAGTCAAAAAATCATAATATATTATACACATGTTGATACTAGTTTTGCTCAAAAAAAATAAATAAATTAAGGACTGTACGAATCAATAAAAAACTTTTTAGATCCTTCCTATATGTTACGAGGGAAGGTTATGATGGAAGTCCATGAAAAAAATCATCTGAAAATTTTATTCTACGAAACTTTTTAAAATGCAAGTTTCTTTCAAAAAATCAAATTAAATCGAGGACTATACGATACAATACAAAACTTTTCAGATCCTTCTTATATGTTACGAGGGAAAGTTATGATGGAAGTCCATGCAAAAAATCAACTGAAAATTTGATTCTACAAAACTTTTCCAATTGCAAGTTTCGGTCAAAAAATCATAATATATTATACACATGTTTTATACTAGTTTTGCTCAAAAAATATAATTATATCGAAGACTGTACGAAACAATACAAAACAATTCAGATCCTTCCAATATGTTACGAGGAAAGGTTATGATGGAAGTCCATGCAAAAAATCATCTAAAAATTTGATTCTACGGAACTTTTCAAAATGCAAGTTTCGGTCAAAAAATCGTAATATATCATACACAAGTTTATACTAGTTTTGCTCAAAAAATAAAAATTAAATTGAGGACTATACGAAACGATTCAAATCTTTTCAAATCCCTCGAATATGTTACGAGGGAAGGTTATGATGGAAGTCCATGCAAAAAATCATCAAAAAATTTGATTCTACGAAACTTTTCAAAATGCAAGTTTCCTTTAAAAAATCGTTATATATCATACACAAGATTATACTAGTTTTTCTCAAAAAATAAAAATTAAATTGAGGACTATACGAAATGATTCAAATCTTTTCAGATCCTTCCTATATCTTACGAGGGAAGGTTATGATGGAAGTCCATGCAAAAAATCGTCTAAAAATTAGATTCTACAAAACTTTCCAATTCCAAGTTTCGGTCAAAAAAAGTATAATAGATTATACACAAGTTTATACTATTTATGCTCAAAAAATATAATTAAATCGAGGACTACGAAACAATACAAAACTTTGAAGATCCTTCCTATATGACACGATGGAAGGTTATGATGGAAGTCCATGCAAAAAATCATTTGATAATTTGATTCTACAAAACTTTTCCAAATACAAGTTTCAGTCAAAAAATCATAATATATTATACACATGTTGATACTAGTTTTGCTCAAAAAAAATAAATAAATTAAGGACTGTACGAATCAATAAAAAACTTTTTAGATCATTCCTATATGTTACGAGGGAAGGTTATGATGGAAGTCCATGAAAAAAATCATCTGAAAATTTTATTCTACGAAACTTTTTAAAATGCAAGTTTCTTTCAAAAAATCAAATTAAATCGAGGACTATACGATACAATACAAAACTTTTCAGATCCTTCTTATATGTTACGAGGGAAAGTTATGATGGAAGTCCATGCAAAAAATCAACTGAAAATTTGATTCTACAAAACTTTTCCAATTGCAAGTTTCGGTCAAAAAATCATAATATATTATACACATGTTTTATACTAGTTTTGCTCAAAAAATATAATTATATCGAAGACTGTACGAAACAATACAAAACAATTCAGATCCTTCCAATATGTTACGAGGAAAGGTTATGATGGAAGTCCATGCAAAAAATCATCTAAAAATTTGATTCTACGGAACTTTTCAAAACGCAAGTTTCGGTCAAAAAATCGTAATATATCATATACAAGTTTATACTAGTTTTGCTCAAAAAATAAAAATTAAATTGAGGACTATACGAAACGATTCAAATCTTTTCAAATCCCTCGAATATGTTACGAGGGAAGGTTATGATGGAAGTCCATGCAAAAAATCATCAAAAAATTTGATTCTACGAAACTTTTCAAAATGCAAGTTTCCTTCAAAAAATCGTTATATATCATACACAAGATTATACTAGTTTTTCTCAAAAAATAAAAATTAAATTGAGGACTATACAAAATGATTCAAATCTTTTCAGATCCTTCCTATATCTTACGAGGGAAGGTTATGATGGAAGTCCATGCAAAAAATCGTATGAAAATTAGATTCTACAAAACTTTCCAATTGCAAGTTTCGGTCAAAAAAAGTATAATAGATTATACACAAGTTTATACTATTTATGCTCAAAAAATATAATTAAATCGAGGACTACGAAACAATACAAAACTTTGCAGATCCTTCCTATATGACACGGTGGAAGGTTATGATGGAAGTCCATGCAAAAAATCATTTGATAATTTGATTCTACAAAACTTTTCCAAATACAAGTTTCAGTCAAAAAATCATAATATATTATACACATGTTTATACTAGTTTTGCTCAAAAAAAATAAATTAATTAAGGACTGTACGAATCAATAAAAAACTTTTTAGATCCTTCCTATATGTTACGAGGGAAGGTTATGATGGAAGTCCATGAAAAAAATCATCTGAAAATTTTATTCTACGAAACTTTTTAAAATGCAAGTTTCTTTCAAAAAATCAAATTAAATCGAGGACTATACGATACAATACAAAACTTTTCAGATCCTTCTTATATGTTACGAGGGAAAGTTATGATGGAAGTCCATGCAAAAAATCAACTGAAAATTTGATTCTACAAAACTTTTCCAATTGCAAGTTTCGGTCAAAAAATCATAATATATTATACACATGTTTTATACTAGTTTTGCTCAAAAAATATAATTATATCGAAAACTGTACGAAATAATACAAAACAATTCAGATCCTTCCAATATGTTACGAGGAAAGGTTATGATGGAAGTCCATGCAAAAAATCATCTAAAAATTTGATTCTACGGAACTTTTCAAAATGCAAGTTTCGGTCAAAAAATCGTAATATATCATACACAAGTTTATACTAGTTTTGCTCAAAAAATAAAAATTAAATTGAGGACTATACGAAACGATACAAAACTTTTCAAATCCCTCGAATATGTTACGAGGGAAGGTTATGATGGAAGTCCATGCAAAAAATCATCAAAAAATTTGATTCTACGAAACTTTTCAAAATGCAAGTTTCCTTCAAAAAATCGTTATATATCATACACAAGATTATACTAGTTTTGCTAAAAAAATAAAAATTAAATTGAGGACTATACGAAATGATTCAAATCTTTTCAGATCCTTCCTATATCTTACGAGGGAAGGTTATGATGGAAGTCCATGCAAAAAATCGTCTGAAAATTAGATTCTACAAAACTTTCCAATTGCAAGTTTCGGTCAAAAAAAGTATAATAGATTATACACAAGTTTATACTATTTATGCTCAAAAAATATAATTAAATCGAGGACTACGAAACAATACAAAACTTTGCAGATCCTTCCTATATGATACGATGGAAGGTTATGATGGAAGTCCATGCAAAAAATCATTTGATAATTTGATTCTACAAAACTTTTCCAAATGCAAGTTTCAGTCAAATAATCATAATATATTATACACATGTTTATACTAGTTTTGCTCAAAATAAATAAATAAATTAAGGACTGTACGAATCAATAAAAAACTTTTTAGATCCTTCCTATATGTTACGAGGGAAGGTTATGATGGAAGTCCATGAAAAAAATCATCTGAAAATTTTATTCTACGAAACTTTTTAAAATGCAAGTTTCTTTCAAAAAATCAAATTAAATCAAGGACTATACGATACAATACAAAACTTTTCAGATCCTTCTTATATGTTACGAGGGAAAGTTATGATGGAAGTCCATGCAAAAAATCAACTGAAAATTTGATTCTACAAAACTTTTCCAATTGCAAGTTTCGGTCAAAAAATCATAATATATTATACACATGTTTTATACTTGTTTTGCTCAAAAAATATAATTATATCGAAGACTGTACGAGACAATACAAAACAATTCAGATCCTTCCAATATGTTACGAGGAAATGTTATGATGGAAGTCCATGCAAAAAATCATCTAAAAATTTGATTCTACGGAACTTTTCAAAATGCAAGTTTCGGTCAAAAAATCGTAATATATCATACACAAGTTTATACTAGTTTTGCTCAAAAAATAAAAATTAAATTGAGGACTATACGAAACTATACAAAACTTTTCAAATCCCTCGAATATGTTACGAGGGAAGGTTATGATGGAAGTCCATGCATAAAATCATCAAAAAATTTGATTCTACGAAACTTTTCAAAATGCAAGTTTCCTTCAAAAAATCGTTATATATCATACACAAGATTATACTAGTTTTTCTCAAAAAATAAAAATTAAATTGAGGACTATACGAAATGATTCAAATCTTTTCAGATCCTTCCTATATCTTACGAGGGAAGGTTATGATGGAAGTCCATGCAAAAAATCGTCTGAAAATTAGAATCTACAAAACTTTCCAATTGCAAGTTTCGGTCAAAAAAAGTATAATAGATTATACACAAGTTTATACTATTTATGCTCAAAAAATATAATTAAATCGAGGAATACGAAACAATACAAAACTTTGCAGATCCTTCCTATATGATACGATGGAAGGTTATGAAGGAAGTTCATGCAAAAAATCATTTGATAATTTGATTCTACAAAACTTTTCCAAATGCAAGTTTCAGTCAAATAATCATAATATATTATACACATGTTTATACAAGTTTTGCTAAAAAAAATAATTAAATTAAGGACTGTACGAATCAATAAAAAACGTTTTAGATCCTTCCTCTATGTTACGAGGGAAGGTTATGATGGAAGTCCATGAAAAAAATCATCTGAAAATTTTATTCTACGAAACTTTTTAAAATGCAAGTTTCTTTCAAAAAATCAAATTAAATCGAGGACTATACGATACAATACAAAACTTTTCAGATCCTTCTTATATGTTACGAGGGAAAGTTATGATGGAAGTCCATGCAAAAAATCAACTGAAAATTTGATTCTACAAAACTTTTCCAATTGCAAGTTTCGGTCAAAAAATCATAATAAATTATACACATGTTTTATACTAGTTTTGCTCAAAAAATATAATTATATCGAAGACTGTACGAAACAATACAAAACAATTCAGATCCTTCCAATATGTTACGAGGAAAGGTTATGATGGAAGTCCATGCAAAAAATCATCTAAAAATTTGATTCTACGGAACTTTTCAAAATGCAAGTTTCGGTCAAAAAATCGTAATATATCATACACAAGTTTATACTAGTTTTGCTCAAAAAATAAAAATTAAATTGAGGACTATACGAAACGATACACAACTTTTCAAATCCCTCGAATATGTTACGAGGGAAGGTTATGATGGAAGTCCATGCAAAAAATCCTCAAAAAATTTGATTCTACAAAACTTTTCAAAATGCAAGTTTCCTTCAAAAAATCGTTATATATCATACACAAGATTATACTAATTTTGCTCAAAAAATAAAAATTAAATTGAGGACTATACGAAATGATTCAAATCTTTTCAGATCCTTCCTATATCTTACGAGGGAAGGTTATGATGGAAGTCCATGCAAAAAATCGTCTGAAAATTAGATTCTACAAAACTTTCCAATTGCAAGTTTCGGTCAAAAAAAGTAAAATAGATTATACACAAGTTTATACTATTTATGCTCAAAAAATATAATTAAATCGAGGAATACGAAACAATACAAAACTTTGCAGATCCTTCCTATATGATACGATGGAAGGTTATGATGGAAGTTCATGCAAAAAATCATTTGCTAATTTGATTCTACAAAACTTTTCCAAATGCAAGTTTCAGTCAAATAATCATAATATATTATACACATGTTTATACAAGTTTTGCTAAAAAAAATAATTAAATTAAGGACTGTACGAATCAATAAAAAACGTTTTAGATCCTTCCTCTATGTTACGAGGGAAGGTTATGATGGAAGTCCATGAAAAAAATCATCTGAAAATTTTATTCTACGAAACTTTTTAAAATGCAAGTTTCTTTCAAAAAATCAAATTAAATCGAGGACTATACGATACAATACAAAACTTTTCAGATCCTTCTTATATGTTACGAGGGAAAGTTATGATGGAAGTCCATGCAAAAAATCAACTGAAAATTTGATTCTACAAAACTTTTCCAATTGCAAGTTTCGGTCAAAAAATCATAATAAATTATACACATGTTTTATACTAGTTTTGCTCAAAAAATATAATTATATCGAAGACTGTACGAAACAATACAAAACAATTCAGATCCTTCCAATATGTTACGAGGAAAGGTTATGATGGAAGTCCATGCAAAAAATCATCTAAAAATTTGATTCTACGGAACTTTTCAAAATGCATGTTTCGGTCAAAAAATCGTAATATATCATACACAAGTTTATACTAGTTTTGCTCAAAAAATAAAAATTAAATTGAGGACTATACGAAATGATACAAAACTTTTCAAATCCCTCGAATATGTTACGAGGGAAGGTTATGATGGAAGTCCATGCAAAAAATCCTCAAAAAATTTGATTCTACAAAACTTTTCAAAATGCAAGTTTCCTTCAAAAAATCGTTATATATCATACACAAGATTATACTAATTTTGCTCAAAAAATAAAAATTAAATTGAGGACTATACGAAATGATTCAAATCTTTTCAGATCCTTCCTATATCTTACGAGGGAAGGTTATGATGGAAGTCCATGCAAAAAATCGTCTGAAAATTAGATTCTACAAAACTTTCCAATTGCAAGTTTCGGTCAAAAAAAGTAAAATAGATTATACACAAGTTTATACTATTTATGCTCAAAAAATATAATTAAATCGAGGAATACGAAACAATACAAAACTTTGCAGATCCTTCCTATATGATACGATGGAAGGTTATGATGGAAGTTCATGCAAAAAATCATTTGCTAATTTGATTCTACAAAACTTTTCCAAATGCAAGTTTCAGTCAAATAATCATAATATATTATACACATGTTTATACAAGTTTTGCTAAAAAAAATAATTAAATTAAGGACTGTACGAATCAATAAAAAACGTTTTAGATCCTTCCTCTATGTTACGAGGGAAGGTTATGATGGAAGTCCATGAAAAAAATCATCTGAAAATTTTATTCTACGAAACTTTTTAAAATGCAAGTTTCTTTCAAAAAATCAAATTAAATCGAGGACTATACGATACAATACAAAACTTTTCAGATCCTTCTTATATGTTACGAGGGAAAGTTATGATGGAAGTCCATGCAAAAAATCAACTGAAAATTTGATTCTACAAAACTTTTCCAATTGCAAGTTTCGGTCAAAAAATCATAATAAATTATACACATGTTTTATACTAGTTTTGCTCAAAAAATATAATTATATCGAAGACTGTACGAAACAATACAAAACAATTCAGATCCTTCCAATATGTTACGAGGAAAGGTTATGATGGAAGTCCATGCAAAAAATCATCTAAAAATTTGATTCTACGGAACTTTTCAAAATGCATGTTTCGGTCAAAAAATCGTAATATATCATACACAAGTTTATACTAGTTTTGCTCAAAAAATAAAAATTAAATTGAGGACTATACGAAATGATACAAAACTTTTCAAATCCCTCGAATATGTTACGAGGGAAGGTTATGATGGAAGTCCATGCAAAAAATCCTCAAAAAATTTGATTCTACAAAACTTTTCAAAATGCAAGTTTCCTTCAAAAAATCGTTATATATCATACACAAGATTATACTAATTTTGCTCAAAAAATAAAAATTAAATTGAGGACTATACGAAATGATTCAAATCTTTTCAGATCCTTCCTATATCTTACGAGGGAAGGTTATGATGGAAGTCCATGCAAAAAATCGTCTGAAAATTAGATTCTACAAAACTTTCCAATTGCAAGTTTCGGTCAAAAAAAGTATAATAGATTATACACAAGTTTATACTATTTATGCTCAAAAAATATAATTAAATCGAGGACTACGAAACAATACAAAACTTTGCAGATCCTTCCTATATGATACGATGGAAGGTTATGATGGAAGTCCATGCAAAAAATCATTTGATAATTTGATTCTACAAAACTTTTCCAAATGCAAGTTTCAGTCAAATAATCATAATATTTTATACACATGTTTATACTAGTTTTGCTCAAAAAAAAATAAATTAATTAAGGACTTTACGAATCAATAAAAAACTTTTTAGATCCTTCCTATATGTTACGAGGGAAGGTTATGATGGAAGTCCATGAAAAAAATCATCTGAAAATTTTATTCTACGAAACTTTTTAAAATGCAAGTTTCTTTCAAAAAATCAAATTAAATCGAGGACTATACGATACAATACAAAACTTTTCAGATCCTTCTTATATGTTACGAGGGAAAGTTATGATGGAAGTCCATGCAAAAAATCAACTGAAAATTTGATTCTACAAAACTTTTCCAATTGCAAGTTTCGGTCAAAAAATCATAATATATTATACACATGTTTTATACTAGTTTTGCTCAAAAAATATAATTATATCGAAGACTGTACGAAACAATACAAAACAATTCAGATCCTTCCAATAATATGTTACGAGGAAAGGTTATGATGGAAGTCCATGCAAAAAATCATCTAAAAATTTGATTCTACGGAACTTTTCAAAATGCAAGTTTCGGTCAAAAAATCGTAATATATCATACACAAGTTTATACTAGTTTTGCTCAAAAAATAAAAATTAAATTGAGGACTATACGAAACTATACAAAACTTTTCAAATCCCTCGAATATGTTACGAGGGAAGGTTATGATGGAAGTCCATGCATAAAATCATCAAAAAATTTGATTCTACGAAACTTTTCAAAATGCAAGTTTCCTTCAAAAAATCGTTATATATAATTATAGCAACTGAAATCAAAAATTAAGATTATTAGTTGTAAAGCAATAAGAATATACAGATAAATGAAGGGGTATAAACATGTGTATAATATATTATGATTATTTGACTGAAACTTGCGTTTGGAAAAGTTTTTTAGAATCAAATTATCAAATGATTTTTTGCATGAACTTCCATCATAACCTTCCATCGTATCATATAGGAAGGATCTGCAAAGTTTTGTATTGTTTCGTATTCCTCGATTTAATTATATTTTTTGAGCATAAATAGTATAAACTTGTGTATAATCTATTATACTTTTTTTGACCGAAAATTGCAATTGGAACGTTTTGTAGAATCTAATTTTCAGACGATTTTTTGCATGGACTTCCATCATAACCTTCCCTCGTAAGATATAGGAAGGATCTGAAAAGATTTGAATCATTTCGTATAGTCCTCAATATAATTATAGCAACTGAAATCAAAAATTAAGATTATTAGTTGTAAAGCAATAAGAATATACAGATAAATGAAGGGGTGAAAGAAAGATAGAAAAAGGATATCAATGATATAGAATTCTACTATGTAAAGGTCTATGGGTCATCTCATAAAAAGTAGTGTAATAAAACATCAATATTCCAAATTCATCCATATATAGTTGAATATTACATATATAGTTGAATATTAGAATAACCGAATCAATACACAAGATTATACTAGTTTTTCTCAAAAAATAAAAATTAAATTGAGGACTATACGAAATGATTCAAATCTTTTCAGATCCTTCCTATATCTTACGAGGGAAAGTTATGATGGAAGTCCATGCAAAAAATCGTCTGAAAATTAGATTCTACAAAACGTTCCAATTGCAATTTTCGGTCAAAAAAAGTATAATAGATTATACACAAGTTTATACTATTTATGCTCAAAAAATATAATTAAATCGAGGAATACGAAACAATACAAAACTTTGCAGATCCTTCCTATATGATACGATGGAAGGTTATGATGGAAGTTCATGCAAAAAATCATTTGATAATTTGATTCTAAAAAACTTTTCCAAATGCAAGTTTCAGTCAAATAATCATAATATATTATACACATGTTTATACAAGTTTTGCTAAAAAAAATAATTAAATTAAGGACTGTAAGAATCAATAAAAAACGTTTTAGATCCTTCCTCTATGTTACGAGGGAAGGTTATGATGGAAGTCCATGAAAAAAATCATCTGAAAATTTTATTCTACGAAACTTTTTAAAATGCAAGTTTCTTTCAAAAAATCAAATTAAATCGAGGACTATACGATACAATACAAAACTTTTCAGATCCTTCTTATATGTTACGAGGGAAAGTTATGATGGAACTCCATGCAAAAAATCAACTGAAAATTTGATTCTACAAAACTTTTCCAATTGCAAGTTTCGGTCAAAAAATCATAATATATTATACACATGTTTTATACTAGTTTTGCTCAAAAAATATAATTATATCGAAGACTGTACGAAACAATACAAAACAATTCAGATCCTTCCAATATGTTACAAGGAAAGGTTATGATGGAAGTCCATGCAAAAAATCATCTAAAAATTTGATTCTACAGAACTTTTCAAAATGCAAGTTTCGGTCAAAAAATCGTAATATATCATACACAAGTTTATACTAGTTTTGCTCAAAAAATAAAAATTAAATTGAGGACTATACGAAACGATACAAAACTTTTCAAATCCCTCGAATATGTTACGAGGGAAGGTTATGATGGAAGTCCATGCAAAAAATCCTCAAAAAATTTGATTCTACGAAACTTTTCAAAATGCAAGTTTCCTTCAAAAAAATCGTTATATATCATACACAAGATTATACTAATTTTGCTCAAAAAATAAAAATTAAATTGAGGACTATACGAAATGATTCAAATCTTTTCAGATCCTTCCTATATCTTACGAGGGAAGGTTATGATGGAAGTCCATGCAAAAAATCGTCTGAAAATTAGATTCTACAAAACTTTCCAATTGCAAGTTTCGGTCAAAAAAAGTATAATAGATTATACACAAGTTTATACTATTTATGCTCAAAAAATATAATTAAATCGAGGACTACGAAACAATACAAAACTTTGCAGATCCTTCCTATATGATACGATGGAAGGTTATGATGGAAGTCCATGCAAAAAATCATTTGATAATTTGATTCTACAAAACTTTTCCAAATGCAAGTTTCAGTCAAATAATCATAATATATTATACACATGTTTATACTAGTTTTGCTCAAAAAAAATAAATAAATTAAGGACTGTACGAATCAATAAAAAACTTTTTAGATCCTTCCTATATGTTACGAGGGAAGGTTATGATGGAAGTCCATGAAAAAAATCATCTGAAAATTTTATTCTACGAAACTTTTTAAAATGCAAGTTTCTTTCAAAAAATCAAATTAAATCGAGGACTATACGATACAATACAAAACTTTTCAGATCCTTCTTATATGTTACGAGGGAAAGTTATGATGGAAGACCATGCAAAAAATCAACTGAAAATTTGATTCTACAAAACTTTTCCAATTGCAAGTTTCGGTCAAAAAATCATAATATATTATACACATGTTTTATACTAGTTTTGCTCAAAAAATATAATTATATCGAAGACTGTACGAAACAAAACAAAACAATTCAAATCCTTCCAATATGTTACGAGGAAAGGTTATGATGGAAGTCCATGCAAAAAATCATCTAATAATTTGATTCTACGGAACTTTTCAAAATGCAAGTTTCGGTCAAAAAATCGTAATATATCATACACAAGTTTATACTAGTTTTGCTCAAAAAATAAAAATTAAATTGAGGACTATACGAAACTATACAAAACTTTTCAAATCCCTCGAATATGTTACGAGGGAAGGTTATGATGGAAGTCCATGCATAAAATCATCAAAAAATTTGATTCTACGAAACTTTTCAAAATGCAAGTTTCCTTCAAAAAATCGTTATATATCATACACAAGATTATACTAGTTTTTCTCAAAAAATAAAAATTAAATTGAGGACTATACGAAATGATTCAAATCTTTTCAGATCCTTCCTATATCTTACAAGGGAAGGTTATGATGGAAGTCCATGCAAAAAATCGTCTGAAAATTAGATTCTACAAAACTTTCCAATTGCAAGTTTCGGTCAAAAAAAGTATAATAGATTATACACAAGTTTATACTATTTATGCTCAAAAAATATAATTAAATCGAGGACTACGAAACAATACAAAACTTTGCAGATCCTTCCTATATGATACGATGGAAGGTTATGATGGAAGTCCATGCAAAAAATCATTTGATAATTTGATTCTACAAAACTTTTCCAAATGCAAGTTTCAGTCAAATAATCATAATATATTATACACATGTTTATACTAGTTTTGCTCAAAAAAAATAAATAAATTAAGGACTGTACGAATCAATAAAAAACTTTTTAGATCCTTCCTATATGTTACGAGGGAAGGTTATGATGGAAGTCCATGAAAAAAATCATCTGAAAATTTTATTCTACGAAACTTTTTAAAATGCAAGTTTCTTTCAAAAAATCAAATTAAATCGAGGACTATACGATACAATACAAAACTTTTCAGATCCTTCTTATATGTTACGAGGGAAAGTTATGATGGAAGACCATGCAAAAAATCAACTGAAAATTTGATTCTACAAAACTTTTCCAATTGCAAGTTTCGGTCAAAAAATCATAATATATTATACACATGTTTTATACTAGTTTTGCTCAAAAAATATAATTATATCGAAGACTGTACGAAACAATACAAAACAATTCAAATCCTTCCAATATGTTACGAGGAAAGGTTATGATGGAAGTCCATGCAAAAAATCATCTAAAAATTTGATTCTACGGAACTTTTCAAAATGCAAGTTTCGGTCAAAAAATCGTAATATATCATACACAAGTTTATACTAGTTTTGCTCAAAAAATAAAAATTAAATTGAGGACTATACGAAACTATACAAAACTTTTCAAATCCCTCGAATATGTTACGAGGGAAGGTTATGATGGAAGTCCATGCATAAAATCATCAAAAAATTTGATTCTACGAAACTTTTCAAAATGCAAGTTTCCTTCAAAAAATCGTTATATATCATACACAAGATTATACTAGTTTTTCTCAAAAAATAAAAATTAAATTGAGGACTATACGAAATGATTCAAATCTTTTCAGATCCTTCCTATATCTTACGAGGGAAGGTTATGATGGAAGTCCATGCAAAAAATCGTCTGAAAATTAGATTCTACAAAACTTTCCAATTGCAAGTTTCGGTCAAAAAAAGTATAATAGATTATACACAAGTTTATACTATTTATGCTCAAAAAATATAATTAAATCGAGGACTACGAAACAATACAAAACTTTGCAGATCCTTCCTATATGATACGATGGAAGGTTATGATGGAAGTCCATGCAAAAAATAATTTGATAATTTGATTCTACAAAACTTTTCCAAATGCAAGTTTCAGTCAAATAATCATAATATATTATACACATGTTTATACTAGTTTTGCTCAAAAAAAATAAATAAATTAAGGACTGTACGAATCAATAAAAAACTTTTTAGATCCTTCCTATATGTTACGAGGGAAGGTTATGATGGAAGTCCATGAAAAAAATCATCTGAAAATTTTATTCTACGAAACTTTTTAAAATGCAAGTTTCTTTCAAAAAATCAAATTAAATCGAGGACTATACGATACAATACAAAACTTTTCAGATCCTTCTTATATGTTACGAGGGAAAGTTATGATGGAAGACCATGCAAAAAATCAACTGAAAATTTGATTCTACAAAACTTTTCCAATTGCAAGTTTCGGTCAAAAAATCATAATATATTATACACATGTTTTATACTAGTTTTGCTCAAAAAATATAATTATATCGAAGACTGTACGAAACAATACAAAACAATTCAAATCCTTCCAATATGTTACGAGGAAAGGTTATGATGGAAGTCCATGCAAAAAATCATCTAAAAATTTGATTCTACGGAACTTTTCAAAATGCAAGTTTCGGTCAAAAAATCGTAATATATCATACACAAGTTTATACTAGTTTTGCTCAAAAAATAAAAATTAAATTGAGGACTATACGAAACTATACAAAACTTTTCAAATCCCTCGAATATGTTACGAGGGAAGGTTATGATGGAAGTCCATGCATAAAATCATCAAAAAATTTGATTCTACGAAACTTTTCAAAATGCAAGTTACCTTCAAAAAATCGTTATATATCATACACAAGATTATACTAGTTTTTCTCAAAAAATAAAAATTAAATTGAGGACTATACGAAATGATTCAAATCTTTTCAGATCCTTCCTATATCTTACGAGGGAAGGTTATGATGGAAGTCCATGCAAAAAATCGTCTGAAAATTAGATTCTACAAAACTTTCCAATTGCAAGTTTCGGTCAAAAAAAGTATAATAGATTATACACAAGTTTATACTATTTATGCTCAAAAAATATAATTAAATCGAGGACTACGAAACAATACAAAACTTTGCAGATCCTTCCTATATGATACGATGGAAGGTTATGATGGAAGTCCATGCAAAAAATCATTTGATAATTTGATTCTACAAAACTTTTCCAAATGCAAGTTTCAGTCAAATAATCATAATATATTATACACATGTTTATACTAGTTTTGCTCAAAAAAAATAAATAAATTAAGGACTGTACGAATCAATAAAAAACTTTTTAGATCCTTCCTATATGTTACGAGGGAAGGTTATGATGGAAGTCCATGAAAAAAATCATCTGAAAATTTTATTCTACGAAACTTTTTAAAATGCAAGTTTCTTTAAAAAAATCAAATTAAATCGAGGACTATACGATACAATACAAAACTTTTCAGATCCTTCTTATATGTTACGAGGGAAAGTTATGATGGAAGTCCATGCAAAAAATCAACTGAAAATTTGATTCTACAAAACTTTTCCAATTGCAAGTTTCGGTCAAAAAATCATAATATATTATACACATGTTTTATACTAGTTTTGCTCAAAAAATATAATTATATCGAAGACTGTACGAAACAATACAAAACAATTCAGATCCTTCCAATATGTTACGAGGAAAGGTTATGATGGAAGTCCATGCAAAAAATCATCTAAAAATTTGATTCTACGGAACTTTTCAAAATGCAAGTTTCGGTCAAAAAATCGTAATATATCATACACAAGTTTATACTAGTTTTGCTCAAAAAATAAAAATTAAATTGAGGACTATACGAAACGATACAAAACTTTTCAAATCCCTCGAATATGTTACGAGGGAAGGTTATGATGGAAGTCCATGCAAAAAATCCTCAAAAAATTTGATTCTACGAAACTTTTCAAAATGCAAGTTTCCTTCAAAAAAATCGTTATATATCATACACAAGATTATACTAATTTTGCTCAAAAAATAAAAATTAAATTGAGGACTATACGAAATGATTCAAATCTTTTCAGATCCTTCCTATATCTTACGAGGGAAGGTTATGATGGAAGTCCATGCAAAAAATCGTCTGAAAATTAGATTCTACAAAACTTTCCAATTGCAAGTTTCGGTCAAAAAAAGTATAATAGATTATACACAAGTTTATACTATTTATGCTCAAAAAATATAATTAAATCGAGGACTACGAAACAATACAAAACTTTGCAGATCCTTCCTATATGATACGATGGAAGGTTATGATGGAAGTCCATGCAAAAAATCATTTGATAATTTGATTCTACAAAACTTTTCCAAATGCAAGTTTCAGTCAAATAATCATAATATATTATACACATGTTTATACTAGTTTTGCTCAAAAAAAATAAATAAATTAAGGACTGTACGAATCAATAAAAAACTTTTTAGATCCTTCCTATATGTTACGAGGGAAGGTTATGATGGAAGTCCATGAAAAAAATCATCTGAAAATTTTATTCTACGAAACTTTTTAAAATGCAAGTTTCTTTCAAAAAATCAAATTAAATCGAGGACTATACGATACAATACAAAACTTTTCAGATCCTTCTTATATGTTACGAGGGAAAGTTATGATGGAAGACCATGCAAAAAATCAACTGAAAATTTGATTCTACAAAACTTTTCCAATTGCAAGTTTCGGTCAAAAAATCATAATATATTATACACATGTTTTATACTAGTTTTGCTCAAAAAATATAATTATATCGAAGACTGTACGAAACAATACAAAACAATTCAAATCCTTCCAATATGTTACGAGGAAAGGTTATGATGGAAGTCCATGCAAAAAATCATCTAAAAATTTGATTCTACGGAACTTTTCAAAATGCAAGTTTCGGTCAAAAAATCGTAATATATCATACACAAGTTTATACTAGTTTTGCTCAAAAAATAAAAATTAAATTGAGGACTATACGAAACGATACAAAACTTTTCAAATCCCTCGAATATGTTACGAGGGAAGGTTATGATGGAAGTCCATGCAAAAAATCCTCAAAAAATTTGATTCTACGAAACTTTTCAAAATGCAAGTTTCCTTCAAAAAAATCGTTATATATCATACACAAGATTATACTAATTTTGCTCAAAAAATAAAAATTAAATTGAGGACTATACGAAATGATTCAAATCTTTTCAGATCCTTCCTATATCTTACGAGGGAAGGTTATGATGGAAGTCCATGCAAAAAATCGTCTGAAAATTAGATTCTACAAAACTTTCCAATTGCAAGTTTCGGTCAAAAAAAGTATAATAGATTATACACAAGTTTATACTATTTATGCTCAAAAAATATAATTAAATCGAGGACTACGAAACAATACAAAACTTTGCAGATCCTTCCTATATGATACGATGGAAGGTTATGATGGAAGTCCATGCAAAAAATCATTTGGTAATTTGATTCTACAAAACTTTTCCAAATGCAAGTTTCAGTCAAATAATCATAATATATTATACACATGTTTATACTAGTTTTGCTCAAAAAAAATAAATAAATTAAGGACTGTACGAATCAATAAAAAACTTTTTAGATCCTTCCTATATGTTACGAGGGAAGGTTATGATGGAAGTCCATGAAAAAAATCATCTGAAAATTTTATTCTACGAAACTTTTTAAAATGCAAGTTTCTTTCAAAAAATCAAATTAAATCGAGGACTATACGATACAATACAAAACTTTTCAGATCCTTCTTATATGTTACGAGGGAAAGTTATGATGGAAGACCATGCAAAAAATCAACTGAAAATTTGATTCTACAAAACTTTTCCAATTGCAAGTTTCGGTCAAAAAATCATAATATATTATACACATGTTTTATACTAGTTTTGCTCAAAAAATATAATTATATCGAAGACTGTACGAAACAAAACAAAACAATTCAAATCCTTCCAATATGTTACGAGGAAAGGTTATGATGGAAGTCCATGCAAAAAATCATCTAAAAATTTGATTCTACGGAACTTTTCAAAATGCAAGTTTCGGTCAAAAAATCGTAATATATCATACACAAGTTTATACTAGTTTTGCTCAAAAAATAAAAATTAAATTGAGGACTATACGAAACTATACAAAACTTTTCAAATCCCTCGAATATGTTACGAGGGAAGGTTATGATGGAAGTCCATGCAAAAAATCCTCAAAAAATTTGATTCTACGAAACTTTTCAAAATGCAAGTTTCCTTCAAAAAAATCGTTATATATCATACACAAGATTATACTAATTTTGCTCAAAAAATAAAAATTAAATTGAGGACTATACGAAATGATTCAAATCTTTTCAGATCCTTCCTATATCTTACGAGGGAAGGTTATGATGGAAGTCCATGCAAAAAATCGTCTGAAAATTAGATTCTACAAAACTTTCCAATTGCAAGTTTCGGTCAAAAAAAGTATAATAGATTATACACAAGTTTATACTATTTATGCTCAAAAAATATAATTAAATCGAGGACTACGAAACAATACAAAACTTTGCAGATCCTTCCTATATGATACGATGGAAGGTTATGATGGAAGTCCATGCAAAAAATCATTTGATAATTTGATTCTACAAAACTTTTCCAAATGCAAGTTTCAGTCAAATAATCATAATATATTATACACATGTTTATACTAGTTTTGCTCAAAAAAAATAAATAAATTAAGGACTGTACGAATCAATAAAAAACTTTTTAGATCCTTCCTATATGTTACGAGGGAAGGTTATGATGGAAGTCCATGAAAAAAATCATCTGAAAATTTTATTCTACGAAACTTTTTAAAATGCAAGTTTCTTTCAAAAAATCAAATTAAATCGAGGACTATACGATACAATACAAAACTTTTCAGATCCTTCTTATATGTTACGAGGGAAAGTTATGATGGAAGACCATGCAAAAAATCAACTGAAAATTTGATTCTACAAAACTTTTCCAATTGCAAGTTTCGGTCAAAAAATCATAATATATTATACACATGTTTTATACTAGTTTTGCTCAAAAAATATAATTATATCGAAGACTGTACAAAACAATACAAAACAATTCAAATCCTTCCAATATGTTACGAGGAAAGGTTATGATGGAAGTCCATGCAAAAAATCATCTAAAAATTTGATTCTACGGAACTTTTCAAAATGCAAGTTTCGGTCAAAAAATCGTAATATATCATACACAAGTTTATACTAGTTTTGCTCAAAAAATAAAAATTAAATTGAGGACTATACGAAACGATACAAAACTTTTCAAATCCCTCGAATATGTTACGAGGGAAGGTTATGATGGAAGTCCATGCAAAAAATCCTCAAAAAATTTGATTCTACGAAACTTTTCAAAATGCAAGTTTCCTTCAAAAAAATCGTTATATATCATACACAAGATTATACTAATTTTGCTCAAAAAATAAAAATTAAATTGAGGACTATACGAAATGATTCAAATCTTTTCAGATCCTTCCTATATCTTACGAGGGAAGGTTATGATGGAAGTCCATGCAAAAAATCGTCTGAAAATTAGATTCTACAAAACTTTCCAATTGCAAGTTTCGGTCAAAAAAAGTATAATAGATTATACACAAGTTTATACTATTTATGCTCAAAAAATATAATTAAATCGAGGACTACGAAACAATACAAAACTTTGCAGATCCTTCCTATATGATACGATGGAAGGTTATGATGGAAGTCCATGCAAAAAATCATTTGATAATTTGATTCTACAAAACTTTTCCAAATGCAAGTTTCAGTCAAATAATCATAATATATTATACACATGTTTATACTAGTTTTGCTCAAAAAAAATAAATAAATTAAGGACTGTACGAATCAATAAAAAACTTTTTAGATCCTTCCTATATGTTACGAGGGAAGGTTATGATGGAAGTCCATGAAAAAAATCATCTGAAAATTTTATTCTACGAAACTTTTTAAAATGCAAGTTTCTTTCAAAAAATCAAATTAAATCGAGGACTATACGATACAATACAAAACTTTTCAGATCCTTCTTATATGTTACGAGGGAAAGTTATGATGGAAGACCATGCAAAAAATCAACTGAAAATTTGATTCTACAAAACTTTTCCAATTGCAAGTTTCGGTCAAAAAATCATAATATATTATACACATGTTTTATACTAGTTTTGCTCAAAAAATATAATTATATCGAAGACTGTACGAAACAATACAAAACAATTCAAATCCTTCCAATATGTTACGAGGAAAGGTTATGATGGAAGTCCATGCAAAAAATCATCTAAAAATTTGATTCTACGGAACTTTTCAAAATGCAAGTTTCGGTCAAAAAATCGTAATATATCATACACAAGTTTATACTAGTTTTGCTCAAAAAATAAAAATTAAATTGAGGACTATACGAAACTATACAAAACTTTTCAAATCCCTCGAATATGTTACGAGGGAAGGTTATGATGGAAGTCCATGCATAAAATCATCAAAAAATTTGATTCTACGAAACTTTTCAAAATGCAAGTTTCCTTCAAAAAATCGTTATATATCATACACAAGATTATACTAGTTTTTCTCAAAAAATAAAAATTAAATTGAGGACTATACGAAATGATTCAAATCTTTTCAGATCCTTCCTATATCTTACAAGGGAAGGTTATGATGGAAGTCCATGCAAAAAATCGTCTGAAAATTAGATTCTACAAAACTTTCCAATTGCAAGTTTCGGTCAAAAAAAGTATAATAGATTATACACAAGTTTATACTATTTATGCTCAAAAAATATAATTAAATCGAGGACTACGAAACAATACAAAACTTTGCAGATCCTTCCTATATGATACGATGGAAGGTTATGATGGAAGTCCATGCAAAAAATTATTTGATAATTTGATTCTACAAAACTTTTCCAAATGCAAGTTTCAGTCAAATAATCATAATATATTATACACATGTTTATACTAGTTTTGCTCAAAAAAAATAAATAAATTAAGGACTGTACGAATCAATAAAAAACTTTTTAGATCCTTCCTATATGTTACGAGGGAAGGTTATGATGGAAGTCCATGAAAAAAATCATCTGAAAATTTTATTCTACGAAACTTTTTAAAATGCAAGTTTCTTTCAAAAAATCAAATTAAATCGAGGACTATACGATACAATACAAAACTTTTCAGATCCTTCTTATATGTTACGAGGGAAAGTTATGATGGAAGACCATGCAAAAAATCAACTGAAAATTTGATTCTACAAAACTTTTCCAATTGCAAGTTTCGGTCAAAAAATCATAATATATTATACACTTGTTTTATACTAGTTTTGCTCAAAAAATATAATTATATCGAAGACTGTACGAAACAATACAAAACAATTCAAATCCTTCCAATATGTTACGAGGAAAGGTTATGATGGAAGTCCATGCAAAAAATCATCTAAAAATTTGATTCTACGGAACTTTTCAAAATGCAAGTTTCGGTCAAAAAATCGTAATATATCATACACAAGTTTATACTAGTTTTGCTCAAAAAATAAAAATTAAATTGAGGACTATACGAAACGATACAAAACTTTTCAAATCCCTCGAATATGTTACGAGGGAAGGTTATGATGGAAGTCCATGCAAAAAATCCTCAAAAAATTTGATTCTACGAAACTTTTCAAAATGCAAGTTTCCTTCAAAAAAATCGTTATATATCATACACAAGATTATACTAATTTTGCTCAAAAAATAAAAATTAAATTGAGGACTATACGAAATGATTCAAATCTTTTCAGATCCTTCCTATATCTTACGAGGGAAGGTTATGATGGAAGTCCATGCAAAAAATCGTCTGAAAATTAGATTCTACAAAACTTTCCAATTGCAAGTTTCGGTCAAAAAAAGTATAATAGATTATACACAAGTTTATACTATTTATGCTCAAAAAATATAATTAAATCGAGGACTACGAAACAATACAAAACTTTGCAGATCCTTCCTATATGATACGATGGAAGGTTATGATGGAAGTCCATGCAAAAAATCATTTGATAATTTGATTCTACAAAACTTTTCCAAATGCAAGTTTCAGTCAAATAATCATAATATATTATACACATGTTTATACTAGTTTTGCTCAAAAAAAATAAATAAATTAAGGACTGTACGAATCAATAAAAAACTTTTTAGATCCTTCCTATATGTTACGAGGGAAGGTTATGATGGAAGTCCATGAAAAAAATCATCTGAAAATTTTATTCTACGAAACTTTTTAAAATGCAAGTTTCTTTCAAAAAATCAAATTAAATCGAGGACTATACGATACAATACAAAACTTTTCAGATCCTTCTTATATGTTACGAGGGAAAGTTATGATGGAAGACCATGCAAAAAATCAACTGAAAATTTGATTCTACAAAACTTTTCCAATTGCAAGTTTCGGTCAAAAAATCATAATATATTATACACATGTTTTATACTAGTTTTGCTCAAAAAATATAATTATATCGAAGACTGTACGAAACAATACAAAACAATTCAAATCCTTCCAATATGTTACGAGGAAAGGTTATGATGGAAGTCCATGCAAAAAATCATCTAAAAATTTGATTCTACGGAACTTTTCAAAATGCAAGTTTCGGTCAAAAAATCGTAATATATCATACACAAGTTTATACTAGTTTTGCTCAAAAAATAAAAATTAAATTGAGGACTATACGAAACGATACAAAACTTTTCAAATCCCTCGAATATGTTACGAGGGAAGGTTATGATGGAAGTCCATGCAAAAAATCCTCAAAAAATTTGATTCTACGAAACTTTTCAAAATGCAAGTTTCCTTCAAAAAAATCGTTATATATCATACACAAGATTATACTAATTTTGCTCAAAAAATAAAAATTAAATTGAGGACTATACGAAATGATTCAAATCTTTTCAGATCCTTCCTATATCTTACGAGGGAAGGTTATGATGGAAGTCCATGCAAAAAATCGTCTGAAAATTAGATTCTACAAAACTTTCCAATTGCAAGTTTCGGTAAAAAAAGTATAATAGATTATACACAAGTTTATACTATTTATGCTCAAAAAATATAATTAAATCGAGGACTACGAAACAATACAAAACTTTGCAGATCCTTCCTATATGATACGATGGAAGGTTATGATGGAAGTCCATGCAAAAAATCATTTGATAATTTGATTCTACAAAACTTTTCCAAATGCAAGTTTCAGTCAAATAATCATAATATATTATACACATGTTTATACTAGTTTTGCTCAAAAAAAATAAATAAATTAAGGACTGTACGAATCAATAAAAAACTTTTTAGATCCTTCCTATATGTTACGAGGGAAGGTTATGATGGAAGTCCATGAAAAAAATCATCTGAAAATTTTATTCTACGAAACTTTTTAAAATGCAAGTTTCTTTCAAAAAATCAAATTAAATCGAGGACTATACGATACAATACAAAACTTTTCAGATCCTTCTTATATGTTACGAGGGAAAGTTATGATGGAAGTCCATGCAAAAAATCAACTGAAAATTTGATTCTACAAAACTTTTCCAATTGCAAGTTTCGGTCAAAAAATCATAATATATTATACACATGTTTTATACTAGTTTTGCTCAAAAAATATAATTATATCGAAGACTGTACGAAACAATACAAAACAATTCAAATCCTTCCAATATGTTACGAGGAAAGGTTATGATGGAAGTCCATGCAAAAAATCATCTAAAAATTTGATTCTACGGAACTTTTCAAAATGCAAGTTTCGGTCAAAAAATCGTAATATATCATACACAAGTTTATACTAGTTTTGCTCAAAAAATAAAAATTAAATTGAGGACTATACGAAACTATACAAAACTTTTCAAATCCCTCGAATATGTTACGAGGGAAGGTTATGATGGAAGTCCATGCATAAAATCATCAAAAAATTTGATTCTACGAAACTTTTCAAAATGCAAGTTTCCTTCAAAAAATCGTTATATATCATACACAAGATTATACTAGTTTTTCTCAAAAAATAAAAATTAAATTGAGGACTATACGAAATGATTCAAATCTTTTCAGATCCTTCCTATATCTTACAAGGGAAGGTTATGATGGAAGTCCATGCAAAAAATCGTCTGAAAATTAGATTCTACAAAACTTTCCAATTGCAAGTTTCGGTCAAAAAAAGTATAATAGATTATACACAAGTTTATACTATTTATGCTCAAAAAATATAATTAAATCGAGGACTACGAAACAATACAAAACTTTGCAGATCCTTCCTATATGATACGATGGAAGGTTATGATGGAAGTCCATGCAAAAAATCATTTGATAATTTGATTCTACAAAACTTTTCCAAATGCAAGTTTCAGTCAAATAATCATAATATATTATACACATGTTTATACTAGTTTTGCTCAAAAAAAATAAATAAATTAAGGACTGTACGAATCAATAAAAAACTTTTTAGATCCTTCCTATATGTTACGAGGGAAGGTTATGATGGAAGTCCATGAAAAAAATCATCTGAAAATTTTATTCTACGAAACTTTTTAAAATGCAAGTTTCTTTCAAAAAATCAAATTAAATCGAGGACTATACGATACAATACAAAACTTTTCAGATCCTTCTTATATGTTACGAGGGAAAGTTATGATGGAAGTCCATGCAAAAAATCAACTGAAAATTTGATTCTACAAAACTTTTCCAATTGCAAGTTTCGGTCAAAAAATCATAATATATTATACACATGTTTTATACTAGTTTTGCTCAAAAAATATAATTATATCGAAGACTGTACGAAACAATACAAAACAATTCAAATCCTTCCAATATGTTACGAGGAAAGGTTATGATGGAAGTCCATGCAAAAAATCATCTAAAAATTTGATTCTACGGAACTTTTCAAAATGCAAGTTTCGGTCAAAAAATCGTAATATATCATACACAAGTTTATACTAGTTTTGCTCAAAAAATAAAAATTAAATTGAGGACTATACGAAACTATACAAAACTTTTCAAATCCCTCGAATATGTTACGAGGGAAGGTTATGATGGAAGTCCATGCATAAAATCATCAAAAAATTTGATTCTACGAAACTTTTCAAAATGCAAGTTTCCTTCAAAAAATCGTTATATATCATACACAAGATTATACTAGTTTTTCTCAAAAAATAAAAATTAAATTGAGGACTATACGAAATGATTCAAATCTTTTCAGATCCTTCCTATATCTTACGAGGGAAGGTTATGATGGAAGTACATGCAAAAAATCGTCTGAAAATTAGATTCTACAAAACTTTCCAATTGCAAGTTTCGGTCAAAAAAAGTATAATAGATTATACACAAGTTTATACTATTTATGCTCAAAAAATATAATTAAATCGAGGACTACGAAACAATACAAAACTTTGCAGATCCTTCCTATATGATACGATGGAAGGTTATGATGGAAGTCCATGCAAAAAATCATTTGATAATTTGATTCTACAAAACTTTTCCAAATGCAAGTTTCAGTCAAATAATCATAATATATTATACACATGTTTATACAAGTTTTGATGAAAAAAATAATTAAATTAAGGACTGTACGAATCAATAAAAAACGTTTTAGATCCTTCCTCTATGTTACGAGGGAAAGTTATGATGGAAGTCCATGAAAAAAATCATCTGAAAATTTTATTCTACGAAACTTTTCAAAATGCAAGTTTCTTTCAAAAAATTGTAATATATTATACACAAGTTCATAATAGTTTTGCTCAAAAAATCAAATTATATCGAGGACTATACGAAACAATACAAAACTTTTCAGATCCTTCTTATATGTTACGAGGGAAGGTTATGATGGAAGTCCATGCAAAAAATCAACTGAAAATTTGATTCTACGAAACTTTTCCAATTGCAAGTTTGGGTCAAAAAATCATAATAAATTATACACATGTTTATACTTGTTTTGCTCAAAAAATATAATTAAATCGAGGACTGTACGAAACGATACAAAACTTTTCTCATCCTTCACGTATGATACGAGGGAATGTTATGATGGAAGTCCATGCAATAAAAATATGAAATTTTGATTCTACGAAACTTTTCCAATTGCAAGTTTCGTTCAAAAAATCATAATATATTATACACATGTTTATACTAGTTTTACTCAAAAACTATAATTAAATTGAGAACTGTACGAATCGATACAAAACTTTTCAGATCCCTCAAATATGTTACGAGGGAAGGTTATGATGGAAGTCTATGCAAAAAATCATCTGAATATTTGATTCTATGAAACTTTTCAAAATGAATGTTTCGGTCAAAAAAACGTAGGATATCATACATTGTTTTATACTTGTTTTGATCAAAAAATAAAAATAAAATTGAAGACTATACGAAACGATTCAAATCTTTTCAGATCCTTCTTATATGTTACGAGGGAAGGTTATGATGGAAGTCCATGCAAAAAATAATCTGAAAATTTGATTCTACGAAACTTTTCCAATTGCAAGTTTCGGTCAAAAAAGCATAATATATTATACACAAGTTTATACTAGTTATGCTAAAAAAATATAATTATTTGATAATTTGATTCTACGAAACTTTTCCAAATGAAAGTTTCATTAAAAAAATCATAATATATTATACACATGTTTATACTTGTTTTGCTAAAAACAATATAATTAACTAAAGGATTGTACGAATCAATAAATAACTTTTTAGATCCTTCCAATATGTTACGAGGGAAGGTTATGATGGAAACCGATGCAAAAAATCATTTGAAAATTTTATTCTACGAAACTTTTCAAAATGCAAGTTTCTTTCAAAAAAATTTAATATATTATACACAAGTTCATACTAGTTTTGCTCAAAAAATCAAATTAAATCGAGGACTATACGAACCAATACAAAACGTTTCAGCTCCTTCTTATATGTTACGAGGAAAGGTTATGATGGAAGTCCATGCAAAAAAATATCTGAAAATTTGTTTCTTCGAAACTTTTCCTATTGCAAGTTTCGTTCAAAAATCATAATATATTATACACATGTTTATACTAGTTTTGCTCAAAAACTATAATTAAATTGAGGACTGTACGATACGATACAAAACTATTCTGATCCTTCCTATATTTTACGAGGGAAGGTTATGATGGAAGTCCATGCAAAAAATCATCTGAAAATTTGATTCTACGAAACTTTTCCAATTGCAAGTTTTGTTCAAAAAATCATAATATATTATGCACATGTTTATAATAGTTTAGCTCAAAAACTATAATTAAATCGAGGACTGTACAAAACGATGCAAACCTTTTCAGATCCTTCCTATATGTTACGATGGAAGGTTATGATGGAATTTCATTAAAAAAAATTCTGAAAATTTGATTCTACGATACTTTTCGAAATGCAAGTTTCGGTCAAAAAATCGTAATATATCATACACATGTTTATACTAGTTTTGTTCAAAAAATAAATTTAAATCGAGGCCTATACGAAACGATACAAAACTTTTCAGATCCTTCCAATATGTTACGAGGGAAGGTTATGATGGAAGTCCATGCAAAAAATCATCTGAAAATTTGATTCTACGAAACTTTTCAAAATGCATGTTTCGGTCAAAAAATCGTAATATATCATACACAAGTTTATAATAGTTTTGCTCAAAAAATAAAAATTAAATTGAGGACTATACCAAACGATACAAAACTTTTCAGATCCCTCATATATGTTATGAGGGAAGGTTATGATGGAAGTCCAATCAAAAAATAATTTGATAATTTGATCTACGAAACTTTTCGAAATGCAAGTTTCAGTCAAAAAATCATAATATATTATACATGGGTTTATACAAGTTTTGCTCAATAAATAAAAGTATAATTGAGGACTATACGAAACGATTCAAATCTTTTCAGATCCTTCCTATATGTTACGAGGGAAGGTTATGATGGTAGTCCATGTAAAAAATCATCTGAAAATTTGATTCTACTAAACGTTCCAATTACAAGTTTCGGTCAAAAAAGTATAATATATTATACACAAGTTTATACTATATGATACGATGGAAGGTTATGACGGAAGTCCATGCAAAAAATCATTTGATAATTTGATTCTACAAAACATTTCCAAATGCAAGTTTCAGTCAAAAAATCAAAATATATTATACACATGTTTATACTAGTTTTGCTAAAAAAAATAATTAAATCAAGGACATTACGAATCAATAAAAAAATTTCCAAATCCTTCCTATATGTTACGATGATGGAAGTCCATGAAAAAATCATCTGAAAATTTTATTCTACGAAACTTTTCAAAATGCAAGTTTCTTTCAAAAAATTGTAATATATTATACACAAGTTCATAATTGTTTTGCTCAAAAAATTAAATTAATTTGAGGACTATACGAAACAATACAAAACTTTTCATATCCTTCCTATATGTTACGAGGGAAGGTTATGATGGAAGTTCATGCAAAAAATCATCTGAAAATTTGATTCTACGAAACTTTTCGAAATGCAAGTTTTGTTCAAAAAATCATAATATATTATGCACATGTTTATACTAGTTTAGCTCAAAAAAAATAATTAAATCGAGGACTGTACGAAACGATGCAAACCTTTCCAGATCCTTCCTATATGTTACGAGGGAAGGTTATGATGGAATTTCATGCAAAAAATAATCTGAAAATTTTATTCTACGAAACTTTTCGAAATGCATGTTTCGAGCAAAAAATCGTAATATATATTACACAAGTTTATACTAGTTTTGTTAAAAAAATAAAATTAAATCGAGGCCTATACGAAAAGATGCAAAACTTTTCAGATCCTTTCAAAATGTTACGAGGGAAGGTTATGATGGAAGTCCATGCAAAAAATCATCTGAAAATCTGATTCTACGAAAATTTTCAAAATGCAAGTTTCGGTCAAAAACTCATAATATATTATACACATGTTTATACATGTTTTGCTCAAAAACTATAATTAAATTGAGGACTGTACGAAATGATACAAAACTTTTTAGATCCTCCTATATTTTATGAGGCAAGGTTATGATGCTAGTCCATGCAAAAAATCATCTGAAAATTTGATTCTACGAAACTTTTAAAATTGCAAGTTTTGTTCAAAAAATCATAATATAGTATGCACATGTTTATACTTGTTTAGCTCAAAACCTATAATTAAATCGAAGACTGTACGAAACGATACAAAACTTTTCCGATCCTTCCTATATGTTACGAGGGAAGGTTAGGATGGAAGTCCATGCAAAACATAAACTGAAAATTTGATTCTAAGAAACTTTTCGAAATCATCTGAAAAATTGATTCTACGGAACTTTTCAAAATGCAAGTTTCAGTCAAAAAATCGTAATATATCATACATTGGTTTATACAAGTTTTTCTCAAAAAATATAAACTAAATCGAGGACTATACGAAACGATACAAAACTTTTCAGATTCTTCTTATATGTTACGAGGGAAGGTTATGATGGAAGTCCATGCAAAAAAATACCTGAAAATTTTATTCTACGAAACTTTTCCAATTGCAAGTTTCGTTCAAAAATCAAAATATATTATACACATGTTTATACTAGTTTTACTCAAAAACTATAATTAAATTGAGGACTGTACGAAACGATACAAAAATTTTCAGATCAGTCCTATATTTTAAAAGGGAAGGTTATGATGGAAGTCCATGCAAAAAATCATCTAAAAATTTGATTCTACGAAACTTTTCCAATTGCAAGTTTTGTTCAAAAAAATCATAATATATTATGCACATGTTTATACTAGTTTAGCTCAAAAACTATAATTAAATCGAGGACTGTACGAAACAATGCAAACCTTTTCAAATCCTTCCTATATGTTACGAGGGAAGTTTATGATGGAAGTCCATGCAAAAAATAATCTGAAAATTTGATTCTACGAAACTTTTCGAAATGCAAGTTTCGGTCAAAAAATCGTAATATATCATACACAAGTTTATACTAGTTTTGTTCACAAAATAAAATTAAATCGAGGCCTATACGAAACGATACAAAACTTTTCAGATCCTTCCCATATGTTACGAGGGAAGGTTTTGATGGAAGTCCATGCAAAAAATCATCTGAAAATTTCTATGAAACTTTTCAAAATGCTAGTTTCGGTCAAAAAATCTAATATATCATACACAAGTTTATACTAGTTTTGCTCAAAAAATAAAAATTAAACTGAGGACTATAAGAAACGATACAAAACTTTTCAGATCCCTCCTGATCGTACCTGGAGATCAGGATCCGATGCGGCTGACTTCGAGAGCTGATGAAAGACGGTCGTTGAGGAGAAAAATGGGGTGTACCTATAAGGCACTCCGATGCTAAAGTAAGTAACCGAGCAAAGAGTGGGCAAGTACAAGAATAAAGGTCAGAGAGATTGAATACCTGACCCTCCCAAATGAGAGGGTTTATATAAGGAGCTAAATGGAAGATTATTGGTCCATACTGTGAGGCGCGGATCGAGGAATCCGTGAAAATAGGCAACGGTCAAGACTAGCTGTTAGGGAACTTTGTCGTGGTCGGAATGCTTATGCTCGACAGAGACCATCATTCCTAATTCTGCCCGACGTCAAGCATAGCTATTGGATTGGTTTGCTTGGCCCAATTATGGGGATTGGGCTAGTCCAGAACAGGAGCCCCCCAAGTTATTGCTCGTGTGGAAGAGCAGTGACTTAGAAATGATTTTGTGCTCGGCAATGAGCAATGCTAAGGCCAGGGATTTACGCTGCAGATCTTCGGGGAACGGGTAGCTGGTACGTTGCTCGACAGGGGAATGTGAAACAAAAAGCTGGAATATCTGGGAATTCGCGCTTATTAATGATTTGACGACTAGCCTAGGGGCTAGTGTGTAGGGGTCACGCGTGCTTGCACGTGTTTTCCCTCTTATAAATAGGGTTCTCAAGGCCCATTCTGCACTTTTTCGCTTCATCTTCTTCTCCGACGCTCTGTTCGTTCAACTGGCACCACTTCAGCCGTCGACCACCGCATTTCCTTGCCGACCACCATTTCCAGAATGCTTTTCTTCTTCAAAAATGTCTTCCCAAGCGCATGGTACGGTTCTTTTTCGCCGTTTTAGGTGTTTATAGCTTATGTTTCGTAGAAATACATGTGGTTTAGGATAGTTTTGACGGTAGTTTTAGATTTAGAACCAATAAACTTTAGGACTTCTGCCACCGTAGATGGTCGGTTGTAAACCCTAGCTCAGGATCGACGTAGGTGCTGGTCGACCTCGACTTAGGTTTTGGCAAATATCTAGGTTAGATCCTTGATTTAAAATGTTGGGCGTAAGCCGTCGCTCCGAGCGATGGTTAGCCAGGGCTATAGCTCGGGACCTAGTCTCTGAGCTGATGCGCGCCCTTTCTCTTGTCGAGCGGTGGAAGGGTGGATTTGATATTCTCAATCGAATTAACTGACGCCTTTCCTCTGCTTTTCAGGTGAAAACTCGCTCGTGGATCCATTGGACGTGTCTTCGGAAGAGACGTCCTCGGAAGATTCAGGATCGTCTGCGTCCGTACCTTCTAGCTCTAGGAGTTCCTCGGGGAATTCGGATACGAGTACTACAGGAGCATCAACAGATTCGCCACAATGTCCCGACCAGACGAGGCTCTTGCCCGAAGAATGGGTGGTGGAGGATTTGTTGGACAAGGTGTCCTCATTTTCGAGACCCCGAACAGAACCACTGCCCGTTGTTGGTGACCCTGCCGATTGGGTCGTAACCTGCCCGGGGGACGATGACCGCATCTTCTCAGATTTCCGTGGTCGGGCTTTCTCCATGTATGAATACGCAGTCTCAGTCCTGGGGGTAACTTTGCCCTTCAGTGACTTTGTGAGTGCCGTGCTCGGGCACCTATGCGTCGCCCCTTCCCAGCTGCATCCCAATTCATACGCGTTCCTGAGAGCGTTTGAGATGACGTGCGCCCATCTGGGTGTTGGTGCCACGCTTCCTCTATTTTTCCGCCTGTTCTCCCTGCAGCGCCAAGTCGGGCGAGGAACCGATCGGAAAGGATTCGTGTCCTTCAAGCAGCGGACGAAAATCTTTAAGGCCCATTCAAAATCTATCCGGGCCTTCAAAACTGATTACTTTCTGATCAAACTCGCGAGCGTGGTGGCCGTGAGGGCAATGAGCTTCCTGGGAATAGACACCGACGAGAATGACGAACCTAAGCTCGACGATCAAGGGCAGGTGATCCCGGGGAGGCTGTGGCTGTTCCCATTTTCTTGGAACTATGCTCACTATGAGAAACCTGTCGGTGAGTTCATTCAGGTGGGAGATTCATTAAATGATGATGACGCGGCCAGTTTCAAGGCCTTAAGAAAATTGATAACGTCTTTCACTCCGACCCCCCTGCTGGACGGAGATGGAAAAGTTATGCTTGAGCAGGATGGGGGGAGGCTGTGGAGCGTCCCTTGATTAATGTTACCGAATTATTGGCCTGCCATACCGGGCAGGAAGTGTCCGACTTCTTTGGTATCTATTTATCTATCTTAGTCAAAATTTTGATTTAACTTTGTCGTCCATGACTAATCTGATCTTTTCTTTTTTCAGGCTCTCTGTCGAACCCACTGGACAAAATTCAAGAACGCCTGCATCAGCAGCAAAAGAAGAGGTCAAGGGTCGTGCAGACCAAGCTGACGGAGACAAGTGGTTCGGGGTCGGGCCCCTTGGTCCAAGGTTCTCCGAGCGCCTCGACCGGCTCTTTGATGAAAAAGCATAAGTCTGCGGCCACTGTGGACTTGACGGCCAACGCTCCTCCGAAGCCGAAGCATGGGCTGCCTCCGTGCTTCATGAAGCGCAATTTCTTCGAGGGAACGAGCATGGAGGTGGACCGTGCGGATTCCTTGTTTTTGGAGGGCATGGATCGTCCTGCCCGGCGATTATCTCTGGCCCAAGACGCAAGTGCAGTTATGCGGGTCCTGACAATGGCCTGGCTAACGGCCGAAGGGAGTCCCAGACTGGAGTGAGAGAATAGTAGGCTTATGGAGCAGCTGGCTGCTTCTGAGGCGAAACTGACAGCGGCCACTGAGGAGGCTAAAGCCGCGACCAAGGAGTCGACTGAACGGGCCAACGTCATCGCCAAGTTGGAGGTCGACAAGAAAAGGGTGCTGGAGCAGAATAAAAAGCTGAAGGACGCTTTCTGCCCGAAGGAGGACGAGGATGAGGAAACCAAAAACCTGGTAACGAGGGCTCAGTTGCTTGCTCGGATCGACCAAGACATGGAAGATCTGAACTCATCAACTGAGCTCAGCTTCCAGAACACGGTGGACCAGATGAAGGCTCTCTATCCTGACCTTGCTTTGGACGTTGGTCGGCTCAGATATCTGTACAAGGTAGAAGACGACCAAATTGTGGTTCCTTCGGACCTGGTGGTAGATGATTCTCAGCCGGGGTCGGTTGCTCAGCCAGGACAGCCCGAAGCGCAACCGGAGCAGGAGGAAGCTTGTGAGGAGGAAGGCCGCCCGAGAGGCGAGGGTAATTAGTTTCTGGCCTGCGTGCCTTATGATTTATTATGTTTATTTTTGGGGGTGTGGTCCCCTTTGTATGTAATCATGAACAAGTCGGCCCTTCGGGGTCGCATTTTTAATTTCATATGTATGACCTTGATGGTCGGTTTCTATATTTTATTTGTTCGTAATGATGCGTCCGTCGGAGGACATAATTTACTTGTTATTTTTACTAAGTGTTTGGTATGCATCCTTGCATTAATTGGATGTGATCGAATGGATACGGGGTGTGTATGTGATCTGTTGGTTAGGGGGACCAATCAGATTTTGGAGTCTTACTCCTGGTTGGTGCCCGGGCCAAGGTAATGGCCCGGGCTCCGTGGCTTGAACATCCCATCGCGAGTTGGGGTTCTTCCTGGTCGTGGTACTTAGACGATGTCGGACTCGTTCAAGTATCCGTCCGTGCGACAAGTTTCTCTTTCCCTCGAAAGGAGATCTTGCTTGGCCGTCATTTTTGGGCTGTCGTGCTCGTACCTAGGCACGCAGTTTTCAGTCGGTCTCTTTGCTCTTTGCTTGAAAGTTGAGCAGGTCGACTTTGTGATTTAGCTGTAATATTGTTTGAGTTTCTCGGTGTTCCAAGGCCGAGCTAGCTCTTCCCCGTGTAAATTTTCTAAATAATAGGCTCCGTTCTCGGTTTTTGCTTGGACGCGATATGGGCCCTCCCAGTTGGGTGTAAATTTTCCCTCGCGGGAATCCCTATGATTTCTTCTAAGGACAAGACTGCCTACCTCGAACGTTCGTCTTATGACCTTAGAATCATACCGAGCGGCTATTTTTTGTTTGAGAATGGTTTCTCGAAGAGCAGCTTCTGACCGAACTTCTTCGATCATGTCGAGCTCATCCCTCAAAGCTTCGGAGTTGGTGTCTTGGTCCATAGGGAATTCCGTGCGTTTGGATAGGACGTGCATTTCTATAGGGATCACCGCCTCGGTTCCGTATGCTAATCGAAATGGGGATTCCCCGGTTGTTGAGTGGGGTGTGGTCCTGTATGCCCATAGTACGCTGTGTAACTCCTCGACCCAATGCTTCTTATGCTCGTCCAATCTTTGTTTTAAACCTCTTAGGATTACTCTATTTACGGCCTCTGCTTGTCCATTAGTTTGAGGGTGTTCGACCGACGCGAAATGTTGTTTCGTTCCTATTGATGCGACGAATTCTTTGAAGTGTTTGTCTGTGAACTGAGTGCCGTTGTCGGTCACGATGGCGAGCGGTACCCCGAACCGGGCGAGGATGTTTCTCTTGAAGAAACGTAGTATGTTGAGCGCTGTGATTTTGGCCAAAGCCTTGGCTTCTATCCACTTGGTGAAATAGTCGACGCCCACGATTAAGTACTTATTTTGACCAGAGCCGACGACGAATGGTCCTAAGATATCCATCCCCCACCATGCGAATGGCCAAGGTGATGACATTGATTTCAACTCGGATGGGGGTGCTACGTGCACGTCCCCATGCCGTTGGCATTTGTCGCACCTTTTCACGTGCTCCTTCGCGTCGTGTTGAAGTGTGGGCCAATAATACCCTGACCGAAGAATTTTTCGAGCCAACGACCTTCCGCCAGGATGTTGCGCGTTGATTCCTTCGTGGACTTCTCTCAGTACGTGCGGGATGTTTTCCTCTTCTACGCACCTGAGGAGGGGCGTAGAGAATCCTCGACGATACATTCGTCCACCTACTAGGGAATACAGGCATGCCCTTCGGCGTATGGTACTGGCCGCCTTTGGGTCGGTCGACAGTTCTCCCTTAGTTAGGTAATTAAATACTTGGGTCATCCAGCAGCTTGTGTCGCCCACGAGGTTAATGTCTATGTGGATTGATGATTTCCCAATGCTAGGTTGAGGAAGAGTTTTCTGTATGACGGATTTGTTATTTCCTTTCCTTTTAGTGCTCACCAACTTGGAAAGGATGTCGGCGCGGATGTTGTTTTCTCGCGGGATGTGTTTGACTTCCACACTTTTGAATCGTTTCAGTTCGCCTTTTACGAGGGCCAAATATTCGGCCATGTTATCGTTTTTGGCTTGAAAATCTCCTCGGACTTGACTCGCGACCAACTGAGAATCCGTGCAGATTGTGATCTCTTCTGCTTCCAAATCGGTTGTGAACCGTATGCCCGCTAGAAAAGCTTCATATTCTGCCTGGTTGTTAGAAGTGAGGAAAGATAGGGTTAGGGACACTTCGATGATGTTTCCCTCTTCGTTCTCCAAGATAATTCCGGCCCCGCTGCCCGCTGGGCCAGATGCTCCGTCCACGAAAATAACCCATCTGGATGAGGTTTTCGACTCTTGCTTAGTGAAAGTAAGTTCAGCCACGAAGTCGGCCAGCGCTTGAGCTTTGAGAGCTTGTCTTCCCTCGAATTTGACGTCAAACTCGGATAATTCTAATGACCACTTTAACATTCGTCCGCCCATGTCTGGTTGACCGAGCAATTGTCTTATGGGTTGATCGGTTCTAACGATGATGGTGTGAGCCAGGAAGTAGTGGCGTAGCCTTCTGGCTGCGAGAAGGAGGGCCAAAGCCACCTTTTCTATCTGGAGATATCGAATTTCCGGTCCATGGAGTGCTTTACTAGTGAAATAAACAGGCTTTTGCCCCTCGGGTGGGTCGCGCACGACTGCCGCGCTTACTGCCTCGTTTGCAACGACGAGGTAGAGATAAAGTACCTCCCCCTCTTCAGGTCTGGATAAGACTGGGGGTTCACTTAGTGCCTTTTTTATTTGGGACAACGCTAGCTCACACTCCCCCGTCCACTCGAAAGTTGCCTCTTTGCGGAGGAGCTTGTAAAACGGGAGACCGTGTTGAGCGGATATTTCTACGAACCGAGCGAGGGAGGTAAGGACCCCGTTTAGTGATTGTATGGATTTTTTAGTAGGATTTGGGAGCTCCGCGAATGCCCGACATTTGTCGGGGTTGGCCTCGATGCCTTGTTCAGTCAAGTAGAATCCGAGGAATTTCCCTGCTCGGACCCCAAACGTGCATTTCTGAAACGCATTTTGCACTTTCGTGCCTGATCGAACATTTTTTGTAAGTGGGACGCGTGGTCCGTCTCTTGTTGAGATTTGACGATCATGTCGTCCATGTATACTTCGAGCATAACTCTGATTTCTGCTCGGAAAACCTTATTCATCATGCGCTGATATGTCGTGCCCGTGTTCTTCAGACCGAAGGGCATGACGTTGTAAAAGTAATTGCCCGATTCGGTCATGAAGGCCGTGTATTTTTTGTCAGACACGGCCATGGGTATCTGATTATATCCTGAGTAGGCGTCCATGAAGGACAATAACTTGAAACCGGATGAATTGTCGACCAATTTATCAATGTTAGGTAAAGGGTATGCATCTTTCGGGCATGCCCGATTGAGATCGGTATAGTCAATGCACATTCTCCACTTTCCATTAGATTTTTTCACAAGTACAACATTTGAAAGCCAGGTCGTGTACCTGGCCTCGGTTACAAATTTAACCTCTAGGAGGTCTTTAACAGCAGATTCAGCTGCTTCAGTTTTTTCGGTCGACTGCTTCCTTCTGCGTTGAGCGACCGCCTTGTGCGTTGGGTCAATGGAGAGGTGGTGGCAGGCTGTCTCGGGGTCGAGCCCCGGCATCTCTGCAGCGCTCTAGGAAAATAGATCTGTGTTCCCTCTGAGGAAAGCTTCCAGCTGTCGCTTCACCAAGTCGGGCATATGTGCCCCGATTTTAACGCACCGAGCTGGGTCCTCTCCTAGGGGAATTAATTCGAACTCTCCATCCGGTATTGGTCGGGATAGCGACTCTGTTGGCCTTTGGACACCCTCGCTATTGTCCGAGAATCTGCAGTCTAGGTCGATCGAGTCTACCTGAGGGAAAGCCCTGGGAATATCTGGCGAATTTGATGTTGGAGGACTCGGTTGATATGATATTAAGCTGAGACCCTTTGATGCTGCTTTGAAACACCTGCGAGCAGCGTCGACGTCCCCGTGTAATGTGGCGACCTTACCTGAAGTAGTGTAATATTTCATCTTCAGGTGGACGGTGGATGGCACGGCGATCAGCTCGGCTAATGTTGGTCGTCCTAGGATGCATTGGTACAGCGATGGGCAGTCTACGACTAGGAACTGGACCCTGACCGTCCGGGCTGTCCCACCTGCCCCGAAGGTGACAAATAGGTCGACATAACCCCATGGTCGGGAGACTGCTCCGTTGAAACCTTGCAGGTCTGATCTGACGTATGGAGTTAAGTGTGTCTCATTCAGCTGGAGTGTCGAAAACAGCTGGGAGTACATGATGTCGCAGGAGCTGCCCTGGTCCACCAGGATTCTTCTCACATCGAAATTTGCCATGCGTGCCCAGATGAGCAGAGGAATGCTGGCGTTGGGCGCCCCTCCCAGGAGCTCTTCTCGGTAAAAGGCAAGGGGTACCTAGCCTTCCCTTGGTGGATCCAGGGTGGCGTTTTGCGCGGGCCCCTTCGCAATCAGCTGGTCGAATTTCCGTTTCACGGATCCGACCGTGATTTTATTGAACCCTCCTCCCGAAATGACCATTGCGGAAGGGAAAGTTTCCCACGGGCTATGGGAGGAGAAGTACCCCGAATTCTCGTCGCGGTCCGGTAGGAAGAAATCCTCCGGGCGATAAATGCTTAGAGCGACCTGCATGTTGGCATCTGCAGGGATGGGTATAACTTCCTCGACTTTTTGAGTCTCCTGCGCTTCTTGTCGAGGAGTGTCTCTGGATTTGGTGAACTGTTTTAGGTGCCCGTCCTTGATGAGGATCTCGATTGCGTCCTTGAGATGGATGCAGTCTTCTATGTTGTGGCCGTGGCTCTTGTGGAATCTGCAATATTTCGTCTTATCCGTGCCCGGTTTGCTGGGTTGTTGCCTCGGAAAACGTACCCCTGCCTGTTTGAATTCTGAATTGGCACATTCAGACAAAATTTTCTCCCTAGAGGCCAGGAGAGGTGTGTACTCGTGGAATAGACCGACAGGTCCTCGGTGCTCCCGCGGTTCACGGGAGCGATCGTCCTTTCTTTTGTCTCCTCCTCGACGAGATGTCGAAGGTTCGTCGACTTGGTGAGGCTTGGCATCTTCACGGTGTCGAGCGTCTCTCACCGAACTGGCCGCTTGTTTTTCCTCATACTGAATGTAGGCTTGGGCTTTTAGTAAGAACGCGTCGAGGGTGGCCGGGGTCTTAATGCCGACCGCCCTATGAAAATCCGTCGACGGGCGTAATCCTCATTCCAGCAAATATTTTTTCATGTCGTCGGTCGTGGATACTTGGACCGCTTCTTTATTAAACCTTTCGATGTAAGTTCGTAAAGGTTCGTCCCTCCCCTGGATGATCGCTTCGAGAATGTGCGTCCAAGTTGTTTCCAGGAAGTGATGGACTCAGCTTCGAGGCTTTTGTACCATGTCATCGCTCCTTTCCTCAGTGTCATAGGAAAAAGGCGACATTTGATTGCTCCCCGTACTCCTCGATAGTCGAGCAGCGCATCGATATTCTCGATGTGCTCGTCTGGATCTATGGTTTCGTCGTACGAGCCTAGCGGTGGGGGCTTCTCTAAACCTCTTGGAAGCTTAGCTGCCATGATTTCAGATGAAAGGGGACCCCGAGCGTCCTCGTCGTCACTGGAGTTGAACGAAGGAGACCTGTGAGCACGTTTCTTCGTTCGCCAGGGAGAGGCAGATCTTGATCTGCTCCTTCTCGATTTTCTTGTAGGAGAAGATCGTGGGGAAGACTGACGAAGACGCTTGTCGCCCGTTGATTCGTCAGCGTGCCCTTTCCTCTTCTTCTTGGCAGGAGAAGGAGTATGCCTTCTTTGGGGACTCGTGGGAGACGGTGGTCGACGAGACTTATCTTCGAGACGGGTGATCTTCTCGCCATGGGCGAGGAGCAGCAGGTTTGTCTGGTTCAGGACCTCGGCCAGCGCGGCGAAATCCGATCCCGAAGGAGTCGAGGGAAAGAGAGTTTCCGGGAGACTTTCCAGAGGTTGATCGCGATCGGGTGAAGGCGATGCTGTCTTCTCGTCTGGATGGTCTTGCACAGTTTCCTCGTGCGGAGGGGGATGGATGTTGCTCTCACGTTGTGTGAGAATCATGCCATCATTTGATCGGTTTTCTTGGTTGTCCCGAGCAGCCATGGATCCATTTAAAACTTTGGTTCTTTGAAGATTTTGAAAGAAGAACGGGGAAATCAGTTTCCCACAGACGGCGCCACCTGATCGTACCTGGAGATCAGGATCTGATGCGGCTGACTTCGAGAGCTGATGAAAGACGGTCGGTGAGGAGAAAAATGGGGTGTACCTGCAAGGCACTCCGATGCTAAAGTAAGTAACCGAGCAAAGAGTGGGCAAGTACAAGAATAAAGGTCAGAGAGATTGAATACCTGACCCTCCCAAATGAAAGGGTTTATATAAGGAGCTAAATGGAAGATTATTGGTCCATACTATGAGGCGCAGATCGAGGAATCCGTGAAAATAGGCAACAATCAAGACTAGCCGTTAGGGAACTTCGTCGTGGTCGGAATGCTTATGCTCGACAGAGACCATCATTCCTAATTCTGCCCGACGTCGAGCATAGCTATTGGATTGGTTTGCTTGGCCCAATTATGGGGATTGGGCAAGTCCAGAACACCTCCTATATGTTACGAGGGAAGGTTATGATGGATGTCCAATCAAAAAATCATCTGAAAATTTGATTCTACGAAACCTTTCAAAATGCAAGTTTCGGTCAAAAAATCGTAATATATCATACAATAGTTTATTCTAGTTTTGCTTAAAAAATAAAAATTAAATTGAGGTCTATACGAAACGATTCAAATCTTTTCAGATCCTTCCTATATGTTACGAGGGAAGGTTATGATAGAAGTCCATTCAAAAAATCATCATAAAATTTGATTCAACGAAACTTTTCCAATTGCAAGTTTTGGTCAAAAAAATTGTAATATATCATACGCAAGTTTATACTAGTTATGCTTAAAAAATATAATTAAATCGAGGACTACGAAACAATAAAAAACTTTGCAGATTCTTCCTATATGATACTATGGAAGGTTATGATGGAAGTCCATGCAAACAATTATTTGATAATTTGATTCTAAGAAACTTTTCCAAATGCAAGTTTAAGTAAAAAAATCATAATATATTATACACATGTTTATACTAGTTTAGCTCAAAAAATATAATTAAATCAAGGACTGTACGAATCAAAAAAAAACTTTTCAGATCCTTCCTATATGTTACGAGGGAAGGTTATGATGGAAGTCCATGCAAAAAATCATCTGAAAATTTTATTCTACGAAACTTTTCAAAATGCAAGTTTCTTTCAAAAAATTGTAATATATTATACACAAGTTCATACAAGTTTTGCTCAAAAAATCAAATTAAATCGAGGACTATACGAAACAATACAAAACTTTTCAGATCCTTCTTATATGTTACGAGGGAAGGTTATGATGGAAGTTCATGCAAAAAAATATCTGAAAATTTGATTCAACGAAACTTTTCCAATTGCAAGTTTCATTCAAAAAATCATAATATATTATACACATGTTTATACTAGTTTTGCTCAAAAATTATAATTAAATTGAGGATTGTACGAAACGATACAAAACTTTTCAGATCCTTCCTATATTTTTAACGAGGCAAGGTTATGATGGAAGTCCATGCAAAAAATCATCTTAAAATTTGATTCTACGAAACTTTTCCTATTGCAAGTGTTGGTCAAAAAATCATAAATTATGCACATGTTTATACTAGTTTAACTCAAAAACTATAATTAAATCGAGGAATTTATGAAACGATGCAAAAAAATTTTGACCCTACCTATATGTTACGAGGGAAGGTTATGATCGAAGTCCATGCAAAAATTAATCTGAAAATTTGATTCTACGAAACTTTTCGAAACGCAAGTTTCGGTCAAAAAATCGTAATATATCATACACAAGTTTATACTAGTTTTGTTCAAAAAATAAAATTAAATCGAGGCCTATACGTAACGATACAAAACTTTTCAGATCCTTCCAATATGTTACGAGGGAAGGTTATGATGGAAGTCCATGCAAAAAATCATCTAAAAATTTGATTCTATGAAACTTTTCAAAATGCAAGCTTCGGTCAAAAAATCGTAATATATTTCACACACAAGTTTATACTAGTTTTGCTCAATAAATAAAAATTAAATTGAGGACTATACGGAACGATACAAAACTTTTCAGTTCCCTCCTATATGTTACGAGGGAAGGTTATGATGGAAGTCCATGCAAAAAATTTAATTCTACGAAACTTTTCCAATTGCAAGTTTCGACCATAAAGGCATAATATAATATACACAAGTTTATACTAGTTATGCTAAAAAAAAAATAATTAAATCGAGGACTACGAAACAATACAAAACATTGCAGATCTTTCCTATATGATACGATGGAAGGTTATGATGGAAGTCCATGCAAACAATTATTTGATAATTTGATTCTACGAAACTTTTCCAAATGCAAGTTTAAGTAAAAAAATCATAATATATTATAAACATGTTTATACTAGTTTAGCTCAAAAAATATAATTAAATCAAAGACTGTACGAATCAAAAAAAAACTTTTCAGATCCTTCCTATATGTTACGAGGGAAGGTTATGATGGAAGTTCATGCAAAAAATCATCTGAAAATTTTATTCTACGAAACTTTTCAAAATGCAAGTTTCTTTCAAAAAATTGTAATATATTATACACAAGTTCATACAAGTTTTGCTCAAAAAATCAAATTAAATCGAGGACTATACGAAACAATACAAAACTTTTCAGATGATTCTTATATGTTACGAGGGAAGGTTATGATCGAAGTTCATGCAAAAAAATATCTGAAAATTTGATTCAACGAAACTTTTCCAATTGCAAGTTTCGTTCAAAAAATCATAATATATTATACACATGTTTATACTAGTTTTTCTCAAAAACTATAATTAAATTGAGGACTGTACGAAACGATACAAAACTTTTCAGATCCTTCCTATATTTTTAACGAGGCAAGGTTATGATTGAAGTCCGTGCAAAAAATCATCTTAAAATTTGATTCTACGAAAGTTTTCCAATTGCAAGTGTTTTTCAAAAAATCATAATATATTATGCACATGTTTATACTAGTTTAGCTCAAAAACTATAATTAAATCGAGGACTGTATGAAACGATGCAAAACTTTTATGATCCTTCCTATATGTTACGAGGGAAGGTTATGATGGAAGTCCATGCAAAAATTAATCTGAAAATTTGATTCTACGAAACTTTTCGAAACGCAAGTTTCGGTCAAAAAATTGTAATATATCATACACAAGTTTATACTAGTTTTGTTCAAAAAATAAAATTAAATCGAGGCCTATATGAAACGATACAAAACTTTTCAGATCCTTCCAATATGTTACGAGGGAAGGTTATGATGGAAGTCCATGCAAAAAATCATTTGAAAATTTGATTCTATGAAAATTTTCAAAATGCAAGCTTCGGTAAAAAAATCGTAATATATTTCATACACAAGTTTATACTAGTTTTGCTCAAAAAATAAAAATTAAATTGAGTACTATACGGAACGATACAAAACTTTTCAGATCCCTCCTATATGTTACGAGGGAAGGTTATGATGGAAGTCCATGCAAAAAATCATCTGTAAATTTGATTCTACGAAACTTTTCCAATTGCAAGTTTCGATCATAAAGGCATAATATAATATACAAAAGTTTATACTAGTTATGCTCAAAAAAAAATAATTAAATCGAGGACTACGAAACAATAAAAAACATTGCAGATCTTTCCTATATGATATGATGGAAGTCCATGCAAACAATTATTTGATAATTTGATTCTAAGAAACTTTTCCATATGCAAGTTTAAGTAAAAAAATCATAATATATTATACACATGTTTATACTAGTTTAGCTAAAAAAATATAATTAAATCAAGGACTGTACGAATCAAAAAAAAACTTTTCAGATCCTTCCTATATGTTACGAGGGAAGGTTATGATGGAAGTCCATGCAAAAAATCATCTGAAAATTTTATTCTACGAAACTTTTCAAAATGCAAGTTTCTTTCAAAAAATTGTAATATATTATACACAAGTTCATACAAGTTTTGCTCAAAAAATTAAATTAAATCGAAGACTATACGAAACAATACAAAACTTTTCAGATCCTTCTTATATGTTACGAGGGAAGGTTATGATGGAAGTTCATGCAAAAAAATATCTGAAAATTTGATTCAACGAAACTTTTCCAATTGCAAGTTTCGTACAAAAAATCATAATATATTATACACATGTTTATACTAGTTTTGCTCAAAAACTATAATTAAATTGAGGACTGTACGAAACGATACAAAACTTTTTAGATCCTTCCTATATTTTTAACGAGGCAAGGTTATGATTGATGTCCGTGCAAAAAATCATCTTAAAATTTGATTCTACGAAAGTTTTCCAATTGCAAGTGTTTTTCAAAAAATCATAATATATTATGCACATGTTTATACTAGTTTAGCTCAAAAACTATAATTAAATCGAGGACTGTATGAAACGATCCAAAACTTTTCTGATCCTTCCTATATGTTACGAAGGAAGGTTATGATGGAAGTCCATGCAAAAATTAATCTGAAAATTTGATTCTACGAAACTTTTCGAAGCGCAAGTTTCGGTCAAAAAATTGTAATATATCATACACAAGTTTATACTAGTTTTGTTCAAAAAATAAAATTAAATCGAGGCCTATACGAAACGATACAAAACTTTTCAGATCCTTCCAATATGTTACGAGGGAAGGTTATGATGGAATACCATGCAAAAAATCATCTGAAAATTTGATTCTATGAAACTTTTCAAAATGCAAGCTTCGGTTAAAAAATCGTAATATATTTCATACACATGTTTATACTAGTTTTGCTTAAAAAATAAGAATTAAATTGAGTACTATACGGAACGATACAAAACATTTCAGATCCCTCCTATATGTTACGAGGGAAGGTTATGATGGAAGTCCATGCAAAAAATCATCTGAAAATTTGATTCTACGAAACTTTTCCAATTTCAAGTTTCGATCATAAAGGCATAATATAATATACAAAAGTTTATACTAGTTATGCTCAAAAAAAATAATTAAATCGAGGACTACGAAACAATACAAAACATTGCAGATCTTTCCTATATGATACGATGGAAGGTTTTGATGGAAGTCCATTTAAACAATTATTTGATAATTTGATTCGACGAAACTTTTCCAAATGCAAGTTTAAGTAAAAAAATCATAATATATTATACACATGTTTATACTAGTTTAGCTCAAAAAATATAATTAAATCAAGGACAGTATGAATCAAAAAAAACTTTTCAAATCCTTCCTATATGTTACAAGGGAAGGTTATGATGGAAGTTCATGCAAAAAATCATCTGAAAATTTTATTCTACGAAACTTTTCAAAATGCAAGTTTCTTTCAAAAAATTGTAATATATTATACACAAGTTCATACAAGTTTTGCTCAAAAAATCAAATTAAATCGAGGACTATACGAAACAATACAAAACTTTTCAGATCCTTCTTATATGTTATGAGGGAAGGTTATGATGGAAGTTCATGCAAAAAAAATATCTGAAAATATGATTCAACGAAACTTTTCCAATTGCAAGTTTCGTTCAAAAAATTATATTATACTATACACATGTTTATACTAGTTTTTCTCAAAAACTATAATTAAATTGAGGACTGTACGAAACGATACAAAACTTTTCAGACCCTTCCTATATTTTTAACGAGGCAAGGTTATAATTGAAGTCCATGCAAAAAATCATCTTAAAATTTGATTCTACGAAAGATTTCCAATTGCAAGTGTTTTTAAAAAAATCATAATATATTATGCACATGTTTATACTAGTTTAGCTCAAAAACTATAATTAAATCGAGTACTGTATGAAATGATGCAAAACTTTTCTGATCCTTCCTATATGTTATGAGGGAAGGTTATGATGGAAGTCCATGCAAAAATTAATCTGAAAATTTGATTCTACGAAACTTTTCGAAACGCAAGTTTCGGTTAAAAAATTGTAATATATCATACACAAGTTTATACTAGTTTTGTTCAAAAAATTAAATTAAATCGAGGCCTATACGAAACGATACAAACCTTTTCAGATCCTTCCAGTATGTTACGAGGGAAGGTTATGATGGAAGTCCATGCAAAAAATCATCTGAAAATTTAAATCTATGAAACTTTTTAAAATGCAAGTTTCGGTCAAAAAATCGTAATATATATCATACACAAGTTTATACAAGTTTTGCTCAAAAAATAAAAATTAAATTGAGGACTATACGAAATGATACAAAACTTTTCAGATCCCTCATATATGTTAAGAGGGAAGGTTATGATGGAAGTCCATGCAAAAAATCATCTGAAAATTTGATTCTACGAAACTTTTCCAATTCCAAATTTCGATCAAAAAAGCATAATATAATATACACAAGTTTATACTAGTTATGCTGATAAAATATAATTAAATCGAGGACTACGAAACAATACAAAACTTTGCAGATCCTTCCTATATGATACGATGGAAGGTTATGATGGATGTCCATGCAAAAAATCATTTGATAATTTGATTCTACGAAACTTTTCCAAATGCAAGTTTAAGTCAAAAAATCATAATATATTTTACACATGTTTATACTAGTTTTGCCCAAAAAATATAATTAAATCAAGGACTGTACGAATTAATAAATAACTTTTTAGTCCATCCTATATGTTACGAGGGAAGGTTATGATGGAAGTCCATGCAAACATTCTTCTTAAAATTTTATTCTACGAAACTTTTCAAAATGCAAGTTTCTTTCAAAAAATTGTAATATATTATACACAAGTTGATACAAGTTTTGCTCAAAAAATAAAATTAAATCGAGGACTATTCGGAACAATACAAAACTTTTCAGATCCTTCTTATATGTTACGAGGGAAGGTTATGATGAAAGTTCATGCAAAAAAATATCTGAAAATTTGATTCAACGAAACTTTTCCAATTGCAAGTTTCGTTCAAAAAATCATAATATATTATACACATGTTTATACTAGTTTAGCTCAAAAACTATAATTAAATTGAGGACTGTACGAAACGATACAAACTTTTCAGATCCTTCCTATATTTTTAACGAGGCAAGGTTATGATGGAAGTCCATGCAAAAAATCATCTTAAAATTTGATTCTACAAAAATTTTCCAATTGCAAGTGTCGTTCAAAAAATCATAATATATTATGCACATGTTTATACTAGTTTAGCTCAAAAACTATAATTAAATCGAGGCCTATACGAAACGATACAAAACTTTTCAGATCCTTCCTATATGTTACGAGGGAAGGTTATGATGGAAGTCCATGCAAAAAATAACCTGAAAATTTGATTCTACGAAACTTTTCAAAATGCAAGTTTCGGTCAAAAAATCGTAATATATCATACACAAGTTTATACTAGTTTTGCTCAAAAAATAAAAATTAAATTGAGGACTATACGAAACGATACAAAACTTTTCAGATCCCACATATATGTTACGAGGAAAGGTTATGATGGAAGTCCATGCAAAAAATCATCTGAAAATTTGATTCTACGAAACATTTCAAAATGCAAGTTTCGGTCAAAAAATCGTAATATATCATACACAAGTTTATACTAGTTTTGCTCAAAATAAATTAAATTGAGGACTATACGAAACCATTCGAATCTTTTCAGATCCTTTTTATATGTTACAAGGGAAGGTTATGATGGAAGTCCATGCAAAAAATCATCTGAAAATTTGATTCTACGAAACTTTTCCAATTACAAGATTCGGTCAAAAAATGATAATATATTATACAAAAGTTTATACTAGTTATGCTCAAAAAATATAATTAAATCGAGGACTACGAAATAAAACAAAACTTTGCCGATCCTTCCTATATGATACGAGGGAAGGTTATGATGGAAGTCCATGCAAAAAATCATTGATAATTTGATTCTACGAAACTATTCCAAATGCAAGTTGCAGTAAAAAAATCATAATATATTATACACATGTTTATACTAGTTTTGCTAAAAAAATATAATTAAATCAAGGACGGTATGAATCCATAATTTTTTTTAATCCTTCCTATATGTTACGAGGGAAGGTTATGATGGAAGTCCATGCAAAAAATCATCTGAAAATTTTATTTACGAAACTTTTCAAAATGAAAGTTTCTTTCAAAAAATTGTAATATATTATACACAAGTTCATACTAGTTTTGCTCAAAAAAACAAATTAAATTGAGGACTGTACGAAACAATACAAAACTTTTCAGATCCTTCTTATATGTTACGAGGGAAGTTTATGATGAATGTCCATGCAAAAAAATATCTGAAAATTTTATTCTATGAAACTTTTCCAATTGCAAGTTTCGTTCCAAAAAATAATAATATATTATACACATGTTTATACTAGTTTGGTTCAAAAACTATAATTAAATTGAGGATTGTATGAAACGATACAAAACATTTCAGATCCTTCCAATATGTTACGAGGGAAGGTTATGATGGAAGTCCATGCAAAAAATCATCTGAAAATTTTATTCTACGAAACATTTTCAATTGCAAGTTTTATTCAAAAAATAATAATATATTATGCACATATTTATACTAGCTTAGCTCAAAAACTATAATAAAATCGAGGACTATACGAAACGATGAAAAACTTTTCAGATCCTTCCTATATGTTACGAGGGAAGGTAATGATGGAAGTCCATGCAAAAAATAATCTGAAAATTTGATTCTACGAAACTTTTCTAAACACAAGTTTCGGTCAAAAAATCGTAATATATCATTCACAAGTTTATACTAGTTTTGTTCAAAAAATAAAATTAAATCGAGGCCTATATGAAATGATACAAAACTTTTCAGATCCTTCTAATATGTTATGATGGAAGGTTATGATCGAAGTCCATGCAAAAAATCATCTGAAAATTTGATTCTACGAAACTGTTCAAAATGCAAGTTTTGGTTAAAATTTTTGTAATATATCATACCCAAGTTTATACTAGTTTTGCTAAAAAATAAAAATTAGATTGAGGACTATACGAAACGATACAAAACTTTTCAGATCCCTCCTATATGTTACGAGGGAAGGTTATGATGGAAGTCCATGCAAAAAGTCATATGAAAATTTTATTCTACGAAACGTATCAAAATGCAAGTTTCTTTCAAAAAATTGTAATATATTTATACACAAGTTCATACTAGTTTTGCTCAAAAAATCAAATTAAATCGAGGACTATAAGAAACAATACAAAACGTTTCAGATCGTTCTTATATGTTACGAGGGAAGGTTATGATGGAATTCCATGCAAAAATTCATCTGAAAATCATATTCTACGAAACTTTTCGAAATGCAAGTTTCAGTCAAAACATTTTAATATATTATATACAAGTTTATACTAGTTTTGCTCAAAACCTAAAAATTAAATTGAGGACTATACGAAATGATACAAATCTTATAAGATCCTTCCTATATGTTACGAGGGAAGGTTATGATTGAAGTCCATGCAAAAAATCATCTGAAAATTTGCTTCTACAAAACTTTTACAATTGCACGTTTCATTCAAAAAATCATAATATATTATACACATGTTTATACTAGTTTTGCTCGAAAACTATAGTTAAAACAAGGACTGTACGAAACGATACAAAACTTTTCAAATCCTTCCTATATGTTTTGAGGGAAGGTTATGATAGAAGTCCATGCAAAACCTCATCTAAAAATTTGATTCTACGAAACTTTTCCAATTGCAAGTTTCGGTCAAAAAATGATAATATATTATACACAAGTTTATACTAGTTATGCTCAAAAAATATAATTAAATCGAGGACTACGAAACAATACAAAAGTTTGGAGAACCTTCCTATATGATACGAGCGAAGGTTATGATTGAAGTCCATGCAAAAAATCATTTGATAATTTGATTCTACGAAAGTTTTCCAAATGCAAGTTTCAGTGAAAAAATCATAATATATTATACACGTGTTTATACTAGTTTTGCTCCAAAAAAAAAATTAAATCATGGACTGTACGAATCAATAAAAAAACTTTTTAGATTCTTCCTATATGTTACCTGGGAAGGTTATAATGGAAGTCCATGCAAAACGTCATCTGAAAATTTTATTGTACAAAACTTTTCAAAATGCAAGTTTCTTTCAAAAAATTGTAATATATTATACACAAGTTCATACTAGTTTTGCTCAAAAAATCAAATTAAATCGAGGACTATACGAAACAATACAAAACTTTTCAGATCGTTTTATATGTTACGTGGGAAGGTTATAATGGAAGTCCATGCAAAAAAATATCTGAAAATTTGATTCTACGAAACCTTTCCAATTGCAAGTTTCGTTCAAAAAATCATAATATATTATACACATGTTTATACTAGTTTTGCTCAAAAACTATAATTAAATTGAGGACTGTACGAAACGAAGGAAAGCTTATGATGGAAGCTTATGATACAAAACATTTCAGATCCTTCCTATATGTTACGAGGGAAGCTTATGATGGAATTTCATCCAAAAAATCATCTGAAAATTTGATTCTACGAAACTTTTCAAAATGCAAGTTTTGGTCAAAAAATCGTATTATATTTCATACACAAGTTTATACTAGTTTTGCTCAAAACATAAAAATAAATTGATGACTATACGAAACGATACAAAATTTTTCAGATCCTTCCTATATGTTACGAGGGAAGGTTATGATGGAAGTCCATGCAAAAATTCATCTAAAAATTTGATTCTACGAAACTATCCAAAATGCAAGTTTCGGACAAAAAATCGTAATATATCATACACAAGTTAATACTAGTTTTGCTCAAAAAATAAAAATTAAATCGAGGACTATACGAAACGATACAAAACTTTTCAGATCCTTCCTATATGTTATGAAGGAAGGTTATGATGGAAGTCCATGCAAAAAATCATCTGAAAATTTGATTCTACAAAACATTTACAATTGCACGTTTCGTTCAAAAAATTATAATATATTATACACATGTTTATACAAGTTTTGCTCAAAAACTATAATTAAATTGAGGACTGTACGAAACGATACAAAACTTTTCAGATCCTTCCTATATGTTTCGAGTGAAGGTTATGATGGAATTCCATGCAAAAAATCATCTGAAAATTTGATTCTACGAAACTTTTCAAAATGCAAGTTTCGGTTAAAAAATACTAATATATATCATACACAAGTTTATACTAGTTTTGCTCAAAAAATAAAATTTAAATTGATGACTATACGAAACGATACAAAAATTTTCAGATCCTTCCTATATTTTACGAGGGAAGGTAATGATGGAAGTCCATGCAAAAATTCATCTAAAAATTTGATTCTACGAAACTATCCAAAATGCAAGTTTCGGACAAAAAATCGTAATATTTCATACACAAGTTAATACTAGTTTTGCTCAAAAAATATAAATTAAATCGAGGACTATACGAAACGATACAAAACTTTTCAGATCCTTCCTATATGTTACGAAGGAAGGTTATGATGGAAGTCCATGCAAAAAATCATCTGAAAATTTGATTCTACGAAACTTTTACAATTGCAAGTTTCGATCAAAAAATCATAATATATTATACACATGTTTATACTAGTTTTGCTTAAAAACTATAATTAAATCGAGGACTGTACGAAACGATACAAAACTTTTCAGATCCTTTCTATATGTTACGAGGGAAGATTATGATGGAAGTCCATGCAAAAAAATATCAGAAAATTTGATTATACAAAACTTTTCCAAATGCAAATTTCGTTCAAAAAATCATAATATATTATACACATGTTTATACTAGTTTTGCTCAAAAACTATAATTAAATTGAGGACTGTACGAAAAGATACAAAACTTTTCAGATCCTTCCTATATGTTACGAGGGAAGGTTATGATGGAATTCCATGCAAAAAATCATCTGAAAATCTGATTCTACGAAACTTTTCAAAATGCAAGTTTCGGTCAAAATATTTTAATATATTATACACAAGTTTATACTAGTTTTGCTCAAAAAATCTAATTATATCAAGGACTATACGAAACAATTCAAACCTTTTCAGATCCTTCCTATATGTTATGAGGGAAGGTTATGATGGAAGTCCATGCAAAAAATTATCCGAAAATTTGATTCTACAAAACGTTTCCAATTGCAAGTTTCGGTCAAAAATCATAATATATTATACACAAGTTTATACTAGTTATGCTCAAAAAATATAATTAAATCGAGGATTACGAAACAATACAAAACTTTGCAGATAATTCCTATATGATACGAGGGAAGGTTATGATGGAAGTCCATGCAAAAATTCATTTGTTAATTTTATTCTACGAAACTTTTCCAAATGCAAGTTTCAGTCAAAAAATCATAATGTATTATACATGTGTTTATACTAGTTTTGCTCAAAAAATATAATTAAATCAAGGACTGTACAAATCAATAAAAAACTTTTTAGATCCTTCCTATATGTTACCTGGGAAGGTTATGATGGAAGTCCATGCAAAAAGTCATCTGAAAATTTTATTCTACGAAACTTTTCAAAATGCAAGTTTCTTTCAAAAAATTGTAATATATTATACACAAGTTCATACTAGTTTTGCTCAAAAAATAAAATTAAATCGAGGACTATACGAAACAATACAAAACTTTTCAGATCGTTTTATATGTTATGAGGGAAGGTTATGATGGAAGTCCATGCAAAAAAATATCTGAAAATTTGATTCTACGAAACCTTTCCAATTGCAAGTTTCGTTCAAAAAATCATAATATATTATACACATGTTTATACTAGTTTTCCTCAAAAACTATAATTAAATTGAGGACTGTACAAAACGATACAAAACTTTTAAGATCCTCCCTATATGTTACGAGGGAAGGTTATGATGGAATTCCATGCAAAAAATCATCTGAAAATCCGATTCTACGAAACTTTTCTAAATGCAAGTTTCGGTCAAAAACTTTTAATATATTATACACAAGTTTATACTAGTTTTGCTCAAAAAGTCAAATTATATCGAGGACTATACGAAACAATTCAACCCTTTTCACATCCTTCCTATATGTTACGAGGGAAGGTTATGATGGAAGTCCAAGCAAAAAATCATCTGAAAATTTGATTCTACAAAACTTTTCAAAATTGCAAGTGATCGTACCTGGAGATCAGGATTCGATACGGCTGGTCTCGAGAGCTGACGGAGACGGTCGTTGAGGAGAAAAATGGGGTTGTACCTGCAAGGCACTCCAATGCCAAAGTAAGTAACCGAGCAAAGAGTGGACAAGTACAAGTATCAAGGTCAGAGAAAATGAATACCTGACCCTCTCAGACGAGAGGGTTTATATAAGGGACTAACTGAAAGATTATTGGTCCATTCTACGAGGCGCGGATCGAGGAATCCGTGAAAATAGGCAACGGTCAATAATAGCCGTTAGGGAACCTCATCGCGGTCGGACTATTTGTGGTCGACAGGGACCACTTTTCATAATTGTGCTCGACATCGAGCAGGCCTAATGGATTGGTCTTCTTGGCCCAATTGGAGGGATTGGGCCGATCCAGAACAGGAGCCCCCCAAGTCATTGCTCAGGCTGTAGAGCAGTGACTTAAGAATGATGTTGTGCTCGGTGATGCATAATTTCAAGGTCAGGGATCTATGTTGTCGATCTTCTGGGAACGGGCAGATGATGCGCTGCTCGGCAGAAGAATGTGAAACGAAAAGCTGGAATATCTGGGAATTCGCGCCTATTCATGATTTGACGGCTAGCCTAGGGGCTAGCATGTAGGGGTCACGCGTGTGTGCACGTGTTCCCTTTCCTATAAGTAGGATTCTCAGGGCCCATTTTGACCTTTTCGTTTCATCTTCTTCCTCAAGACTCTGCTCGCTCAACCGCCACTGTCTCAACCGTCGACCACCGCCTTTCATTACCGACCACCACTTTCAGAAGCTTATTTTCTTCAAGAATGTCTTCTCAAGCGCAAGGTACGACTCTCTTTATTCTCTCTAGGTGCTTATAGCTTAACTTTGGTAGAAATATATGCGGCTTAGGATGATTTTGACGGTAGATTTTTAGATTTGGAATCGGTAAACCTTAGGGCTTCCGCCACCGTAGCCGGTCGGTTGCAAACCCTAACTTAGGGTCGACGTAGATATTGGTCGACTTAGACTTGGGTTTTGATAGATATTAGGTTATATTCTTGACATATATAATATTGGGCGTAAGCCGTCGCTCCGAGCGATGGTCAGCCAGGGCTACAGCTCGGGACATAGTCTCTGAGCTGATGCACGCCCTTTCACTTGTCGAGCGGTGGAAGGGTGGATTTGATATTCACAATCGAATTCACTGACGCCTTTCCTCTGCTTTTCAGGTGAAAACTCGCTCGTGAATCCGCTGGATGTGCTTTCTGAAGAGACGTCCTCGGGAGACTCAGGGTCGTCCACGTCCATTCCTTCAGGCTCCGGGAGCTCCTCGGAGAGTTCGGACACAAGCACAATAGGAGCATCGACAGAGTCGCCTCAGTGTCCTGGCCAGACGAGGGTCTCGCCCGAAGAATGGGTGGTGGAAGATTTGCTGGACAAGGTGTCCTCATTCTCAAGGCCTCGAACGGAACCACTGCCAGTTGTTGGTGATCCTGCAGATTGGGTTGTAACCTGCCCGGGAGACGACGACCGTATCTTCTCAGATTTTCATGGTCGGGCGTTCTCCATGTACGAATATGCGACTTCAGTCTTGGGAGTGACATTGCCTTTTAGCGACTTTGTGAGTGCTGTGCTCGGGCATCTCTGTGTCTCCCCTTCTCAGTTACACCCCAACTCGTATGCATTTCTAAGAGCGTTCGAGATGACGTGTGCCCATCTGGGTGTTGGTGCCACGCTTCCCCTCTTCTTCCGCCTCTTCTCCTTACAGCGCAAAGTTGGGCGAGGAACTGATCGAAAAGGATTCGTGTCCTTCAAGCAGCGGACCAGGATTTTTAAGGCCCATTCAGAATCCATCCGGGCCTTCAAAACTGACTATTTCCTGATAAAACCAGCGAGCGCGGCGGCCGTGAGAGCTATGAGCTTTCTTGGAATAGACACTGACGAGAATGATGAGCCTAAGCTTGACGACCAAGGTCAGGTGATTCCGAGGAGACTGTGGCCGTTCCCCTTTTCTTGGAGTCATGCTCACTATGAAAAACCTGTGGGGGAGTTCGTTCAAGTGGGGGATACATTGAATGATGACGATGCGGCTAGTTTCTAGGCCTTCAGAAAATTAATAGCCTCCTTCACTCCGACCCCTCTGTTGGACGGAGATGGGAAGGTTATGGTTGATCAGGATGGGGGGGAAGCTGTGGAGCGTCCCTTGATCAACGTTACTGAGTTGCTGGCCTGTCGTAACGGGAAGGAAGTGTCCGACTTCTTTGGTATCCATTTATTTGTGTTCGTTAAATTTTTGCTTTAATTTTGTTGCTTGTGACTAACTTGATCGTTTTCCTTTTTCAGGCTCCCTGACGAATCCTTTGGATAAAATTCAAGAACGTTTGGTCCAGCAGCAGAGGAAACGGTCAAGGGTCGTGCAGACCAAGCTGACCGAGACGAGTGGCTCGGGGTCGGGCCCCTTGGTCCAGGGTTCGCCGAGCGCATTGACTGACTCCTTGATGAAGAGGCACAAGTCAACGGCCACTGTAGATTTAACGGCAGACGCTCCTCCAAAGCCAAAGCATGGGTTGCCTCCCTGTTTTGTGGTGCGCAACTTCTTTGAAGGGACGAGCATGGAGGTGGACCGTGTGGATTCTCTGTTCTTGGAGGGAATGGACCGCCCTGCTCGGCGACTATCTCTGGCTCAGGATGCGAGCGCAGTTATGCGGGTCCTGACAATGGCCTGGCTGACGGCCGAAGGGAGTCCAGGACTGGAGCGAGAGAATAGCAGGCTTAAGGAGCTGCTGGCTGCTTCTGAGGCTATGCTGTCAGCAGCCACTGAGGAGGCTAAAGCTGCTACCAAGGAGTCAACCGAACGAGCTGCCGTCATTGCCAAGCTGGAGGTCGACAAGAAGAGGGTGCTTGAGCAAAATAAGAAGCTGAAGGATGCCTTTTGCCCCAAGGATGATGAGGATAAGGAGACCAAACATCTGGTGACTAGGGCTCAGCTGCTTGCTCGGATCAACCAAGACATGGAAGATCTGAATTCATCCACTGAGCTTAGCTTCCAGAATGCGGTGGATCAGATGAAAGCTCTTCACCATGACATGGCCGTGGACGTTGGTCGCATGAGCTACCTTTACAAGGTGGTGGATGGTCGGATCGTAGTTCCCTCAGACTTGGTGGTGGACGACTCTCAACCGGGGTCGAATGCTCAGCCTGACCAACCTGAAGCGCAGCTGGACCAGGAGGTTGCTCGTGAAGAAGAAGGTCGCCCAGGAGGCGAGGATAATTAATTTATGGCCTGCGTGCCTTAGTAATTTATGATGTATTTTGTTTTGGGGGGCGTGGCCCCCTTTTTATGTAATCCTGAACAAGTCGGCCCTTTGGTGTCGCATTTTTTAAATTTTATGCGTTCGACTTTGATGGTCAGTTCCCATATTTTATTTGCTCGTGACAATGCGTCCGTCGGAGGACATAATTTACTTGTTATTTTGACTAAGTGTTTGGTATGCGTCTTTACATTAATTAGATGTGATCGAATGAACACGGGGTGTGTGAGTGGTCTGTTGGTTAGGGGGACCAATCAGATTTAGGAGTCTTACTCCTGGTCGGTGCCCGGGCCAAGATAATGGCCCGGGCTCCGTGGCTTGAACATCCCATCGCGAGCTGGGGTTCTGCCTGGTCGTGGTACTTAGGCGACGTCAGACTCGTTCGAGTATCCGACCCTGCGGCAAGCTTCTCTTTTGCTCAAAAGGAGATCTTGCTTGACTTTGTTATTTTTGGGATGTCGTGCTCGTACCTAGGCACGCAGTTTTCAGTTGGTTTCCCTTTCTTCTTGCTTGGAAGTTGATTAAGGTGACTTTTGTGATTTAGCTATAGTATTGTTTGAGTTTCTCGGCGTTCCAAGGCCGAGCAAGCTCTTCCCCGTGTAGATTTTCCAAATAATAAGCTCCGTTCTCGGTTTTTGCTCGGACGTGATACGGGCCTTCCCAATTGGGCGTTAGTATTCCCTCGCGGGGATCTCTGTGGTTTCTTCTAAGGACAAGGCTGCCTACCTCGAACGTCCGCCTTATGACCCTAGAATCATACCGAGCGGCTATCTTTTGTTTGAGAATAGTTTCTCGAAGAGCGGCCTCCGATCGAACTTCTTCGACCATGTCGAGCTCCTCTCTTAAGGCTTCGGAATTGGTATCTTGTTCCATGGGGGATTCCGTGCGCTTCGATCGGATGTGCATTTCTATAGGGATCACTGCTTCGGTTCCATATGCTAATCGAAATGGGGATTCCCCGGTTGTTGAGTGGGGCGTGGTCCTATATGCCCATAATACGCTATGTAGCTCTTCGACCCAATGCTTCTTATGCTCGTCCAGTCTTCGTTTCAAACCTCTTAGGATTACCCTATTCGCGGCCTCCGCTTGCCCGTTAGTTTGAGGATGCTCGACTGAAGCGAAATGTTGTTTCGTTCCCATTGATGCAACGAATTCTTTGAAGTGTTTATCTGTGAACTGAGTGCCGTTGTCGGTCACGATGGCGAGGGGCACCCCGAATCGGGCGAGGATGTTTCTCTTGAAGAAACGTAGTATGTTGAGCGCAGTGATTTTGGCTAGGGCCTCAGCTTCTATCCACTTGGTGAAATAGTCGACACCTACAATTAAGTATTTATTCTGACCAGACCCAACGACGAATGGTCCTAAGATATCCATCCCCCACCATGCGAACGGCCAGGGTGACGATAATGATTTTAGCTCGGATGGGGGTGATGCGTGCACGTCTCCATGTCGTTGGCATTTGTCGCACCTCTTCACATGCTCTTTCGCATCGTGTTGGAGGGTGGGCCAGTAGTATCCTGCCCATAGGATTTTTCGAGCCAATGAACGTCCGCCAGGATGTTGTGCATTGATTCCTTCGTGGACTTCCCTTAGTACGTGTGGAATGTTTTCCTCCTCTACACACCTGAGGAGGGGTGTAGAGAATCCTCGACGATACATACGTCCACCTACTAGAGAATATGAGCATGCCCTTCATCGTATAGTACTGGCTTCTTTTGGGTCGGTTGGTAATTCTCCTTTAGTTAAATAGTTGAACACTGGGGTCATCCAGCAGCCCGTGTCGCCCACGATGTTAATGTCTACGCGGGTCGATGATTGTCCGATACTTGGTCGGGGAAGCAATTTCTGTACGACGGACTTGTTGTTTCCTTTCCTTTTAGTGCTTGCTAATTTGGACAGGATGTCTGCGCGGGCATTGTTTTCCCACGGAACGTGTTTGACTTCCACACTTTTGAACCGTTTTAGTTCGCCTTTTACGAGGGCCAAATATTCGGCCATGTTATCATTTTTGGCCTGAAAATCTCCTCGGACCTGGCTTGCGACCAACTGAGAATCCGTGCAGATTGTGATTTCTTCTGCTTCCAGATCGGTCGCGAGCCGTATGCCCGCTAGGAAAGCTTCATACTCTGCTTGGTTGTTAGAAGTGGGGAAAGATAAGGTTAGGGACACTTCAATGATGTTCCCCTCTTCGTTTTCCAAAATAATGTCGGCTCCGCTACCCGCCGGGCCAGATGCACCGTCCACGAAAATAACCCATCTGGATGAGACTTTCGGGACTTGCTCGGTGAAGGAATGTTCAGCCACGATGTCGGCCAGCGCTTGAGCTTTGAGATCTTGTCTTCCTTCAAATTTGACGTCAAACTCAGATAGTTCTAATGACCACTTTAGCATTCGTCTGGCCATATCTGGTCGACCGAGCAACTGTCTTATGGGCTGATCGGTCCTTACGATGATGGTGTTAGCCAGAAAGTAATGGCGTAGCCTTCTAGCTGCAAGAAGGAGGGCCAAAGCAACCTTTTCTATCTGGAGGTATCAAATTTATGGGCCATGGAGTGCTTTGCTTGTGAAATATACAGGTTTTTTCCCTTCGGGTAGGTCGCGCACGAGTGCCGCGCTTACTGCTTCATTTGCAACTACAAGGTAGAGATACAGTATCTCCCCTTCTTCAGGTCTGGACAAGACTGGGGGTTCGCTTAGTGCCTTTTTTAGGTGGGATAGTGCTAGCTCGCATTCCACCGTCCACTCGAAAGTTGCCTCTTTGCGGAGGAGTTTGTAAAAAGGGAGAGCGTGTTGAGCGGACTTTGCTACGAACCGAGCGAGGGAGGTAAGGACCCCGTTTAGTGATTGTATGGATTTTTTAGAAGTGGGAGTTGGGAGCTCTGCGAATGCCCGACATTTGTCAGGGTTGGCCTCGATGCCTCGTTCGGTTAAGTAGAATCCGAGGAATTTTCCTGCTCGGACACCAAACGTGCATTTTTCAGGGTTGAAGCGCATTTTGCACTTTCGTGCTTGATCGAACACTTTTTGTAAATGGGACGCGTGGTCCGTTTCTTGTTGAGATTTGACGATCATGTTGTCCATATATACTTCGAGCATGTCTCCGATTTCAGCTCGGAAAACCTTATTCATCATGCGCTGATATGTTGCGCCCGCGTTTTTTAGACCGAAGGGCATAACGTTGTAAAAGTAATTGCCTGACTCGGTCATGAAGGCCATGTATTTTTTGTCAGACACAACCATGGGTATCTGATTGTACCCCGAATATGTGTCCATGAAGGATAGCAGCTTGAAACCGAACAAATTGTCGACCAATTTATCGATATTAGGTAAAGGGTATGCATCTTTCGGGCATGCCCGATTGAGATCGGTATAGTCAACGCACATCCTCCATTTTCCACTAGATTTTTTCACAAGTACAACATTCGAGAGCCAGGTCGTATACCTGGCCTCGGTTACAAATTTAGCCTCTAGGAGGTCTTTAACATCAGATTCAGCTGCTTCGATCTTCTCGGCCGACTGCTTCCTCCTGCGTTGAGCGACCGCCTTGTGTGTTGGGTCAATGGAGAGGTGGTGGCAGGCCGTCTCGGGGTCGAGCCCCGGCATTTCTGCGGCGCTCCAGGCAAATAAGTCTGCGTTCCCTTTGAGGCAAGCTTCCAATTGTCGCTTCACCAACTCAGGCATATGTGCTCCGATTTTAACGCACCGAGCTGGGTCTTCTCCTAGAGGAATTAGCTCGAAGTCCCCATCTGGTATTGGTCGGGATAACGATTCTGTTGGCCTTTGGATGCCCTCGATGCTGTCTGGAAATCTGCAGTCTAGGTCGATCGAGTCTACCTGAGGGAAAGCCCTGGGAATATCTTGTGAATTTGATGTCGGGGGACTTGGTTGGTATGATATTGAACTGAGACCTTTTGATGCTGCTTCGAAACACCTGCGGGCAGCGTCAACATCTCCGTGCAATGTGGTAACTTTACCTGAGGTAGTGTAATACTTCATCTTCAGGTGGACAGTGGATGGCACATCGATTAGCTCGGCTAAGGTCGGTCGTCTTAGGATGCATTGGTACAGAGATGGGCAGTCTACGACTAGGAACTGGACCCTGATCGTCCTGACTGTCTCGTTCGCCCCGAAGGTAACAAATAGGTCGACATATCCCCACGGTCGGGATACTGCTCCGTTGAAACCCTGAAGGTCCGATCCGACATATGGAGTCAAGTGTGTCTCGTTTAGTTGGAGTGTCGAAAATAGCTGGGAGTACATGATGTCGCAGGAGCTACCTTGGTCCACCAGGATCCTCCTCACATCAAAGTTTGCCATGCGTGCTCGGATGAGCAGAGGGATGCTAGCGTTGGGTGCCCCTCCCAAGAATTCCTCTCGATAAAATGCAAGGGGTACAGAACCCTCTCTTAGTGGATCGAGGGTGGCATTTTGCGCGGGTCCTTTAGCAATTAACTGGTCGAATTTCCGTTTCACGGATCCGACCGTGATTTTGTTAAATCCTCCTCCCGAGATGACCATGGCTGTAGGGAAAGCTTCCCATGGGCTATGGGAGGACAGGTACCCCGACCCCTCGGCACGTTCTGGTAGGAAGAAGTCTTCCAGGCGATAAATGCTTAGAGCGACTTGCATGTTAGCATCTGCAGGGATGGGTACGGCTTCTTCGACTTTCTGGGTCTCCTGTGTTTCCTGTCGAGGAGTATCTCTGGACTTGGTGAACTGCTTCAGGTGCCCGTCTTTAATGAGGATTTCGATCGCGTCCTTGAGATGGATGCAATCCTCTGTGTTGTGGCCATGACTCTTGTGGAATCTGCAGTATTTCGTTTTATCCGTGCCGGGCTTGCTAGGTTGTTGCCTCGGAAAACGTACTCCTGCCTGTTTGAATTCCGAATTGGCGCACTCAGACAAAATTTTCTCTCTGGATGCCAGGAGAGGTGTATATTCGTGGAACCGACCGATAGGTCCCCGGTGTTCCCGCGGTTCATGGGAGCGATCATCCTTTCTTTTGTCTCCTCCTCGACGAGATGTCGAAGGTTCATCGACCCGGTGTGGTTTGGCGTCCTCACGGCGTCGAGCGTCTCTTACTGAACTGGCCGCTTGCTTTTCTTCATATTGGATGTAGGCTTGGGCTTTCAGTAGGAACGCGTCGAGGGTGGCCGGGGTTTCAATGCCGACCGCCCGATGAAAATCAGTTGAGGGGCGTAGCCCTCGTTCCAGCAAGTACTTTTTCATGTCGTCGGTTGTGGATACTTGGACCGCTTCTTTATTGAACCTCTCGATGTAAGTTCATAAAGGCTCGTCCCTCCCCTGGATTATTGCTTTGAGCGAAGCCTCTGTCTTTGGGTGTCTCCTTGATGCGGTAAAGTGCCTGGAGAACGTGCGTCCAAGTTGTTTCCATGATGTAATGGATTCAGCCTCAAGGCTTTTGTACCATGTCATTGCTCCTTTCCTCAACATTGTAGGAAAGAGTCGACATTTGATTGCCCCTCGTACACCCCGATAGTCGAGCAGTGCATCGATATTTTCGATGTGCTCGTCTGGGTCGGTGGTCCCATCGTACGAGCCTAACGGAGGGGGTTTCTCTAAGCCTCTTGGAAGCTTGGCCGCCATGATTTCAGATGATAGGGGACCCCGAGCGTCCTCGTCGTCGCTAGAATTGAGCGATGAAGACCTGTGAGCATGTTTCTTTGTTCGTCGGTGAGAGGCAGGTATTGACCTGCTCCTTCTTGATTTTCTTTTAGGAGAGGGTCGTGGGGAAGACTGACGAAAACGTTTGTCGCCTGTTGATTCGTCGGTGTGCCCTTTCCTCTTCTTCTTAGCAGGAGACGGAGTGTGTTCCCTTTGGGGTCTCGTGGGAGATTGTGGTCGACGACGAGAATTATCTTCAAGACGGGCGATCTTCTCGCCATGGGTGAGGAGCAGCAAGTTTGTTTGATTCAGGATCTCGGCCAATGCGGCGAAATCTGACCCTGAGGGAGTCGAAGGAAAAAGAGTTTCCGGGCGACTTTCCAAAGGTTGGTCGCGATCGGGCGAAGGTGATGTTGCCTTCCCGTCCGGATGGTCTTGCACCGTTTCGTCATGTAGAGGAGGATGGATGTTGCTCTCACGTTGTGTGAGAATCATACCATCATTCGATCGATTTTCCTGGTTGTCCCGAGCAGCCATGGATCTTGTTAAGACTTTGGTTCTTTGAGGATTTTGAAAGAAGAACGGGGAAATCAGTTTCCCACAGACGGTGCCACCTGATCGTACCAGGAGATCAGGATCCGATACGGCTGGTCTCGAGAGCTGACGGAGACGGTCGTTGAGGAGAAAAATGGGGTTGTACCTGCAAGGCACTCCAATGCCAAAGTAAGCAACCGAGCAAAGAGTGGACAAGTACAAGTATCAAGGTCAGAGAAAATGAATACCTGACCCTCTCAGACGAGAGGGTTTATATAAGGGACTAACTGAAAGATTATTGGTCCATTCTACGAGGCGCGGATCGAGGAATCCGTGAAAATAGGCAACGGTCAATAATAGCCGTTAGGGAACCTCATCGCGGTCGGACTATTTGTGGTCGACAAGGACCACTTTTCATAATTGTGCTCGACATCGAGCAGGCCTAATGGATTGGTCTTCTTGGCCCAATTGGAGGGATTGGGCCGATCCAGAACAGCAAGTTTCGTTCAAAAAATCATAATATACTATACACATGTTTATACTAATTTTGCTCAAAAACAATAGTTAAATAAAGGAATGTACGAAACGATACAAAACTTTTCAAATCCTTCCTATATGTTTTGAGGGAAGATTATGATGGAAGTCCATGCAAAACCTCATCTGAAAATTTGATTCTACGAAACTTTTCCAATTGCAAGTTTCGGTCAAAAAATGATAATATATTATACACAAGTTTATACTAGTTTGCTAAAAAAATATAATTAAATCGAGGACTACGAAACAATACAAAAGTTTGTAGATCCTTCCTATATGATACGAGGGAAGGTTATGATTGAAGTCCATGCAAAAAATCATTTGATAATTTGATTCTACGAAACTTTTCCAAATGCAAGTTTCAGTCAAAAAATCATAATATATTATACACGTGTTTATACTAGTTTTGCTCAAAAAATATAATTAAATCATGGACTGTACGAATCAATAAAAAACTTTTTAGATCCTTCTAATATGTTACCTGGGAAGATTATGATGGAAGTCCATGCAAAACGTCATCTGAAAATTTGATTCTAAGAAACTTTTCAAAATGCAAGTTTCTTTCAAAAAATTGTAATATATTATACACAAGTTCATATTAGTTTTGCTCAAAAAATCAAATTAAGTCGAGGGTTATACGAAACAATACAAAACTTTTCAGATCGTTTTATATGTTACGAGGGAAGGTTATGATGGAAGTCCATGCAAAAAAAATCTGAAAATTTGATTCTACGAAACCTTTCCAATTGCAAGTTTCGTTCAAAAAATCATAATATATTATACACATGTTTATATTAGTTTTGCTCAAAAACTATAATTAAATTGAGGATTGTACGAAACGATACAAAACTTTTCAGATCCTTCCTATATGTTACGAGGGAAGGTTATGATGGAATTCCATGCAAAAAATCATCTGAAAATTTGATTCTACGAAACTTTTCAAAATGCAAGTTTCGGTAAAAAAATCATATTATATTATACACATGTTTATACTAATTTTTGCTCAAAAACTAAAAATTAAATTGAGGACTATACGAAACGATACAAATCTTTTCAAATCCTTCATATATGTTATGAGGGAAGGTTATGATGGAAGTCCATGCAAAAAATCATCTGATAATTTGCTTCTACAAAACATTTACAATTGCACGTTTTGTTTAAAAAATCATAATAAATTATACACATGTTTATACTAGTTTTGCTCAAAAACTATAATTAAATCAAGGATTGTACGAAACGATACAGAACTTTTCAAATCCTTCCTATATGTTATGAGGGAAGGTTATGATGGAAGTCCATGCAAAAAATCATCTGAAAATTTGATTCTACGAAACTTTTCAAAATGCAAGTTTCGGTCAAAAAATCGTAATATATATCATACACAAGTTTATACTAGTTTTGCTCAAAAAATAAAAATTAAATTGATGACTATACGAAACGATACAAAAATTTTCAGATCCTTCCTATATGTTACGAGGGAAGGTTATGATGGAAGTCATTGCAAAAATTCATCTAAAAATTTGATTCTACGAAAGTTTCCAAAATGCAAGTTTCGGACAAAAAATCGTACTATATCATACACAAGTTAATACTAGTTTTGCTCAAAAAATAAAAATTAAATTGAGGACTATACGAAACGATACAAAAGTTTTCAGATCCTTCCTATATGTTACGAAGCAAGGTTATGATGGAAGTCCATGCAAAAAATCATCTGAAATTTTGATTCTACAAAACATTTCCATTTGCAAGTTTCGTTCAAAAAATCATAATATATTATACACATGTTTATACTAGTTTTGCTCAAAAACTATAATTAAATCGAGGACTGTAAGAAACGATACAAAACTTTACAGATCCTTCCTATATGTTACGAGGGAAGGTTATGATGGAAGTCCATGCAAAAAATTATCTGAAAATTTGATTCTATGAAACTTTTCCAATTGCATGTTTCGGTCAAAAATCATAATATATTATACACAAGTTTATACTAGTTATGCTTAAAAATTATAATTAAATCGAGGACTACGAAACAATACAAAACTTTTCAGATCCTTCCTATATGATACGAGGGAAGATTATGATGGAAGTCCATGCAAAAAAACATTTGATAATTTGATTCTACGAAACTTTTCCAAATGCATGTTTCAGTCAAAAAATCATATTATATTATACACGTGTTTATACTAGTTTTGCACAAAAATTATAATTAAATCATGGACCGTAAGAATCAATAAAAAACTTTTTAGATCCTTCCTATATGTTACCTGGGAAGGTTATGATGGAAGTCCATGCAAAACGTCATCTTAAAATTTGATTCTATGAAACTTTTCAAAATGCAAGTTTCTTTCAAAAATTTGTAATATATTATACACAAGTTCATACTAGTTTTGCTCAAAAAATCAAATTAAATTGAGGACTATACGAAACAATACAAAGCTTTTCAGATCGTTTTATATGTTACGAGGGAAGGTTATGATGGAAGTCCATGCAAAAAAATATCTGAAAATTTGTTTCTACGAAACCTTTCCAATTGCAAGTTTCATTCAAAAAATCATAATATATTATACACATGTTTATACTAGTTAGCTCAAAAACTATAATTAAATTGAGGACTGTACGAAACGATACAAAACTTTTCAGATCCTTCCTATATGTTACGAGGGAAGGTTATGATGGAATTCCATGCAAAAAATCATCTGAAAATCGAATTCTACCAAACTTTTCAAAATGCAAGTTTCTGTAAAAAAAATTTAATATATTATACACAAGTTTATACTAGTTTTGCTCAAAAATCAAATTATATTGAGGATTATACGAAACAATTCAAACCTTTTCACATCCTTCCTATATGTTACGAGGGAAGGTTATGATGGACGTCCATGCAAAAAATCATCTGAAAATTTGATTATACAAAACTTTTCCAATTGCAAGATTCGTTCAATAAATCATAATATATTATACACATGTTTATACTAGTTTTGCTCAAAAACTATAATTAAATCGAGGACTGTAAGAAACGATACAAAACTTTTCAGATCCTTCCTATATGTTACGAGGGAAGGTTATGATGGAAGTCCATGCAAAAAATCATCTGAAAATTTGATTCTACGAAACTTTTCCAATTGCAAGTTTCGGTCAAAAATCATAATATATTATACACAAGTTTATACTAGTTATGCTCAAAAAATATAATTAAATCGAGGACTACGAAACAATACAAAACATTGCAGATCCTTCCTATATGATACGAGGGAAGGTTATGATGGAAGTCCATGCAAAAAATCATTTGTTAATTTGATTCTACGAAACTTTTCCAAATGCATGTTTTAGTCAAAAAATCATAATATATTATACACGTGTTTATACTAGTTTTGCTCAAAAAATATAATTAAATCAAGGACTATACGAATCAATAAAAAACTTTTTAGATCCTTCCTATATGTTACCTGGGAAGGTTATGATGGAAATCCATGCAAAAAGTCATCGTAAAATTTTATTCTACGAAACTTTTCAAAATGCAAGTTTCTTTCAAAAAATTATAATATATTATACACAAGTTCATACTAGTTTTGCTCAAAAAATCAAATTAAGTCGAGGGCTATACGAAACAATACAAAACTTTTCAGATCGTTTTATATGTTACGAGGGAAGGTTATGATGGAAGTCCATGCAAAAAAATATCTGAAAATTTGATTCTACGAAACTTTTCCAATTGCAAGTTTCGTTCAAAAAATCATAATATATTATACACATGTTTATACTAGTTTTGCTCAAAAACTATAATTAAATTGAGGATTGTACGAAACGATACAAAACTTTTCAGATCCTTCCTATATGTTACGAGGGAAGGTTATGATGGAATTCCATGCAAAAGATCATCTGAAAATTTGATTCAACGAAACTTTTCAAAATGCAAGTTTCGGTAAAAAAATCATATTATATTATACACATGTTTATACTAATTTTTGCTCAAAAACTAAAAATTAAATTGAGGACTATACAAAACGATACAAATCTTTTCAGATCCTTCCTATATGTTACGAGGGAAGGTTATGATGGAAGTCCATGCAAAAAATCATCTGAAAATTTGCTTCTACAAAACATTTACAATTGCACGTTTCGTTTAAAAAATCATAATAAATTATACACATGTTTATACTAGTTTTGCTCAAAAACTATAATTAAATCAAGGACTGTACGAAACGATACAAATCTTTTCAAATCCTTCCTATATGTTATGAGGGAAGGTTATGATGGAATTCCATGCAAAAAATCATCTGAAAATTTGATTCTACGAAACTTTTCAAAATGCAAGTTTCGGTCAAAATATCGTAATATATATCATACACAAGTTTATACTAGTTTTGCTCAAAAAATAAAAATTAAATTGATGACTATACGAAACGATACAAAAATTTTCAGATCCTTCCTATATGTTACGAGGGAAGGTTATGATGGAAGTCCATGCAAAAATTCATCTAAAAATTTGATTCTACGAAAGTTTCCAAAATGCAAGTTTCGGACAAAAAATCGTACTATATCATACACAAGTTAATACTAGTTTTACTCAAAAAATAAAAATTAAATCGAGGACTATACGAAACTATACAAAACTTTTCAGATCCTTCCTATATGTTACGAAGGAAAGTTATGATTGAAGTCCATGCAAAAAATCATCTAAAAATTTGATTCTACGAAACTTTTACAATTGCAAGTTTCGATAAAAAAATCATAATATATTATACCCTTGTTTATACTAGTTTTGCTCAAAAACTATAATTAAATCGAGGACTGTACGAAACGATACAAAACTTTTCAGATCCTTTCTATATGTTACGAGGGAAGATTATGATGGAAGTCCATGCAAAAAAATATCTGAAAATTAGATTCTACAAAACTTTTCCAATTGCAAGTTTCTTTTAAAAAATCATAATATATTATACACATGTTTATACTAGTTTTTCTCAAAAACTATATTTAAATTGAGGACTGTACGAAATGATACAAAACTTTTCAGATCCTTCCCATATGTTACGAAGGAAGGTTATGATGGAATTCCATGCAAAAAATCATCTGAAAATCAGATTCTACGAAACTTTTCAAAATGCAAGTTTCGGTCAAAATGTTTTTTATATATTATACACATGTTTATACTAGTTTTGCTCAAAAAATCAAATTATATCGAGGACTGTAAGAAATGATACAAAACTTTTCAGATCCTTCCTATATGTTACGAGGGAAGGTTATGATGGAAGTCCATGCAAAAAATCATCTGAAAATTTGATTCTACGAAACTTTTCCAATTGCAAGTTTCGGTCAAAAATCATAATATATTATACACAAGTTTATACTAGTTATGCTCAAAAAATATAATTAAATCGAGGTCTACGAAACAATACAAAACATTGCAGATCCTTCCTATATGATACGAGGGAAGGTTATGATGGAAGTCCATGCAAAAATTCATTTGTTAATTTTATTCTACGAAACTTTTCCAAATGCAACTTTCAGTCAAAAAATCATAATATATTATACATGTGTTTATACTAGTTTTGCTCAAAAAATATAATTAAATCAAGGACCGTACGAATCAATATAAAACTTTTTAGATCCTTCCTATATGTTACCTGGGAAGGTTATGATGGAAATCCATGCAAAAAGTCATCTGAAAATTTTATGCTACGAAACTTTTCAAAATGCAAGTTTCTTTCAAAAAATTATAATATATTATACACAAGTTCATACTAGTTTTGCTCAAAAAATCAAATTAAATGGAGGACTATACGAAACAATACAAAACTTTTCAGATCCTTCTTATATGTTACGAGGGAAGGTTATGATGGAAGTCCATGCAAAAAAATATCTGAAAATTTGATTCTACGAAACCTTTCCAATTGCATGTTTCGTTAAAAAAATCATAATATATTATACACATGTTTATACTAGTTTTCCTCAAAAACTATAATTAAATTGAGGATTGTACGAAACGATACAAAACTTTTCAGATCCTTCCTATATGTAACGATTGAAGGTTATGATGGAATTCCATGCAAAAAATCATCAGAAAATCCGATTCTACGAAACTTTTCTAAATGCAAGTTTCGGTCAAAAACTTTTAATATATTATACACAAGTTTATACTAGTTTTGCTCAAAAAATCAAATTATATCGAGGACTATACGAAACAATTCAAACCTTTTCACATCCTTCCTATATGTTACGAGGGAAGGTTATGATGGAAGTCCATGCAAAAAATCATCTGAAAATTTGATTCTACAAAACTTTTCCAATTGCAAGTTTCGTTCAAAAAATCATAATATATTATACACTTGTTTATACTAGTTTTGCTCAAAAACTATAATTAAATCGAGGACTGTAAGAAACGATACAAACCTTTTCAGATCCTTCCTATATGTTACGAGGGAATGTTATGATGGAAGTCCATGCAAAAAATCATCTGAAAATTTGATTCTACGAAACTTTTCCGATTGCAAGTTTCGGTCAAAAATCAAAATATATTATACACAAGTTTATACTAGTTATGCTCAAAAAATATAATTAAATCGAGGACTACGAAACAATACAAAACTTTTCAGATCCTTCCTATATGATACGAGGGAAGGTTATGATGGAAGTCCATGCAAAAAATCATTTGATAATTTGATTCTACGAAACTTTTCCGAATGCATGTTTCAATCAAAAAATCATAATATATTATACACGTGTTTATACTAGTTTTGCTCAAAAAATATAATTAAATCATGGACTGTACGAATCAATAAAAAACTTTTTAGATCCTTCCTATATGTTACCTGGGAAGGTTATGATGGAAGTCCATGCAAAACGTCATCTGAAAATTTGATTCTACGAAACTTTTCAAAATGCAAGTTTCTTTCAAAAAATTGTAATATGTTATACACAAGTTCATACTAGTTTTGCTCAAAAAATCAAATTAAATCGAGGACTATAAGAAACAATACAAAACTTTTCAGATCGTTTTATATGTTACGAGGGAAGGTTATGATGGAAGTCCAGGCAAAAAAAATATCTGAAAATTTGATTCTACGAAACCTTTCCAATTGCAAGTTTCGTTCAAAAAATCATAATATATTATACACATGTTTATACTAGTTTTGCTCAAAAACTATAATTAAATTGAGGACTGTACGAAACGATACAAAATTTTTCAGATCCTTCCTATATGTTACGAGGGAAGGTTATGATGGAATTCCATGCAAAAAATCATTTGAAAATCTGATTCTACGAAACTTTTCAAGATGCAAGTTTCGGTCAAAATTTTTTAATATATTATACACAATTTTATACTAGTTTTGCTCAAACAATCAAATTATATTGAGGACTATACGAAACAATTCAAACCTTTTCACATCCTTCCTATATGTTACGAGGGAAGGTTATGATGGAAGTCCATGCAAAAAATCATCTGAAAATTTGATTCTACAAAACTTTTCCAATTGCAAGTTTCGTTCAAAAAATCATAATATATTATACACTTGTTTATACTAGTTTTGCTCAAAAACTATAATTAAATCGAGGACTGTAAGAAACGATACAAACCTTTTCAGATCCTTCCTATATGTTACGAGGGAATGTTATGATGGAAGTCCATGCAAAAAATCATCTGAAAATTTGATTCTACGAAACTTTTCCAATTGCAAGTTTCGGTCAAAAATCATAATATATTATACACAAGTTTATACTAGTTATGCTCAAAAAATATAATTAAATCGAGGACTACGAAACAATACAAAACTTTTCAGATCCTTCCTATATGATACGAGGGAAGGTTATGATGGAAGTCCATGCAAAAAATCATTTGATAATTTGATTCTACGAAACTTTTCCGAATGCATGTTTCAATCAAAAAATCATAATATATTATACACGTGTTTATACTAGTTTTGCTCAAAAAATATAATTAAATCATGGACTGTACGAATCAATAAAAAACTTTTTAGATCCTTCCTATATGTTACCTGGGAAGGTTATGATGGAAGTCCATGCAAAACGTCATCTGAAAATTTGATTCTACGAAACTTTTCAAAATGCAAGTTTCTTTCAAAAAATTGTAATATGTTATACACAAGTTCATACTAGTTTTGCTCAAAAAATCAAATTAAATCGAGGACTATAAGAAACAATACAAAACTTTTCAGATCGTTTTATATGTTACGAGGGAAGGTTATGATGGAAGTCCAGGCAAAAAAATATCTGAAAATTTGATTCTACGAAACCTTTCCAATTGCAAGTTTCGTTCAAAAAATCATAATATATTATACACATGTTTATACTAGTTTTGCTCAAAAACTATAATTAAATTGAGGACTGTACGAAACGATACAAAATTTTTCAGATCCTTCCTATATGTTACGAGGGAAGGTTATGATGGAATTCCATGCAAAAAATCATTTGAAAATCTGATTCTATGAATCTTTTCAAGATGCAAGTTTCGGTCAAAAATTTTTAATATATTATACACAATTTTATACTAGTTTTGCTCAAACAATCAAATTATATCGAGGACTATACGAAACAATTCAAACCTTTTCACATCCTTCCTATATGTTATGAGGGAAGGTTATGATGGAAGTCCATGCAAAAAATCATCTGAAAATTTGATTCTACAAAACTTTTCCAATTGCAAGTTTCGTTCAAAAAATCATAATATATTATACACATGTTTATACTAGTTTTGCTCAAAAACTATAATTAAATCTAGGACTATAAGAAATGCTACAAAACTTTTCAGATCCTTCCTATATGTTACGAGGGAAGGTTATGATGGAAGTCCATGCAAAAAATCATCTGAAAATTTGATTCTACGAAACTTTTCCAATTGCAAGTTTCGGTCAAAAATCATAATATATTATACACAATTTTATACTAGTTATGCTCAAAAAATATAATTAAATCGAGGACTACGAAACAATACAAAACTTTTCAGATCCTTCCTATATGATACGAGGGAAGGTTATGATGGAAGTCCATGCAAAAAATCATTTGATAATTTGATTCTACGAATCTTTTCCAAATGCATGTTTCAGTCAAAAAATCATAATATATTATACACGTGTTTATACTAGTTTTGCTCAAAAAATATAATTAAATCATGGACTGTACGAATCAATAAAAAACTTTTTATATCCTTCCTATATGTTACCTGGGAAGGTTATGATGGAAGTCCATGCAAAACATCATCTGAAAATTTGATTCTACGAAACTTTTCAAAATGCAAGTTTCTTTCAAAAAATTGTAATATATTATACACAAGTTCATACTAGTTTTGCTCAAAAAATAAAATTAAATCGAGGACTATACGAAACAATACAAAACTTTTCTGATCGTTTTATATGTTACGAGGGAAGGTTATGATGGAAGTCCATGCAAAAAAATTTCTGAAAATTTGATTCTACGAAACCTTTCCAATTGCAAGTTTCGTTCAAAAAATCATAATATATTATACACATGTTTATACTAGTTTTGCTCAAAAACTATAATTAAATTGTGGACTTTACGAAACGATACAAAACATTTCAGATCCTTCCTATATGTTACGAGGGAAGGTTATGATGGAATTCCATGCAAAAAATCATCTGAAAAAATGATTCTACGAAACTTTTCAAAATGCAAGTTTCGGTCAAATTTTTTAATATATTATACATAAGTTTATACTAGTTTTGCTCAAAAAATCAAATTATATCGAGGACTATACGAAACAATTCAAACCTTTTCACATCCTTCCTATATGTTACGAGGGAAGGTTATGATGGAAGTCCATGCAAAAAATCATCTGAAAATTTGATTCTACAAAACTTTTCCAATTGCAAGTTTCGTTCAAAAAATCATAATATATTATACACATGTTTATACTAGTTTTGCTCAAAAACTATAATTAAATCGAGGACTGTAAGAAACGATACAAAACATTTCAGATCCTTCCTATATGTTACGAGGGAAGGTTATGATGGAAGTCCAGGCAAAAAATCATCTGAAAATTTGATTCTAAGAAACTTTTCCAATTGCAAGTTTCAGTCAAAAATCATAATATATTATACACAAGTTAATACTAGTTATGCTCAAAAAATATAATTAAATCGAGAACTACGAAACAATACAAAACTTTTCAGATCCTTCCTATATGATACGAGGGAAGGTTATGATGGAAGTCCATGCAAAAAATCATTTGATAATTTGATTCTACGAAACTTTTCCAAATGCATGTTTCAGTCAAAAAATCATAATATATTATACACGTGTTTATACTAGTTTTGCTCAAAAGATATAATTAAAACATGGACTGTACGAATCAATAAAAAAATTTTTAGATCCTTCCTATATGTTACCTGGGAAGGTTATGATGGAAGTCCATGCAAAACGTCATCTGAAAATTTGATTCTACGAAACTTTTCCAATTGCAAGTTTCGGTCAAAAATCATAATATATTATACACAAGTTTATACTAGTTATTCTCAAAAAATATAATTAAATTGAGGACTACGAAACAATACAAAACTTTGCAGATCCTTCCTATATGATACAAGGGAAGGTTATGATGGAAGTCCATGCAAAAAATCATTTGTTAATTTGATTCTACGAAACTTTTCCAAATGCATGTTTCAGTCAAAAAATCATACTATATTATACACGTGTTTATACTAGTTTAGCTCAAAAAATATAATTAAATCATGGACTGTACGAATACATAAAAAACTTTTTAGATCCTTCCTATATGTTACCTGGGAAGGTTATGATGGAAGTCCATGCAAAACTTCATCTGAAAATTTGATTCTAAGAAACTTTTCAAAATGCAAGTTTCTTTCAAAAAATTGTAATATATTATACACAAGTTCATACTAGTTTTGCTCAAAAAATAAAATTAAATCAAGGACTATACGAAACAATACAAAACTTTTCAGATCGTTTTACATGTTACGAGGGAAGGTTATGATGGAAGTCCATGCAAAAAAATATCTGAAAATTTGATTCTACGAAACCTTTCCAATTGCAAGTTTCGTTCAAAAAATCATAATATATTATACACATGTTTATACTAGTTTTGCTCAAAAACTATAATTAAATTGCGAACTGTACGAAACGATATAAAACTTTTCAGATCCTTCCTATATGTTACGAGGGAAGGTTATGATGGAATTCCATGCAAAAAATCATCTGAAAATATGATTCTTCGAAACTTTTCCAATTGCAAGTTTCAGTCAAAAATCATAATATATTATACACAAGTTTATACTAGTTATGCTCAAAATATATAATTAAATCGAGGACTATGAAACAATACAAAACTTTTCAGATCCTTCCTATATGATACGAGGGAAGGTTATGATGGAAGTCCATGCAAAAAATAATTTGATAATTTGATTCTACGAAACTTTTCCAAATGCATGTTTCAGTCAAAAAATCATAATATATTATACACGTGTTTATACTAGTTTTGCTCAAAAAATATAATTAAATCATGGACTGTACGAATCAATAAAAAACATTTTAGATCCTTCCTATATGTTACCTGGGAAGGTTATGATGGAAGTCCATGCAAAACGTCATCTGAAAATTTGATTCTACGAAACTTTTCCAATTGCAAGTTTCGGTCAAAAATCATAATATATTATACACAAGTTTATACTAGTTATGCTCAAAAAATATAATTAAATTGAGGACTACGAAACAATACAAAACTTTGCAGATCCTTCCTATATGATACGAGGGAAGGTTATGATGGAAGTCCATGCAAAAAATCATTTGTTAATTTGATTCTACGAAACTTTTCCAAATGCATGTTTCAGTCAAAAAATCATACTATATTATACACGTGTTTATACTAGTTTTGCTCAAAAAATATAATTAAATCATGGACTGTACGAATCAATAAAAAACTTTTTAGATCCTTCCTATATGTTACCTGGGAAGGTTATGATGGAAGTCCATGCAAAAAGTCATCTGAAAATTTTATTCTACGAAACTTTTCAAAATGCAAGTTTCTTTCAAAAAATTGTAATATATTATACACAAGTTCATACTAGTTTTGCACAAAAAATAAAATTAAATCGAGGAATATACGAAACAATACAAAACTTTTCAGATCGTTTTATATGTTATGAGGGAAGGTTATGATGGAAGTCCATGCAAAAAAATATCTGAAAATTTGATTCTACGAAACCTTTCCAATTGCAAGTTTCGGTCAAAAAATCATAATATATTATACACATGTTTATACTAGTTTTGCTCAAAAACTATAATTAAATTGCGAACTGTACGAAACGATACAAAACTTTTCAGATCCTTCCTATATGTTACGAGGGAAGGTTATGATGGAATTCCATGCAAAAAATCATCTGAAAATATGATTCTTCGAAACTTTTCCAAATGCAAGTTTCTGTCAAAAACTTTTAATATATTATACACAAGTTTATACTAGTTTTGCTCAAAAAATCAAATTATATCGAGGACTATACGAAACAATTCAAACCTTTTCACATCCTTCCTATATGTTACGAGGGAAGGTTATGATGGAAGTCCATGCAAAAAATAATTTGATAATTTGATTCTACGAAACTTTTCCAAATGCATGTTTCAGTCAAAAAATCATAATATATTATACACGTGTTTATACTAGTTTTGCTCAAAAAATATAATTAAATCATGGACTGTACGAATCAATAAAAAACTTTTTAGATCCTTCCTATATGTTACCTGGGAAGGTTATGATGGAAGTCCATGCAAAACGTCATCTGAAAATTTGATTCTACGAAACTTTTCCAATTGCAAGTTTCGGTCAAAAATCATAATATATTATACACAAGTTTATACTAGTTATGCTCAAAAAATATAATTAAATTGAGGACTACGAAACAATACAAAACTTTGCAGATCCTTCCTATATGATACGAGGGAAGGTTATGATGGAAGTCCATGCAAAAAATCATTTGTTAATTTGATTCTACGAAACTTTTCCAAATGCATGTTTCAGTCAAAAAATCATACTATATTATACACGTGTTTATACTAGTTTTGCTCAAAAAATATAATTAAATCATGGACTGTACGAATCAATAAAAAACTTTTTAGATCCTTCCTATATGTTACCTGGGAAGGTTATGATGGAAGTCCATGCAAAAAGTCATCTGAAAATTTTATTCTACGAAACTTTTCAAAATGCAAGTTTCTTTCAAAAAATTGTAATATATTATACACAAGTTCATACTAGTTTTGCTCAAAAAATAAAATTAATCGAGGACTATACGAAACAATACAAAACTTTTCAGATCGTTTTATATGTTATGAGGGAAGGTTATGATGGAAGTCCATGCAAAAAAATATCTGAAAATTTGATTCTACGAAACCTTTCCAATTGCAAGTTTCGTTCAAAAAATCACAATATATTATACACATGTTTATACTAGTTTTCCTCAAAAACTATAATTAAATTAAGGACTGTACGAAACGATACAAAACTTTTCAGATCCTCCCTATATGTTACGAGGGAAGGTTATGATGGAATTCCATGCAAAAAATCATCTGAATATCCGATTCTACGAAACGTTTCTAAATGCATGTTTCTGTCAAAAACTTTTAATATATTATACACAAGTTTATACTAGTTTTGCTCAAAAAATCAAATTATATCGAGGACTATACGAAACAATTCAAACCTTTTCACATCCTTCCTATATGTTACGAGGGAAGGTTATGATGGAAGTCCATGCAAAAAATCATCTGGAAATTTGATTCTACAAAACTTTTCCAATTGCAAGTTTCGTTCAAAAAATCATAATATATTATACACATGTTTATACTAGTTTTGCTCAAAAACTATAATTAAATCGAGGACTATAAGAAACGATACAAAACTTTTATGATCCTTCCTATATGTTACGAGGGAAGGTTATGATGGAAGTCCATGCAAAAAATCATCTGAAAATTTGATTCTACGAAACTTTTCCAATTGCAAGTTTCGGTCAAAAATCATAATATATTATACACAAGTTTATACTAGTTATGCTCAAAAAATATAATTAAATCGAGGACTACGAAACAATACAAACTTTGCATATCCTTCCTATATGATACGAGGGAAGATTATGATGGAAGTCCATGCAAAAAATCATTTGTTAATTTGATTCTACGAAACTTTTCGAAATGCATGTTTCAGTCAAAAAATCATACTATATTATACACATGTTTATACTAGTTTTGCTCAAAAAATATAATTAAATCAAGGTATGTATGAATCAATAAAAAACTTTTTAGATCCTTCCTATATGTTACTTGGAAAGGTTATGATGGAAATCCATGCAAAAAGTCATCTGAAAATTTAATTCTACGAAACTTTTCGAAATGCAAGTTTCTTTCAAAAAATCATAATATATTATACACAAGTTCATACTAGTTTTGCTCAAAAAATCAAATTAAATCGAAGACTATAAGAAACAATACAAAACTTTTCAGATCGTTTTATATGTTACGAGGGAAGGTTATGATGGAAGTCCGTGCAAAAAAATATCTGAAAATTTGATTCTACGAAACCTTTCCAATTGCAAGTTTCGTTCAAAAAATCATAATATATTATACACATGTTTATACTAGTTTTGCTCAAAAACTATAATTAAATTGAGGACTGTACGAAACGATACAAAAATTTTAAGATCCTTCCTATATGTTACGAGGGAAGGTTATGATGGAAGTCCATGCAAAAAATCATCTGAAAAATTGATTCTACGAAACTTTTCCAATTGCAAGTTTCGGTCAAAAATCATAATATAGTATACACAAGTTTATACTAGTTATGCTCAAAAAATATATTTAAATTGTGGACTACGAAACAATACAAAACTTTGCAGATCCTTCCTATATGATACGAGGGAAGGTTATGATGGAAGTCCATGCAAAAAATCATTTGTTAATTTGATTCTACGAAACTTTTCCAAATGCATGTTTCAGTCAAAAAATCATACTATATTATACACGTGTTTATACTAGTTTTGCTCAAAAAATATAATTAAATCATGGACTGTACGAATCAATAAAAAACTTTTTAGATCCTTCCTATATGTTACCTGGGAAGGTTATGATGGAAGTCCATGCAAAACTTCATCTGAAAATTTGATTCTACGAATCTTTTCAAAATGCAAGTTTCTTTCAAAAAATTGTAATATATTATACAAAAGTTCATACTAGTTTTGCTCAAAAAATAAAATTTAATTGAGGACTGTACGAAACGATACAAAACTTTTCAGATCGTTTTATATGTTACGAGGGAAGGTTGGAAGTCCGTGCAAAAAAATATCTGAAAATATGATTCTACGAAACTTTTCCAATTGCAAGTTTCGGTCAAAAATCATAATATATTATACACAAGTTTATACTAGTTATGCTCAAAAAATATAATTAAATCGAGGACTATGAAACAATACAAAACTTTTCAGATCCTCCTATATGATACGAGTAAGGTTATGATGGAAGTCCATGCAAAAAAACATTTGATAATTTGACTCTACGAAATTTTTCCAAATGCATGTTTCAGTCAAAAAATCATAATATATTATACACGTGTTTATACTAGTTTTGCTCAAAAAATATAATTAAATCATGGACTGTGGGAATCAATAAAAAACTTTTTAGATCCTTCCTATATGTTACCTGGGAAGGTTATGATGGAAGTCCATGCAAAACGTCATCGGAAAATTTGATTCTACGAAACATTTCCAATTGCAAGTTTCGGTCAAAAATCATAATATATTATACACAAGTTTATACTAGTTATGCTAAAAAAATATAATTAAATTGAGGACTACGAAACAATACAAAACTTTGCAGATCCTTCCTATATGATATGAGGGAAGGTTATGATGGAAGTCCATGCAAAAAATCATTTGTTAATTTGATTCTACGAAACTTTTCCAAATGCATGTTTCAGTCAAAAAATCATACTATATTATACACGTGTTTATACTAGTTTTGCTCAAAAAATATAATTAAATCCTGGACTGTACGAATCAATAAAAAACTTTTTAGATCCTTCCTATATGTTACCTGGGAAGGTTATGATGGAAGTCCATGCAAAAAGTCATCTGAAAATTTTATTCTACGAAACTTTTCAAAATGCAAGTTTCTTTCAAAAAATTGTAATATATTATACACAAGTTCATACAAGTTTTGCTCAAAAAATAAAATTAAATCGAGGACTATACGAAACAATACAAAACTTTTCAGATCGTTTTATATGTTATGAGGGAAGGTTATGATGGAAGTCCATGCAAAAAAATATCTGAAAATTTGATTCTACGAAACCTTTCCAATTGCAAGTTTCGTTCAAAAAATCATAATATATTATACACATGTTTATACTAGTTTTCCTCAAAAACTATAATTAAATTGAGGACTGTACGAAACGATACAAAACTTTTCAGATCCTCCCTATATGTTACGAGGGAAGGTTATGATGGAATTCCATGCAAAAAATCATCTGAAAATCCGATTCTACGAAACTTTTCTAAATGCAAGTTTCTGTCAAAAACTTTTAATATATTATACACAAGTTTATACTAGTTTTGCTCAAAAAATCAAATTATATCGAGGACAATACGAAACAATTCAAACCATTTCACATCCTTCCTATATGTTACGAGGGAAGGTTATGATGGAAGTCCATGCAAAAAATCATCTGGAAATTTGATTCTACAAAACTTTTCCAATTGCAAGTTTCGTTCAAAAAATCATAATATATTATACACTTGTTTATACTAGTTTGGCTCAAAAACTATAATTAAATCGAGGACTGTAAGAAACGATACAAAACTTTTCAGATCCTTCCTATATGTTACGAGGGAAGGTTATGATGGAAGTCCATGCAAAAAATCATCTGAAAATTTGATTCTACGAAACTTTTCCAATTGCTAATTTCGGTCAAAAATCATAATATATTATACACAAGTTTATACTAGTTATGCTCAAAAAATAATTAAATCGAGGACTACGAAACAATACAAAATTTGCAGATCCTTCCTATATGATACGAGGTAAGGTTATGATGGAAGTCCATGCAAAAAATCATTTGTTAATTTGATTCTATGAAACTTTTCCAAATGCATGTTTCAGTCAAAAAATCATACTATATTATACACGTGTTTATACTAGTTTTGCTCAAAAAATATAATTAAATCAAGGACTGTATGAATCAATAAAAAACTTTTTAGATCCTTCCTATATGTTACCTGGGAAGGTTATGATGAAAATCCATGCAAAAAGTCATCTGAAAATTTAATTCTACGAAACTTTTCGAAATGCAAGTTTCTTTCAAAAAATTGTAATATATTATATACAAGTTCATACTAGTTTTGCTCAAAAAATCAAATTAAATCGAGGACTATAAGAAACAATACAAAACTTTTCAGATCGTTTTATATGTTACGAGGGAAGGTTATGATGGAAGTCCGTGCAAAAAAATATATGAAAATTTGATTCTACGAAACCTTTCCAATTGCAAGTTTCGTTCAAAAAATAATAATATATTATACACATGTTTATACTAGTTTTCCTCAAAAACTATAATTAAATTGAGGACTGTACGAAACGATACAAAACTTTTCAGATCCTCCTATATGTTACGAGGGAAGGTTATGAGGAATTCCATGCAAAAATTCATCTGAAAATATGATTCTACGAAACTTTTCAAAATGCAAGTTTCGGTCAAATTTTTTAATATATTATACACAAGTTTATACTAGTTTTGCTCAAAAAATCAAATTATATCGAGGACTATACGAAACAATTCAAACCTTTTCACACCATCCTATATGTTACGAGGGAAGGTTATGATGGAAGTCCATGCAAAAAATCATCTGGAAATTTGATTCTACAAAACTTTTCGAATTGCAAGTTTCGTTCAAAAAATCATAATATATTATACACATGTTTATACTAGTTTTGCTCAAAAACTATAATTAAATCGAGGACTATAAGAAACGATACAAAACTTTTCAGATCCTTCCTATATATTACGAGGGAAGGTTATGATGGAAGTCCATGCAAAAAATCATCTGAAAATTTGATTCTACGAAACTTTTCCAATTGCTAGTTTCGGTCAAAAATCATAATATATTATACACAAGTTTATACTAGTTATGCTCAAAAAATATAATTAAATCGAGGACTACGAAACAATACAAAATATGCAGATCCTTCCTATATGATACGAGGGAAGATTATGATGGAAGTCCATGCAAAAAATCATTTGTTAATTTGATTCTATGAAACTTTTCCAAATGCATGTTTCAGTCAAAAAATCATACTATATTATACACGTGTTTATACTAGTTTTGCTCAAAAAATATAATTAAATCAAGGACTGTATGAATCAATAAAAAACTTTTTAGATCCTTCCTATATGTTACCTGGGAAGGTTATGATGGAAATCCATGCAAAAAGTCATCTGAAAATTTAATTCTACGAAACTTTTCGAAATGCAAGTTTCTTTCAAAAAATTGTAATATATTATATACAAGTTCATACTAGTTTTGCTCAAAAAATCAAATTAAATCGAGGAATATAAGAAACAATACAAAACTTTTCAGATCGTTTTATATGTTACGAGGGAAGGTTATGATGGAAGTCCGTGCAAAAAAATATCTGAAAATTTGATTCTACGAAACCTTTCCAATTGCAAGTTTCGTTCAAAAAATCATAATATATTATACACATGTTTATACTAGTTTTGCTCAAAAACTATAATTAAATTGAGGACTGTATGAAACGATACAAAACTTTTCAGATCCTCCTATATGTTACGAGGGAAGGTTATGATGGAATTCCATGCAAAAATTCATCTGAAAATATGATTCTACGAAACTTTTCCAATTGCAAGTTTCGGTCAAATTTTTTAATATATTATACACAAGTTTATACTAGTTTTGCTCAAAAAATATAATTATATCGAGGACTATACGAAACAATTCAAACCTTTTCACACCATCCTATATGTTACGAGGGAAGGTTATGATGGAAGTCCATGCAAAAAATCATCTGAAAATTTGATTCTACAAAACTTTTCGAATTGCAAGTTTCGTTCAAAAAATCATAATATATTATACACATGTTTATACTAGTTTTGCTCAAAAACTATAATTAAATCGAGGACTATAAGAAACGATACAAAACTTTTCAGATCCTTCCTATATATTACGAGGGAAGGTTATGATGGAAGTCCATGCAAAAAATCATCTGAAAATTTGATTCTACGAAACTTTTCCAATTGCTAGTTTCGGTCAAAAATCATAATATATTATACACAAGTTTATACTAGTTATGCTCAAAAAATATAATTAAATCGAGGACTACGAAACAATACAAAATTTGCAGATCCTTCCTATATGATACGAGGGAAGGTTATGATGGAAGTCCATGCAAAAAATCATTTGTTAATTTGATTCTATGAAACTTTTCCAAATGCATGTTTCAGTCAAAAAATCATACTATATTATACACGTGTTTATACTAGTTTTGCTCAAAAAATATAATTAAATCAAGGACTGTATGAATCAATAAAAAACTTTTTAGATCCTTCCTATATGTTACCTGGGAAGGTTATGATGGAAATCCATGCAAAAAGTCATCTGAAAATTTAATTCTACGAAACTTTTCGAAATGCAAGTTTCTTTCAAAAAATTGTAATATATTATATACAAGTTCATACTAGTTTTGCTCAAAAAATCAAATTAAATCGAGGACTATAAGAAACAATACAAAACTTTTCAGATCGTTTTATATGTTACGAGGGAAGGTTATGATGGAAGTCCGTGCAAAAAAATATCTGAAAATTTTATTCTACGAAACCTTTCCAATTGCAAGTTTCGTTCAAAAAATCATAATATATTATACACATGTTTATACTAGTTTTGCTCAAAAACTATAATTAAATTGAGGACTGTACGAAACGATACAAAATTATTCAGATCCTTCCTATATGTTACTAGGGAAGGTTATGATGGAAGTCCATGCAAAAAATCATCTGAAAATTTAATTCTACGAAACTTTTCCAATTGCAAGTTTCGGTCAAAAATCATAATATATTATACACAAGTTTATACTAGTTATGCTAAAAAAATATAATTAAATCGAGGACTACGAAACAATACAAAACTTTGCAGATCCTTCCTATATGATACGAGGGAAGGTTATGATGGAAGTCCATGCAAAAAATCATTTGTCAATTTGATTCTATAAAACTTTTCAAATGCAAGTTTCAGTCAAAAAATCATGATATATTATACACGTGTTTATACTAGTTTTGCTCAAAAAATATAATAAAATCAAGGAATGTAGGAATCACTAAAAAACTTTTTAGATCCTTCCTATATGTTACCTGGGAAGGTTATGATGGAAATCCATGCAAAAAGTCATCTGAAAATTTTATTCTACGAAACTTTTCAAAATGCAAGTTTCTTTTAAAAAATTATAATATATTATACACAAGTTCATACTAGTTTTGCTCAAAAAATAAAATTAAATCGAGGACTATACGAAACAATACAAAACTTTTCAGATCCTTCTGATATGTTACGAGGGAAGGTTATGATGGAAGTCCATGCAAAAAAATATCTGAAAATTTGTTTCTACGAAAACTTTCCAATTGCAAGTTTCGTTCAAAAAATCATAATATATTATACACATGTTTATACTAGTTTTCCTCAAAAACTATAATTAAATTGAGGACTGTACGAAACGATACAAAACTTTTCAGATCTTCCCTATATGTTACGAGGGAAGGTTATGATGGAATTCCAGGCAAAAAATTCTCTGAAAATCCGATTCTACGAATCTTTTTTAAATGCAAGTTTCTGTCAAAAACTTTTAATATATTATACACAAGTTTATACTAGTTTTGCTCAAAAAATCAAATTATATCGAGGACTATACGAAACAATTCAAACCTTTTCACATCCTTCCTATATGTTACGAGGGAAGGTTATGATGGAAGTCCATGCAAAAAATCATCTGAAAATTTGTTTCTACAAAACTTTTCCAATTGCAAGTTTCGTTCAAAAAATCATAATATATTATACACATGTTTTTACTAGTTTTGCTCAAAAACTATAATTAAATCTAGGAATATAAGAAACGATACAAAACTTTTATGATCCTTCCTATATGTTACGAGGGAAGGTTATGATGGAAGTCCATGCAAAAAATCATCTGAAAATTTGATTCTACGAAACTTTTCCAATTGCAAGTTTCGGTCAAAAATCATAATATATTACACACAAGTTTATACTAGTTATGCTCAAAAAATATAATTAAATCGAGGACTACGAAACAATATAAAACTTTGCAGATCCTTCCTATATGATACGAGGGAAGGTTATGATGGAAGTCCATGCAAAAAATCATTTGTTAATTTGATTCTACGAAACTTTTCCAATGCATGTTTCAGTCAAAAAATCATACTATATTATACACGTGTTTATACTAGTTTTGCTCAAAAAATAAAATTAAATCAAGGTATGTATGAATCAATAAAAAACTTTTTAGATCCTTCCTATATGTTACCTGGGAAGGTTATGATGGAAATCCATGCAAAAAGTCATCTGAAAATTTAATTCTACGAAACTTTTCGAAATGCAAGTTTCTTTCAAAAAATTGTAATATATTATACACAAGTTCATACTAGTTTTGCTCAAAAAATCAAATTAAATCGAAGACTATAAGAAACAATACAAAACTTTTCAGATCGTTTTATATGTTACGAGGGGAGGTTATGATGGAAGTCCATGCAAAAAAATATCTGAAAATTTGATTCTACGAAACCTTTCCAATTGCAAGTTTCGTTCAAAAAATCATAATATATTATACACATGTTTATACTAGTTTTGCTCAAAAACTATAATTAAATTGAGGACTGTACGAAACGATACAAAATTTTTCAGATCCTTCCTATATGTTACGAGGGAAGGTTATGATGGAAGTCCATGCAAAAAATCATCTGAAAATTTGATTCTACAAAACTTTTCCAATTGCAAGTTTCGGTCATAAATCATAATATATTATACACAAGTTTATACTTGTTATGCTCAAAAAATATAATTAAATCGAGGACTACGAAGCAATATAAAACTTATCAGATCCTTCTTATATGATACGAGGGAAGGTTATGATGGAAGTCCATGCAAAAAATCATTTGTTAATTTGATTCTACGAAACTTTTCAAATGCAAGTTTCAGTAAAAAAATCATAATATATTATACACGTGTTTATACTAGTTTTGCTCAAAAAATATAATTAAATCAAGGAATGTAGGAATCAATAAAAAACTTTTTAGATCCTTCCTATATGTTACCTGGGAAGGTTATGATGGAAATCCATGCAAAAAGTCATCTGAAAATTTTATTCTACGAAACTTTTCAAAATGCAAGTTTCTTTTAAAAAATTATAATATATTATACACAAGTTCACACTAGTTTTGCTCAAAAAATCAAATTAAATCGAGGACTTAAGGAAACAATACAAAACTTTTCAGATCATTCTTATATATTACGAGGGAAGGTTATGATGGAAGTCCATGCAACAAAATATCTGAAAATTTGTTTCTACGAAACCTTTCCAATTGCAAGTTTCGTTCAAAAAATCATAATATATTATACACATGTTTATACTAGTTTTCCTCAAAAACTATAATTAAATTGAGGACTGTACGAAACGATACAAAACTTTTCAGATCCTCCCTATATGTTACGAGGGAAGGTTATGATGGAATTCCATGCAAAAAATCATCTGAAAATCCGATTCTACGAAACTTTTCTAAATGCAAGTTTCTGTCAAAAACTTTTAATATATTATACACAAGTTTATACTAGTTTTGCTCAAAATATCAAAGTATATCGAGGACTATACGAAACAATTCAAACCTTTTCACATCCTTCCTATATGTTACGAGGGAAGGTTATGATGGAAGTCCGTGCAAAAAAATATCTGAAAATTTGATTCTACAAAACCTTTCCAATTGCAAGTTTCGTTCAAAAAATCATAATATATTATACACATGTTTATACTAGTTTTGCTCAAAAACTATAATTAAATTGAGGACTGTACGAAACGATACAAAATTTTTCAGATCCTTCCAATATGTTACGAGTGAAGGTTATGATGGAAGTCCATGCAAAAAATCATCTGAAAATTTGATTCTACGAAACTTTTCCAATTGCAAGTTTCGGTCAAAAATCATAATATATTATACACAAGTTAATACTAGTTATGCTCATAAAATATAATTAAATCGAGGACTACGAAACAATACAAAACTTTGCAGATCCTTCCTATATGATACGAGGGAAGGTTATGATGGAAGTCCATGCAAAAAATCATTTGTTAATTTGATTCTACGAAATTTTCAAATGCAAGTTTCAATAAAAAAATCATAATATATTATACACGTGTTTATACTAGTTTTGCTCAAAAAATATAATTAAATAATGGACTGTAGGAATCAATAAAAAAACTTTTTAGATCCTTCCTATATGTTACCTGGGAAGGTTATGATGGAAGTCCATGCAAAACGTCATCTGAAAATATTATTCTACAAAACTTTTCAAAATGCAAGTTTCTTTCCAAAAATTGTAATATATTATACACAAGTTCATACTAGTTTTGCTCAAAAAATAATATTAAATCGAGGACTATAAGAAACAAAACAAAACTTTTCAGATCGTTTTATATGTTACGAGGGAAGGTTATGATGGAAGTCCATGCAAAAAAATATCTGAAAATTTGATTCTACGAAACCTTTCCAATTGCTAGTTTCGTTCAAAAAATCATAATATATTATACACATGTTTATACTAGTTTTGCTCAAAAAGTATAATTAAATTGAGGACTGTACGGAACGATAGAAAATTTTTCAGATCCTTCCTATATGTTACGAGGGAAGGTTATGATTGAAGTCCATGCAAAAAATCATCTGAAAATTTGATTCTACGAAACTTTTCAAATTGCAAGTTACGGTCAAAAATCATAATATATTATACACAAGTTTATACTAGTTATGCTCAAAAAATATAATTAAATTGATGACTACGAAACAATACAAAACTTTGCAGATCCTTCCTATATGATACGAGGGAAGGTTATGATGGAAGTCCATGCAAAAAATCATTTGTTAATTTGATTCTACGAAACTTTTCAAATGCAAGTTTCAGTCAAAAAATCATAATATATTATACACGTGTTTATACTAGTTTTGCTCAAAAAATATAATTAAATCAAGGAATGTACGAATCAATAAAAAACTTTTTAGATCCTTCCTATATGTTACCTGGGAAGGTTATGATTGAAATCCATGCAAAAAGTCATCTGAAAATTTTATTCTACGAAACTTTTCAAAATGCAAGTTTCTTTCAAAAAATTATAATATATTATACACAAGTTCATACTAGTTTTGCTCAAAAAATCAAACTAAATCGAGGACTATATGAAACAATACAAAACTTTTCAGTCCTTCTTATATGTTACGAGGGAAGGATATGATGGAAATCCATGCAAAAAAATATCTGAAAATTTGATTCTACGAAACTTTTCCAATTGCAAGTTTCGTTCAAAAAATCATAATATATTATACACATGTTTATACTAGTTTTCCTCAAAAACTATAATTAAATCGAGGACTGTACGAAACGATAGAAAACTTTTCAGATCCTTCCTATATGTTGCGAGGGAAGGTTATGATGGAATTCCATGCAAAAAATCATCTGAAAATCCGATTCTACGAAACTTTTATAAATGCAAGTTTCGGTCAAAAACTTTTAATATATTATGCACAAGTTTATACTAGTTTTGCTCAAAAAATAAAATTATATCGTGGATTATACGAAACAATTCAAACCTTTTCACATCCTTCCTATATGTTACGATGGAAGGTTATTATGGAAGTCCATGCAAAAAATCATCTGAAAATTTGATTCTACAAAACTTTTCCAATTGCAAGTTTCGTTCAAAGAATCATAATATATTATACACATGTTTATACTAGTTTTGCTCAAAAACTATAATTAAATCGAGGACTGTACGGAACGATACAAAACTTTTCAGATCGTTCCTATATGTTACGAGGGAAGGTTATGATGGAAGTCCATGCAAAAAATAATCTGAAAATTTGATTCTATGAAACTTTTCCAATTGCAAGTTTCAGTCAAAAATCATAATATATTATACACAAGTTTATACTAGTTATGCTCAAAAAATATAATTAAATCGAGGACTACGAAACAATACAAAACTTTTCAGATCCTTCCTATATGATACGAGGGAAGGTTATGATGAAAGTCCATGCAAAAAATCATTTGATAATTTGATTCTACGAAACTTTTCCAAATGCATGTTTCAGTCAAAAAGTCATAATATATTATACACGTGTTTATACTAGTTTTGCTCAAAAAATATAATTAAATCATGGACTGTACGAATCAATAAAAAACTTTTTAGATCCTTCCTATATGTTACCTGGGAAGGTTATGATGGAAGTCCATGCAAAAAATCATCTGAAAATTTGATTCTACAAAACTTTTCCAATTGCAGGTTTCGTTCAAAAAATCATAATATATTATACACATGTTTATACTAGTTTTGCTCAAAAAATATAATTAAATCGAGGACTACGAAACAATACAAAACTTTTCAGATCCTTCCTATATGATACGAGGGAAGGTTATGATGGAAGTCCATACAAAAAATCATTTGATAATTTGATTCTACGAAACGTTTCCAAATGCATGTTTCAGTCAAAAAATCATAATATATTATACACGTGTTTATACTAGTTTTGCTCAAAAAATATAATTAAATCAAGGACTGTACGAATCAATAAAAAACTTTTTAGATCCTTCCTATATGTTACCTGGGAAGGTTATGATGGAAATCCATGCAAAAAGTCATATGAAAATTTTATTCTACGAAACTTTTCAAAATGCAAGGTTCTTTCAAAAAATTGTTATATATTATACACAAGTTCATACTAGTTTTGCTCAAAAAATAAAATTAAATCGAGGACTATACGAAACAATACCAAACTTTTCAGATCCTTCTTATATGTTACGAGGGTAGGTTATGATGGAAGTCCATGCAAAAAAATATCTGAAAATTTTATTTTACGAAACCTTTCCAATTATAAGTTTCGTTCAAAAAATCATAATATATTATACACATGTTTCTACTAGTTTTGCTCAAAATCTATAATTAAATTGAGGACCGTACGAAACGATACAAAACTTTTCAAATCCTTCCTATATGTTACGAGGGAAGGTTATGATGGAATTCCATGCAAAAAATCATCTGAAAATTTGATTCCACGAAACTTTCCAAAAAGCAAGTTTTGGTAAGAAATATCATAATATATTATACACATGTTTATACTAATTTTTTCTCAAAAACTAAAAATTAAATTAAGGACTATACGAAACGGTACAAAACTTTTCAGATCCTTCCTATATGTTACGAGGGAAGGTTATGATGGAATTCAATGCAAAAAATCATCTGAAAATTTGATTCTACGAAACTTTTCAAAATGCAAATTTCGGTAAAAAAATCATAATATATTATACACATGTTTATACTAATTTTTGCTCATAAACTAAAAATTAAATTGAGGAATATACGAAACGATACAAATCTTTTCAGATCCTTCCTATATGTTACGAGGAAAAGTTATGAAGGAAGTCCATGCAAACAATCATCTGAAAATTTGCTTCTATAAATCTTTTACAATTGCACGTTTCGTTCAAAAAATCATAATATATTATACACATGTTTATACTAGTTTTGCTCAAAAACTATAATTAAATCGAGGACTGTACGAAACGATACAAAACTTTTCAAATCCTTCCTTTACGTTACGAGGGAAGGTTATGATTGAAGTCCATGCAAAATATCATTCTGAAAATTTGGTTCTACGAAACTTTTCAAAATGCAAGGTTCGATCAAAAAATTGTAATATATATATATCATACACAAGTTATACTAGTTTTGCTCAAAAAATAAAAATTAAATTGATGACTATACGAAACGATACAAAACTTTTCAGATCCTTCCTATATGTTACGAGGGAAGGCTATGATGGAAGTCCATGCAAAAATTCATCAAAAATTTTGATTCTAAGAATCTTTTCAAAATGCAAGTTTCGCTCAAAAAATCATAATATATCATACACAAGTTTATACTAGTTTTGCTCAAAAAATAAAAATTAAATTGAAGACTATACGAAAAGATACAAAACTTTTTAGATCCTTCTTATATGTTACGAAGGAAGGTTATGATGGAAGTCCAAGCAAAAAATCATCTGAAAATTTGATTCTACGAAACTTTTACAATTGCAAGTTTCGTTCAAAAAATCATAGTATATTATACACATGTTTATACTAGTTTTGCTCAAAAACTATAATTAAATCGAGGACTGTACGAAACGATACAAAACTTTTCAGATCCTTCCTATATGTTAGGAATGAAGGTTATTATGGAAGTCCATGCAAAAAATCATCTAAAAATTTGATTCTACGAAACTTTTCAAAATGCAAGTTTCTCTCAAAAAATCATAATATATCATACTCAAGTTTATACTAGTTTTGCTCAAAAAATAAAAATTAAGTTGAGGACTATACGAAACGATACAATACTTTTCAGATCCTTCCGATATGTTACGAGGGAAGGTTATGATGGAATTCCATGCAAAAATTCATCTGAAAATTTGATTCTATGAAACTTTTCGAATTGCAAGTTTCGTTCAAAAAATCATAATATATTATACACATTTTTATACTAGTTTTGCTCAAAAACTATAATTAAATCGAGGACTATACGAAACGATACAAAACTTTTCAGATCCTTCCTATATGTTACGTGGGAAGGTTATGATGGAAGTCCATGCAAAAAATCATCTGAAAATTTGATTCTACGAAACTTTTCCAATTGCAAGTTTCGGTAAAAAAAAATCATAATACATTATACACAAGTTTATACTAGTTTTTCTCAAAAAATATAATTAAATCGAGGACTACGATACAATACAAAACTTTGCAGATCCGTCCTATATGATACGAGGGAACGTTATGATGGAAGTCCATGCAAATAATCATTTGATAATTTGATTCTACGAAAGTTTTCCAAATGCAAGTTTCGGTAAAAAAATCATAATACATTATACACAAGTTTATACTAGTTTTGCGCAAAAAATAAAATTAAATCGAGGCCTATACGAAACGATACAAAACTTTTCAGATCCTTCCTATATGTTACGAGGGAAGGTTATGATGGAAGTCCATGCAAAAAATCATTTGAAAATTTGATTCTACGAAACTTTTCAAAATGCAAGTTTCTCTCAAAAACCGTAATATATCATGCCCAAGTTTATACTAGTTTTGCTCAAAAAATAAAAATTAAGTTGAGGACTATACGAAACGATACAAAACCTTTCAGATCCTTCCGATATGTTACGAGGGAAGGTTATGATGGAATTCCATGCAAAAAATCATCTGAAAATTTGATTCTACGAAACTTTTACAATTGCAAATTTCGTTCAAAAAATCATAATATATTTTACATATGTTTATACTAGTTTTACTCAAAAACTATAATTAAATTGATGACTGTACGAAACTATACAAAACTTTTCAGATCCTTCCAATATTTATTGCGAGGGAAGGTTATGATGGAAGTCCATGTAAATGTTTATACTAGTTTAGCTAACAAACTATAATTAAACCGAGGACTGTACGAAATAATGCAAAAAAATTTAGATCCTTCCTATATGTTACGAGGGAAGAATTTGATGGAAGTCCATGCAAAAATTAATCTGAAAATTAAATTCTACGAAACTTTTCGAAACGCAAGTTTCGGTCAAAAAATCGTAATATATCATACACAAGTTTATACTAGTTTTGTTCAAAAAATAAAGTTAAATCGATGCATATAGGAAATGATGCAAAACGTTTCAGATTCTTCTAATATGTTACGAGGGAAGGTTATGATGGATGTCCATGCAAAAAATCATCTGAAAATTTGATTCTACGAAACTTTTCAAAATGCAAGTTTCGTTCAAAAAATCGTAATATATCGTACACATGTTTATACTAGTTTTGCTCAAAAAATAAAAATTAAATTGAGGACTATACGAAACGATACAAAACTTTTCAGATCCCTCCTATATGTTACGAGGGAAGGTTGTGATGGAAGTCCATGCAAAAAATCATCTGAAAATTTGATTTTACGAAACTTTTCAAAATGCAAGCTTCAATAAAAAAATCGTAATATATCATACACAAGTTTATACTAGTTTTAGTCAAAAAATAAAAATTAAATTGAGGACTATACTAAACGATTCAAATCTTTTCAGATCCTTCCTTTATGTTACGAGGGAAGGTTATGATGGAAGTCCGTGCAAAAACATCATCTGAAAATTTGATTCTACAAAACTTTTCCAATTGCAAGTTTCGGTCAAAAAATCATAATATATATACACAAGTTTATACTAGTTATGCTAAGAAAATATAATTAAATCGAGGACTAAGAAACAATACAAAACTTTGCAGATCCTTCCTATACGATAGAGGGAAGGTTATGATGGAAGTCCATGCAAAAAATCATTTGATAATTTGATTCTACGAAACTTTTCCAAATGCAAGTTTCAGTCAAAAAATCATAATATATTATACGCATGTTTATACTAGTTTTGCTCAAAAAATATAATTAAATAAAGGACTGTACGAATCAATAAAAAAAATTTAGATCCTTCCAATATGTTACGAGGGAAGGTTATGATGGAAGTCCATTTAAAAAATCATCTGAAAAATTTATTCTACGAAACTTTTCAAAATGCAAGTTTCTTTCAAAAAATTGTAATATATTATACATAAGTTCATACTATTTTTGCTCAAAAAATCAAATTAAATCGAGGACTATACGAAACAATACTAAACTTTTCAGATCCTTATTATATGTTACGAGGGAAGGTTATGATTGAAGTCCATTCAAAAAAATATCTTAAAATTTGATTCTACGAAACTTTTCCAATTGCAAGTTTCGTTCAAAAAATCATAATATATTATACACATGTTTATACTAGTTTAGCTCAAAAATTATAATTAAATCGAGGACTGTACGAAACGATGCAAAACTTTTCAGATCCTTCCTATATGTTACGAGGGAAGGTTGTGATGGAAGTCCATGCAAAAATTAATCCGAAATTTTGATACTACGAAACTTTTCGAAACGCAAGTTTCGGTCAAAAAATCGTAATATAACATTCACAAGTTTTTACTACTTTTGTTCAAAAAATAAGATAAAATCGAGGCCTATACGAAACGATACAAAACTTTTCAGATCCTTCCAATATGTTACGAGGGTAGGTTATGATGGAAGTCCATGCAAAAAATCATCTGAAAATTTGATTCTACGAAACTTTTCAAAAAGCAAGTTTCTGTCAAAAAATCGTAATATATCATACACAAGTTTATACAAGTTTTACTCAAAAAATAAAAATTAAATTGAGGACTATACGAAATGATACAAAACTTTTCAGATCCCTCCTATATGTTACGAAGGAAGGTTATGATGGAAGTCCATGCAAAAGACTCATCTGAAAATTTGATTCTACGAAACTTTTCAAAATGCAAGTTTCGGTCAAAAAATCGTAATATATCATACAAAAGTTTATACTAGTTTTTCTCAAAAAATAAAAATTAAATTGAGGACTTTACAAAACGATTCAAACCTTTTCAGATCCTTTTTATATGTTACGAGGGAATGTTATGATGGAAGTCCATGCAAAAAAATCATCTGAAAATTTGATTCTACGAAACTTTTCCAATTGCAAGTTTCGGTCAAAAAATCATAATGTTTATACTAGTTATGCTTAAAAAATATAATTAAATCGAGGACTACGAAACAATACAAAACTTTGCAGATCCTTCCTATATGATACGAGGGAAGGTTATGATGAAACCCATGCAAAAAATCATCTGAAAATTTTATTCTACGAAAGTTTTCAAAATGCAAGTTTCTTTCAAAAATTTGTAATATATTATACACATGTTTATACTAGTTTTGCTCAAAAACTATAATTAAATTGACGATTGTACGAAACGATACAAAACTTTTCAGAGCCTTCCTATATTTTTTAAGAGGGATGGTTTATGAAGGAAGTCCATGCAAAAAATCATCGGAAAATTTGATTCTACGATACTTTTCCAATTGCAAGTTTTGTTCAAAAAAGCATAATATATTATGCACATGTTTATACTAGTTTAGCTCAAAAACTATAATTAAATCAAGGACTGTATGAATCGATGCAAAACTTTTTAGATCCTTCCTATATATTACGAGGGAAGGTTGTGATGGAAGTCCATGCAAAAATTAATCGAAAATTTGATTCTACGAAACTTTTCGAAACGCAAGTTTCGGTCAAAAAATTGTAATATATCATACACAAGTTTATACTAGTTTTGTTCAAAAAATAAAATTAAATCGAAACCTATACGAAACGATACAAAACTTTTCAGATCCTTCCAATATGTTACGAGGGAAGGTTATGATGGAAGTCCATGCAAAAAATCATCTGAAAATTTGATTATACGAAACTTTTCAAAATGCAAGTATCAGTCAAAAAATCGTAATATAACATGCACAAGTTTATACTAGTTTTGCTCAAAAAATAAAACTTAAATTGAGGACTATACAAAACTATACAAAACTTTTCAGATCCCTCCTATATGTTACAAGGGAATGTTAAGATGGAAATCCATGCCAAAAATCATCTGAAAATTTTATTCTACGAAACGTTTTAAAATGCAAGTTTCGGTCAAAAAATCGTAATATATCATACACAAGTTTATACTAGTTTTGCTCAAAAAATTAAATTAAATTGAGGACTATATGAAACGATTCAAATCTTTTCGGATCCTTCCTATATGTTACGAGGGAAGGTTATGATAAAAGTCCATGCAAAAAAATATCTTAAAATTTGATTCTACGAAACTATTCCAATTGCAAGTTTCGTTCAAAAAATCATAATATATTATACACATGTTTATACATAGTTTCGTCCAAAAACTATAATTAAATGGAGGACTGTACGAAACGATACAAAACTTTTCAGATCCTTCCTATATTTTTTACGAGTGAAGCTTATGATGGAAGTCCATGCAAAAAATAATCTGAAAATTTGATTCTACGATACTTTTCCAATTGCAAGTTTTGTTCAAAAAATTATAATATATTATGCACATGTTTATACTAGTTTAGCTCAAAAATTATAATTAAATCGAGGACTGTACGAAACGATGCAAAACTTTTCAGATCCTTCCTATATGTTACGAGGGAAGGTTGTGATGGAAGTCCATGCAAAAATTAATCTGAAAATTTGATACTACGAAACTTTTTGAAACGCAAGTTTCGGTCAAAAAATCGTAATATAACATTCACAAGTTTTTACTACTTTTGTTCAAAAAATAAGATAAAATCGAGGTCTATACGAAACGATACAAAACTGTTCAGATCCTTCCAATATGTTACGAGGGAAGGTTATGATGGAAGTCCATGCAAAAAATCATCTGAAAATTTGATTCTACGAAACTTTTCAAAAAGCAAGTTTCTGTCAAAAAATCGTAATATATCATACACAAGTTTATACTAGTTTTGCTCAAAAAATAAAAATTAAATTGAGGACTATACGAAACGATACAAAACTTTTCAGATCCCTCGTATATGTTCCGAAGGAAGGTTATGATGGAAGTCCATGCAAAAAACTCATCTGATAATTTGATTCTACGAAACTTTTCCAAATGCAAGTTTCGGTTAAAAAATCGTAATATATCATTCAAAAGTTTATACTAGTTTTTCTCAAAAAATAAAAATTAAATTGAGGACTTTGCAAAACGATTCAAATCTTTTCAGATCCTTCTAATATGTTACGTGAGAATGTTATGATGGAAGTCCATGCAAAAAAATCATCTGAAAATTTTATTCTACGAAACTTTTCCAATTGCAAGTTTCGGTCAAAAAATCATAATGTTTATACTAGTTATGCTTAAAAAATATAATTAAATCGAGGACTACAAAACAATACAAAACTTTGCAGATCCTTCCTATATGATACGAGGGAAGGTTATGATGAAGTCCATGCAAAAAATCATCTAAAAATTTTATTCTACGAAAGTTTTCAAAATGCAAGTTTCTTTCAAAAATTTGTAATATATTATACACATGTTTATACTAGTTTTGCTCAAAAACTATAATTAAATTGAGGATTGTACGAAATGATACAAAACTTTTCAGAGCCTTCCTATATTTTTTAAGAGGGATGGTTTATGAAGGAAGTCCATGCAAAAAATCATCGGAAAATTTGATTCTACGATACTTTTCCAATTGCAAGTTTTGTTCAAAAAAGCATAATATATTATGCACATGTTTATACTAGTTTAGCTCAAAAACTATAATTAAATCGAGGACTGTATGAATCGATGCAAAACTTTTTAGATCCTTCCTATATATTAAAAGGGAAGGTTGTGATGGAAGTCCATGCAAAAATTAATCGAAATTTGATTCTACGAAACTTTTCGAAACGCAAGTTTCGGTCAAAAAATTGTAATATATCATACACAAGTTTATACTAGTTTTGTTCAAAAAATAAAATTAAATCGAAAGCTATACAAAATGGTACAAAACTTTTCAGATCCTTCCAATATGTTACGAGGGAAGGTTATGATGGAAGTCCATGCAAAAAATCATCTGAAAATTTGATTATACGAAACTTTTCAAAATGCAAGTTTCAGTCAAAAAATCGTAATATAACATGCACAAGTTTATACTAGTTTTGCTCAAAAAATAAAACTTAAATTGAGGACTTTAAAAAACGATACAAAACTTTTCAGATCCCTCCTATATGTTACAAGGGAAGGTTAAGATAGAAATCCATGCCAAAAATCATCTGAAAATTTTATTCTACGAAACGTTTTAAAATGCAAGTTTCGGTCAAAAAATCGTAATATATCATACACAAGTTTATACTAGTTTTGCTCAAAAAATTAAATTAAATTGAGGACTATATGAAACGATTCAAATCTTTTCGGATCCTTCCTATATGTTACGAGGGAAGGTTATGATAAAAGTCCATGCAAAAAAATATCTTAAAATTTGATTCTACGAAACTTTTCCAATTGCAAGTTTCGTTCAAAAAATCATAATATATTATACACATGTTTATACTAGTTTTGCCCAAAAACTATAATTAAATGGAGGACTGTACGAAACGATACAAAACTTTTCAGATCCTTCCAATATTTTTTACGAGTAAAGCTTATGATGGAAGTCCATGCAAAAAATCAACTGAAAATTTTATTCTACGATACTTTTCCAATTGCAAGTTATGTTAAAAAAATTATAATATATTATGCACATGTTTATACTAGTTTAGCTTAAAAATTATAATTAAATCGAGGACTGTACGAAACAATGCAAAACTTTTCAGATCCTACCTATATGTTACGAGGGAAGGTTGTGATGGAAGTCCATGCAAAAATTAATCTGAAAATTTGATATTACGAAACTTTTCGAAACGCAAGTTTCGGTCAAAAAATCGTAATATAACATTCACAAGTTTTTACTACTTTTGTTCAAAAAATAAGATAAAATTGAGGCCTATACGAAACGATACAAATCTTTTCAGATCCTTCCAATATGTTACGAGGAAAGGTTATGATGGAAGTCCATGCAAAAAATCATCTGAAAATTTGATTCTACGAAACTTTTCAAAAAGCAAGTTTCTGTCAAAAAATCGTAATATATCATACACAAGTTTATACTAGTTTTGCTCAAAAAATGAAAATTAAATTGAGGACTATACGAAACGATACAAAACTTTTCAGATCCCTCCTATATGTTACGAGGAAAGGTTATGATGGAAGTCCATGCAAAAAACTCATCTGAAAATTTGATTCTACGAAACTTTTCAAAATGCAAGTTTCGGTCAATAAAATCGTAATATATCATACAAAAGTTTATACTAGTTTTTCTCAAAAAATAAAAATTAAATTGAGGACTTTACAAAACGATTCAAATCTTTTCAGATCCTTTTTATATGTTACGAGAGAATGTTATGATGGAAGTCCATGCAAAAAAATCATCTGAAACTTTGATTCTACGAAACTTTTCCAATTGCAAGTTTCGGTCAAAAAATCATAATGTTTATACTAGTTATGCTTAAAAAATATAATTAAATCGAGGACTACGAAACAATACAAAACTTTGCAGATCTTTCCTATATGATACGAGGGAAGGTTATGATGAAGTCCATGCAAAAAATCATCTGAAAATTTTATTCTACGAAAGTTTTCAAAATGCAAGTTTCTTTCAAAAATTTGTAATATATTATACACATGTTTATACTAGTTTTGCTCAAAAACTATAATTAAATTGAGGATTGTACGAAACGATACAAAACTTTTCAGATCCTTCCTATATTTTTTAAGAGGGATGGTTATGAAGGAAATCCATGCAAAAAATCATCGGAAAATTTGATTCTACGATACTTTTCCAATTGCAAGTTTTGTTCAATAAAGCATAATATATTATGCACATGTTTATACTAGTTTAGCTCAAAAACTATAATTAAATCGAGGACTGTATGAATCGATGCAAAACTTTTTAGATCCTTCCTATATATTACGAGGGAAGGTTGTGATGGAAGTCCATGCAAAAACTAATCGAAAATTTGATTCTACGAAACTTTTCGAAACGCAAGTTTCGGTCAAAAAATTGTAATATATCATACACAAGTTTATACTAGTTTTGTTCAAAAAATAAAATTAAATCGAAACCTATACGAAACGATACAAAACTTTTCAGATCCTTCCAATATGTTACGAGGGAAGGTTATGATGGAAGTCCATGCAAAAAATCATCTGAAAATTTGATTATACGAAACTTTTCAAAATGCAAGTTTCGGTCAAAAAATCGTAATATAACATGCACAAGTTTATACTAGTTTTGCTCAAAAAATAAAACTTAAATTGGGGACTATACAAAACGATACAAAACTTTTCAGATCCCTCCTATATGTTACAAGGGAAGGTTAAGATCGAAATCCATGCCAAAAATCATCTGAAAATTTTATTCTACGAAACGTTTTAAAATGCAAGTTTAGGTCAAAAAATTGTAATATATCATACACAAGTTTATACTAGTTTTGCTCAAAAAATTAAATTAAATTGAGGACTATATGAAACGATTCAAATCTTTTCGGATCCTTCCTATATGTTACGAGGGAAGGTTATGATGGAAATCCATGCAAAAAATCATCTTAAAATTTGATTCTACGAAACTTTTCCAATTGCAAGTTTCTCTCAAAAAATCATAATATATTATACACAAGTTTATACTAGTTATGCTCAGAAAATATAATTAAATCGAGGACTACGAAATAATACAAAACTTTGCAGATCCTTCCTATATGATACGAGGGAAGGTTATGATGGAAGTCCATGCAAAAAATCATTTGATAATTTGATTCTACGAAATTTTCCAAATGCCAGTTTCAGTACAAAAATAATAATATATTATACACATGTTTATACTAGTTTTGCTCAAAAAATATAATTAAAACAAGGACTGTACGAATCAATAAAAAACTTTTTAAATCCTTCATATATGTGTCGCTCCCGGGATTTTCATCCTGTTACAAACGCGAAAGTGGCGCGGAAACGTTAGAGTCGCCAGCCATGCATTTTTATCTCGAAAGAATGGGAAAGGTAATGCTGCGCAAACTTGAGGAAGAAGGAAAGGACAAGGTCCTGCGAACCAAAGATCTGGGTTCGGGGAGTCGGTTATGACCTGGGAAGGTATTAGCACCCTAGACCGTCCGCCGTACCCGACGGGATCCACGCTGTTTGTTTGTTTCAAAGGGTGAGAAAATAAAGTGTTGCTGAATAAAACTGCTACTGGAACTAGAATGGGAATGGAAAAGGACAAAAAAAGAGAACAAAAAGAAAGAATGGGAAAAATGTAGGGAAAATAAAGAATGTGCTCGAACGGGCCCTACCCCGCTGCCTACATACCTCATCGGGAAAATGAGGATCAGAGTCGACGTAGTTCGCCTAACTAAGCAGGAACTATTTGTTTGTGTTTTTATGGTTGGAACTACGTATGCCTATGCTCAAGTGTTGCAGGCTCGTCTAGTACGAGTGTGTTTATCGTCTTGCATGCGAGACAGGTCGTCGCAAGTTCGCGTTATGAGTGAATGAGATGAGAAGAGAAGTTCCCGCAGGAAAGTCGCTTATTGTTTGTTTTTGCCTTTTAAGAGTTTTGTATGAATTTGGCACAACGAAGTGAATTCAAACTCTTTTCCATGGAATGTGTACTTGCTACTACATTCCAAGATGGAATAATAGAACAAGCACACCAAGAAAGGAGAATTTATCCAGGACTTGTTTCCAAGGATTAGGGTTTAAGTTCACTAGCTTGGTGAACTTTATTAAATGTTTTTGTTGCTTTTGTGAAGAAATATCTTTTATGTTTTCTTTGTGAAACAACCCCTTGATGAGACTTGTGCATCATACTAGACAAGCTTACACCATTCCAATATGGAATGAATGCAAGTGCCCCATGGAATAAGGCTATACACAAGGGATCCTTTCATGCATTTATTAAGTCTTTTTTTGGATTTGTTTGAAGGTGAGAAAGAAGACTCAAATGGAGAAAGGGAAAAAACTAAGGGAGACTAAGACACAACCCTAAGTTATTTATTAACATGGTGGTCCTATGGTTGGTGAGGCTTTTCTAATCCTAAAGAGCAAAAAGAAGAAGAGAGAAGAAAAAGGATGCAACTTACTTCCTAAGGAAGATAAGTTGGTCCTAACAAAGGGGAACCCTACCAACAATAAATATTGAAGGAAAAATGAATTAAATGCATAAATAAATGCATAAAAAATAAAAGGATAAGGTGTAAGGAAACATACCTTTCCCTCCCTACAAAACAAAGGTTAGTGTACATTGTTTATTTAAAATAATAAAGCAAACATACACTAATTAAATCCTAATGACTCTAGGACTCAATCTAAAATCTATCTTAATTCTAGAAGACTAAAAATAATGCTAAAACAAAAATCCAGCACCTACTACAGCCCCTAATACACAAACAACCATGAAAACAATGCATAACACAAAGCAAATTTTTACAGCCAGCATGCAGCATGAAAAGGTAGGTGTAAAAGGTCAAATACAACATGCAAACATAACAAACAACATGTATTTTACAACACCTATATGCAAAGTCAGCTATGAAATGTAAAATACAGATTTGGTTATTTTCATTTTTTAATGCACAAACTCAATGAAACATGTACTAATTCATCATGAACATGCATTTGAACATGCATCATCATACATAATTGAAAGAACATGAGCATTTTTTGAGGGATTATGCAAGAATGCATCACATGGTTGATTATGCAACAAATATGCAAAATGTAGCACATGAACATGGCATATGAACATGATGATCATTGATTATGAACATGCAATATGATAGCTCAACAAGAATGCCAAACTCAATGCAAAATTCAGGATTGAATTGATGTAAATGATATGATCAAGCATGCAACCAAATGTAACCAAATGCACATACCTACATGATTATGTGAAATGCAACTCCTTGATACAATGAAATGCAAAATGATTTAACGCAATGCGAGAGATGTAAAAACAGAATGCAACATGATTATTCACATGCAAAATGATGCACAAACATAGCAACAAAATGCAAGAAATCAAACTATAAACAAAGGAACACAAAAATGCATAATATGCAACATGAACGGAAACACGTCGAAACGACTCGAAATAGGGGAATGAGATGTCGAAACTAACCTAGAAAATTACCTAAAATCAATACCTAAACATGTATGACCATTAAAGGCACTAGAAAGAAAGACTAAGCTATCAAATAAGCAAAAATTCCAAAAATTAACAGCGTTAACCGGTTAACCAAATGGTTAACCGGTTAACGGACCTAAAACTGCATTGTTTTGTGGCCAAAACGCACGCGTTAACTGGTTAACCAAATGGTTAACCGGTTAACACTGAACCAGAATGTGAAAAAAGTTTAGAAATAAGTGCTTTTGGCCACAAACTCACTTCTAATGATCCCCAACATACCTAGGAACATGCTAACACAAATTTATACTCAATTAGGGCTTATTTACACATGCTAGAACGTATAACCATCTACACTTTAACTCCTAATCCATTAAAAGTCACAAATCGCAAGCAACACATAACGAAAACGGAATCGATCACAAGCAAAGCGAAAAAGCAATTAAAGAATGTCGAAATGGCGAGATGAAGAGAATAACTTAATGAAGAAGTGATTTAGATCACCAACCTACGAAGCGGAGAAGTGCTTCGGTGGATGTTGCAAGAATCGGAGCTTGATCGAAGAGAAAAACCAAGAAAACCGTGAATCCGCAAAATAAATGCGTTCTTGACGCTTGAGCCTTCGTGCACTTCCGATAAGTCGAAATCCTCACAAAAATCAGTAGCTTCTTCTTCCACAATCCACAAAATCAATGGAGGTTGGAGGCTAAGCTTCAATATCTTCAAGTTTCAATGTGAAACTTGAAGAGCTTCTTCAAAAAGCTTTAGTGAAAAAGGGAAAATGGAGGAAAAGTGAGAGAGAGAAAAGTGATTGTGAGAGAATGAAAAATTTGGAAACCTGGGAACCCAGTTGTTTGGATGAAAAATGGATTAAATATGGTTTAGGTTTGGGGCCCAAAAATTAGGCTTGGGATCCAAAATTATGGTTTGGTAATGAGGTTAGGATTTAGCAATGGAGTTAGGTTAGTAGTTAGTTAGGGTTAGGGTTGGAGAAGGAATATTCCTTTATTCCTTGGAATATTCCTTGGAACACTCTAGAAGATGGTAGAACATGGTAGAAGCTTCCATGGGAAATGGAGTGGAATTGAAATGGAAAAACAAGATGGAAAGAATGAAAGGAAGTGTGGAAGGAAAGTGGAAGGAAAAATGGAGAAAAATGTGAAATTAACCACTTTTCAAATGATTTTTCTTTTCTCTTGATTTTTTTTTATGATTCCTCCATCATTTCTTGACCAAATTGGAGCCATAGGATCATTGTAACCCTAATTTCATGATTTCGATCTTAAAAGTCAGGAGTCGACCCTTTTTACCTAGCTCGGTTGCCTTTTCTCCGATTCCCCGATTTTCAGTCATTTGGCCAGTCGAACCTCTTCCAAAATGAATTTGTGGATGAAATTTGAACCCTAGGCACTTGAAATCATATATAAGACAACGGAATCCTCTTTGAATCATAACTTCATGCAGAGGCCCCATAGAAGTGAAACCCTAATTTGGCCTTTTTCATCAGGAAATGTTGCACTGCTTGCCTCCTCTGATCAAATCAAATCTTTCCATGGCTTGTGGCTTCAAGTGAAGACTTGTGGGATATTGTGGACCCTTCTCACATGGTTGAGAAGCCATGTGGCCCAGTGATTACCTTTGTAATGCCTTCAGTTGCTCCAATCATTGATCACCTACCCATGCCTCGGTTATGCTACACATGATGCAATGTTTTTGATTATTTTATGAATATATGTATGCAGAATACTATGTAAAATGTTGGGGATATGAGAGGTCAAATTTTGAGGTATTACAGCTGCCCCTATTCAATCATCTGCAGGCCTGAACGAATAATTGTGAGAGCTTTTAGACGTTCAAGGTATGGAGTGATTGGATACTTGAATAAAACCATGAAATTCGAACTCGGTGGATAGTAGAAATGCCATATGCTCTTTATTTATATTTTTTTGTTTTGACCTCTGAATAGGTAGCGGAAATAGAACCAGGTGGAATAGAATCAATGCCAAAAACCTGCACTGCGAATGCTGAGCGAAACAAGCCACAACGAGGGTGCCTGTTGGCGAAACAGGACTTAACGAGACCGTTAGTGAAACAGAACTCGACAATGTGACTATTGGGCAGGACCAAGCCACAAAGAAAACACGCGACTGCTGGGCAGGACCAAGCCACAGAAGGTGCCTGTTGGAAAAACAGGGCTTAACGAGACCATTAACGGAATGAAACTCAATAATATGACTGTTGGGCAGGACCAAGCCATAAAGAAAACACGCGACTGCTAGGCAGGACCAAGCCACGGAAGGTTCCTGTTGGTGAAACAGGACTTAACGAGACCATTAGTGGAATGGAACTCAACAATATGACTGCTGGGCAAGACCAAGCCATAAAGAAAACAACATCAACTTGGAAGGACCAAGATGTCTGGCAAATAGTATAAGTATCTTCTGTAGGGAATACTTCAGGTTGAAAAGATGTTATAGGTTGTATGCAACACCTCAAAATTGGCCCATGTTGGCATGCATATGTTGGAATTTATGGCGTAATGCTCCATGAGGATGGAAATGCTACACTTTGGAGGATGCACATGCAACGATGATTATGCGTATGCGAATGAAAAAGGATCTCCTGACAAGGAGACTGCAAGTATCCCAGATGGCTTGATTGGGAGGAACTGATGATCACTGCACTAATCTGATCCATCCTGATGAGGAGGAAACAACTCTGTGGGGAACGTTGTTAATGATACACCCGCTCTGAACCGCCAACATTTCCAAAAATAAATTGGACTTTGAGATTGGAGTGCCAAGACCCTGCTGGAGATGGACCCTTCTTGTACTTTGGTGGGGAAGTAGAGATCTCCTGACTTGGTTGGGAACCATAGGCATGACATTGCTGAGGAAGCACCTTGCTGGGGAGGAAAGACACTCCTTGTACTGTTGGGAATTGCCCCTGTGATTGAAGGAAAACTTCTGATTGGGGAGGACACCCACATTCTGCTGCCTTGATGGGAAAGATTTCAACTTCCAACTTTACTATGGATGACTGGAGACACCCTAGAAGACACCTGTTCTTGTCCAAGTATAATGAAATGTTCCTCCTGGAAATCTTCTTTAGCTCTGTTAGCAACACATGTACCTGTACCTGCATAAGCACAATCGATAGTGCTTGCAACATGGAGAGTTATTTTGGGACTTGTATGTCCCAGGCTCGTAGCATGGATCATTATCTGGGCATCTCGACACCCTTTCAGAGTTGCATTAAATGTTTTTGTCCTCCTGCATGAGTTAGAAAGTATTCAAATGTTCACAACACAATATAAATCACAATTTGCTGGACGTTTTCGCAATCAATCAATGCTAGATGAAAAACAAAAACGAGAAGCAGATAGTCATGAGTTGACTGAAATTGAATTTTTATTGATTTGAAAATGACCATGAATAGGAATTACAAAGGAAGCAATTCCCTAGAAAGAGGAAATAGCCAAAAAAGAAAACAAAATATCCTATTGTCAATGTGAGAAGTGGATCTCATCAAGTATCAACCCGGTTATGACTCGTATATCTTCGAGACGATCCGCTCGCTCTGCCCCTTGAGAAAGGTAATTGAACTGGTCTTCAACCCTTAGAATAACCTCAGTTGTAGATGGGTTACGAATTTCGTAGATCACAGTCGTTCATGTTAGTCCCTCTTTTGCGTGGATCGCCCTTTCGGGTTTTCAATCCACCGGGATACCCTTTTTTTCCTGAGCTGTCCGATGTGGCTTTTCAACTCAGCGGGTGTACATTTTTTCAAGATTTCCCTAATTTTTTCCCGGGCCTTTTATTCTGTTTTTGGCTCGCCGGGATGCCCATTTTTTCCTGGATCTTTATTCTGTTTTTATCCAGCGGGTTCTTTTTTACACGAAGTATTTTCTTACTACGTCTGTGTTGACAGGGGACTGGAAGTCTTCTCCATCCATGGTTGTCAGCATCAAGGCTCCACCTAAGAAAACCTTTTTAACCACGAACGGTCCTTCATAATTAGGTGTCCATTTGCCCCTGTCATCGTTAAGAGGAGGAAGAATCATTTTCAACACCAGGTCACCTGGTATGTACCTTTGTGGTCGTACCTTCTTGTCAAAAGCCTGCTTCATCCGCCGCTGATACAACTGTCCATGGCATACAGCTGCTAGACGTTTTTCTTCAATGAGGCTCAATTGATTATATCTGGATCGGAGCCACTCAACTTCATCTAGCTTAATGTCCATCATTAACCTCAACGAGGGGATTTCCACTTCAATTGGTAGGACTGCCTCCATACCATACACCAGTGAGAACGGGATTGCCCCTGTTGAGGTACGCACTGACGTTCTGTACCCATGTAAAGCGAATGGTAGCATCTCGTGCCAGTCTTTGTATGTTACAACCATCTTATGCACGATCTTCTTGATGTTCTTGTTGGCTGCCTCAACATCGCCATTCATCTTCGGGCAATATGGAGAAGAGTTGTGATGTTCTATTTTGAAATCCCGACACAAGTCAGCCATCATCTTGTTGTTGAGATTAGAACCATTATCAGTAATGATTCTTTCGGGAATTCCGTACCGACAAATGATGTCTCTTTTAATAAATCGGGCTACCACTTGTTTAGTAACATTGGCATAAGATGTCGCTTCGACCCACTTCGTGAAATAGTCTATAGCAACCAAGATGAAGCGGTGACCGTTGGAAGCTGTCGGTTCGATCTTGCCAATCATATCAATGCCCCACATGGCGAACGACCATGGTGAAGACATGACACTCAATGGATTCAGAGGCACATGGGCCTTATCGGCATAAATTTGACACTAGTAACATTTACGGGAGTATTTACAGCAATCGGATTCTATGGTGATCCAATAATATCCCGATCTCAACAATTTCTTGGCCATAGCATGTCCTCCAGCATGGGTACCAAAGGAGCCTTCATGAACCTCTTGCATCAACAGGTCTGCTTTGTGTCTATCCACGCATCTGAGCAGAACCATATCGAAGTTTCGCTTGTATAGCACACCATCTTGATTCAAGAAGAAACCACCTGCTAGCCTTCTGAGGGTCTTCTTGTCTTTACTGGATGCCCCAGCCGGGTACTCTTGAGTCTTCAAGAATTGCTTGATATCATGATACCAAGGTTTGTTATCTTCACCATTGTCAACTGCAAAGACATAAGCAGGTCTTTCAAGACGGGAGACCATGATTCGAGGCACGTAATTCTCTTGACAAACTTTGATCATAGACGAAAAAGTTGCTAGAGCATCGGCGAACTAGTTTTCATCTCGAGGAATATAATTCAACTTGACTTTGGTGAAGAAAGTTAACAACCTCCTGACATAATCTCTGTAAGGAACCAAGTGAGGTTGATGAACTAACCATTTGCCGTTGACTTGGTTCACCACCAGAGCAAAATCTCCGAAGATCTCGAGGTTCTTGACTCGCAAGTTGATTGCTTCTTCAACCTCCATGATGCAAGCTTCGTACTCTGCCTCATTGTTAGTGCATTTGAAAGTCAACCGAGCCGCTAAAGGTGTATGAACCCTTTCTGGTGAAATGATAACAACACCTACTCCACTTCCGTTCATGTTCACAGCTCCGTCAAACATCAACTTCCATTTGGATTCAGGGTCTGGCCCCTCCTCCGGAAGTGGTTCTTCACAGTCTTTCAACTTGAGGAACATGATGTCCTCATCCGGAAACTCGAATTTCATAGGTTGATAATCATCGATTGGCTGTTGAGCCAAGTATTCTGACAATACACTTCCTTTGATTGCTTTTTGAAAAGTGTAATGGATATCATATTTTGTTAAGATCATCTGCCATCGGGCTACCCTTCCTGTTAGAGCCGACTTCTCGAAGATATATTTCACAGGATCCATCTTGGAAATTAAGAGAGTGGTGTGAGTAGCGTGTCTCACAATCGGTAAACTTTTTGCTAAGGTAATAAATGGCATGCTCTTTTCGACCAGACTCGTCCTACTGACCCAGCACACATCCCATTGATCCTTCGAGCACCGTAAGATACATGATCAAAGGTCTCCCTGGTACTGGAGGCATGAGAATTTGAGGTTCTATCAGGTATTCTTTGATTCGATCAAAGGCTTACTGATAGTCTTCATTTCATTTAATGGCCTGATTCTTCCTCAGAAGCTTAAAAATGGGCTCACACGTAGCCATTAGGTGAGAGATAAATCGTGCAATGTAATTTAGTCTCCCTAAGAAACCACGCATTTTCTTTTCAGTCTTTGGCTCATGCATCTCTTGGATGGCTTTTACTTTGGCTGGATCAACCTCAATTCCCCGCTCACTAACAATGAAGCCAAGTAGCTTGCCGGAACGGACCCCGAAGGTGCACTTATTCGGATTCAACCTCAATCTGAACTTCTGGAGTCTGTCAAACAACTTTGCTAGATTGACCAAGTGCTCTTCTTCTGTTTGGGATTTTTCTATCATATCATCAACATAAACCTCAATTTCATGATGAATCATATCGTGAAAGAGCGTCACCATCGCCCGTTGGTAAGTGGCCCCAGCATTCTTCAGACCAAACGACATGACCTTGTAACAGAAGGTGCCCTAGGGCGTGATGAAGGTAGTCTTTTCCATATCATCGGGTGACATCTTAATCTGGTTATAACCGGAAAACCCGTCCATGAAAGAGAACACAGAAAACTGAGCAGTATTATCGACGAGCACATCTATGTGAGGCAGAGGGAAGTCATCCTTGGGGCTGGCCCTATTCAAATCCCTGTAGTCTACACACATCCTGACCTTACCGTCTTTTTTAGGGATCGGCACAATGTTGGCAACCCACGAAGGGTAATTGGTCACGGCCAAGAAACCAGCATCAAATTTCTTTTGTACTTCCTCTTTTATCTTGATTTCCATATCAGGGCGTGTGCGCCTCAACATCTGTTTCACTGGAGGGCAGTCTTCTTTCAGAGGCAGCTTGTGTACCACAATGTCAGTGTCTAAACTAGGCATATCTTGGTAGGACCATGCGAAGACATCAACATACTCTCGAAGCATATCAATTAAACGAGTCTTGATAGATTCTTCTAATGCGGCCCCGATCTTGACTTCTTTCTTGTCTTCTTCGGTACCCAGGTTTATCACTTCGACAACCTCTTCATGCGGCTGAATCATCTTTTCCTCCTGTTTAAGCAGTCTGGCTAACTCTTCAGGTAGTTCGCAATCTTCTTCACCTTCCTCATCGGCTTGATAAATTGGATTGTCGAAGTCATACTGAACCATAACAAGGTCATTATTGATAAGATCCGGTGATGAGCACCTGCATGAATGGTGATTCATGCAAGGCTTTAGAAAGAGCTTGAGAAAATGAGAAACATTGCCATTTTAAAACTTTTCTTTCTTTTTGAAAAACAAAAGCGATAAATGATAGGCAAAGAACAACATGGATGAATGTGAAACGTCAGCTTTATTTATGATTATGAATCGTGTTAGGAACAAAAGAACCCTTACAAAAAGCCATTATGCCTCGGGCAAGACATAGTGCTTGAATACAGAAAAAACAGAAACAAAAATTATTACTCTTCGAAAGAGGTGACTGAGATAAGCCTTTCTGATGTCTAATTGCTAAGTTGAGTCCCTGGAACAGCATGCCTGATCCACTCATCTAAGTCACAGTCACTATTAACTACGTCATCCTGCACGGCACTGATGTTTCCATAATCCACCACTCTCGCACTCATGAAAGTGATCGGGCCTTGACGACCTCTAGCACTCGATCCAGATGATGACTGCCCAGGATGATAACCAATCCTAAACATATCTTTCTTTTCTGGCACTTCTACCGGACTGCCCCAGCCTTTTCGTATCCCAGATTCTACCACTTCAAGAGCTTGCTTATAAGAGGCTATGGAAACCCCCTTCTTTGGTTCTTCAGGAGAAGCTACCACTACGGACGCTTGTTCAGTTTTCAGGGGCTCAAAAGCCTGACATGGAGTCTCAACTATTTCGCCATCCATCTCCTCATATTTGAATGAAGCCAGATGACTAACAAAAATGTCTTCTTCCCTACTGACAGTTACAATTTGGCTTTCCCAGACGAACTTTAGCTTTTGATGAAGTGTGGACGATACTGCTCCTGCTGAATGTATCCAAGGTCTTCAGAGCAAACAATTGTATGCAGGCTGTATATCCATTACGTAAAATGTGGTATTGAAGATTTGTGGACCTACTTTAATTGGTAACTCCACCTCCCCGAACACTGATCTCCTAGAACCATCAAATGCTCTTACTATCAGGTCGCTAGGCTTTAGAACTACTCCATCATAATCCAACTTCATCAATGCTTTCTTGGGAAGAACATTCAACGACAATCTGGTATCTACCAAAACGTGAGAAAGTACTGCCCCCTACATTCTAAAGAGATATGCAGTGCCCGATTATGAGCACGCCCTTCAGATGTTAGATCCATATCTGTAAAGCCCAATCCGTGACTGGCATTGATACTAGATACCACAGTTTCCAACTGATTTACTGAAATATCCTGAGGCACATATGCCTTGTTCAGAATATTCAAGAGAGCCTTCCTGTGGGAGTCAGAACACATCAACAAGGACAAGATGGAAATCTTCGACGGAGTCTGCTGCAGATGGTCCACAATCTTGTAATCGCTCTTTTTGATAATTCTCAGAAATTCTTCAGCTTCTTTATCAAAGGTAATGTATGGATCAGTTACCGGTGCGAGCTCATTGACAACCACTGACTGCTTCCCTTTTGCTTTAGCCTGGGCTTTTGCGGTGTCTCTGGGTGGTATCACACTATTTCTTAATGTTTCTGGCGCAAATAACCTTCCACTTCTAGTAAAGCCCCCTACTCCAACATTTTCTACTTGAGCTGGGGTCGTACTAGACGTAGCCAACTCTTGCTTCTGGCCGTTACAGTATACTTTGCCACCATAATTCTAGGGAATGACTCTATCGCTCTGATACATTATTGGTCTTGCAGTGGTTATGGTTATCGATGCCACTCTAGCCCGTGGAGGAACTTGAGACGGATCAAAGAAGATAGTTACTGTAGAGAATTCACTTTCCTTTACAACCTTGTCAAACTGCAACACCCCTTCATTAATCATGCTCTGGATCCCTGCTTTCAACTGCTCACAACCATTTGTAGCTTCAGCACATCCAGGACAATCAACTCTACACCCAGGAAAAACACCCTTTTGTGACAAGCAAACTTTAACAACACTCAACGGAATCTGCAGGTCATCAACGTCACGCACCAGGTTTAGATTCTCCCCTTCATGAACTGCCCCAACCGTACCTCCGTGAGGAGGCATGGGGTTCTGAATTACATTAGGAGTAGGAGAAAAATTGATTGCTTTGGAATCTACCAGGTCTTGGACTACATACTTCAAAGCTCTGTAGTTTTCCGTGGTATGTCCGGGGGCTCCGGAATGAAATTCACATCTAGCGTTCATATCGTAACCTTCAGGAAGTTGCCCCGGCTTCGGGGGTTGCAAAGTTCTAAGCTGAACCAGCTGGAGTTGTAGGAGATTCTTCAAAAGCTGTGAATAGGACATCGGTGGAGTTTCGAAATGTCTTTCTCTGGTCTTCTGGGGGTAATATGGACGAGGAGCTCTTTGTTGATACCCTTGTTGGCGTGGAGGTTGCAGTGGTTGGACTTGGTGTTGAACAAGTTGAGCTGAGATAGTGACGGGGGCCACTTGCTGATAAAACCCTCTATTATTTCCTCTCCTCTACGTGTACACTGCCCAGGTCTCTCCTTCTCTCCTCTTCACGAAGGGATTCTTGACAGTAGAACTCGAAGCGCCCTCATTCTGAATATTCCCTTGCTTGATCCAGCTTTCTACCCTCTCGCCAATCAAGATGATATCGGAAAATCCACTTGAGGAACATCCAGCTAGCCTTTCCATGAAATGCCCAGGGAGGGTATCCAGGAACAGGTCTACCATTTCTCTCTCCAACAAAGGTGGTTGCACTCTAGCAGCCACTTCGCGCCACCTTTGCGCATAATCTTTGAAGCTCTCAGAGTTCTTATGAGTCAGACTTTGAAGTTGAGTGCGACTGGGCGCCATATCGATATTATATTGATACTGCTTGAGGAATGCTTCTCCCAATTCCTTCCAGTTTCTTACAGAGCTTCTCTCTAGCTTCATATACCATTCCAAGGATCCCTCAGAGAGACTATCCTAGAAGTAGTACATCCAGAGCTTTTCATCCCTAGTATGGGCATCAATTTTCTGATAGAATGCCTGCAAGTGATTTTTGGGGCAGGAACTACCATTGTACTTGTCAAAAGTAGGCGGCCTGAATTTGTAAGGAATAACCACCCCGGGGACTAGGCCCATGTTAGACACGTCTATCCCCAAAGTGTCTCTACACTCGAGGGCTTTGACTTTCTCCGCAAGCATCAAAAAGTCCTGAAGATTTCCTTCTCCGCCAAACCTCATGTCATTGTTAAAAGGAGAGAACTGATCCTCCTGCCTGTCTTGTAATGGAATGAAAGTTATTGTGACCTATTCTAGAACTTGAGGTCCTCCTGGGCCATTGTTGGTGTTGGGAGGAGCCATTTGCACGTCAGGAGTGGTTACAGGAGGATTAGTCTGAGGAAGGTTGAGCCCCTGAATTGCATTTCTCAACTCTTGCTTCCCCTGAGCCATCCATTGCATCATGACCATGAACTGCAAATGATGTGTATGCAATGCAATGTGTTCCTTTTTATTCCCAAGGCTTCATTTGCTTTCCCATTCTGGTGTTGAGAAAATATCCCTTGCAAGAAAATCCTGTGTGACATTCGAATTTGAAGTGGCGGCATTTATTTTGTGTCCGTGCAACAGATATAACCAGAGACTTCAAGTAAATCGGAAGACAATTAGAATAACAAAGATCCTTACAAGGTACAAATTCAATATGTCAAGAAAGAAAAATACATCAAGAAAGAGGGGATTCCCGCAACAAGTCTGTGGGTAATCCAAGTCATATGCACATACAACTAAAGCTTAGGAAAGTATACATCCTATAATCTCCAACTGAGGCGCTTGACATTTTGCAACATCTGAGCTATACCCGGATGCGTAGGCTCCTGTACAAGCTTCTGAATTAGGATATCCCTAAGGTCAAAGGAGGCATGCAATTCCTCGATTTGTTGTAGGAACACCTTTTTACTTTCTTGGCTTGTAATAGAATCGACCTTGGTTCTCTTCACATCAGCTTTCAATTTCAAGTCTTCTATTTCTTTCTGAGCTTCCTTTACTGCTTATTGGCTTTCTGCTAGACTTTGGAGACGACTCTTCTCTTGATGATAAACCTTCTGAAGGAGCTCTCTCTGTCCATCCAAAGAATCTTGAAGACTCTTGATTTCCATCTTATGCTTGACTTCCAGCTCTTTCTGCTTCCTCAAATTGTTTTCCCATTTTTCTTGCCATAAGGTGACAGCTTCATAGGCTTCATTCAAGTCCTTCCTCTCCTTCCGGCGCTGGGCCACCTTGTGAGTTTCAGCTAATCCCCTTTTCTTGAAGTAAAGCTCTCTCTCTTGAAAATCTTGATGCTTGAGCCTAACCATCTCTTCAGCTTTGCGAGCTCTTTCCTCCAACTTTTGATTCTGCATCTTCAGTTTCTGGCATGAATTGTAAGCTTCTTGATTCTCCAATCTGAGCTGTTGAACCAAGGCTTCCAACTTTTGATAATCTTGAAGAGGCATTGAAGTTGTGGGTGTTATCTCCTTAGGGTAGATAGGTGTTTCTCTAGAAAATTGGAGCAACAGGGTCTTCACACAATCCTCCAACCAGCTGGCAAAATGATCATAAGTGTTGGGATCCACTCTCCCAAAGTCTTTCTTCCCTTTTATCACTCTAACTTCCCAAGCTTGGGATAAAAGCATGCTCTTCTTGATATTTCCTTCTGCTGGAAAGTACAAAGATTCATTTGCCTCTTCAATCAAAGGCACATCTCTTAATGGATAACCAAACTGCTTCCTGGACAAGATAGGATGGTAACCAATCCCACCTATCCTTCCTATCAAAGGAACACTTGGGAAACTACCACAACTGACTAGTATCTCTTTGCCCATAAGGTCTCTGTTGCATCCCCATGAAATGTCAGCTGAAGTTAAGCCCATTAATCTTTTGGACCACTTCCAAGATTGTTTCAAATCCTGAAAAGGCCCTGATTTAGGGAGTTGCCTTACAAACCGATCAGCAAATAGGGGAGCACAACAATTTACATGTCCTTTCCTCTTTTCATTTCTATGGTGAACCCCGTAGTAAAAGTCACCTAGCAAAGTGGGTATTGGATTTCTTCTGGCAAATATAGTGATAACTTCCATGTTAATTAAACCCTTCTCTCTTGGAAACAAACTAGTCCCATACACTATCAAAGCAAGAAAGGTGCTGAACTTAACCCATTTGTTCTCAGAAGCCGGGTCCTGAGCTTCCTTGATAAGAAAATCTAAGAAAAGTCCTTTACCCTTGGTGGCATCCACTTCTCTGCTAACTTTGGATAAATCCAGAAGAAAAAAACTTAGCTATATCTTTGGGTGAAGGCATCTTCTCTAAGCCATAGTAAGGAGCACCATTTATGATGGGGATTTTGAGGATGCTGGATATCTCCTCTAATGTGGGAGCCAAGATGTAGTCAGGGAAAAAAAACCTCAGTTGTGGATCATAGAACTGCAGTAGAGAATGCAAGCTATCCTTCTGATCAGTGGTTGGCTTATTCACATAGTCTAAGATCTTTCCAAACTCTTTTCTGAAATCATCAAGCACTTTGTCACCCATCAAGCCAATTAACTTCTGAATACCATCTGTCTCTGGATGTGGGAACGTATAATGGACATTTCTCTTCCTTGGAATCTCCATGCTGAAGTAGCAAATATGACCAGAATAGGAGGTAATGAACCCTGAGAATAAAAAGAACGCAAATGATTAATGATGTTATGATGTTATGCAAGGCAAGGCATGTGATCAGTGACGTGTATGTGTAGTGAATCAGGTAATCAAGTGTCTGTGCAAGGCCACAACATCATCACAAGTATTTTTCGGATCAGGAGTTCACGACTTAAGAATCCATAATTAACAGAACAAGACTATATCACTGGAGTGTACTGGCATACATGGGTATGTTGAAGTTTTGGGTTCCTGCAAACCTGTAAACCCCTCCCAATCTCACGGGTGTGCTACTCGGGTCAAACATCACGGACTCTCAAAGCCGGATAGCAATAATACATTCACAATCTCCGAGAAATGATTCATGACCAAATCAGGGAATCGGTTTGGCATTATGTACTACTCAGGGAGGTCTCAGCTGAGTCCAAGGAAACAAGCATCCCTCATAAGTCCTCAACTTCAAGCATTGAATCGAGAAACAATAGTACATTCATCCCGAAGGGTACAATACTATCGTCATATGAACAGTTTGCCTTAACTAGATTCCTATGAGAGAACTGGGCCATCCTATGCGAGTTCCTAGTGGGCCCTCGGATGCGAGTGGGTTTGCCAACAAATGTGGTCTGCCACTGTCATCACTGGAGAGGGATGTTTCCACAAAGGTTCTCAATGATCCGTCCATTGACTTCACATAACTATCAAGGTAGTGTATTAAACCAGAAACATTTCGGTATCAATACATTCCCGAGAAAGTCACAAGTCAAGGCGTGGAACTCACAAATACCAATATAGCAAGATGCCATGAAGCCAAAGTGGAACCACTCTAAGTCCTAGGGTGCACTCGAGCCCCGGTTACGAGCTCATCTCACAGTAACCCCATCCCACAGAAAAAATGAAAACCAGCACAACCAGACAATCCAATATAATATGATGCATGGAAAATAAATACCGAAAGCAGTAAATAAAGTTGTAAAGTAACTGTAAACGAAAACAGTAAATAAACACAACAACACACACATATAAACACCCAAAGAAAACAAAAACAAACAAATGCTAGGATTGACTCTACAAGGGAAACCAGAGATTTTGGGTTCGGTCCCCAGCAGAGTCGCCAGCTGTCGCTCCCGGGATTTTCATCCTGGTACAAACACAAAAGTGGCGCGGAAAAGGTAGAGTCGCCAGCCATGCATTTTTATCCCGAAATAATGGGAAAGGTAATGCTGCGCAAAATTGAGGAAGAAGGAAAGGACAAGGTCCTACGAACCAAATATCTGGGTTCGGGGAGTCGGTTTACGAACTAGGAAGGTATTAGCACCCCAGACCGTCCGCCGTACCCGACAGGATCCACGCTTGTTTGTTTGTTTCAAAGGGTGAGAAAATAAAGTGCTGCTGAATAAAACTGCTACTGGAACTGGAATGGGAATGGAAAAGGACAAAAAAAGAGAACAAAAAGAAAGAATGGGGAAAATGTAGAGAAAATAAAGAATGTGCTCGAACGGGACCTACCCCGTGTAACACCCTTCTACCCCAAAACAAAATATTTAAATAATATCAGAGTAATCATCGAGAAGGGTATCACATTTCATCATAATTCAAACAAATAGTGTCCTGTCCCGTAACACGGGTTAAACAACATCAAGAATAATATAAAGCATTTCGCAGCGGAATTTAAACTTCAAAATTCAAAACTTCATTAGTTTACTTCATAAACATAATTTTCACCATCCTAAATTTAACATCATAAAATGGAAAACATTTATCCAAATAATAACATAACTGAAAACAGTTTAGCAAAAGAAAGCCCATCCCAGTGTTACATGACACAGAGCAGGACATATAAACCAAAACCACTTCTAAGGAACACTAAAGCACTCTCCGAGACTCATGAATAACTCCTCTTGCACTACAAGCCTATTCTTTATCATCTGCAAGTTACCCACGAAAGAGGCAACATTTCCAAGCAGGCAGGGTGAGTAATCATAATATATCACAAACGTACAAGAATATAGAACATAAATAAATTAGTACAGCATATCATGACATCATCAACTATAAAATTCAGCAACAACAACAACACAATCATGAAATTAAGCAACACCAACACAGTCATGAAATTCATCCAGAATATGCAATTCTAACATCCTGATATGCAATATGCATGTGATACCATTTTCATCGTGAGATGGATACTATTAGACGCCATGGCTAGTGATCTAGAGGGGGTGAATGGATCACCTCCTTGTTTACAAGGATTTAAAATATTTTTCAGAGTTTTCAAAGATTAACGAAAATCACGGTCCCAAATATACTTGCGTCTATTCTGGACCAGCCACTAGAAGACCTGACATGTGATAACGTGCTGGATTTACAATTGAGATGATAAAGGATTAAACACACAAGCTGTAAAAGTGTTGAATGCACCTATCACAAAAGCTATTTCCAATGAATCAAAAACGATTAAAAACGTAAATAGAGATGGAGAAGGAATACAATACGCAGAGGTTTGGTAAGGAAGTTCCCCATGTTCGTCCTCGTGTGTGGGTACGTCTCCCTCTCAATTTCAAACCGAAATTGAGAACTTTTATATCAATATTGCTGAAATCATCGTTTACAAGGTTGCTATACAAACACCAGAAATCTATACACCTAGATCTTCCTATTGTATCAACCTTCACTTGATCTGAGCCAAATCAAGATTCCCTGCAAGTAATACAAACAATTCACCGGTTCCACGATCTATTTGCGAAATCTCCCAATTTCCAAATCTTAGGCTGCGGCTGAATCTGTCTTGTAAACGTGACTAACAAACCCTCAAGAACATGCCCGTTCTTGAAGGAAAACCCAACTGGTTTTTCCTTGAAACCTTCTTTCACTCTTCAACTCAGCTGGATCTCCGATCGTACCACTGAACATTATCTCAATAAACCTTCAATTCACAGAACAACACTAATTCCTTGTTAATATTCTTGAATCAAGGTATTTGAGAAGATGATGAAGATGAATTTGATTCTAGGTTTCAATCCTGCTCAACATTGAATTGTCCACACTCAAAATTCCTTTTCTTGATGTGTTCTTCAATGATCCTTGACTTTGAAATTCGTATGCAATTCCTGTGTGCCCTCTGCACTAACAGAAACACCAAACATATACTATGCAGATTCTGTTAGAAGTAAAAATAGAAAAATGAATCGATTCAAGACACGAATGAATCGATACATAATGGTATTTATACTGTTATGTATCAATACATAATATCATGAATCGATACATACTGAACAGATAAACAAAAGCATAGAAATGAACATACAATGAATCGATGCATGTTTGTATGTGTCAATTCATAGAAGAAAATCCAGAACCATTCTTACAGCATGAATCGATGCATGATGGAATGAATCGATTCATTTTGCGAATTTCCAGAATTATTTCTACAGCATGAATCGATGCAAGGTGGAATGAATCGATTCATTTTGCGTATTTTCAGAAATACAAAGACATTATTAAAAATGAGACAAGAAATATAAAGGCTAGCATTTTGTCTTAATATGAAGCATATGATAAAAACACAAACACCAAAAATTTATAATCATACAAAACTAGAGTTGCTCACAAACTCCCCCTTTTTGATGATGACAAATTTTTTTTGAAGTGTGAGAACCACTCCCCCTGAGTTTGTGCATGCCTGTCATTTTTCACACTCGCCTTTCTCCCCCTTTGTCAACATCAAGAAAGAATGCATAGGTGAAGCAAAATTTCAGAAATACCAAGATATATAAGCAGAAGTCACTCACAATGAATGAAACATAAAGGGCAAACAAATTAGTCAAAAGCAGCAAACAAGCATAGGCATTGAAATTGTCAATTAGAGTTGCAAATTACAGAAACAAACCAAACTCATACAATGTTTAAACATAAAAAAAAACAAAGAAACTTAAGCAAGAAACAATGATGTTATGCAAAATGAAATGCAGCCACAATGAGGGAAGTGGCCACCACAAGACTCCGCATCATCTCTATCGGGGTCTCGGAAACTTGGAGGAGGAGGTGGAGGAGGCATTTCATCAGGATTCTGCCCCATGAAGGTGTAACGCCTGAACCGTTTCTGAACCTCTGTGCTTTGAAATCTTTCCATAATCCCCGGATGCGAACGACAATCATCCATGAAACCATACATCTCATTGTAGAAAACTTGAAGCCACTTAACTAAGTCGGTATGCCAGGAGTGTTGATTATGATACATCCTTGTGTGTTCATCATGCCATTCTTGGTGCTCTTTATGCCATTCCGTTTGTTGGACATGCCACGCACGGTCCTCTTCATGCCGGGCATTGTTTATAATTTCCATTTGCTCAAATATTTGAGTAAGATATGCCGGAGCAGTAGTAGATGAAGTCGGTGGAACCGATGAAGGAGCCGGTTCATAGTTAGTAGGAGACCACCTTTGTGGCACCCACTCACCCCAAGCAGTGTTGGCATTTGCGTCAGGAGAATTTTCTGCATCCTCCATATCTTCATCTCTTTGTTCTTCAACATAAATTTGTTTAGAAGGAATATCAAAGTTGTAGATTCTGGTTCTAGTGCTGCGTTCAAAGAAGTAATAGCAGCGACGCTCGATGTCCCATCTATATCCCATATGAGAGAGAGTAGCATTGTTGAATTCTTGAACACTAGAAGAAGATAAGAGAGGCACAGGAGGGAAAACCACTTTCCAAAACTTAAGGATCCGCATAATCTGGGCGGCATATGCAAGAGTGATGTTCTTTGAGCTATTCCGCGTAAGAAAGATACGCTTTACAAAGTAATTGGGCCAGTTCAATGGGATCTTCTTCTGCAGAATATACAATAGATGGATGTCCGGCTTATCCAATCGAGAGTGCCCACCGGACCTTGGACGCAAGATATGTGAAAGAATCCAATGCAGAATTCGGGAACGCTTTTAATCATACCAGAAGTCAGAGGCTCATCATCACCAAGAGGTCTTTCTAATTTTGAAATGGATGCACAATATGCCTTCAAATTAAACTGTGTTTCAAAGTTCTGATCATGCCACATCTGCAACTCAGGCAACAGAGATGGCAGTTTGAACACTTTGGGCCAATCATCAGCCTCAAAACAGTAAGTTCTGGTTCCAATAGAACACTTGAACATGTAACCTTTACCAGTTTTCACACCAGCATAAAATGCACGAATAAAGTCCTCATGGTAATCATCATTAGCAGTTAAAAAGGACCCCAAATTTTGTGCATCGATTAAGTCAGCAACTTCTTCTAAACAAAGAGTACGTACATCACTAGTATTGAAAACATGTGGTTTCATGACTAACCTCGACTTAAAAGAAACCTCAAACTCTTCAACAATGGCAGGATGGAGAATGGAGGCCCCAGAGGGAGGAATTTCGGGAACAGAAGGAGCTTGATGGGAAGCCTCAACAGGTTCTTTGCCTTTACCTTTTCCTTTTGCTCTAGGAAGCATAACTCTTGGAGGCATAATGATGAATTTAGGGTTTTTGAGTGAAAAGGGGTTTTTTGTGGCCGTTAGGATTAAGAAACGAAAATGATGCAAATGGGATGAAGAGAAAGACATAATGGTGTTTTATAACTGATGGACATGTCATAGCAGTTGCTGATGTGTCGATTCATAAGAAATAAACTGAATTTAAAACAGTATGCGTCGATTTATGACCTTATGCATCGATTCATTTGACGAAATTTTTTGAAATTCAGGTTGCTATGTATCGATACAAACCACGAATGTATCGATACATACTGTAACTATTTTGACAGATTGAAAAGAAAATGAACATGAATCGATCCAATATGGTTGTGATCGATACATAATGCGAAATTTTTGAAATTCAAGTGGCTATGTATCGATACAAGCCACGAATGTATCGATACATACTGAAACAATTTTGACAGAAATAAAAGAAAGTGAACTTGAATCGATACAAGATGGTTGGGATCGATACATACTGTAATAATTTTTACAGTGATAAAAGAAATTTAGCATGAATTGAAAAAAAATGGATATGCAAAACAAACATTATGCAAAATGCAGAATGAATCATAACATTGTATGGATGCTTAAGAATACTTTACAAACAAAATATCAATGCTCAAACATTCATATGTAAAGAAGTACATGTAAGCGAGAAATAATTGCTCAAACATACATTGATCACACAATATCAACAAAGTGAAGAGAGGAACAATATTACCTCCGTCGTAGTAATCTCATGAGGTACGAGTGAAGTCTACATCCAGAACTTAGTAAACACGATGAGATAAATATAAACTAAATCAAACAAACTTAAGACACCAATGCGGAGAGATCAAGAATCCCTAATTTGCGACGAATGTTGAAGAATGGTTCAGTTGCCAAAGGTTTAGTGAAAATGTCAGCAAGTTGATTTTTAGTATCAACATGCTCAAAAACAACATCCCCTTTTTCAACATGATCGCGAAGGAAGTGATGTCTAATCTCTATATGTTTGGTGCGTGAGTGTAAAACAGGATTCTTAGTGAGATTAATGGCACTAGTGTTGTCACACTTAATTGGAATGCGTTTAAGTTCAATGTCAAAATCTTGTAGTTGTTGTCTTAGCCACAAAATTTGAGCGCAACAGCTACCGGCTGCAACATACTCAGCCTCTGCAGTAGACAAAGCTACTGATACTTGCTTTTTACTATGCCAACTTATTAAAGAATTTGAAAACAGATGACATGTACCACTAGTGCTTTTCCTATCTGATTTGCAGCTAGCAAAATCAGAATCAAAGTAACCTACTAAGCTGCAATTGCTCCCTTTGGAATACCAAAGCCCATATTTAGGTGTTCCATTAAGATACCTAAATATACGCTTGACTGATTTTAAGTGAGATTCCTTAGGATTTGATTGATATCGTGCACACATACACACACTAAACATGATGTCTGGTCTAGAAGCAGTAAGATACAAGAGAGACCCAATCATACCTCTATACCTTTTGACATCAACACACTTACCATGTTCATCTTTGTCGAAGTTTCCATTGGTAGGCATGGGAATGTCAATTGGTTTTGTATTATTCATTCCAAAACGCTTGAGCAACTCTCTGCAGTATTTTGTTTGACATACTGTTGTACCTTCATCGAGTTGCTTTATTTGGAGGCCTAAGAAGTAGTTTAACTCCCCCATGAGACTCATCTCAAACTCACCCTGCATAACATTAGAAAATTCTTCGACCAAGTGTATGTTAGTTGAACCAAAAATTATATCGTCTACATAAACTTGAACTAAAAGAATGTGCTTTCCTTTGTGTTTAATGAAGAGTGTATTATCCACTTTACCTCTAGAATATCCATGATCAAGTAGAAATTTGCTAAGTCTTTCGTACCACACACGGGGTGCTTGCTTAAGACCATATAAAGCACGCTTTAATTTGTAAACATGATCTAGATATTCAGAATTTTCAAAACCGGGAGGTTGTGAAACATATACTTCTTCATTTATGACACCATTTAAAAACGCACTCTTTACGTCCATTTGATAAAGCTTGAAATTCATATAACACGCATAAGCAAGCAAAAGACGTATAGCTTCAAGGCGAGCCACTGGAGCATAAGTCTCCTCATAATATATGCCATCCTCTTGGTTATACCCTTGTGCTACCAAGCGTGCCTTGTTTCTAGTTATCACTCCGCTTTCGTCAAGTTTATTCCTAAACACCCATTTAGTACCTATGATGTGATGATCTCGCGGACGAGGGACAAGTTCCCAAACATCATTTCTTTTAAATTGATTAAGCTCTTCTTGCATGGCCATTAGCCAAAATTCATCAATCAAGGCCTCTTTAGCATTTTTAGGTTCCACTTGTGATACAAAAGCGAAGTGAGAACAAAAGTTACTTATCTTAGAACGAGTCAACACTCCCTTTGAAATATCTCCCAATATATTGTCTATAGGGTGGTCTTTAGAGGATTTCCAAGCTGGTGGAAGATCCTTCACTTCAGATGTTCCTTCCTCTTTATCTTTTTCATGACTAGTATCTTCCTCCTTCTCAATATCAGCCGTTTCAGATTGATCAATTTCCGAAACAGCTTCTTTGAGTATGTCTTTTGTAGATACACCTGCATCATCAAAAGAGATACCTTTTCCGACAATTTTTGGGTAAGACTCATCAAAAGAAACATGGACAGATTCTTCAACAGAAAGTAAACGCCTATTATACACTCTATATGCTTTGCTTGATTGAGAGTATCCAAGAAAAATACCTTCATCAGCTTTGGCATCAAACTTCCCAAGATTTTCCTTACCGTTATTTAAAACAAAACATTTACAACCGAACACATGAAGATGAGACAAGTTTGGCTTTCTACCTTTTAAAATTTCATAAGGGGTTTTATTCAAAATAGGACAAATTAAAATCCTGTTCAGAACATAACAAGCTGTGCTAATTGCATCAGCCCAAAAATATTTTGGTAATCCACCCTCATTGAGCATTGTTCTTGCCAATTCCTCTAAAACTCGATTTTTGCGCTCCACAAAACCATTTTGTTGTGGAGTTCGAGGAGCTGAAAAGTTGTGCTCAATGCCATACTTGTCACAATACTTATCAAAGAGATGGTTTTGAAATTCACCTCCATGATCGCTTCGGATTGTAACTATTTTAGAATTTATTTTGTTTTGGGACATCTTTGCAAAACTTTTAAAAGCAGAAAAAGTTTCATCTTTGCTATGAAGGAATATAGTCCAAGTGAATCTAGAGTAGTCATCTACTATTACGAAACCATAATAGTTTCCACCTAAGCTATTTGTCCTAGATGGTCCAAAGAGGTCCATATGGAGAAGCTCAAGGGGTCTTGAAGTTGAAATTATGTTTTTAGATTTAAATGAGACCCTTGTTTGTTTCCCCATTTGGCAAGCATCACATAAGTGGTCTTTTGAAAATTTTATTTTTGGAAGACCTACTACTAGATCCTTGGATACAACCTTATTAAGCAAATCGAAATTAACATGCACTAAGCGTCTATGCCACAGCCATGAATCATCATTAGGGCTACTAGACATTTAGTGCTTGTTAGAGATACACTCAAAAGATCAAGCATATATATGTTGTTTACTCTTACACCCTTAAACACAACATTTTGTTCGGTATGTTCAATTTTGCAACAAGTTTTTGTGAAAGAAACTTTATAACCTTTGTCGCATAATTGACTTATACTCAACAAATTGTGTTTAAGTCCCTCTACAAGATGGACATCAGAAATAATAGTGGTAGAGGGATTACCTACACTACCTTTACCAAGTATAGCTCCTTTGTTATTGTCTCCATAAGTAACATACCCCTTCTTCTTTGCTTTGAAGTCAATAAAAAGTGATATGTCACCCGTCATGTGCCTTTAACACCCGTTGTCCAGAAACCATCTTCTTTCCACGGATGCAAGACACTCATCCTACAATATCAAAAGAGAGAGGTAGGTACCCAATTCTTATTGGGTCCAAGTGGGTAAGTGGTAATATGGTTGTCTTTAGGCTTCCATTGATAAATACCTTTAGGCACTAGAAATCTTCTAAATTTGCATTTTTCAATGGTATGGCCAGCATGACAACAATAATGACATACACTACGATAATGTTGTTGTTAATGATTGGTCCTTAAATCCTTTGGAACAAAAGAATATTTTGCATATGGAGGATTTAATGACTTTTTGAACAACCTAGTATCAATGGCATAAGTAATCTTAGGTTGTAAAGCTTTTTCCAATTTGACTTTAAGAGAAATAACCTCTTGTTTCCAAATGTGACAAGCTTCACAATGCCTTATTTTACTACAACCATCAATATCAATAGCTTTTGAATTTTCTGCAATGCTAGCTTTCAAGTACTCTAAATCTTTTTCAGCATGTTGTACTTTACCTTCCAAGTATGAAAAAAAAATTTTATCGGAAGATAATCTTTTAAATGCTTCTATAGCTTCATTATGCAGTTTTTCAAAAGCTATTTTCAATTCAGAAAAGGACATAGAAGAGAAATTGTTATAGTAAGCTTGTTTTACCTTTTTATCATCACTTTTCTTCTTGTGGTGGGACTGATTTTTGGTGTGAGCCATAAGACACAAATTTGCGGTTTCATCGCTATCACTTGAGCATTGTGTACTTGATGAATCACTATCACTTTCCCAAGCAATGTAAGCTCTTCTTTGCTTATTATACCTTCTTGGTGGAACTTTTCCCTTATCCTTTTTCTTTAACGGACAATTCGTCTTATAATGTCCGGACTAGCCACAATTAAAGCAAGACCCTCTTTCTCTATTCTTAATCTCTTCCTGTTTTGAATCTATAGATTGTCTTCTAAACTTCATGAGATTTTTGTCGGAATGCTTGATTCCATTCTTTCGAATGAATCTATTATATCTCCTAACAAAAAGTCCCATTTCTTCGTCACCGGAGTCTTCGTCACTACTTGATTCATTGTTGCTTAGCTCTTTTTGTGAGGACTTTGAGTTAGAAGCCACAAGAGCTATAGGCCTCTTCTCACCCTCTTTGTCTTTATTCTTCTCCTTTCCCTTTTTACTTTTGTTCTCAAACTTTTCTAGACTTTCTAGTTCTTGCTGATGTTCCTCCAGCTTTCCAAACAAAGTAGTCATTGTGAGTGTCGTTAAATCGTTGACTTCCTTGATAGCTGTTACTTTAGGTTGCCATTCCCTGCTAAGACATCTCAGAATTTTATTAGTAGCAATTTCATTGGAAACAGGTTTTCCAAGTGCATTCAAAAGATTAATGAGATGAACAAATCTCTTTTGCATGTCGGGAATAGATTCTCCTTGTTTCATGCGAAAGAGTTCGAACTCTTGATTAAGTGTGTTAATGCGGGACTGTTTTACTTCAGTTGTACCTTCATGTGCCATTTCTAAAGCGTCCCACATTTCTTTAGCTGTCGAGCAATGGGATACTCGATAATACTCATCTGCACTAAGTGCTGAAATTAGCATTTTTCGAGCTCTCCAATCACTTGACCACTTTTTCTCATCTTTCTCATCCCAATCATCTTCTGGTTTAGGTACTATGGCACCTGCCTCATTCATCATGGTAATTTGAAAAGGACCATTTTGAATGGCAGTCCATACGCGCCTATCCACAGAATTATGTGAACTCGCATGCAGTCTTTCCAGTAGCCATAATTTTCACCATTGAAAACAGGAGCTCTATTATACGCCCCCTTTGGTTCAGAATCCATAACTTTACAGGCAGCCACAAAGCACCAGCGAACCGGTGCTCTGATACCACTTGTTAGACGCTGTGGCTAGTGATCTAGAGGGGGGGGGGTGAATGGATCACCTCCTTGTTTACATGGATTTAAAAGATTTTTCAGAGTTTTCAAAGTTTAACGGAAATCACGGTCCCAAATATACTTGCGTCTATTCTGGACCAGCCACTAGAGGACCGGACATGTGATAACGTGCTGGATTTACAATTGAGATGATAAAGGATTAAACACACAAGCTGTAAAAGTGTTGAATGCACCTATCACAAAAGCTATTTCCAATGAATCAAAAACGATTAAAAACGTAAATAGAGATGGAGAAGGAATACAATACACAGAGATTTGGTAAGGAAGTTCCCCACGTTCGTCCTCGCGTGTGGGTACGTCTCTCTCTCAATTTCAAACCGAAATTGAGAACTTTTATATCAATATTACTGAAATCGTTGTTTACAAGGTTGCTATACAAACACCAGAAATCTATACACCTAGATCTTCCTATTGTATCAACCTTCACTTGATCTGAGCCAAATCAAGATTCCCTGCAAGTAATACAAACAATTCACCGGTTCCACGATCTATTTGCGAAATCTCCCAATTTCCAAATCTTACGTTGCGGCTGAATTTGTCTTGTAAACGTGACTAACAAACCCTCAAGAACACGCCCGTTCTTGAAGGAAAACCCAGCTGGTTTTTCCTTGAAACCTTCTTTCACTCTTCAACTCAGCTGGATCTCCGATCGTACCACTGAACGTTATCTCAATAAACCTTCAATTCACAGAACAACACTAATTCCTTGTTAATGTTCTTGAATCAAGGTATTTGAGAAGATGATGAAGATGCATTTGATTCTAGGTTTCAATCCTGCTCAACATTGAATTGTCCACACTCAAAATTCCTTTTCTTGATGTGTTCTTCAATGATCCTTGACTTTGAAATTCGTATGCATTTCCTGTGTGCCCTCTGCACTAACAGAAACACCAAACATATACTATGCAGATTCTGTTAGAAGTAAAAACAGAAAAATGAATTGATTCAAGACTCGAATGAATCGATACATAATGGTATTTATACTGTTATGTATCAATACATAATATCATGAATCGATACATACTGAACAGATAAACAAAAGCAGAGAAATGAACATACAATGAATCGATGCATGTTTGTATGTGTCGATTCATAGAAGAAAATCCAGAACCATTCTTACAGCATGAATCGATGCATGATGGAATGAATCGATTCATTTTGTGGATTTTCAGAATTATTTCTACAGCATGAATCGATGCATGATGGAATGAATCGATTCATTTTGCGTATTTTCAGAAATACAAAGACATTATTAAAAATGAGACAAGAAATATAAAGGCTAGCATTTTGTCTTAATATGAAGCATATGATAAAAACACAAACACCAAAAATTTATAATCATACAAAACTAGAGTTCCTCACAGATACATGACCATCAACCCTCCATAAAGGAGCACATCGTAAATCATCGAGACACTTCAATCCACACAATGGGATTGAAGTAATAAAATAGGCCGAAGCCCCATCGTGAATGTTATGAAATGCAATGATGCGCTACATCGTAAAATTCATCAAAATAATCCGCATCATTCATTTCTCATCAACAAACCAATCATCAAATAATCATATATATCATTATGACATTATACCCAGAACACTGGTTCTATAACTACTCTGACACCTCAAGAATCGACCCGTACCCCATAAATTATGAGGCAATTACAAGGTTATTTCATAAATTCATTTATAAAAACTATTTCCTTTTTCTCATTTTTATTCATCAAAATAAAGTTCAGTTTATGCTCTTTCCGACGCTTCAAACGGAATGCGAATTGGACTTACGGTTTGAAAGTAATGGATTTTTAAAGAATTAAAATTTACCTCTCAAACAGTGTTAACTGGTTAACCCATAGCGTTAACCGGTTAACGCCTGCGAAACTTTTAGAAAAAACACCAAATTTTCAATGGTTAACCGGTTAACCCATAGCGTTAACCGATTAACGCATGTTTTCCAACAATTCTCTGCTACACAATTGCAGACTGCTTCAACACCAAAAACCCCCAAATCCCACTACGGGTTTCACATCAAAACACTCAAAAACCATTCAAAAACATCAATCAAACATCAACAACATCAAGATAACAATTATACAAACAAATATATGATTGTAACTCATTCTATTCACTCTAATTCATCAAGATTTCTCTCATAAACTCCACCTAAATCAAAACCCCTAAAACTCATAAACTCATACAATCCTAATCTATTCATAGTCCAATTCCTAAACATTTACAATAGATTATAAAAACTCCCCATACCTTAGAGAATTTCTTGGCTTTACACTCTTCTCTGGGGTTCTCCACAGCCTTCTGACTCTGAGCTTCCTCTTTCTTCAGAGCACTTCACCAAACACGATAGAAAATGAGAAAATTGATCGTGTATTCTTTTTTTTTACCAAAACACATCCCAGTTAAGTCTTTTCCCTCCTTACCCTCATATATTTCACAAAAGGACCACCTTACCCCTTTTCTTTAATATATTTTTAATAATAATAATAAAATAGTATAATAAAACACTATTTATCCTTATTATATAAAAATACTCTTTTTCTCCAAAATTCTCTAATTAATCCAAACTCTCCAATTTTTCTAAATTAATTAAATAAATGACTAAATAATTAAATTTAGATTTTCGGGGTGTTACAACTCTCCCCTACTTAAAGAATTTTTGTCCTCGAAAATTACCTGAAGTAAATAGAGTCGGATACGACTCCCTCATCTGATCTTCCCGCTCCCAAGTCCAACTTTCTCCGGCTGGTCCTCCCCACAATACCTTCACTAAAGCAATTTCCTTGCCTCGTAATTGCTTCAATTCTCTACCATCAATCCTCACTGGTAAAGCCTCAATCGTCAGATTATCTCTCACCTGAACATCATCTATCTGAATTACATGCGACGGATCCAGAATGTACTTCCTCAACTGTGATACATGGAATACATCATGTAAATTTGCAAGAGAGGGAGGTAAAGCCACTCGATAGGCCACTTCCCCTATCCTCTGCATAATCTGATACGGACCGACAAAACGTGAGTGAGCTTTCTAGACTTCAAAGCTTTTCCCACACAAGTCATAGGATTAACTCTTAAGAACACGTGATCTCCCTCTTGGAACTCAAGTGTTTTCCTTCTCTTATCGTGATAACTCTTTTGACGACTCTACGACGTTTTCATCCTTTCCTGAATCATTTTTATCTTTTCAGTTGTTTCTTGGACAATCTCTGGCCCAAGCACTAAACTCTCTCCTGACTCATACCAACATAATGGAGTACGACAACGCCTACCATACAACGCCTCATATGGAGCCATCCCGATACTAGCATGAAAACTGTTATTGTACGTAAACTCAACCAACGACAAATGACTATCCCAAGACCCTCCTTGATCTAATACACAAGCTCTCAGCAAATCTTCTCAAGATTGGATTGTTCTTTCCGTCTGGCCATCCGTTTGCGGGCGATAAGCAGAACTAATCCTCAATTTAGTACCCAAGGCATCCTGCAAACTCTTCCAAAACCTCGACGTAAACCGCAGATCTCTATCTGATACAATACTTGAAGGTACACCATGCAACTTCACAATTTCCTCAATATAAATCTCAACTGACCTTTGCATGGAATGATTAATCTTCATCGGCAAGAAGTGCGTCGACTTAGTTAACCGGTCAATAATTACCCAAATTGAATCATTACCTCTAGCAGTCTTAGGTAACCCAGTCACGAAATCCATGGAAATACTATCCCATTTCCACTCAGGAACATTCAATGGTTGCATCATACCTTAAGGTCTCTGATGTTCTATCTTTGACTTCTGACATGTCAAACAAGCATATACAAATTCCGCAATGTCTCTTTTCATACCCGGCCACCAAAACGACCTGCGTAAATCCTGATACATCTTCGTAGCACCAGGATGAATACTCAGTCGACTCTTGTGCCCCTCTTCTAAAATACTCTTTTTAATTCCTATAATATCCGGAACACATACTCTATCTCGGAATCTCAAAACTCCATCTTCATCAACTCGAAAGTCACCTGCATTACCTTGATCAACCAACATCAATTGACCAACTAATTTCAAATCAGACTTCTGACCCTTACGAATCTCTTCCAAAATCTCACTGGTCAGCTTTAACATTCCCAATTTCACACTATCTGTAGTAGTTTCACACAACAAGCTCATGTCTCTGAATTGCTCGATCATTTCCAATTCTTTCACCATAAGCATCGAAATATGCAACGACTTCCTACTCAAAGCATCAGCCACAACATTTGCCTTACCAGGATGGTAATTCAAATCAAAATCAAAATCTTTCAATAATTCAAGCCACCGCCTCTGTCTCATATTTAACTCTTTCTGATCAAACAAGTACCTTAAACTTTTGTGATCACTGAATACTTCAAATTTCGAACCAAACAAGTAGTGCCTCCAAATTTTAAGCACAAACACCACAGCTGCTAACTCTAAGTCGTGAGTAGGATAGTTCCTCTAATGAACTCTTAACTATCTATAAGCATAAGCAACCACCTTATTATCCTGCATCAAAACTCCACCAAGACCCATCTTGGAAGCATCACAATAAACTACAAAGGACTCATCTGGATTCGGTAGGACCAACACTGGCGCGGTCGTTAATCTTTTCTTCAGTTCTATGAAACTCTCTTCACAAGCAACATCCCACACATACGCTTGACCCTTCCTAGTCAATTGCGTCAACGATAAAGCTATCTTAGAAAAACCTTCAATGAACTTACGATAGTAACCAGCCAACCCAAGAAAACTACGAATTTCTGTAGCTGACTTCGGAGTCTCCCACTGCAATACCACATCAATCTTTGAAGGATCCACCGAAATTCCACCACTTGAAATTACATGGCCAAGGAAACTCACTTCCTTTAACCAGAACTCACACTTAGATAATTTAGCAAACAATTTCTTTTCTTTCAACACTTGCAACACAACCCTCAAATGCTCGACATGTTCCTCTTCTGATTTAGAATATACCAAGATATCGTCTATGAAAACCACCACGAATTTATCAAGATACTCATGAAAGATCCTATTCATATATTCCATAAACACACCAGGCGCATTAGAAACCCCAAACGGCATCACCGTATACTCGTAATGCCCATATCTCGTCCTGAAAGCTGTCTTCAGAATATCATCAGCTTTAACTCGAATCTGATGATAACCAGACCTCAGATCAATTTTACTAAAGACACAAGCACCTACTAGCTGATCCATCAAATCATCGATCCTAGGAAGTGGGTACTTATTCTTGATAGTCACTTTATTCAACTGTCGGTAATCGGCACACAATCTCATACTACCATCCTTCTTCTTAACGAGCAACACCGGAGCACCCCAAGGAGAAACACTGGGTCTAATGAACCTCTTCTCTAACAATTCTTCTAATTGTTTCTTCAACTCATTCAACTCTGAAGCTGACATTCTATAAGGAGCCATTGAGACAAGACTCGTACCCGGTACTAAGTCCACAGAAAAATCAATTTCACGTTCCGGTGGTAAATCACTTATATCACCAGGAAACACATCCTGAAATTCACAAACCACAGGCAACTCTGCACTGACAGTCTTATCATCAACTTGCAATGATGCAGACACTGCAAACATCAAAGCTTCATCCAATACAAGTTCATCCACTTGCTTAGCAGATAAAAACATCAACTCACCATTCCCGCTCAATTCAGGGAACTTCACTGTCTTACTATAACAATTAATATGAACATAATTGAATTCCAACCAGTTCATACCAAGGATAACATCGATTTGGTGTAATGGTAGGCACACCAAATCCATCACAAAATTCTTCTAAAAAATTGTCAAAAGACACTTCAAACAAACAAGCATGGTAGTCACAGAACCATTAACAGGAGTCTCTATTATCATATTACCGTTCATATTAGACAACTTTAAACCCAATCTATTAGCACACTCAAGAGAAATAAATGAATGTGTAGCTCCAGTGTCAATAATAGCAATCAACTCAGTATTATTAATAAAACAGGTACCTCTGATCAAGTTGTCCTTCTTTGGAGCTTCTGAACCAGCTAACGCAAAAACTCTCCCAGCATTCTGAGCAGTAGCAGCATTCTTCTTTGGTTTCTGGCATTGGGCGCTGATATGCCCCTGTTCACCACAATTGTAACAGGTTGGGCCCTCATTAGGACAATCACTCATCTTATGCCCAAGCTTGCCACAACGGTAACATTTCATAACTTTGGTGGTACACACATCGGCCTTATGACCTGCCTCTCCACATTTGTAACACTTAACAGGTACATTAGCAACTCCCCCACTTTGCTTCTTCTCATCAGATGCCTTCTGCTTCCTTTTATCACCAATAGTCACATAAGGTTTCCCTCTATACTGACTCTTGTCTTTCTTCTCGCTCAGCTGTTTATAGTGAGCTGACCGAGCTCGGCTATCCTCGTCATAAATACGGCTCTTATCGACCAACTTTGCATATTTGCGAATTTGTTGGCATCCAATTCCCTGCTTAATTTCAGGTCTCAGCCCATTCTCAAACTTAAGGCACTTGGAAAGTTCAGCATCTGCCCTGTTGTAGTGAGGACAAAACTTCACCAGCCTTTCAAATTTGGCAGCATACTCTGCCACTATCATGTTTCCTTGCTTCAGTTCAAGGAATTCTACCTCCAATTTACCACGAGCATCTTCCGGAAAATACTTCTTAAGGAACTCCGCCTTAAACACAGTCCAAGTCACCACAACACCCTCATCCTCTAGACGCTGACGAGAATTATCCCACCAGTCTTCAGCTTCCTCATACAACATATGAGTCCCGAATTGAACTTTCTGCACGTCAGCACATGCCATCACTCTGAAAATCTTCTCAATTGCCTTGAGCCACTTCTGTGCACTCGCCGGATCATGAGTTCCTTCAAACACAGGTGGATTATTCCTCTGGAAATTCTCCAAAGCACGAAACTCATCATGCGCATTGTTACGAGCAGTAGTCTGAGCAAGAGCTGCAATAGCATCAGCGAGAGCACATGTGTTGTTTCCAGCCATTCTGCACAACACTTACCACATCAGAAGAGAATAATCGTTAAGTAAATAACGACTTGACAACAGACTGACAACAACAAGACTTGGCCGGACAGACCGACCTGCTCTGATACCACTAATGTAACACCCTTCTACCCCAAAACAAAATATTTAAATAATATCAGAGTAATCATCGAGAAGGGTATCACATTTCATCATAATTCAAACAAACAGTGTCCTGTCCCGTAACACGGGTTAAACAACATCAAGAATAATATAAATCATTTCGCAGCGGAATTTAAACTTCAAAATTCAAAACTTCATTAGTTTACTTCATAAACATAATTTTCACCATCCTGAATTTAACATCATAAAATGGAAAACATTTATCCAAATAATAACATAACTGAAAACAATTTAGCAAAAGAAAACCCATCCCAATGTTACTTGACACAGAGCAGGACATATAAACCAAAACCACTTCTAAGGAACACTAAAGCACGCTCCGAGACTCATGAATAACTCCTCTTGCACTGCAAGCCTATTCTTTATCATCTGTAAGTTACCCACGAAAGAGGCAACATTTCCAAGCAGGCAGGGTAAGTAATCATAATATATCATAAACGTACAAGAATATAGAACATAAATAAATTAGTACAACATATCATGACATCATCAACTATAAAATTCAGCAACAACAACAACACGATCATGAAATTAAGCAACGCCAACACAGTCATGAAATTCATCCAGAATATGCAATTCTAACATCCTAATATGCAATATGCATGTGGTACCATTTTCATCGTGAGATGGATACATGACCATCAACCCTCCACAAAGGAGCATATCGTAAATCATCGAGACACTTCAATCCACACAATGGGATTGAAGCAATAAAATAGGCCGAAGCCCCATCGTGAATGTTATGAAATGCAATGATGCACTACATCGTAAAATTCATCAAAATAATTCGCATCATTCATTTCTCATCAGCAAACCAATCATCAAATAATCATATATATCATTATGACATTACACCTAGAACACTGGTTCTATAACTACTCTGACACCTCAAGAATCGACCCGTACCCCATAAATTATGAGGCAATTACAAGGTTATTTCATAAATTCATTTATAAAACTATTGCCTTTTTCTCATTTTTATTCATCAAAATAAAGTTCAGTTTATGCTCTTTCCGACGCTTCAAACGGAATGTGGATTGGACTTACGGTTTGAAAGTTATGGATTTTTAAAGAATTAAAATTTACCTCTCAAACAGTGTTAACCGGTTAACCCATAGCGTTAACCGGTTAATGCCTGCGAAACTTTTAGAAAAAACACCAAATTTTCAATGGTTAACCGGTTAACGCACGTTTTCCAGCAATTCTCTGCTACACAATTGCAGACTGCTTCAACACCAAAACCCCCCAAATCCCACTACGAGTTTCACATCAAAACACTCAAAAACCATTCAAAAACATCAATCAAACATCAACAACATCAAGATAACAATTATACTTACAAATATATGATTGTAACTCATTCTATTCACTCTAATTCATCAAGATTTCTCTCATAAAATCCACCTAAATCAAAACCCCTAAAACTCATAAACTCATACAATCCTAATCTATTCATAGTCCAATTCCTAAACATTTACAATAGATTATAAAAACTCCCCATACCTTAGAGAATTTCTTCGCTTTACACTCTTCCCTGGGGTTCTCCACAGCCTCCTGACTCTGAGCTTCCTCTTTCTTCAGAGCACTTCACCAAACACGATAGAAAATGAGAAAATTGATCGTGTATTCTTTTTTTTTACCAAAACACATCCCAGTTAAGTCTTTTCCCTCCTTACCCTCATATATTTCACAAAAGGACCACCTTACCCCTTTTCTTTAATATATTTTTAATAATAATAATAATAAAATAGTATAATAAAACACTATTTATCCTTATTATATAAAAATACTCTTTTTCTCCAAAATTCTCTAATTAATCCAAACTCTCCAATTTTTCTAAATTAATTAAATAAATGACTAAATAATTAAATTTAGATTTTCGGGGTGTTACACCCCGCTGCCTATGTACCTCATCGGGAAAATGAGGATCAGAGTCGACGTAGTTCACCTGATTAAGCGGGAACTATTTATTTGTGTTTTTTTATGGCTGGAATTGCGTATGCCTATGCTCAGGTGTTGCAGGCTCGTCTGGTACGAGTGCGTTTACCATCTTGCATGCGAGACAAGTCGTCGCAAGTTCGCGTTATGAGTGAATGAGATGAGAAGAGAAGTTCCCACAGGAAAGTCGCTTATTGTTTGTTTTTGCCTTTTAAGAGTTTTGTATGAATTTGGCACAAGGAAGTGAATTCAAACTCTTTTCCATGGAATGTGTACTTGCTACTACATTCCAAGAGGGAATAATAGAACAAGCACACCAAGCAAGGAGAATTTATCCAGGACTTGTTTCCAAGGATTAGGGTTTAAGTTCACTAGCTTGTTGAACTTTATTAAATGTTTTTGTTGCTTTTGTGAAGAAATATCTTTTATGTTTTCTTTGTGAAACAACCCCTTGATGAGAGTTGTGCATCATGCTAGACAAGCTTACACCATTCCAAGATGGAATGAATGCAAGTGCACCATGGAATAAGGCTATACACAAGGGATCCTTTCATGCATTTATTAAGTCTTTTTTTTTTATTTGTTTGAAGGTGAGAAAGAAGACTCAAATGGAGAAAGGGAAAAAACTAAGGGAGACTAAGACACAACCCTAAGTTATTTATTAACATGGTGGTCCTATGGTTGGTGAGGCTTTTCTAATCCTAAAGAGCAAAAAGGAGAAGAGAGAAGAAAAAGGATGCAACTTACTTCCAAAGGAAGATAAGTTGGTCCTAACAAAGGGGAACCCTACCAACAACAAATATGGAAGGAAAAATGAATTAAATGCATAAATAAATGCATAAAAAATAAAAGGATAAGGTGTAAGGAAACATACCTTTCCCTCCCTACAAAACAAAGGTTAGTGTACATTGTTTATTTAAAATAATAAAGCAAACATACACTAATTAAATCCTAATGACTCTAGGACTCAATCTAAAATCTATCTTAATTCTAGAAGACAAAAAATAATGCTAAAACAAAAATCCAGCACCTACTACAGCCCCTAATACACAAACAACCATGAAAACAATACATAACACAGAAATTTTTACAGCCAACATGCAGCATGAAAAGGTAGGTGTAAAAGGTCAAATACAGCATGTAAACATAACATACAACATGTATTTTACAGCACCTATATTCAAAGTCAGCTATGAAATGTAAAATACAGATTTGGTTATTTTCATTTTTTAATGCACAAACTCAATGAAACATGTACTAATTCATCATGAACATGCATTTGAACATGGATCATCATACATAATTGAAAGAACATGAGCATTTTTTGAGGGATTATGCAAGAATGCATCACATGGTTGATTATGCAAAAAATATGCAAAATGTAGCACATGAACATGGCATATGAACATGATGATCATTGATTATGAACATGCAATATGATAGCTCAACAAGAATGCCAAACTCAATGCAAAATTCAGGATTAAATTGATGTAAATGATATGATCAAGCATGCAACCAAATGTAACCAAATGCACATACCTACATGATTATGTGAAATGCAACACCTTGATACAATGAAATGCAAAATGATTTAACGCAATGCGAGAGATGTAAAAACATAATGCAATATGATTATTCACATGCCAAATGATGCACAAACATAACAACAAAGTGCAAGAAATCAAACTATACACAAAGGAACACAAAAATGCATAATATGCAACATGAACAGAAACGCGTCGAAATGACTCGAAATGGGGGAATGAGATGTCGAAACTAACCTAGAAAATTACTTAAAATCAATACCTAAATATGTATGACCATTAAAGGCACTAGAAAGCAAGACTAAGCTATCAAATAAGCAAAAATTCCAAAAATTAACAGCATTAACCGGTTAACCAAATGGTTAACTGGTTAACGGGCCTAAAACTGCATTGTTTTGTGGCCAAAACGCACGCGTTAACCGGTTAACCAAATGGTTAACCGGTTAACACTGAACCAGAATGTGAAAAAAGTTTAGAAATAAGTGCTTTTGGCCACAAACTCACTTCTAATGATCCCCAACATACCTAGGAACATGCTAACACGAATTTCTACTCAATTAGGGCTTATTTACACATTCTAGAACCTATAACCATCTACACCTTAACTCCTAATTGATTAAAAGTCACAAATCGCAAGCAACACATAACGAAAACGAAATCGATCACAAGCAAAGCGAAAAAGCAATTAAAAAATGCTGAAATGGCGAGATGAAGAGAATAACTTAAAGAAGAAGTGATTTGATCACCAACCTACGAAGCGGAGAAGTGCTTCGGTGGATGTTGCAAGAATCGGAGCTTGATCGAAGAGAAAAACCAAGAAAACCGTGAATCCGCAAAATAAATGCGTTCTTGACGCTTGAGCCTTCGTGCACTTCCGATAAGTCGAAATCCTCACAAAAATCAGTAGCTTCTTCTTCCACAATCAACAAAATCAATGGAGGTTGGAGGCTAAGCTTCAAGATCTTCAAGTTTCAATGTGAAACTTGAAGAGCTTATTCAAAAAGCTTTAGTGAAAAAAGGGAAAATGGAGGAAAAGTGAGAGAGAAAAAGTGATTGTGAGAGAATGAAAATTTTGGAAACCTGGAATCCCTTTTGTTTGGATGAAAAATGGATTAAATATGGTTTATATTTGGGGCCCAAAAATTAGGCTTAGGATCCAAAATTATGGTTTGGTAATTAGGTTAGGATTTAGCAATGGAGTTAGGTTAGTAGTTAGTTAGGGTTAGGGTTGGAGAAGGAATATTCCTTAGAATATTCCTTGGAACACTCTAGAAGATGGTAGAACATGGTAGAAGCTTCCAAGGGAAATGGAGTGGAATTGAAATGTAAAAACAAGAGGGAAAGAATGAAAGGAAGTGTGGAAGGAAAGTGGAAGGAAAAATGGAGGAAAATGTGAAATTAACCACTTTTCAAATAATTTTTCTTTGCTCTTGATTTTTTTTATGATTCCTCCATTATTTCTTGACCAAATTGGAGCCATAGGATCATTGTAACCCTAATTTCATGATTTCGATCTTAAAAGTCAGGAGTCGAACCTTTTTACCTAGCTCGGTTGCCTTTTCTCCGATTCCCCGATTTTCAGTCATCTGGCCAGTCGAACCTCTTCCAAAATGAATTTGTGGATAAAATTTGAACCCTAGGCACTTGACATCATATATAAGACAATGGAATCCTCTTTGAATCATAACTTCATGCAAAGGCCCCGTAGAAGTGAAACCCTAATTTGGCCTTTTTCATCAAGAAATGTTGCACTGCTTGCCTCCTCTGATCAAATCAAATCTTTCCATGGCTCGTGGCTTCAAGTGAAGATTTATGGGATGTTATGGACCCTTCGCACACGGTTGAGAAGCCATGTGGCCCTGTGATTGCCTTTGTAATGCCTTCAGTTGCTCCAATCATTGATCACCTACCCATGCCTCGGCTATGCTACACATGATGCAATGTTTTTTTATTATTTTATGAATATATGTATGCAGAATGCTATGCAAAATGTTGGGGATATGAGAAGACTAATTTTGAGGTATTACAATATGTTACGAGGGAAGGTTATGATGGAAGTCCATGCAAAAAATCATCTGAAAATTTTATTCTACGAAACTTTTCAAAATGCAAGTTTCTTACAAAAAATTGTAATATATTATACACAAGTTCATACTAGTTTTGCTCAAAAAATCAAATTAAATCGAGGACTATACGAAACAATACAAAACTTTTCTGATCCTTCTAATATGTTACGAGGGAAGGTTATGATAGAAGTCCATGCAAAAAAATATCTGAAAATTTGATTCTACGAAACTTTTCCAATTGCAATTTTCGTTCAAAAAATCATAATATATTATACACATGTTTATACTAGTTTTGCTAAAAAAACTATAATTAAATTGAGGACTGTACGAAACGATACAAAACTTTTCAGATCCTTCCTATATTTTTTACGAGGGAAGGTTATGAAGGAAGTCCATGCAAAAAATCATCTGAAAATTTGATTCTACGAAACTTTTCCAATTGCAAGTTTCGGTAAAAAAATCATAATATATTTATACACAAGTTTATACTAGTTTGGCTCAAAAAATATAATTAAATCGAGGACTACGAAACAATACAAATCTTTGCAGATCCTTCCTATATGATACGAGGGAAGGATATGATGGAAGTCAATGCAAAAAATAATTATATAATTTGATTCTACGAAACTTTTCCAAATACAAGTTTCGGTCAAAAAATCATAATATATTATAGACAAGTTTATACTAGTTTTGCTCAAAAAATATAATTAAATCGAGGACTGTACGAATCGATAAAAAACTCTTTATATCCTTCCTATATGCTACGAGGGAAGGTTATGTTGGAAGTCCATGCAAAAAATCATCTGAAAATTTGATTCTACGGAACTTTTACAAATGCAAGTTTCTGTCAAAAAATTGTAATATATTATACACAACTTTATACTAATTTTGCTCAAAAAATCGAATTAAATCGAGAACTATACGAAACAATACAAAACTTTTTAGATCCTTCTTATATGTTACGAGGGAAGGTTATGATGGAAGTCCATGCAAAAAAAAAAAACTAAAAATTTGATTCTACGAAACTTTTCCAATTGCAAGTTTCGTTCAAAAATTCATAATATATTATACACATGTTTATACTAGTTTTGCTTAAAAACTATAATTAAATTGATGACTGTATGAAACGATAAAAAACTTTCCAGATCCATCCTATATGTTACGAGGGAAGGTTATGATGGAAGTCCATGCAAAAAATCATCTAAAAATCTGATTCTACGAAACTTTTCAAAATGCAATCGGTCAAAAAATCGTAATATAACATACACAAGTTTATGCTAGTTTTGCTCAAAAAATAAAAACTAAATTGAGGACTATACGAAACGATACAAAACTTTTCAGATCCTTCCTGTATATTACGACGGAAGGTTATGATGGAAGTCCATGCAAAAAAACATCTGAAAAATAGATTCTACGAAACTTTTCCAATTGCAAGTTTCGGTCAAAAAATCATTATATATTATACACAAGTTTATACTAGTTTAGCTCAAAAAATATAATTAAATCGAGGACCACGAAACGATACAAAACTTTTCAGATTCTTCCTATGTGATACGAGGGAAGGTTATGATAGAAGTCCATGCAAAAAATCATTTGATAAATTGATTCTACGAAACTTTTCAAAATGCAAGTTTCGGTCAAAAAATCATAATATATTATACACATGTTTATACTTGTTTTGCTCAAAAATTATAATTAAATCGAGGACTGTACGAATTGATAAAAAACTTTTTAGATCCTTCCTATATGTTACGAGGGAAGGTTATGATGGAAGTCCATGCTAAAAATCATCTGAAAATTTGATTCTACGAAACTTGTCAAAATGCAAGTTAATGTCAAAAAATTGTAATATATTATACACAAGTTTATACTAATTTTGCTCCAAAAATTAAATTAAATAGAGGACTATAAGAAACAATACAAAACTTTTCAGATACTTCTTATATGTTACGAGGGAAGGTTATGGTAGAAGTCCATGCAAAAAAATATCTGAAAATTTGATTCTACGAAACTTTTCCAATTGCAAGTTTTGTTCAAAAAATCATAATATATTATCCACATGTTTATACTAGTTTTGCTTAAAAACTATAATTAAATTGACGACTGTACGAAACGGAAAAAAACTTTCCAGATCCTTCCTATATGTTACGAGGGAAGGTTATGATGGAAGTCCATGCAAAAAATCATCTAAAAATCAGATTCTACGAAACTTTTCAAAATGCAAGTTTCGGTCAAAAAATCGTAATATTACATACACATGTTTAGGCTAGTTTTGCTCAAAAAATAAAAACTAAATTGAGGACTATACGAAACGATACAAATTTTTTCAGATCCTTCCTGTATGTTACGACGGAAGGTTATGATGGAAGTCCATGCAAAAAATCATCTGAAAAATAGATTCTACGAAACCTTTCCAATTGCAAGTCTCGGTCAAAAAATCATTATATATTATACACAAGTTTATACTAGTTTTGCTCAAAAAACATAATTAACTCGAGGACTACGAAACGATACAAAACTTTTCAGATCCTTCCTATGTGATACGAGGGAAGGTTATGATGGAAGTCCATGCAATAAATCATTTGATAATTTGATTCTACGAAACTTTTCCAAATGCAAGTTTCGGTCAAAAAATCATAATATATTATACACATGTTTATACTTGTTTAGCTAAAAAAATATAATTAAATCCTGGATTGTACGAATCGATAAACAACTTTTTAGATCCTTCCTATATGTTACGATGGAAGGTTATGAAGGAAGTCCATGAAAAAAATCATCTGAAAATTTGATTCTACGAAACATTTTCAAATGCAAGTTTCGGTCAAAAAATCGCAATATATCATACACAAGTTTATACTAATTTTGCTCAAAAAATCAAATTAAATCGAGGACTATACGAAACAATACAAAACTTTTCAGATCCTTCTTATATGTTACGAGGGAAGGTTATGATAGAAGTCCATGCAAAAAAATATCTGAAAATTTGATTCTACGATACTTTTCCAATTGCAATTTTCGTTTAAAAAATCATAATATATTATACATATGATTATACTAGTTTTGCTCAAAAACTATAATTAAATTGAGGACTATACGAAACGATACAAAACTTTTCAGATCCTTCTTATATTTTTTACGAGGGAAGGTTATGAAGGAAGTCCATGCAAAAAACCATCTGAAAATTTGATTCTACGAAACTTTTCCAATTGCAAGTTTTAATCAAAAAATCATAATATATTATGCACATAATTATACTAGTTTGGCTCAAAAACTATAATTAAATCGAGGACTGTATGAATCGATGCAAAACTTTTCAGATCCTTCCTAAATGTTACGAGGGAAGGTTGTGATGGAAGTCCATGCAAAAATTAATCAGAAAATTTGATTCTACGAAACTTTTCGAAACGCAAGTTTCGGTCAAAAAATCGTAATATATCATACACAAGTTTATACTAGTTTTGTTCAAAAAATAAAATTAAATCGAAGCCTATACAAAACGATACAAAACTTTACAGATCCTTCCTATATGTTACGAGGGAAGATTATGATGGAAGTCCATGCAAAAAATCATTTGAAAATTTGATTCTACAAAACTTTTCAAAATGCAAGTTTTGGTCAAAAAATCGTAATATATCATACACAAGTTTATACTAGTTTATCTCAAAAAATAAAAATTAAATTGAGGACTATACGAAACGATACAAAACGTTTCATATCCTTCCTATATGTTATGAGGGAAGGTTATGATGGAAGTCCATGCAAAAAATCATCTGAAAATTTGATTCAACGAAACTTTTTAAAATGCAAGTTTCGGTCAAAAAATCGTAATATATGATACACAAGTTTATAATAGTTTTGCTCAAAAAATAAAAATTAAATTGAGGACTATACGAAACGATTCAAATCTTTTCAGATCCTTCCTATATGTTACGAGGGATGGTTATGATGGAATTCCATGCAAAAAATCATTTGAAAATTTGATTCTACGAAACTTTTCCAATTGCAAGTTTCGGTAAAAAAATCATAATATATTTATGCACAAGTTTATACTAGTTTTTCTCAAAAAATATAATTAAATCGAGGACTACGAAACAATACAAATCTTTGCAGATCCTTCCTATATGATACGAGGGAAGGATATGATGGAAGTCCATGCAAAAAATCATTATATAATTTGATTCTACGAAACTTTTCCGAATGCAAGTTTCGGTCAAAAAATCATAATATATTATACACAAGTTTATACTAGTTTTGCTCAAAAAATATAATTAAATCGAGGACTGTACGAATCGATAATAATCTCTTTAGATCCTTCCTATATGCTACGAGGGAAGGTTATGTTGGAAGTCCATGCAAAAAATCATCTGAAAATTTGATTCTACGGAACTTTTACAAATACAAGTTTCTTTCAAAAAATTGTAATATATTATACAGAACTTTATACTAATTTTGCTCAAAAAATTGAATTAAATCGAGAACTATACGAAACAATACAAAACTTTCCAGATCCATCCTATATGTTACGAGGGAAGGTTATGATGGAAGTCCATGCAAAAAATCATCTAAAAATCTGATTCTACGAAACTTTTCAAAATGCAAGTTTCGGTCAAAAAATCGTAATATAACATACACAAGTTTATGCTAGTTTTGCTTAAAAAATAAAAACTAAATTGAGGACTATACGAAACGATACAAAACTTTTCAGATCCTTCCTGTATGTTACGACGGAAGGTTATGATGGAAGTCCATGCAAAAAATCATCTGAAAAATAGATTCTACGAAACTTTTCCAATTGCAAGTTTCGGTCAAAAATTCATTATATTTTATACACAAGTTTATACTAGTTTTGCTCAAAAAATATAATTAAATCGAGGACTACGAAACGATTCAAAACTTTTCAGATCCTTCCTATGTGATAGGATGGAAGGTTAGTATAGAAGTCCATGCAAAAAATCATTTGATAATTTGATTCTACGAAACTTTTTTAAATGAAAGTTTCAGTCAAAAAATCATAATATATTATACACATGTTTATACTTGTTTTGCTCAAAAATTATAATTAAATCGAGGACTGTACGAATTGATAAAAAACTTTTTAGATCCTTCCTATATGTTACGAGGGAAGATTATGATGGAAGTCCATGCAAAAAATCATCTGAAAATTTGATTCTACGAAACTTGTCAAAATGCAAGTTAATGTCAAAAAATTGTAATATATTATACACAAGTTTATACTAATTTTGCTCAAAAAATCAAATTAAATCGAGGACTATACGAAACAATACAAAACTTTTCAGATACTTCTTATATGTTACGAGGGTAGGTTATTGTAGAAGTCCATGCAAAAAAAAAATCTAAAAATTTGATTCTACGAAACTATCCCAATTGCAAGTTTCGTTCAAAAAATCATAATATATTATACACATGTTTATACTAGTTTTGCTTAAAAACTATAATTAAATTGACGACTGTACAAAACGATAAAAAACTTTTCAGATCCTTCCTATATTTTTTACGAGGGAAGGTTATGAAGGAAGTCCATGCAAAAAATCATCTGAAAATCAGATGCTACGAAACTTTTCCAATTGCAAGTTTCGGTAAAAAAATCATAATATATTTATACACAAGTTTATGCTTGTTTGGCTCAAAAAATAAAAACTAAATCGAGGACTATACGAAACAATACAAAACTTTTCAGATCCTTCCTGTATGTTACGACGGAAGGTTATGATGGAAGTCCATGCAAAAAATAATCTGAAAATTTGATTCTACGAAACTTTTCCAATTACAAGTTTCGGTAAAAAAATCATAATATAATATACACAAGTTTATACTAGTTTTTATCAAACAATATAATTAAATTGAGGTCTACGAAACAAAACAAAACTTTGCAGATCCTTCCTATATGATACGAGGGAAGGTTATGATGAAAGTCCATGCAAAAATTCATATGATAATTTGGTTCTACGAAAGTTTTCCAAATATAGGTTTCGGTCAAAAAATCATAATATATTATACACATATTTATACTAGTTTTGCTCAAAAAATATAATTAAATCGAGGACTGTACGAATCGATAAAAAACTTATTAGATCCTTCCTATATGTTACGAGGGAAGGTTATGATAGAAGTCCAAGCAATAAATCATCTAAAAATTTGATTCTACGAAACTTTTCAAAATGCAAGTTTCTGTAAAAAAAATTGTAATATATTATACACAAGTTTATACTAGTTTTGCTCAAAAAATCAAATTAAATCGAGGACTATACGAAACAATACAAAACTTTTCAGATCCTTCTTATATGTTACGAGGGAAGGTTATGATAGAAGTCCAGGCAAAAAAATATCTGAAAATTTGATTCCACGAAACCATTCCAATTGCAAGTTTCGTTCAAAAAATTATAATATATTATACACATGTTTATACTAGTTTTGCTTAAAAACTATAATTAAATTGACGAATGTACGAACCGATAAAAAACTTTCCAGATCCTTCCTATATGTTACGAGGGAAGGTTATGATGGAAGACCATGCAAAAAATCATCTAAAAATCTGATTCTACAAAACTTTTCAAAATGCAAGTTTCGGTCAAAAAATCGTAATATAACATACACAAGTTTATACAAGTTTTGCTCAAAAAATAAAAACAAAATAGAGGACTATACGAAACGATACAAAACTTTTCAGATACTTCCTGTATGTTACGAGAGAAGGTTATGATGGATGTCCATGCAAAAAATCATCTGAAAAATTGATTCTACGAAACCTTTCCAATTGCAAGTTTCGGTACAAAAGTCATTATATATTATACACAAGTTTATACTCATTTTGCTCAAAATATATAATTAAATCGAGGACTACGAAACGATACAAAACTTTTCAGATCCTTCCTATGTGATAAGAGGGAAGGTGATGATGGAAGTCCATGCAAAAAATCATTTGATAATTTGATTCTACGAAACTTTTCCAAATGCAAGTTTCGGTCAAAAAATTATAATATATTATACACATGTTTATACTAGTTTTGCTCAAAAAATATAATTAAATCGAGGACTGTACGAATCGATAAAAATCTTTTTATATCCTTCCTATATGTTACGATGGAAGGTTATGATGGAAGTCCATGCAAAAAATCATCTAAAATTTGATTCTACGAAACTTTTCAAAATACATGTTTCTGTAAAAAAATTGTAATATATTACACACAAGTTTATACTAGTTTTGCTCAAAAAATCAAATTAAATCGAGGACTATACGAAACAATACAAAACTTTTTATATCCTTCCTATATGCTATGAGGGAAGGTTATGATAGAAGTCCATGCAAAAAATCATCTGAAAATTTGATTCTACGAAACTTTTCCAATTACAAGTTTCGGTAAAAAAATCATAATATAATATACACAAGTTTAAACTAGTTTTTATCAAACAATATAATTAAATTGAGGTCTACGAAACAAAACAAAACTTTGCAGATCCTTCCTATATGATACGAGGGAAGGTTATGATGAAAGTCCATGCAAAAATTCATATGATAATTTGATTCTACGAAACTTTTCCAAATGTAGGTTTCGGTCAAAAAATCATAATATATTATACACATATTTATACTAGTTTTGCTCAAAAAATATAATTAAATCGAGGACTGTACGAATCGATAAAAAACTTATTAGATCCTTCCTATATGTTACGAGGGAAGGTTATGATAGAAGTCCAAGGAAAAAATCATCTAAAAATTTGATTCTACGAAACTTTTCAAAATGCAAGTTTCAGTCAAAAAATTGTAATATATTATACACAAGTTTATACTAGTTTTGCTCAAAAAATCAAATTAAATCGAGGACTATACGAAACAATACAAAACTTTTCAGATCATTCTTATATGTTACTAGGGAAGGTTATGATGGAAGTCCAGGCTAAAAAATATCTGAAAATTTGATTCCACGAAACTTTTCCCATTGCAAGTTTCGTTCAAAAAATCATAATATATTATACACATGTTTATACTAGTTTTGCTTAAAAACTATAATTAACTTGACGACTGTACCAAACGATAAAAAACTTTCCAAATCCTTCCTATAGGTTACGAGGGAAGGTTACGATGGAAGTTCATGCAAAAAATCATCTAAAAATCTGATTCTACAAAACATTTCAAAATGCATGTTTCGGTCAAAAAATCGTAATATAACATACACAAGTTTATACTAGTTTTGCTCAACTAATAAAAACTAAATAGAGGACTATACGAAACGATACAAAAATTTTCAGATACTTCCTGTATGTTACGAGAGAAGGTTATGATGGAAGTCCATGCAAAAATTCATATGATAATTTGATTCTACGAAACTTTTCCAAATGTAGGTTTCGGTCAAAAAATCATAATATATTATACACATATTTATACTAGTTTTGCTCAAAAAATATAATTAAATCGAGGACTGTACGAATCGATAAAAAACTTATTAGATCCTTCCTATATGTTACGAGGGAAGGTTATGATAGAAGTCCAAGCAAAAAATCATCTAAAAATTTGATTCTACGAAACTTTTCAAAATGCAAGTTTCTGTCAAAAAATTGTAATATATTATACACAAGTTTATACTAGTTTTGCTCAAAAAATCAAATTAAATCGAGGACTATACGAAACAATACAAAACTTTTCAGATCATTCTTATATGTTACGAGGGAAGGTTATGATGGAAGTCCAGGCAAAAAAATATCTGAAAATTTGATTCCACGAAACTTTTCCCATTGCAAGTTTCGTTCAAAAAATCATAATATATTATACACATGTTTATACTAGTTTTGCTTAAAAACTATAATTAACTTGACGACTGTACCAAACGATAAAAAACTTTCCAAATCCTTCCTATAGGTTACGAGGGAAGGTTACGATGGAAGTTCATGCAAAAAATCATCTAAAAATCTGATTCTACAAAACTTTTCAAAATGCAAGTTTCGGTCAAAAAATCGTAATATCATACACAAGTTTATACTAGTTTTGCTCAAAAAATAAAAACTAAATAGAGGACTATACGAAACGATACAAAAATTTTCAGATACTTCCTGTATGTTACGAGTGAAGGTTATGATGGAAGTCCATGCAAAAAATCATCTGAAAAATTGATTCTACGAAACCTTTCCAATTGCAAGTTTCGGTACAAAAGTCATTATATATTATACACAAGTTTATACTCATTTTGCTCAAAATATATAATTAAATCGAGGACTACGAAACGATACAAAACTTTTCAGATCCTTCCTATGTGATAAGAGGGAAGGTGATGATGGAAGTCCATGCAAAAAATCATTTGATAATTTGATTCTACGAAACTTTTCCAAATGCAAGTTTCGGTCAAAAAATCATAATATATTATACACATGTTTATACTTGTTTTGCTCAAAAAATATAATTAAATCGAGGACTGTACGAATTGATAAAAATCTTTTTATATCCTTCCTATATGTTACGATGGAAGGTTATGATGGAAGTCCATGCAAAAAATCATCTAAAATTTGATTCTACGAAACTTTTCAAAATACATGTTTCTGTAAAAAAAATTGTAATATATTACACACAAGTTTATACTAGTTTTGCTCAAAAAATCAAATTAAATCGAGGACTATACGAAACAATACAAAACTTTTTAGATCCTTCCTATATGTTATGAGGGAAGGTTATGATAGAAGTCCATGCAAAAAATCATCTGAAAATTTGATTCTACGAAACTTTTCCAATTACAAGTTTCGGTAAAAAAAATCATAATATAATATACACAAGTTTATACTAGTTTTTCTCACAAAATATAATTAAATCTAGGTCTACGAAACAAAACAAAACTTTGCAGATCCTTCCTATATGATACGAGGGAAGGTTATGATGAAAGTCCATGCAAAAATTCATATGATAATTTGATTCTACGAAACTTTTCCAAATGCAGGTTTCGGTCAAAAAATCATAATATATTATACACATATTTATACTAGTTTTGCTCAAAAAATATAATTAAATCGAGGACTGTACGAATCGATAAAAAACTTATTAGATCCTTCCTATATGTTACGAGGGAAGGTTATGATAGAAGTCCAAGCAAAAAATCATCTAAAAATTTGATTCTACGAAACTTTTCAAAATGCAAGTTTCTGTCAAAAAATTGTAATATATTATACACAAGTTTATACTAGTTTTGCTCAAAAAATCAAATTAAATCGAGGACTATACGAAACAATACAAAACTTTTCAGATCATTCTTATATGTTACGAGGGAAGGTTATGATGGAAGTCCAGGCAAAAAAATATCTGAAAATTTGAATCCACGAAACTTTTCCCATTGCAAGTTTCGTTCAAAAAATCATAATATATTATACACATGTTTATACTAGTTTTGCTTAAAAACTATAATTAACTTGACGACTGTACCAAACGATAAAAAACTTTCCAAATCCTTCCTATAGGTTACGAGGGAAGGTTACGATGGAAGTTCATGCAAAAAATCATCTAAAAATCTGATTCTACAAAACTTTTCAAAATGCAAGTTTCGGTCAAAAAATCGTAATATAACATACACAAGTTTATACTAATTTTGCTCAAAAAATAAAAACTAAATAGAGGACTATACGAAACGATACAAAACTTTTCAGATACTTCCTGTATGTTACGAGAGAAGGTTATGATGGAAGTCCATGCAAAAAATCATCTGAAAAATTGATTCTACGAAACCTTTCCAATTGCAAGTTTCGGTACAAAAGTCATTATATATTATACACAAGTTTATACTCATTTTGCTCAAAATATATAATTAAATCGAGGACTACGAAACGATACAAAACTTTTCAGATCCTTCCTATGTGATACGAGGGAAGGTTATGATGGAAGTCCATGCAAAAAATCATTTGATAATTTGATTATACGAAACTTTTCCAAATGCAAGTTTCGGTCAAAAAATTATAATATATTATACACATATTTATACTAGTTTTGCTCAAAAAATATAATTAAATCGAGGACAGTACGAATCGATAAAAATCTTTTTATATCCTTCCTATATGTTACGATGGAAGGTTATGATGGAAGTCCATGCAAAAAATCATCTAAAATTTGATTCTACGAAACTTTTCAAAATACATGTTTCTGTAAAAAAATTGTAATATATTACACACAAGTTTATACTAGTTTTGCTCAAAAAATCAAATTAAATCGAGGACTATACGAAACAATACAAAACTTTTTATATCCTTCCTATATGCTATGAGGGAAGGTTATGATAGAAGTCCATGCAAAAAATCATCTGAAAATTTGATTCTACGAAACTTTTCCAATTACAAGTTTCGGTAAAAAAATCATAATATAATATACACAAGTTTAAACTAGTTTTTATCAAACAATATAATTAAATTGAGGTCTACGAAACAAAACAAAAATTTGCAGATCCTTCCTATATGATACGAGGGAAGGTTATGATGAAAGTCCATGCAAAAATTCATATGATAATTTGATTCTACGAAACTTTTCCAAATGTAGGTTTCGGTCAAAAAATCATAATATATTATACACATATTTATATTAGTTTTGCTCAAAAAATATAATTAAATCGAGGACTGTACGAATCGATAAAAAACTTATTAGATCCTTCCTATATGTTACGAGGGAAGGTTATGATAGAAGTCCAAGCAAAAAATCATCTAAAAATTTGATTCTTCGAAACATTTCAAAATGCAAGTTTCTGTCAAAAAATTGTAATATATTATACACAAGTTTATACTAGTTTTGCTCAAAAAATCAAATTAAATCGAGGACTATACGAAACAATACAAAACTTTTCAGATCATTCTTATATGTTACGAGGGAAGGTTATGATGGAAGTCCAGGCAAAAAAATATCTGAAAATTTGAATCCACGAAACTTTTCCCATTGCAAGTTTCGTTCAAAAAATCATAATATATTATACACATGTTTATACTAGTTTTGCTTAAAAACTATAATTAACTTGACGACTGTACCAAACGATAAAAAACTTTCCAAATCCTTCCTTTAGGTTACGAGGGAAGGTTACGATGGAAGTTCATGCAAAAAATCATCTAAAAATCTGATTCTACAAAACTTTTCAAAATGCAAGTTTCGGTCAAAAAATCGTAATATAACATACACAAGTTTATACTAGTTTTGCTCAAAAAATAAAAACTAAATAGAGGACTATACGAAACGATACAAAACTTTTCAGATACTTCCTGTATGTTACGAGAGAAGGTTATGATGGAAGTCCATGCAAAAAATCATCTGAAAAATTGATTCTACGAAACCTTTCCAATTGCAAGTTTCGGTACAAAAGTCATTATATATTATACACAAGTTTATACTCATTTTGCTCAAAATATATAATTAAATCGAGGACTACGAAACGATACAAAACTTTTCAGATCCTTCCTATGTGATACGAGGGAAGGTTATGATGGAAGTCCATGCAAAAAATCATTTGATAATTTGATTATACGAAACTTTTCCAAATGCAAGTTTCGGTCAAAAAATTATAATATATTATACACATGTTTATACTAGTTTTGCTCAAAAAATATAATTAAATCGAGGACAGTACGAATCGATAAAAATCTTTTTATATCCTTCCTATATGTTACGATGGAAGGTTATGATGGAAGTCCATGCAAAAAATCATCTAAAATTTGATTCTACGAAACTTTTCAAAATACATGTTTCTGTAAAAAAATTGTAATATATTACACACAAGTTTATACTAGTTTTGCTCAAAAAATCAAATTAAATCGAGGACTATACGAAACAATACAAAACTTTTTATATCCTTCCTATATGCTATGAGGGAAGGTTATGATAGAAGTCCATGCAAAAAATCATCTGAAAATTTGATTCTACGAAACTTTTCCAATTACAAGTTTCGGTAAAAAAATCATAATATAATATACACAAGTTTAAACTAGTTTTTATCAAACAATATAATTAAATTGAGGTCTACGAAACAAAACAAAAATTTGCAGATCCTTCCTATATGATACGAGGGAAGGTTATGATGAAAGTCCATGCAAAAATTCATATGATAATTTGATTCTACGAAACTTTTCCAAATGTAGGTTTCGGTCAAAAAATCATAATATATTATACACATATTTATATTAGTTTTGCTCAAAAAATATAATTAAATCGAGGACTGTACGAATCGATAAAAAACTTATTAGATCCTTCCTATATGTTACGAGGGAAGGTTATGATAGAAGTCCAAGCAAAAAATCATCTAAAAATTTGATTCTTCGAAACTTTTCAAAATGCAAGTTTCTGTCAAAAAATTTTAATATATTATACACAAGTTTATACTAGTTTTGCTCAAAAAATCAAATTAAATCGAGGACTATACGAAACAATACAAAACTTTTCAGATCATTCTTATATGTTACGAGGGAAGGTTATGATGGAAGTCCAGGCAAAAAAATATCTGAAAATTTGATTCCACGAAACTTTTCCCATTGCAAGTTTCGTTCAAAAAATCATAATATATTATACACATGTTTATACTAGTTTTGCTTAAAAACTATAATTAACTTGACGACTGTACCAAACGATAAAAAACTTTCCAAATCCTTCCTATAGGTTACGAGGGAAGGTTACGATGGAAGTTCATGCAAAAAAATCATCTAAAAATCTGATTCTACAAAACTTTTCAAAATGCAAGTTTCGGTCAAAAAATCGTAATATAACATACACAAGTTTATACTAGTTTTGCTCAAAAAATAAAAACTAAATAGAGGACTATACGAAACGATACAAAAATTTTCAGATACTTCCTGTATGTTACGAGAGAAGGTTATGATGGAAGTCCATGCAAAAAATCATCTGAAAAATTGATTCTACGAAACCTTTCCAATTGCAAGTTTCGGTACAAAAGTCATTATATATTATACACAAGTTTATACTCATTTTGCTCAAAATATATAATTAAATCGAGGACTACGAAACGATACAAAACTTTTCAGATCCTTCCTATGTGATAAGAGGGAAGGTGATGATGGAAGTCCATGCAAAAAATCATTTGATAATTTGATTCTACGAAACTTTTCCAAATGCAAGTTTCGGTCAAAAAATCATAATATATTATACACATGTTTATACTTGTTTTGCTCAAAAAATATAATTAAATCGAGGACTGTACGAATTGATAAAAATCTTTTTATATCCTTCCTATATGTTACGATGGAAGGTTATGATGGAAGTCCATGCAAAAAATCATCTAAAATTTGATTCTACGAAACTTTTCAAAATACATGTTTCTGTAAAAAAAATTGTAATATATTACACACAAGTTTATACTAGTTTTGCTCAAAAAATCAAATTAAATCGAGGACTATACGAAACAATACAAAACTTTTTAGATCCTTCCTATATGTTATGAGGGAAGGTTATGATAGAAGTCCATGCAAAAAATCATCTGAAAATTTGATTCTACGAAACTTTTCCAATTACAAGTTTCGGTAAAAAAAATCATAATATAATATACACAAGTTTATACTAGTTTTTCTCAAAAAATATAATTAAATCGAGGTCTACGAAACAAAACAAAACTTTGCAGATCCTTCCTATATGATACGAGGGAAGGTTATGATGAAAGTCCATGCAAAAATTCATATGATAATTTGATTCTACGAAACTTTTCCAAATGCAGGTTTCGGTCAAAAAATCATAATATATTATACACATATTTATACTAGTTTTGCTCAAAAATTATAATTAAATCGAGGACTGTACGAATCGGAAAAAAACTATTAGATCCTTCCTATATGTTACGAGGGAAGGTTATGATGGAAGTCCAAGCAAAAAATCATCTAAAAATTTGATTCTACGCAACTTTTCAAAATGCAAGTTTCTGTCAAAAAATTGTAATATATTATACACAAGTTTATACTAGTTTTGCTCAAAAAATCAAATTAAATCGAGGACTATACGAAACAATACAAAACTTTTCAGATCATTCTTATACGAGGGAAGGTTATGATGGAAGTCCATGCAAAAAAATATCTGAAAATTTGATTCCACGAAACTTTTCCCATTGCAAGTTTCGTTCAAAAAATCATAATATATTATACACATGTTTATACTAGTTTTGCTTAAAAACTATAATTAACTTGACGACTGTACGAAACGATAAAAAACTTTCCAAATCCTTCCTATAGGTTACGATGGAAGTTCATGCAAAAAAATATCTAAAAATTTGATTCTACAAAACTTTTCAAAATGCAAGTTTCGGTCAAAAAATCGTAATATAACATACACAAGTTTACACTAGTTTTGCTCAAAAAATAAAAACTAAATAGAGGACTATACAAAACGATACAAAACTTTTCAGATACTTCCTGTATGTTACGAGAGAAGGTTATGATGGAAGTCCATGCAAAAAATCATCTGAAAAATTGATTCTACGAAACCTTTCCAATTGCAAGTTTCGGTACAAAAATCATTATATATTATACACAAGTTTATACTCATTTTGCTCAAAATATATAATTAAATCGAGGACTACGAAACGATACAAAACTTTTCAGATCCTTCCTATGTGATACGAGGGAAGGTTATGATGGAAGTCCATGCAAAAAATCATTTGATAATTTGATTCTACGAAACTTTTCCAAATGCAAGTTTCGGTCAAAAAATCATAATATATTATACACATGTTTATACTTGTTTTGCTCAAAAAATATAATTATATCGAGGACTGTACGAATCGATAAAAATCTGTTTAGATCCTTCCTATATGTTACGATGGAAGGTTATAATGGAAGTCCATGCAAAAAATCATCTAAAATTTGATTCTACAAAACTTTTCAAAATACATATTTCTGTCAAAAAATTCTAATATATTACACACAAGTTTATTCTAGTTTTACTCAAAATATCAAATTAAATCGAGGACTATACGAAACAATACAAAACGTTTTAGATCCTTCCTATATGTTACGAGGGAAGGTTATGATAGAAGTCCATGCAAAAAATCATCTGAAAATTTGATACTACGAAACTTTTCCAATTACAAGTTTCGGTAAAAAAATCATAATATACTATACACAAGTTTATACTAGTTTTTCTCAAAAAATATAATTAAATCGAGGTCTATGAAATGATACAAAACTTTTCAGATCCTTCCTATGTGATACGAGGGAAGGTTATGACGGAAGTCCATGCAAAAAATCATTTGATAATTTGATTCTACGAAACTATTCCAAATGCAAGTTTCGGTCAAAAAATCATAATATATTATACACATGTTTATACTTGTTTTGCTCAAAAATATAATTAAATCGAGGACTGTACGAATCGATAAAAATCTTTTTAGATCCTTCCTACATGTTTTTGTCAAAAAATTGTAATATATTACACACAAGTTTATACTAGTTTTGCTCAAAAAATCAAATTAAATCGAGGACTATACGAAACTATACAAAACTTTTTAGATCCTTCCTATATGTTACGAGGGAAGGTTATGATAGAAGTCCATGCAAAAAATCATATGAAAATTTGATTCTACGAAACTTTTCCAATTACAAGTTTCGGTAAAAAATCATAATATATTATACACAAGTTTATACTAGTTTTTCTCAAAAAATATAATTAAATCGAGGTCTACGAAACAAAACAAAACTTTGCAGATCCTTCCTATATGATACGAGGGAAGGTTATGATGAAAGTCCATGCAAAAAATCATATGATAATTTGATTCTACGAAACTTTCCCAAATGCAGGTTTCAGACAAAAAATCATAATATATTATACACATATTTATACTAGTTTTGCTCAAAAAATATAATTAAATCGAAGACTGTACGAATCGATAAAAAACTTATTAGATCCTTCATATATGTTACGAGGGAAGGTTATGATGGAAGTCCATGCAAAAAATCATCTAAAAATCTGATTCTACGAAACTTTTCAAAATGCAAGTTTCAGTCAAAAAATCGTAATATAACATACACAAGTTTATACTAGTTTTGCTCAAAAAATAAAAACTAAATCGAGGACTATACGAAACGATACAAAACTTTTCAGATCCTTCATGTATGTTACGATGGAAGGTTATGATGGAAGTCCATGCAAAAAATCATATGAAAAATTGATTCTACGAACCTTTTCCAATTGCAAGTTTCGGTCAAAAAATCATTATACATTATACACAAGTTTATACTAGTTTTTCTCAAAAAATATAATTAAATCGAGGACTACGAAAAGATACAAAACTTTGCAGATCCTTCCTATATGATACGAGGGAAGGTTATGATGGAAGTCCATGCAAAAAATCATTTGATAATTTGATTCTACGAAACTTTTCCAAATGCAAGTTTCGGTCTTAAAATCATAATATATTATACACATGTTTATACTTGTTTTGCTCAAAAAATATAATTAAATCGAGGACTGTACGAATCGATAAAAAAACTTTTTAGATCCGTCCTATATCTTACGAGGGAAGTTTATGATGGAATTCCATTCAAAAAATCATCTAAAATTTGATTCTACGAAACTTTTCAAAATACAAGTTTCTGTCAAAAAATTGTAATATATTATACAAAAGTTTATACTAGTTTTTCTCAAAAAATCAAATTAAATCGAGGACTATACGAAACAATACAAAAATTTTCAGATCCTTCTTATATGTTACGGGGGAAGGTTATGATGGAAGTCCATGCAAACAAATATCTGAATAATTTGATTCTACGAAACGTTTCCAATTTCAAGTTTCGTTCAAAAAATCATAATATATTATACACATGTTTATACTAGTTTTGTTTAAAACCTTAATTAAATTGACGACTGTACGAAACGATAAAAAACATTCCATATCCTTCCTATATGTTACGAGGGAAGGTTATGATGGTAGTCCATGCAAAAAATCATCTAAAAATCTGATTCTACGAAACTTTTCAAAATGCAAGTTTCGGACAAAAAATCGTAAAATAACATACACAAGTTTATACTAGTTTTGCTCAAAAAATAAAAACTAAATCGAGGACTATACGAAACGATACAAAACTTTTCAGATCCTTCATGTATGTTACGACGGAAGGTTATGATGGAAGTCCATGCAAAAAATCATATGAAAAATTGATTCTACGAACCTTTTCCAATTGCAAGTTTCGGTCAAAAAATCATTATATATTATACACAAGTTTATACGAGTTTTTCTCAAAAAATATAATTAAATCGAGGACTACGAAACAATACAAAACTTTGCAAATCCTACCTATATGATACTAGGGAAGGTTATGATGGAAGTCCATGCAAAAAATCATTTGATAATTTGATTCTACGAAACTTTTCCAAATGCAAGTTTCGGTCTTAAAATCATAATATATTATACACATATTTATACTAGTTTTGCTCAAAAAATATAATTAAATCAAGGACTGTACGAATCGATAAAAAACTTTTTAGATCCTTCCTATATGTTACGAGGGAAGGTTATGATGGAAGTCCATGCAAAAAATCATCTAAAAATTTGATTCTACGAAACTTTTCAAAATGCAAGTTTCTGTCAAAAAATTGTAATATATTATACACAAGTTTATACTAGTTTTGCTCAAAAAATCAAATTAAATCGAGGACTATACGAAACAATACATAACTTTCCAGATCCTTCTTATATGTTACGAGGGAAGGTTATGATGGAAGTCCATGCAAAAAAATATCTGAAAATTTGATTCTACGAAACTTTTCCAATTGCAAGTTTCGTTCAAAATATCATAATATATTATACACATGTTTATACTAGTTTTGCTTAAAAACTATAATTAACTTGACGACAATACGAAACGATAAAAAACATTCCAGATCCTCCCTATAGGTTACGAGGGAAGGTTACGATGGAAGTCCATGCAAAACATCATCTAAATATCTGATTCTACAAAACTTTTCAAAATGCAAGTTTCGGTCAAAAAATCGTAATATAACATACACAAGTTTATACTAGTTTTGCTCAAAAAATAAAAACTAAATTGAGGACTATACAAAACGATACAAAACTTTTTTGATCCTTCCTGTATATTACTATGGAAGGTTATGATGGTAGTCCATGAAAAAAATCATCTGAAAAAATTGATTCTACGAAACTTTTCCAGTTGCAAGTTTCGGTCAAAATTTCATTATATATTATACACAAGTTTATTCTAGTTTTTCTCAAAAAATATAACTAAATTGAGAACTACGAAACGATACAAAACTTTTCAGATCCTTCTTATGTGATATGACGGAAGGTTATGATGGAAGTCCATGCAAAAACTCATTTGATAATTTGATTCTAGGAAACTTTTCTAAATGCAAGTTTCGGTCAAAAAATCATAATATATTATACACATATTTTTACTAGTTTTGCTAAAAAAAAAATAATTAAATCGAAGACTGTACTAATCGATACAAAACTTTTTAGATCCTTCCTATATGTTACGAGGGAAGGTTATGATGGAAGTCCATGCAAAAAATCATCTAAAATTTGAATCTACGAAACTTTTCAAAATACAAGTTTCTGTCAAAAAAATGTAATATATTATACACAAGTTTATACTAGTTTTGCTCAAAAAATAAAATTAAATCGGGGACTATACGAAACAATACAAAACTTTTTAGATCCTTCCTATATGTTACGAGGGAAGTTTATGATGGAAGTCCATGCAAAAAATCATCTGAAAATTTGATTCTACGAAACTTTTCTAATTACAAGTTTCGGTAAAAAAATCATAATATATTATACACAAGTTTATACTAGTTTTTCTTAATAAAATATAATTAAAACGAGGACTACGAAACAATACAAAACTTTGCAGATCCTTCATATATGATACGAGGGAAGGTTATGATGGAAGTCCATGCAAAATATCATTTGATAATTTGATTCTACGAAACTTTTCCAAATGCAAGTTTCGGTCAAAAAATCAGAATATTGTATACACATGTTTATACTAGTTTTGCTCAAAAAATATAATTAAATCGAGGACTGTACGAATCGATAAAAAACTTTTTAGATCCTTCCTATATGATACTAGGGAAGGTTATGATGGAAGTCCATGCAAAAAATCATCTAAAAATTTGATTCTACGAAACTTTTCAAAATGCAAGTTTCTGTCAAAAAATCATAATATATTATACACATGTTTATAATAGTTTTGCTCAAAAAATTAAAATTAAATTGAGGACTGTACGAATCGATAAAAAAAATTTATATCCTACCTATATGTTACGAGGGAAGGTTATGATGGAAGTCCATGCAAAAAATCATCTGAAAATTTGATTCTACGAAACTTTTCTAATTACAAGTTTCGGTAAAAAAATCATAATATATTATACACAAGTTTATACTAGTTTTTCTTAATAAAATATAATTAAAACGAGGACTACGAAACAATACAAAATTTTGCAGATCCATCATATATGATACGAGGGAAGGTTATGATGGAAGTCCATGCAAAATATCATTTGATAATTTGATTCTACGAAACTTTTCCAAATGCAAGTTTCGGTCAAAAAATCATAATATTGTATACACATGTTTATACTAGTTTTGCTCAAAAAATATAATTAAATCGAGGACTGTACGAATTGATAAAAAACTTTTTAGATCCTTCTTATATGATACTAGGGAAGGTTATGATGGAAGTCCATGCAAAAAATCATCTAAAAATTTGATTCTATGAAACTTTTCAAAATGCAAGTTTCTGTCAAAAAATCATAATATATTATACACATGTTTATAATAGTTTTGCTCAAAAAATTATAATTAAATTGAGGACTGTACGAATCGATAAAAAAAATTTAGATCCTACCTATATGTTACGAGGGAAGGTTATGATGGAAGTCCATGCAAAAAATCATCTGAAAATTTGATTCTACAAAACTTTTCTAATTACAAGTTTCGGTAAAAAAATCATAATATATTATACACAAGTTTATACTAGTTTTTCTTAATAAAATATAATTAAAACGAGGACTACGAAACAATACAAAATTTTGCAGATCCTTCATATATGATACGAGGGAAGGTTATGATGGAAGTCCATGCAAAATATCATTTGATAATTTGATTCTACGAAACTTTTCCAAATGCAAGTTTCGGTCAAAAAATCAGAATATTGTATACACATGTTTATACTAGTTTTGCTCAAAAAATATAATTAAATCGAGGACTGTACGAATCGATAAAAAACTTTTTAGATCCTTCCTATATGATACTAGGGAAGGTTATGATGGAAGTCCATGCAAAAAATCATCTAAAAATTTGATTCTACGAAACTTTTCAAAATGCAAGTTTCTGTCAAAAAATCATAATATATTATACACATGTTTATAATAGTTTTGCTCAAAAAATTAAAATTAAATTGAGGACTGTACGAATCGATAAAAAAAATTTATATCCTACCTATATGTTACGAGGGAAGGTTATGATGGAAGTCCATGCAAAAAATCATCTGAAAATTTGATTCTACGAAACTTTTCTAATTACAAGTTTCGGTAAAAAAATCATAATATATTATACACAAGTTTATACTAGTTTTTCTTAATAAAATATAATTAAAACGAGGACTACGAAACAATACAAAATTTTGCAGATCCATCATATATGATACGAGGGAAGGTTATGATGGAAGTCCATGCAAAATATCATTTGATAATTTGATTCTACGAAACTTTTCCAAATGCAAGTTTCGGTCAAAAAATCATAATATTGTATACACATGTTTATACTAGTTTTGCTCAAAAAATATAATTAAATCGAGGACTGTACGAATCGATAAAAAACTTTTTAGATCCTTCCTATATGATACGAGGGAAGGTTATGATGGAAGTCCATGCAAAAAATCATCTAAAAATTTGATTCTACGAAACTTTTCAAAATGCAAGTTTCTGTCAAAAAATCATAATATATTATACACATGTTTATAATAGTTTTGCTCAAAAAATTATAATTAAATTGAGGACTGTACGAATCGATAAAAAAAATTAGATCCTACCTATATGTTACGAGGGAAGGTTATGATGGAAGTCCATGCAAAAAATCATCTGAAAATTTGATTCTACGAAACTTTTCAAAATGCAAGTTTCTGTCAAAAAATTGTAATATATTATACACAAGTTTATACTAGTTTTGCTCAAAAAATCAAATTAAATCAAGGACTATATGAAACAATACATAACTTTTCAGATCCCTCATATATGTTACGGGGGAAGGTTATGATGGAATTCCATGCAAAAAAATATCTGAAAATTTGATTCTCCGAAACTTTTCCAATTGCAAGTTTCGTTCAAAAAATTAAAATATATTATACACAAATTTATACTAGTTTTGCTTAAAAACTATAATTAACTTGACGACTGTACGAAACGATAAAAAACTTTCCAGATCCTTCCTATAGGTTACGAGGGAAGGTTACTATGGAAGTCCATGCAAAAAATCATCTAAAAATATGATTCTACAAAACTTTTCAAAATGCAAGTTTCGGTCAAAAAATCGTAATATAACATACACAAGTTTATATTAGTTTTGCTCAAAAAATAAAAACTAAATTGAGGACTATACGAAACGATACAAAACTTTTTAGATCCTTCCTGTATGTTACGACGGAAGGTTATGATGGTAGTCCATGAAAAAAATCATCTGAAAAAATTGATTCTACGAAACTTTTCCAATTGCAAGTTTTGGTCAAAATTTCATTATATATTATATCCCAAGTTTATACTAGTTTTTCTCAAAAAATATAACTAAACTGAGAACTACGAAACGATTCAAACCTTTTCAGATCCTTCCTAAGTGATATGAGGGAAGGTTATGATGGAAGTCCATGCAAAAAATCATTTGATAATTTGATTCTACGAAACTTTTCCAAATGCAAGTTTCGGTCAAAAAATCATAATATATTATACACATATTTATACTAGTTTTGCTCAAAAAATAATTAAATCGAGGACTATACGAAACAATTCAAAACTTTTTAAATCCTTCCTATATGTTACGAGGGAAGGTTATGATGGAAGTCCATGCAAAAAATCATCTGAAAATTTGATTCTACGAAACTTTTCCAATTACAAGTTTCGGCAAAAAAAATCATAATATATTATACATAAGTTTATACTAGTTTTTCTCAATAAAATATAATTAAAACGAGGACTACGAAACAATACAAAACTTTGCATATCCTCCATATATGATACGAGGGAAGGTTATGATGGAAGTCCATGCAAAAAATCATCTGAAAATTTGATTATACGAAACTTTTCCAAATGCAAGTTTCGGTCAAAAAATCATAATATAGTATACACGTGTTTATACTAGTTTTGCTCAAAAAATATAATTAAATCGAGGACTGTACGAATTGATAAAAAACTTTTTAGATCCTTCCTATATGTTACGAGGGAAGGTTATGATTGAAGTCCATGCAAAAAATCATCTAAAAATTGGATTCTACGAAACTTTTCAAAATGCAAGTTTCTGTCAAAAAATCATAATATATTATACACATGTTTATCCTAGTTTTGCTCAAAAAATATAATTAAATCGAGGACTGTACGAATCGATAAAAAACTTTTTAGATCCTTCCTATATGTTATGAGGGAAGGCTATGATGGAAGTCCATGCAAAAAATCATCTAAAAATTTGATCCTACGAAACGTTTCAAAATGCAAGTTTTTGTCAAAAAATTGTAATATATTATACACAAGTTTATACTAGTTTTGATCAAAAAATCAAATTAAATCGAGGACTATACGAAATAATACAAAACTTTTCAGATCCTTCTTATATGTTACGAGGGAAGGTTATGATGGAAGGCCATGCAAAAAAAATCTAAAAATTTGATTCTACGAAACTTTTCCAATTGCAAGTTTCGTTTAAAAAATCATAATATATTATACACATGTTTATAATAGTTTTGCTTAAAAACTATAATTAAATTGACGACCGTACAAAACGATAAAAAACATTCCAGATCCTTCCTATATGTTACGAGGGAAAGTTATGATAGAAGTCCATGCAAAAAATCATCTAATAATCTGATTCTACAAAACTTTTCAAAATGCAAGTTTCGGTCAAAAAATCGTAATATAACATACACAAGTTTATACTAGTTTTGCTCAAAAAATAAAAACTAAATTGAGGACTATACGAAACGATACAAAACTTTTCAGATCCTTCCTGTATGTTACGACGGAAGGTTATGATGGAAGTCCATGCAAAAAATCATCTGAAAAATTGATTCTACGAACCTTTTCCAATTGCAAGTTTCGGTCAAAAAATCATTATATATTATACACAAGTTTATACTAGTTTTCCTCAAAAATATAATTAAATCAAGGACTACGAAACGATACAAAACTTTTCAGATCCTTCCTATGTGATACGAGGGAAGGTTAAGATGGAAGTCCATGCAAAAAATCATTTGATAATTTGATTCTACGAAACTTTTCCAAATGCAAGTTTTGGTCAAAAAATCATAATATATTATACACATATTTATACTAGTTTTGCTCAAAAAATATTATTATATCGAGGACAGTACGAGTCGATAAAAAACTTTTTAGATCCTTCCTATGTGTTACGAGAGAAGTTTATGATGGAAGTCCATGCAAAAAATAATCTAAAAATTTGATTCTACGAAACTTTTCCAATTGCAAGTTTCGTTCAAAAAATTAAAATATATTATACACATGTTTATACTAGTTTTGCTTAAAAACTATAATTAACTTGACGACTGTACGAAACGATAAAATACTTTCCAGATCCTTCCTATAGGTTACGAGGGAAGGTTACTATGGAAGTCCATGCTAAAAATCATCTAAAAATATGATTCTACAAAACTTTTCAAAATGCAAGTTTCGGTCAAAAAATCGTATTATAACATACACAAGTTTATACTAGTTTTGCTCAAAAAATAAAAACTAAATTGAGGACTATACGAAACGATACAAAAGTTTTTAGATCCTTCCTGTATGTTACGACGGAAGGTTATGATGGTAGTCCATGAAAAAAATCATCTGAAAAAATTGATTCTACGAAACTTTTCCAATTGCAAGTTTTGGTCAAAATTTCATTATATATTATACCCAAGTTTATACTAGTTTTTCTCAAAAAATATAACTAAACTGAGAACTACGAAACGATACAAACCTTTTCAGATCCTTCCTAAGTGATATGAGGGAAGGTTATGATGGAAGTCCATGCAAAAAATCATTTGATAATTTGATTCTACGAAACTTTTCCAAATGCAAGTTTCGGCCAAAAAAGCATAATATATTATACACATATTTATACTAGTTTTGCTCAAAAAATAATTAAATCGAGGACTGTACGAATCGATAAAAAACTTTTTAGATCCTTCCTATATGTTACGAGGAAAGGTTATGATGGAAGTCCATGCAAAAAAACATCTGAAAATTTGATTCTACGAAACTTTTCCAATTACAAGTTTCGGCAAAAAAATCATAATATATTATACATAAGTTTATACTAGTTTTTCTCAATAAAATATAATTAAAACGAGGACTACGAAACAATACAAAACTTTGCAGATCCTCCATATATGATACGAGGGAAGGTTATGATGGAAGTCCATGCAAAAAATCATCTGAAAATTTGATTATACGAAACTTTTCCAAATGCAAGTTTCGGTCAAAAAATCATAATATAGTATACACGTGTTTATACTAGTTTTGCTCAAAAAATATAATTAAATCGAGGACTGTACGAATTGATAAAAAACTTTTTAGATCCTTCCTATATGTTACGAGGGAAGGTTATGATTGAAGTCCATGCAAAAAATCATCTAAAAATTGGATTCTACGAAACTTTTCAAAATGCAAGTTTCTGTCAAAAAATCATAATATATTATACACATGTTTATCCTAGTTTTGCTCAAAAAATATAATTAAATCGAGGACTGTACGAATCGATAAAAAACTTTTTAGATCCTTCCTATATGTTATGAGGGAAGGCTATGATGGAAGTCCATGCAAAAAATCATCTAAAAATTTGATCCTACGAAACGTTTCAAAATGCAAGTTTTTGTCAAAAAATTGTAATATATTATACACAAGTTTATACTAGTTTTGATCAAAAAATCAAATTAAATCGAGGACTATACGAAATAATACAAAACTTTTCAGATCCTTCTTATATGTTACGAGGGAAGGTTATGATGGAAGGCCATGCAAAAAAAATCTAAAAATTTGATTCTACGAAACTTTTCCAATTGCAAGTTTCGTTTAAAAAATCATAATATATTATACACATGTTTATAATAGTTTTGCTTAAAAACTATAATTAAATTGACGACCGTACAAAACGATAAAAAACATTCCAGATCCTTCCTATATGTTACGAGGGAAAGTTATGATAGAAGTCCATGCAAAAAATCATCTAATAATCTGATTCTACAAAACTTTTCAAAATGCAAGTTTCGGTCAAAAAATCGTAATATAACATACACAAGTTTATACTAGTTTTGCTCAAAAAATAAAAACTAAATTGAGGACTATACGAAACGATACAAAACTTTTCAGATCCTTCCTGTATGTTACGACGGAAGGTTATGATGGAAGTCCATGCAAAAAATCATCTGAAAAATTGATTCTACGAACCTTTTCCAATTGCATGTTTCGGTCAAAAATCATTATATATTATACACAAGTTTATACTAGTTTTCCTCAAAAATATAATTAAATCAAGGACTACGAAACGATACAAAACTTTTCAGATCCTTCCTATGTGATACGAGGGAAGGTTAAGATGGAAGTCCATGCAAAAAATCATTTGATAATTTGATTCTACGAAACTTTTCCAAATGCAAGTTTTGGTCAAAAAATCATAATATATTATACACATATTTATACTAGTTTTGCTCAAAAAATATTATTATATCGAGGACAGTACGAGTCGATAAAAAACTTTTTAGATCCTTCCTATGTGTTACGAGAGAAGTTTATGATGGAAGTCCATGCAAAAAATAATCTAAAAATTTGATTCTACGAAACTTTTCCAATTGCAAGTTTCGTTCAAAAAATTAAAATATATTATACACATGTTTATACTAGTTTTGCTTAAAAACTATAATTAACTTGACGACTGTACGAAACGATAAAATACTTTCCAGATCCTTCCTATAGGTTACGAGGGAAGGTTACTATGGAAGTCCATGCTAAAAATCATCTAAAAATATGATTCTACAAAACTTTTCAAAATGCAAGTTTCGGTCAAAAAATCGTATTATAACATACACACGTTTATACTAGTTTTGCTCAAAAAATAAAAACTAAATTGAGGACTATACGAAACGATACAAAACTTTTTAGATCCTTCCTGTATGTTACGACGGAAGGTTATGATGGTAGTCCATGAAAAAAATCATCTGAAAAAATTGATTCTACGAAACTTTTCCAATTGCAAGTTTTGGTCAAAATTTCATTATATATTATACCCAAGTTTATACTAGTTTTTCTCAAAAAATATAACTAAACTGAGAACTACGAAACGATACAAACCTTTTCAGATCCTTCCTAAGTGATATGAGGGAAGGTTATGATGGAAGTCCATGCAAAAAATCATTTGATAATTTGATTCTACGAAACTTTTCCAAATGCAAGTTTCGGTCAAAAAATCATAATATATTATACACATATTTATACTAGTTTTGCTCAAAAAATAATTAAATCGAGGACTATACGAAACAATACAAAACTTTTTAGATCCTTCCTATATGTTACGAGGGAAGGTTATGATGGAAGTCCATGCAAAAAATCATCTGAAAATTTGATTCTACGAAACTTTTCCAATTACAAGTTTCGGCAAAAAAAATCATAATATATTATACATAAGTTTATACTAGTTTTTCTCAATAAAATATAATTAAAACGAGGACTACGAAACAATACAAAACTTTGCAGATCCTCCATATATGATACGAGGGAAGGTTATGATGGAAGTCCATGCAAAAAATCATCTGAAAATTTGATTATACGAAACTTTTCCAAATGCAAGTTTCGGTCAAAAAATCATAATATAGTATACACGTGTTTATACTAGTTTTGCTCAAAAAATATAATTAAATCGAGGACTGTACGAATTGATAAAAAACTTTTTAGATCCTTCCTATATGTTACGAGGGAAGGTTATGATTGAAGTCCATGCAAAAAATCATCTAAAAATTGGATTCTACGAAACTTTTCAAAATGCAAGTTTCTGTCAAAAAATCATAATATATTATACACATGTTTATCCTAGTTTTGCTCAAAAAATATAATTAAATCGAGGACTGTACGAATCGATAAAAAACTTTTTAGATCCTTCCTATATGTTATGAGGGAAGGCTATGATGGAAGTCCATGCAAAAAATCATCTAAAAATTTGATCCTACGAAACGTTTCAAAATGCAAGTTTTTGTCAAAAAATTGTAATATATTATACACAAGTTTATACTAGTTTTGATCAAAAAATCAAATTAAATCGAGGACTATACGAAATAATACAAAACTTTTCAGATCCTTCTTATATGTTACGAGGGAAGGTTATGATGGAAGGCCATGCAAAAAAAATCTGAAAATTTGATTCTACGAAACTTTTCCAATTGCAAGTTTCGTTTAAAAAATCATAATATATTATACACATGTTTATAATAGTTTTGCTTAAAAACTATAATTAAATTGACGACCGGTCAAAACGATAAAAAACATTCCAGATCCTTCCTATATGTTACGAGGGAAAGTTATGATAGAAGTCCATGCAAAAAATCATCTAATAATCTGATTCTACAAAACTTTTCAAAATGCAAGTTTCGGTCAAAAAATCGTAATATAACATACACAAGTTTATACTAGTTTTGCTCAAAAAATAAAAACTAAATTGAGGACTATACGAAACGATACAAAACTTTTCAGATCCTTCCTGTATGTTACGACGGAAGGTTATGATGGAAGTCCATGCAAAAAATCATCTGAAAAATTGATTCTACGAACCTTTTCCAATTGCAAGTTTCGGTCAAAAAATCATTATATATTATACACAAGTTTATACTAGTTTTCCTCAAAAATATAATTAAATCAAGGACTACGAAACGATACAAAACTTTTCAGATCCTTCCTATGTGATATGAGGGAAGGTTAAGATGGAAGTCCATGCAAAAAATCATTTGATAATTTGATTCTACGAAACTTTTCCAAATGCAAGTTTTGGTCAAAAAATCATAATATATTATACACATATTTATACTAGTTTTGCTCAAAAAATATTATTATATCGAGGACAGTACGAGTCGATAAAAAACTTTTTAGATCCTTCCTATGTGTTACGAGAGAAGTTTATGATGGAAGTCCATGCAAAAAATAATCTAAAAATTTGATTCTACGAAACTTTTCCAATTGCAAGTTTCGTTCAAAAAATTAAAATATATTATACACATGTTTATACTAGTTTTGCTTAAAAACTATAATTAACTTGACGACTGTACAAAACGATAAAATACTTTCCAGATCCTTCCTATAGGTTACGAGGGAAGGTTACTATGGAAGTCCATGCTAAAAATCATCTAAAAATATGATTCTACAAAACTTTTCAAAATGCAAGTTTCGGTCAAAAAATCGTAATATAACATACACAAGTTTATACTAGTTTTGCTCAAAAAATAAAAACTAAATTGAGGACTATACGAAACGATACAAAACTTTTTAGATCCTTCCTGTATGTTACGACGGAAGGTTATGATGGTAGTCCATGAAAAAAATCATCTGAAAAAATTGATTCTACGAAACTTTTCCAATTGCAAGTTTTGGTCAAAATTTCATTATATATTATACCCAAGTTTATACTAGTTTTTCTCAAAAAATATAACTAAACTGAGAACTACGAAACGATACAAACCTTTTCAGATCCTTCCTAAGTGATATGAGGGAAGGTTATGATGGAAGTCCATGCAAAAAATCATTTGATAATTTGATTCTACGAAACTTTTCCAAATGCAAGTTTCGGCCAAAAAAGCATAATATATTATACACATATTTATACTAGTTTTGCTCAAAAAATAATTAAATCGAGGACTGTACGAATCGATAAAAAACTTTTTAGATCCTTCCTATATGTTACGAGGAAAGGTTATGATGGAAGTCCATGCAAAAAAACATCTGAAAATTTGATTCTACGAAACTTTTCCAATTACAAGTTTCGGCAAAAAAATCATAATATATTATACATAAGTTTATACTAGTTTTTCTCAATAAAATATAATTAAAACGAGGACTACGAAACAATACAAAACTTTGCAGATCCTCCATATATGATACGAGGGAAGGTTATGATGGAAGTCCATGCAAAAAATCATCTGAAAATTTGATTATACGAAACTTTTCCAAATGCAAGTTTCGGTCAAAAAATCATAATATAGTATACACGTGTTTATACTAGTTTTGCTCAAAAAATATAATTAAATCGAGAACTGTACGAATTGATAAAAAACTTTTTAGATCCTTCCTATATGTTACGAGGGAAGGTTATGATTGAAGTCCATGCAAAAAATCATCTAAAAATTGGATTCTACGAAACTTTTCAAATTGCAAGTTTCTGTCAAAAAATCATAATATATTATACACATGTTTATCCTAGTTTTGCTCAAAAAATATAATTAAATCGAGGACTGTACGAATCGATAAAAAACTTTTTAGATCCTTCCTATATGTTATGAGGGAAGGCTATGATGGAAGTCCATGCAAAAAATCATCTAAAAATTTGATCCTACGAAACGTTTCAAAATGCAAGTTTTTGTCAAAAAATTGTAATATATTATACACAAGTTTATACTAGTTTTGATCAAAAAATCAAATTAAATCGAGGACTATACGAAATAATACAAAACTTTTCAGATCCTTCTTATATGTTACGAGGGAAGGTTATGATGGAAGGCCATGCAAAAAAAATCTGAAAATTTGATTCTACGAAACTTTTCCAATTGCAAGTTTCGTTTAAAAAATCATAATATATTATACACATGTTTATAATAGTTTTGCTTAAAAACAATAATTAAATTGACGACCGTACAAAACGATAAAAAACATTCCTGATCCTTCCTATATGTTACGAGGGAAAGTTATGATAGAAGTCCATGCAAAAAATCATCTAATAATCTGATTCTACAAAACTTTTCAAAATGCAAGTTTCGGTCAAAAAATCGTAATATAACATACACAAGTTTATACTAGTTTTGCTCAAAAAATAAAAACTAAATTGAGGACTATACGAAACGATATAAAACTTTTCAGATCCTTCCTGTATGTTACGACGGAAGGTTATGATGGAAGTCCATGCAAAAAATCATCTGGAAAATTGATTCTACGAACCTTTTCCAATTGCAAGTTTCGGTCAAAAAATCATTATATATTATACACAAGTTTATACTAGTTTTTCTCAAAAATATAATTAAATCAAGGACTACGAAACGATACAAAACTTTTCAGATCCTTCCCATGTGATACGAGGGAAGGTTAAGATGGAAGTCCATGCAAAAAATCATTTGATAATTTGATTCTACGAAACTTTTCCAAATGCAAGTTTTGGTCAAAAAATCATAACATATTGTACACATATTTATACTAGTTTTGTTCAAAAAATATTATTATATCGAGGACAGTACGAGTCGATAAAAAACTTTTTAGATCCTTCCTATGTGTTACGAGGGAAGTTTATGATGGAAGTCCATGCAAAAAATAATCTAAAAATTTGATTCAAGGAAACTTTTCAAAATGCAAGTTTCTGTCAAAAAATTGTAATATATTATACACAAGTTTATACTAGTTTTGCTCAAAAAATCAAATTAAATCGAGAACTATACGAAACAATAAAAAAACTTTTCAGATCCTTCTTATATGTTACGAGGGAAAGTTATGATGGAAGTCCATGCAAAAAAATATCTGAAAATTTGATTCTACGAAACTTTTCCAATTGCAAGATTCGTTCAAAAAATCAAAATATATTATACACATGTTTATACTAGTTTTGCTCAAAAACTATAATTAAATCGAGGACTGTACGAAACGAAACAAAACTTTTCAGATCCTTCATATATGTTATGAGGGAAGGTTATGATGGAAGTCCATGCAAAAAATCATCTGAAAATTTGATTATACGAAACTTTTCCAATTGCAAGTTTCGGTAAAAAAAACATAATATATTATACACAAGTTTATACTAGTTTTTCTCTAAAAATATAATTAAATCGAGGACTTCGAAACAATATTAAACTTTGAAAATCCTTCCTATATGATACGAGAGAAGGTTATGATGGAAGTCCATGCAAAAAATCATTTGATAATTTGATTCTACGAAACTTTTCCAAATGCAAGTTTCGGTCAAAAAATTATAATATATTATACACATGTTTATACTAGTTTTGCTAAAAAAATATAATTAAATCGAGGACTGTACGAATCGATAAAAAACTTTTTAGATCCTTCCAATATGTTACGAGGGAAGGTTACGATTGAAGTTCATGCTTAAAATCATCTGAAAAATTGATTCTATGAAACTTTTCAAAATACAAGTTTCTATCAAAAAATTGTAATATATTATACACAAGTTTATACTAGTTTTGCTCAAAAAATAAAATTAAATCGAGGACTATACGGAACAATAAAAAACTTTTCAGATCCATCTTATATGGCACGAGGGAAGGTTATGATGGAAGTCCAAGCAAAAAATCATCTGAAAATTTGATTCTACGAAACTTTTCCAATTGCAAGTTTCATTCAAAAAATCATAATATATTATACACATGTTTATACTAGTTTTGTTCAAAAACTATAATTAAATCGAGGATTTTACGAAATAATACAAAACTTTTCAGATCCTTCCTATATTTTAAGAGGGAAGGCTATGATGGAAGTCCATGTAAAAAATCATCTGAAAATTTGATTCTACGTAACTTTTCCAATTGCATGTTTCGGTAAAAAAATCATAATATATCATACACATGTTTATACTAGTTTTGCTCAAAAAATCGTAATATATCATATAAAAAATAAAAAGTTTATGATGGAAGTCCATCCAAAAAATCATCTGAATATTTGATTCTACGAAACTTTTCCAATTGCAAGTTTCGTTCAAAAAATCATAATATATCATACACATGTTTATACTAGTTAAGCTCAAAAAAATATAATTAAATCGAGGACTACGAAACAATACAAAACTTTTCAGATCCTTCCTATATGATACGAGGGAAGGTTATGATGGAAGTCCATGCAAAAATTATCTGAAAATTTGATTCTACGAAACTTTTCAAATTGCAAGTTTCGGTAAAAAATCATAATATATTATACACAAGTTTATACTAGTTTTTCTCAAAAAATATAATTAAATCGAGGACTACGAAACAATACAAAACTTTGCAGATCCTTCATATATGATACGAGAGATGGTTATGATGGAAGTCCATGCAAAAAATCATTTGATAATTTGATTCTACGAAACTTTTCCAATTGCAAGTTTCATTAAAAAAATCATAATATATTATACACAAGTTTATACTAGTTTTTCTCAAAAAATATAATTAAATCGAGGACTACGAAACATTACAAAACTTTGCAGATCCTTCCTATATGATACTAGAAAAGGTTATGATGGAAGTCCATGCAAAAGATCATTTCATAATTTGATTCTTCGAAACTTTTCCCAATGCAAGTTTCGGTCAAAAAATCATAATATATTATACACATGTTTATACTAGTTTTGCTCAAAAAATATAATTAAATCGAGGACTGTACATATCGATAAAAAACTTTTTAGATCCTTACTATATGTTAGTAGGGAAGGTTATTATAGAAGTCCATGCAAAAATTCATCTGAAAATTTGATTCTACGAAACTTTTCAAATTACAAGTTTCTGTCAAAAAATTGTAATATATTATACACAAGTTTATACTAGTTTTTCTCAAAAAATCAAATTAATTCGAAGACTATACGAAACAATACAAAAGTTTTTAGATCCTTCCTATATGTTACAAGGGAAGGTTATGATGGAATTCCATGCAAAAAATCATCTGAAAATTTGATTCTACGAAACTTTTCCAATTGCAAGTTTCAGTAAAAAAATCATAATATATTATACACATGTTTATACTAGTTTTTTTCTCAAAAACTATAATTAAATCGAGGACTGTACGAAACAATACAAAACTTTTCAGATCCTTCCTATATGATACGAGGGAAGGTTATGATGGAAGTCCATGCAAAAAATCATCCGAAAATTTGATTCTACGAAAGTTTTCAAAATACAAGTTTCTGTCAAAAAATTGTAATATATTATACCCAAGATTTATACTAGTTTTGCTCAAAAAATCAAATTAAATCGAGGATTATACGAAACAATACAAAACTTTTCAGATCCTTCTTATATGTTACGAGGGAAGGTTATTATGGAATTCCATGCAAAAAATCATCTGAAATATTTGATTCTACAAAACTTTTCCAATTGCAAGTTTCGTTCAAAAAAATCTTAATATATTATACACATGTTTATACTAGTTTTGCTCAAAAACTATAATTTAATTGAGGACTGTACAAAATGATACAAAACTTTTCAGATCCTTCCTATATGTTACGAGGGAAGGTTATGATGGAAGTCCATGCAAAAAAAAATCTGAAAATTTGATTCTACGAAACATTTCAAAATGCAAGTTACGGTCAAAAAATCGTTGTATATCATACAGTAGTTTATACTAGTTTTGCTCAAAAAATTCAAATTAAATTGATGACTTTACAAAACGATACAAAACTTATTAGATCCTTCATGTATGTTACGAGGGAAGGTTATGATGGAAGTTCATGAAAAAAATCATCTGAAAATTTGATTCTACGAAACTTTTCCAATTGCAAGTTTCGTTCAAAAAATCATTATATATTATACACATGTTTATACTAGTTTTGCTTAAAAACTATAATTAAATCGAGGACAGTACGAAATAATACAAAACTTTTCAATCCTTCCTATATTTTAAGAGGGAAGGCTATGATGGAAGTCCATGTAAAAAGTCATCTGGAAATTTGATTCTACGAAACTTTTCCAAGTGCAAGTTTCGGTAAAAAAATCATAATATATCATACACATGTTTATACTAGTTTAGCTCAAAAACTATAATTAAATCGAGGACTATACGAAACGATGCAAAACTTTTCAGATCCTTCATATATGTTAAGAGGGAAGGTTATGATGTAAGTCCATGCAAAAATCATCTGAAAATTTGATTCTACGAAACTTTTCAAAATGCAAGTATCGATCAAAAAATCGTAATATATCATACACAAGTTTATACTAGTTTTTCTCAAAAAATAAAAATTAAATCGAGGACTATTCGAAACGATACAAAACTTTTCAGATCCTTCCTATATGTTACGAGGGAAGTTTATAATGGAAATCAATGCAAAAAATCATTTCAAAATTTGATTCTACGAAACTTTTCCAATTGCAAGTTTCGTTCAAAAAATCATAATATATTATACACTAGTTTATACTAATTTTGCTCAAAAAAATATAATTAAATCGAGAACTACGAAACGATACAAAACTTTTCAGATCCTTCCTATGTGATACGAGGGAAGGTTATGATGGAGGTCCATGCAAAAAATCATCTGAAAATTTGATTCTATGAAACTTTTCCAATTGCAAGTTTAGGTAAAAAATCATAATATATTATACACAAGTTTATACTAGTTTTTCTCCAAAAATTTAATTAAATCGAGGACTACGAAACAATACAAAACTTTGCAGATCCTTCATATATTATACGAGAGAAGGTTATGATGGAAGTCCATGCAAAAAATCATTTGATAATTTGATTCTACGAAACTTTTCCAATTGCAAGTTTCAGTAAAAAAATCATAATATATTATACACAAGTTTATACTAGGTTTTCTCAAAAAATATAATTAAATCGAGGACTACGAAACAATACAAAACTTTGCAGATCCTTCCTATATGATACGAGAGAAGGTTATGATGGAAGTCCATGCAAGTTTCATAATTTGATTCTACGAAACGTTTCCCAATGCAAGTTTCGGTCAAAAAATCATAATATATTATACACATGTTTATACAAGTTTTGCTCAAAAAATATAATTAAATCGAGGACTGTACGAATCGATAAAAAACTTTTTAGATCCTTCCTATATGTTAGGAGGGAAGGTTATTATAGAAGTCCATGCAAAAATCCATCTGAAAATTTGATTCTACGAAACTTTTCAAATTACAAGTTTCTGTCAAAAATTTGTAATATAACTATACTCAAGTTTATACTAGTTTTTCTCAAAAAATCAAATTAATTCGAAGACTATACGAAATAATACAAAACTTTTTAGATCCTTCCTATATGTTACGAGGGAAGGTTATTATGGAATTCCATGCAAAAAATATCTGAAATATTTGATTCTACAAAACTTTTCCAATTGCAAGTTTCGTTCAAAAAAATCATAATATATTATACACATGTTTATACTAGTTTTGCTCAAAAACTATAATTAAATAGAGGACTGTACGAAACGATGCAAAATGTTTCAGATCCTTCATATATGTTACGAGGGAAGGTTATGATGGAAGTCCATGCAAAAATCATCTGAAAATATGATTCTACGAAACTTTTCAAAATCCAAGTTTAGATCAAAAAATCGTAATATATCATACACAAGTTTATACTAGTTTTGCTATAAAAACAAATTAAATCGAGGACTATAAAAAACGATACAAAACTTTTCACATCCTTCCTATATGTTACGAAGGAAGGTTATGATGGAAATCTATGCAAAAAATCATCTGAAAATTTGATTCTACGAAACTTTTCGAATTACAAGTTTCGTTAAAAAAAATATATTATACACATGTTTATACTAGTTTTGCTAAAAAACTATAATTAAATTGAGGACTGTACGAAACGATACAAAACTTTTCAGATCCTTCCTATATGATACGAGGGAAGGTTATGATGGAAGTCCATCCAAAAAATCATCTGAAAATTTGATTCTACGAAACTTTTCAAAATACAAGTTTCTGTAAAAAAATTGTAATATATTTATACCCAAGTTTATACTAGTTTTGCTCAAAAAATCAAATTAAATCGAGGACTATACGAAATAATACAAAACTTTTCAGATCCTTCCTATATGTTACGAGGGAAGGTTATGATGGAAATCCATGCAAAAAATCATCTGAAAATTTGATTCTACGAAACTATTCAAAATGCATGTTTCGGTCAAAAAATAGTAATATATCATACAAAAGTTTATACAAGTTTTGCTCAAAAAATAAAAATTAAATCGAGGACTATACAAAAAGATACAAACCTTTTCACATCCTTCTTATATGTTACGAGGGAAGGTTATGATGGAAATCCATGCAAAAAATTATCTGAAAATTTGATTCTACGAAACTTTTCGAATTGCAAGTTTCATTAAAATAAATAAATATTATACACATCTTTATATTAGTTTTGCTCAAAAACTATAATTAAATTGAGGACTGTACGAAATGATACAAAACTTTTCAAATCCTTCCTATATGTTACGAGGGAAGGTTATGATGGAAGTCCATGCAAAAAATAACCTGAAAATTTGAATCTACGAAACTTTTCAAAATGCAGGTTTCGGTCAAAAAATCGTAATATAACATACACAAGTTTATTCTAGTTTTGCTTAAAAAATAAAAAATTAAATTAAGTACTATACGAAACGATACAAAACTTTTAAGATCTTTCCTGTATGTTACGACAGAAGGTTATGATTGAAGTCCATGCAAAAAATCATCATAAAATTTGATTCTACGAAACTTTTGCAATTGCAAGTTTCGGTTAAAAAATCATAATATAATATACACTAGTTTATACTAGTTTTGCTCAAAAAAATATAATTAAATCGAGGACTACGAAACGATACAAACTTTTCAGATCCTTCCTATATGATACGAGGGAAGGTTATGATGGAAGTCCATCCAAAAAATCATCTGAAAATTTGATTCTACGAAACTTTTCAAAATACAAGTTTCTGTCAAAAAATTGTAATATATTTATACCCAACTTTATACCAATTTTGCTCAAAAATTCAAATAAAATCGAGGACTATACGAAACAATACAAAAATTTTCAGATCCTTCTTTTATGTTACGAGGAAAGGTTATTATGGAATTCCATGCATAATATCATCTGAAATATTTGATTCTACAAAACTTTTCCAATTGCAAGTTTCGTTCAAAAAAATCATAATATATTATACGTATGTTTATACTAGTTTTGCTCAAAAACTATAATTAAATTGAGGACTGTACGAAATGATACAAAACTTTTCAGATCCTTCCTATATGTTGCGAGGGAAGGTTACGATGGAAGTCCATGCAAAAAATCATCTGAAAATTTGATTCAACGAAACTATTCAAAATGCATGTTTCGGTCAAAAAATTGTAATATATCATACACAAGTTTATACTAGTTTTGCTCAAAAAATAAAAATTAAATCGAGGACTATACAAAACGATACAAACCTTTTCACATCCTTCCTATATGTTACGAGGGAAGGTTATGTTGGAAATCCATGCAAAAAATCATATAAAAATTTGATTCTACGAAACTTTTCGAATTGCAAGTTTCGTTAAAAACAATAAATATTATACACATGTTTATACTAGTTTTGCTCAAAAAAAATAATTAAATTGAGGAATGTACGAAACGATACAAATCTTTTCAGATCCTTCCTATATGTTACAAGGGAAGGTTATGATGGAAGTCCATGCAAAAAATAACCTGAATATCTACGAAACTTTTCAAAATGCAAGTTTCGGTCAAAAAATCGTAATATAACATACACAAGTTTATTCTTGTTTTGCTCAAAAAATAAAAAATTAAATTAAGTACTATACGAAATGATACAAAACTTTTAAGATCTTTCCTGTATGTTACGACAGAAGGTTATGATTGAATCCATGCAAAAAATCATCATAAAATTTGATTCTACGAAACTTTTGCAATTGCAAGTTTCGGTCAAAAAATCATAATATAATATACACTAGTTTATACTCGTTTTGCTCAAAAAAATATAATTAAATCGAGGACTACGAAACGATACAAACTTTTCAGATCCTTCCTATATGATACGAGGGAAGGTTATGATGGAAGTCCATCCAAAAAATCATCTGAAAATTTGATTCTACGAAACTTTTCAAAATACAAGTTTTTGTCAAATAATTGTAATATATTTATACCCAAGTTTATACTAGTTTTGTTCAAAAAATCAAATTAAATCGAGGACTATACGAAACAATACAAAATTTTTCAGATCCTTCTTATATGTTACGAGGGAAGGTTATTATGGAATTCCATGCAAAAAATCATCTGAAATATTTGATTCTACAAAACTTTTCCAATTGCAAGTTTCGTTCAAAAAAATCATAATATATTATACACATGTTTATACTAGTTTTGCTCAAAAACTATAATTAAATTGAGGACTGTACGAAATGATACAAAACTTTTCAGATCCTTCCTATATGTTGCGAGGGAAGGTTACGATGGAAGTCCATGCAAAAAATCATCTGAAAATTTGATTCTACGAAACTATTCAAAATGCATGTTTCGGTTAAAAAATCGTAATATATCATACACAAGTTTATACTAGTTTTGCTCAAAAAATAAAAATTAAATCGAGGACTATACAAAACGATACAAAACGATACAAAACTTTTCACATCCTTCTTATATGTTACGAGGGAAGGTTATGATGGAAATCCATGCAAAAAATCATCTGAAAATTTGATTCTGCGAAACTTTTCGAATTGGAAGTTTCGTTAAAATAAATAAATATTATACACATCTTTATATTAGTTTTGCTCAAAAACTATAATTAAATTGAGGACTGTACGAAACGATACAAAACTTTTCAGATCCTTCCTATATGTTACGAGGGAAGGTTATGATGGAAGTCCATGCAAAAAATAATCTGAAAATTTGAATCTACGAAACTTTTCAAAATGCAAGTTTAGGTCAAAAAATCGTAATATAACATACAGAGGTTTATTCTAGTTTTGCTCAAAAAATAAAAAATTAAATTAAGTACTATACGAAACGATAGAAAACTTTTAAGATCTTTCCTGTATGTTACGACAGAAGGTTATGATTGAAGTCCATGCAAAAAATCATCATAAAATTTGATTCTACGAAACTTTTGCAATTGCAAGTTTCGGTCAAAAAATCATAATATAATATACACTAGTTTATACTAGTTTTGCTCAAAAAAATATAATTAAATTGAGGACTACGAAACGATACAAACTTTTCAGATCCTTCCTATATGATACGAGGGAAGGTTATGATGGAAGTCCATCCAAAAAATCATCTGAAAATTTGATTCTACGAAACTTTTCAAAATACAAGTTTCTGTCAAAAAATTGTAATATATTTATACCCAAGTTTATACTAGTTTTGCTCAAAAAATCAAATTAAATCGAGGACTATATGAAACAATACAAAATGTTTCAGATCCTTCTTATATGTTACGAGGGAAGGTTATTATGGAATTCCATGCAAAATATCATCTGAAATATTTGATTCTACAAAACTTTTCCAATAGCAAGTTTCGTTCAAATAAATCATAATATATTATACGTATGTTTATACTAGTTTTGCTCAAAAACTATAATTAAATTGAGGACTGTACGAAATGATACAAAACTTTTCAGATCCTTCCTATATGTTGCGAGGGAAGGTTACGATGGAAGTCCATGCAAAAAATCATCTGAAAATTTGATTCAACGAAACTATTCAAAATGCATGTTTCGGTCAAAAAATTGTAATATATCATACACAAGTTTATACTAGTTTTGCTCAAAAAATAAAAATTAAATCGAGGACTATACAAAATGATACAAACCTTTTCACATCCTTCCTATATGTTACGAGGGAAGGTTATGTTGGAAATCCATGCAAAAAATCATATAAAAATTTGATTCTACGAAACTTTTCGAATTGCAAGTTTCGTTAAAAACAATAAATATTATACACATGTTTATACTAGTTTTGCTCAAAAACTATAATTAAATTGAGGAATGTACGAAACGATACAAATCTTTTCAGATCCTTCCTATATGTTACAAGGGAAGGTTATGATGGAAGTCCATGCAAAAAATAACCTGAATATCTACGAAACTTTTCAAAATGCAAGTTTCGGTCAAAAAATCGTAATATAACATACACAAGTTTATTCTAGTTTTCCTCAAAAAATAAAAAATTAAATTAAGTACTATACGAAACGATACAATACTTTTAAGATCTTTCCTGTATGTTACGACAGAAGGTTATGATTGAATCCATGCAAAAAATCATCATAAAATTTGATTCTACGAAACTTTTGCAATTGCAAGTTTCGGTCAAAAAATCATAATATAATATACACTAGTTTATACTCGTTTTGCTCAAAAAAATATAATTAAATCGAGGACTACGAAACGATACAAACTTTTCAGATCCTTCCTATATGATACGAGGGAAGGTTATGATGGAAGTCCATCCAAAAAATCATCTGAAAATTTGATTCTACGAAACTTTTCAAAATACAAGTTTTTGTCAAAAAATTGTAATATATTTATACCCAAGTTTATACTAGTTTTGTTCAAAAAATCAAATTAAATCGAGGACTATACGAAACAATACAAAATTTTTCAGATCCTTCTTATATGTTACGAGGGAAGGTTATTATGGAATTCCATGCAAAAAATCATCTGAAATATTTGATTCTACAAAACTTTTCCAATTGCAAGTTTCGTTCAAAAAAATCATAATATATTATACACATGTTTATACTAGTTTTGCTCAAAAACTATAATTAAATTGAGGACTGTACGAAATGATACAAAACTTTTCAGATCCTTCCTATATGTTGCGAGGGAAGGTTACGATGGAAGTCCATGCAAAAAATCATCTGAAAATTTGATTCTACGAAACTATTCAAAATGCATGTTTCGGTTAAAAAATCGTAATATATCATACACAAGTTTATACTAGTTTTGCTCAAAAAATAAAAATTAAATCGAGGACTATACAAAACGATACAAAACGATACAAAACTTTTCACATCCTTCTTATATGTTACGAGGGAAGGTTATGATGGAAATCCATGCAAAAAATCATCTGAAAATTTGATTCTGCGAAACTTTTCGAATTGGAAGTTTCGTTAAAATAAATAAATATTATACACATCTTTATATTAGTTTTGCTCAAAAACTATAATTAAATTGAGGACTGTACGAAACGATACAAAACTTTTCAGATCCTTCCTATATGTTACGAGGGAAGGTTATGATGGAAGTCCATGCAAAAAATAATCTGAAAATTTGAATCTACGAAACTTTTCAAAATGCAAGTTTAGGTCAAAAAATCGTAATATAACATACAGAGGTTTATTCTAGTTTTGCTCAAAAAATAAAAAATTAAATTAAGTACTATACGAAACGATAGAAAACTTTTAAGATCTTTCCTGTATGTTACGACAGAAGGTTATGATTGAAGTCCATGCAAAAAATCATCATAAAATTTGATTCTACGAAACTTTTGCAATTGCAAGTTTCGGTCAAAAAATAATAATATAATATACACTAGTTTATACTCGTTTTGCTCAAAAAAATATAATTAAATCGAGGACTACGAAACGATACAAACTTTTCAGATCCTTCCTATATGATACGAGGGAAGGTTATGATGGAAGTCCATCCAAAAAATCATCTGAAAATTTGATTCTACGAAACTTTTCAAAATACAAGTTTCTGTCAAAAAATTGTAATATATTTATACCCAAGTTTATACTAGTTTTGCTCAAAAAATCAAATTAAATCGAGGACTATACGAAACAATACAAAATGTTTCAGATCCTTCTTATATGTTACGAGGGAAGGTTATTATGGAATTCCATGCAAAAAATCATCTGAAATATTTGATTCTACAAAAATTTTCCAATTGCAAGTTTCGTTCAAAAAAATCATAATATATTATACACATGTTTATACTAGTTTTGCTCAAAAACTATAATTAAATTGAGGACTGTACGAAATGATACAAAACTTTTCAGATCCTTCCTATATGTTACGAGGGAAGGTTATGATGGAAATCCATGCAAAAAATCATCTGAAAATTTGATTCTACGAAACTATTCAAAATGCATGTTTCGGTCAAAAAATCGTAATATATCATACAAAAGTTTATACAAGTTTTGCTCAAAAAATAAAAATTAAATCGAGGACTATACAAAAAGATACAAACCTTTTCACATCCTTCTTATATGTTACGAGGGAAGGTTATGATGGAAATCCATGCAAAAAATCATCTGAAAATTTGATTCTACGAAACTTTTCGAATTGCAAGTTTCGTTAAAATAAATAAATATTATACACATCTTTATATTAGTTTTGCTCAAAAACTATAATTAAATTGAGGACTGTACGAAACGATACAAAACTTTTCAGATCCTTCCTATATGTTACGAGGGAAGGTTATGATGGAAGTCCATGCAAAAAATAACCTGAAAATTTGAATCTACGAAACTTTTCAAAATGCAAGTTTCGGTCAAAAAATCGTAATATAACATACACAAGTTTATTCTAGTTTTGCTTAAAAAATAAAAAATTAAATTAAGTACTATACGAAACGATACAAAACTTTTAAGATCTTTCCTGTATGTTACGACAGAAGGTTATGATTGAAGTCCATGCAAAAAATCATCATAAAATTTGATTCTACGAAACTTTTGCAATTGCAAGTTTCGGTTAAAAAATCATAATATAATATACACTAGTTTATACTAGTTTTGCTCAAAAAAATATAATTAAATCGAGGACTACGAAACGATACAAACTTTTCAGATCCTTCCAATATGATACGAGGGAAGGTTATGATGGATGTCCATCCAAAAAATCATCTGAAAATTTGATTCTACGAAACTTTTCAAAATACAAGTTTCTGTCAAAAAATTGTAATATATTTATACCCAAGTTTATACTAGTTTTGCACAAAAAATCAAATTAAATCGAGGACTATACGAAACAATACAAAATTTTTCAGATCCTTCTTATATGTTACGAGGGAAGGTTATTATGGAATTCCATGCAAAATATCATCTGAAATATTTGATTCTACAAAACTTTTCCAATTGCAAGTTTCGTTCAAAAAAATCATAATATATTATACGTATGTTTATACTAGTTTTGCTCAAAAACTATAATTAAATTGAGGACTGTACAAAATGATACAAAACTTTTCAGATCCTTCATATATGTTACGAGGGAAGGTTACGATGGAAGTCCATGCAAAAAATCATCTGAAAATTTGATTCAACGAAACTATTCAAAATGCATGTTTCGGTCAAAAAATTGTAATATATCATACACAAGTTTATACTAGTTTTGCTCAAAAAATAAAAATTAAATCGAGGACTATACAAAACGATACAAACCTTTTCACATCCTTCCTATATGTTACGAGGGAAGGTTATGTTGGAAATCCATGCAAAAAATCATCTGAAAATTTGATTCTACGAAACTTTTCGAATTGCAAGTTTCGTTTAAAACAATAAATATTATACACATGTTTATACTAGTTTTGCTCAAAAACTATAATTAAATTGAGGAATGTACGAAACGATACAAAACTTTTCAGATCCTTCCTATATGTTACGAGGGAAGGTTATGATGGAAGTCCATGCAAAAAATAACCTGAATATCTACGAAACTTTTCAAAATGCAAGTTTCGATCAAAAAATCGTAATATAACATGCACAAGTTTATTCTAGTTTTGCTCAAAAAATAAAAAATTAAATTAAGTACTATACGAAACGATACAAAACTTTTAAGATCTTTCCTGTATGTTACGACAGAAGGTTATGATTGAATCCATGCAAAAAATCATCAGAAAATTTGATTCTACGAAACTTTTGCAATGGCAAGTTTCGGTCAAAAAATAATAATATAATATACACTAGTTTATACTCGTTTTGCTCAAAAAAATATAATTAAATCGAGGACTACGAAACGATACAAACTTTTCAGATCCTTCCTATATGATACGAGAGAAGGTTATGATGGAAGTCCATTCAAAAAATCATCTGAAAATTTGATTCTACGAAACTATTCAAAATGCATGTTTCGGTTAAAAAATCGTAATATATCATACACAAGTTTATACTAGTTTTGCTCAAAAAATAAAAATTAAATCGAGGACTATACAAAACGATACAAAACGATATAAAACTTTTCACATCCTTCTTATATGTTACGAGGGAAGGTTATGATGGAAATCCATGCAAAAAATCATCTGAAAATTTGATTCTACCAAACTTTTCGAATTGGAAGTTTCGTTAAAATAAATAAATATTATACACATCTTTATACTAGTTTTGCTCAAAAACTATAATTAAATTGTGGACTGTACGAAATGATACAAAACTTTTCAGATCCTTCCTATATGTTACGAGGGAAGGTTATGATGGAAGTCCATGCAAAAAATCATCTGAAAATTTGATTTTACGAAACTTTTCCAATTGCAAGTTTCGTTCAAAAAATCATAATATATTATACACATGTTTATACTAGTTTTGCTCAAAAACTATAATTAAATCGAGGACTGTACGAAATAATACAAAACTTTTCAGATCATTCCTATATTTTAAGAGGGAAGGCTATGATGGAAGTCCATGTAAAAAGTCATCTGGAAATTTGATTCTACGAAACTTTTCCAAGTGCAAGTTTCGGTAAAAAAATCATAATATATCATACACATGTTTATACTAGTTTAGCTCAAAAACTATAATTAAATCGAGGATTTTACGAAACGATGCAAAACTTTTCAGATCCTTCATATATGTTACGAGGGAAGGTTATGATGGAAGTCCATGCAAAAATCATCTGAAAATTTGATTCTAAAAAAATTTTCAAAATGCAAGTTTCGATCAAAAAATCTTAATATATCATACACAAGTATATACTAATTTTGCCTAAAAAATAAAAATTAAATCAAGGACTATTCGAAACGATACAAAACTTTTCAGATCCCTCCTATATTTTACGAGGGAAGTTTATGATGGAAGTCCATGCAAAAAATCATCTGAATATTTGATTCTACGAAACTTTTCCAATTGCAAGTTTCGTTCAAAAAATCATAATATATTATACACTAGTTTATACTAATTTTGCTCAAAAAAATATAATTAATTCGAGGACTACGAAACGATACAAAACTTTTCAGATCCTTCCTATATGATACGAGGGAAGGTTATGATGGAAGTCCATGCAAAAAATCATCTGAAAATTTGATTCTATGAAACTTTTCCAATTGCAAGTTTCGGTAAAAAAATCATAATATATTATACACAAGTTTATACTAGTTTTTCTCAAAAAATATAATTAAATCGAGGACTACGAAAAAATACAAAACTTTGCAGATGCTTCATATATGATACGAGAGAAGGTTATGATGGAAGTCCATGCAAAAAATCATTTGATAATTTGATTCTACGAAACTTTTCCAATTGCAAGTTTCAGTAAAAAATCATAATATATTATACACAAGTTTATACTAGTTTTTCTCAAAAAATATAATTAAATCGAGGATTACGAAACAATACAAAACTTTGCAGATCCTTCTTATGTGATACAAGAGAAGGTTATGATGGAAGTCCATGCAAAAAATCATTTCATAATTTGATTCTACGAAACTTTTCCCAATGCAAGTTTCGGTCAAAAAAACATAATATATTATACACATGTTTATACTAGTTTTGCTCAAAAAATATAATTAAATCGAGGACTGTACGAATCGATAAAAAACTTTTTAGATCCTTTCTATATGTTAGGAGGGAAGGTTATTATAGAAGTCCATGCCAAAATTCATCTGAAAATTATATTCTACGAAACTTTTCAAATTACAAGTTTCTGTCAAAAATTGTAATATATTATACACAAGTTTATACTAGTTTTTCGCAAAAAATCAAATTAATTCGAAGACTAGACGAAACAATACAAAACTTTTTAGATCCATCCTATATGTTACGAGGGAAGGTTATGATGGAAGTCCATGCAAAAAATCATCTGAAAATTTGATTCTACGAATCTTTTCCAATTGCAAGTTTCGGTAAAAAAAATCATAATATATTATACACAAGTTTATACTAGTTTTGCTCTAAAAATCAAATTAAATCTAGGACTAAACGAAACAATACAAAACTTTTCAGGTCCTTCTTATATGTTAAGAGGGAAGGATATGATGAAAGTCCATGCAAAAAATCATCTGAAAATTTAATTCTACAAAACATTTCCAATTGCAAGTTTCGATTAAAAAATCATAATATATTATAAACATGTTTATATTCGTTTTGCTCAAAAATTATAATTAAATCGAGGACTGTACGAAATGATACAAAACTTTTCAGATCCTTCCTATATGTTACGAGGGAAGGTTATGATGGAAGTCCATGCAAAAAATAACCTGAAAATTTGAATCTACGAAACTTTTCAAAATTAATGTTTCGGTCAAAAAATCGTAATATAACATACACAAGTTTATTCTAGTTTTGCTCAAAAAAATAAAAAATTAAATTAAGTACTATACGAAACGATACAAAACTTTTAAGATCTTTCAAGTATGTTACGACAGAAGGTTATGATTGAAGTCCATGCAAAAAATTATCTGAAAATTTGATTCTACGAAACCTTTGCAATTCGAAGTTTCGATCAAAAAATCATAATATATTATAAACTAATTTATACTAGTTTTTCTCAAAAAAATATAATTAAATCGAGGACTACGAAATGATACAAACTTTTCAGATCCTTCCTATATGATACGAGGGAAGGTTATGATGGAAGTCCATGCAAAAAATCATCTGAAAATTTGATTCTACGAAACTTTTCAAAATACAAGTTTCTGTCAAAAAATTGTAATATATTATACCCAAGTTTATACTAGTTTTGCTCAAAAAATCAAATTAAATCGAGGACTATACGAAACAATATAAAACTTTTCAGATCCTTCTTATATGTTACGAGGGAAGGTTATTATGGAATTCCATGCAAAAAATCATCTGAAATATTTGATTCTACAAAAGTTTTCCAATTGCAAGTTTCGTTAAAAAAAATCATAATATATTATACACATGTTTATACTAGTTTTGCTCAAAAACTTTAATTAAATTTAGGACTGTACGAAATGATACAAAACTTTTCCGATCCTTCTTATATGTTACGAGGGAAGGTTATGATAGTCCATGCAAAAAATCATCTGAAAATTTGATTCTACGAAACTATTCAAAATGCATGTTTCGGTCAAAAAATCATAATATATCATACACAAGTTTATACTAGTTTTGCTCAAAAAATAAAAATTAAATCGAGGACTATACCAAATGATACAAAACTTTTCACATCCTTCCTATATGTTACGAGGGAAGGTTATGATGGAAATCCATGCAAAAAATCATCTGAAAATTTGATTCTACGAAACTTTTCGAATTGCAAGTTTCGTTAAAAAAATAATATATTATACACATGTTTATAATAGTTTTTCTCAAAAACTATAATTAAATTGAGGACTGTACGAAACGATACAAAACTTTTCAGATCCTTCCTATATGTTACGAGGGAAGGTTATGATGGAAGTCCATGCAAAACATCATTTGAAAATTTGATTCTACGAAACTTTTCAAAATGCAAGTTTCGGTCAAAAAATCGTAGTATATCATACAGTAGTTTATACTAGTTTTGCTCAAAAAATTAAAATTAAATTGAGGACTATACGAAACGATACAAAACTTATTAGATCCTTCATGTATGTTACGAGGGAAGAATATGATGGAAGTCCATGCAAAAAATCATCTGAAAATTTGATTTTACAAAACTTTTCCAATTACAAGTTTCGTTCAAAGAATCATAATATATTATATACATGTATATACTAGTTTTGTCAAAAACTATAATTCAATTGAGGATTGTAAGAACCGATAAAAAAAACTTTACAGATCCTTCCTATATGTTACGAGGGAAGATGATGATGGAAGTCCGTGCAAAAAATTATCTGAAAATTTGATTCTACGAAAAGTTTCAAAAGGCAAGTTTCTGTCAAAATATTGTAATATATTATACACAAGTTTATACTAGTTTTGCTCAAAAATTCAAATTAAATCGAGGACTATACGAAACGATACAAAACTTTTTAGTTCCTTCCTATATGTTGCGAGGGAAGGTTATGATGAAAGTCCATGCAAAAAATCATCTGACAATTTGATTCTACGAAACTTTTCCAATTGCAAGTTTCGTTCCAAAAAAATAATTATTATACACATGTTTATACTAGTTTTGCTCAAAAACTATAATTAAATTGAGGATTTTACGAAATGACAAAAAACATTCCAGATCCTTCCTATGTGTTAAGAGGGAAGGTTATGATGGAAGTCCGTGCAAAAAATCATCTGAAAATTTGATTCTACAAAACTTTTCAAAATACAAGTTTCTGTCAAAAAATTGTAATATATTATACCCAAGTTTATACTAGTTTTGCTCAAAAAATCAAATTAAATCGAGGACTATACGAAACAATATAAAACTTTTCAGATCCTTCTTATATGTTACGAGGGAAGGTTATTATGGAATTCCATGCAAAAAATCATCTGAAATATTTGATTCCACAAAACGTTTCCAATTGCAAGTTTCGTTCAAAAAAATCATAATATATTATACACATGTTTATACTAGTTTTGCTCAAAAACTATAAATAAATTGAGGACTGTATGAAATGATACAAAACTTTTCAGATCCTTCTTATATGTTACGAGGGAAGGTTATGATGGAAGTCCATGCAAAAAATCATCTGAAAATTTGATTCTACGAAACTATTCAAAATGCATGTTTCGGTCAAAAAATCGTAATATATCATACACAAGTTTATACTAGTTTTGCTCAAAAAATAAAAATTAAATCGAGGACTATACAAAACGATACAAAACATTTCACATCCTTCCTATATGTTACGAGGGAAGGTTATGATGGAAATCCATGCAAAAAATCATCTGAAAATTTGATTCTACGAAACTTTTCGAATTGCAAGTTTCGTTAAAAAAAATAATATATTATACACATGTTTATACTAGTTTTGCTCTAAAACTATAATTAAATTGAGGACTGTACGAAACGATACAAAACTTTTCAGATCCTTCCTATATGTTACGATGGAAGGTTATGATGGAAGGTTATGATGGAAGTCCATGCAAAACATCATCTGAAAATTTGATTCTACGAAACTTTTCAAAATGCAAGTTTCGGTCAAAAAATCGTAGTATATCATACAGTAGTTTATACTAGTTTTGCTCAAAAAATTAAAATTAAATCGAGGACTATACGAAACGATACAAAACTTATTAGATCCTTCATGTATGTTACGAGGGAAGGTTATGATGGAAGTCCATGCAAAAAATCATCTGAAAATTTGATTATACAAAACTTTTCCAATTACAAGTTTCGTTCAAAAAATCATAATATATTATATACATGTATATACTAGTTTTGTCAAAAACTATAATTCAATTGAGGATAATACGAAACGATAAAAAAACTTTGCAGATCCTTCCTATATGTTACGAGGGAAGGTGATGATGGAAGTCCATGCAAAAAAATATTTGAAAATTTGATTCTACGAAAAGTTTCAAAAGGCAAGATTCTGTCAAAATATTGTAATATATTATACACAAGTTTATACTAGTTTTGCTCAAAAAATCAAATTAAATCGAGGACTATACGAAACGATACAAAACTTTTCAGATCTTTCCTATATGTTACGAGGGAAGGTTATGATGAAAGTCCATGCAAAAAATAACCTGAAAATTTGAATCTACGAAACTTTTCAAAATTAATGTTTCGGTCAAAAAATCATAATATAACATACACAAGTTTATTCTAGTTTTGCTCAAAAAAATAAAAAATTAAAGTCCATGCAAAAAATTATTTGAAAATTTGAAAATTAAAGTTCATAATATAACGATACAAAACTTTTAAGATCTTTCCTGTATGTTACGACAGAAGGTTATGATTGAAGTCCATGCAAAAAATTATTTGAAAATTTGATTCTACGAAACCTTTGCAATTCGAAGTTTCGATCAAAAAATCATAATATATTATAAACTAATTTATACTAGTTTTGCTCAAAAAAATATAATTAAATCGAGGACTACGAAATGATACAAACTTTTCAGATCCTTCCTATATGATACGAGGGAAGGTTATGATGGAAGTCCATGCAAAAAATCATCTGAAAATTTGAAAATACGAAACTTTTCAAAATACAAGTTTCTGTCAAAAAATTGTAATATATTATACCCAAGTTTATACTAGTTTTGCTCAAAAAATCAAATTAAATCGAGGACTATACGAAACAATATAAAACTTTTCAGATCCTTCTTATATGTTACGAGGGAAGGTTATTATGGAATTCCATGCAAAAAATCATCTGAAATATTTGATTCTACAAAAGTTTTCCAATTGCAAGTTTTGTTAAAAAAAATCATAATATATTATACACATGTTTATACTAGTTTTGCTCAAAAACTTTAATTAAATTTAGGACTGTACGAAATGATACAAAACTTTTCAGATCCTTCTTATATGTTACGAGGGAAGGTTATGATAGTCCATGCAAAAAATCATCTGAAAATTTGATTCTACGAAACTATTCAAAATGCATGTTTCGGTCAAAAAATTGTAATATATCATACACAAGTTTATACTAGTTTTGCTCAAAAAATAAAAATTAAATCGAGGACTATACAAAATGATACACAACTTTTCACATCCTTCCTATATGTTACGAGGGAAGGTTATGATGGAAATCCATGCAAAAAATCATCTAAAAATTTGATTCTACGAAACTTTTCGAATTGCAAGTTTCGTTAAAAAAATTAATATATTATACACATGTTTATACTAGTTTTGCTCAAAAACTATAATTAAATTGAGGACTGTAAGAAATGATACAAAACTTTTCAGATCCTTCTTATATGTTACGATGGAAGGTTATGATGGAAGTCCATGCAAAAAATCATCTGAAATATTTGATTCTACGAAACTTTTCCAATTGCAAGTTTCGTTAAAAAAAATCAAAATATATTATACATATGTTTATACTAGTTTTGCTCAAAAACTATAATTAAATTGAGGACTGTAAGAAATGATACAAAACTTTTCAGATCCTTCTTATATGTTACGAGGGAAGGTTATGATGGAAGTCCATGCAAAAAATCATCTGAAAATTTGATTCTACGAAACTATTCAAAATGCATGTTTCGGTCAAAAAATCGTAATATATCATACATAAGTTTATACTAGTTTTGCTCAAAAAATAAAAATTAAATCGAGGACTATACAAAACGATATAAAACTTTTCACATCCTTCCTATATGTTACGAGGGAAGGTTATGATGGAAATCCATGCAAAAAATCATCTGACAATTTGATTCTACGAAACTTTTCCAATTGCAAGTTTCGTTCCAAATAATAATTATTATACACATGTTTATACTAGTTTTGCTCAAAAACTATAATCAAATTGAGGATTTTACGAAATGATAAAAAACTTTCCAGATCCTTCCTATGTGTTAAGAGGGAAGGTTATGATGGAAGTCCGTGCAAAAAATCATCTGAAAATTTGATTCTACAAAACTTTTAAAAATGCAAGTTTCGGTCAAAAAATCGTAATATATTAAACACAAGTTTATACTAGTTTTGCTCAAAAAATCAGATTATATCGAGGACTATACGAAAGAATACTAAAATTTTCACATTGCAAGTTTCGTTCAAAATATCATAATATATTACACATATGTTTATACTAGTTTTGCTTAAAAACTATAATTAAATTGAGGACTGTACGAAACGATACAATACTTTTCAGATCCTTCCTATATGTTACGAGGGAAGGTTATTATGGAAGTTCATGCAAAAAATCATCTGAAAATTTGATTCTACGAAACTTTTCCAATTGCAAGTTTCGTTCAAAAAATCATAATATATTATACACATGTTTATACTAGTTTTGCTCAAAAACTATAATTAAGTCAGGGACTATACGAAATAATACAAAACTTTTCAGATCCTCCCTATATTTTAAGAGGGAAGGCTATGATGGAAGTCCATGTAAAAAGTCATCTGGAAATTTGATTCAACGAAACTTTTCCAAGTGCAAGTTTCGGTAAAAAAATCATAATATATCATACACATGTTTATACTAATTTAGCTCAAAAACTATAATTAAATCGAGGATTGTACGAAACGATGCAAAACTTTTCAGATCCTTCATATATGTTACGAGGGAAGGTTATGATGGAAGTCCATGCAAAAATCATCTGAAAATTTGATTCTACGAAACTTTTCCAATTGCAAGTTTTGTTCAAAAAATCATAATATATATTATACACTAGTTTATACTAATTTTGCTCAAAAAAATATAAGTAATTCGAGGACTACGAAACGATACAAAACTTTTCAGATCCTTCCTATATGATACGAGGGAAGGTTATGATGGAAGTCCATGCAAAAAATCATCTGAAAATTTGATTCTATGAAACTTTTCCAATTGCAAGTTTCGGTAAAAAAATAATAATATATTATACACAAGTTTATACTAGTTTTTCTCAAAAAATATAATTAAATCGAGGACTACGAAACAATACAAAACTTTGCAGATCCTTCATATATGATACGAAAGAAGGTTATGATGGAAGTCCAGGCAAAAAATCATTTGATAATTTGATTCTACGAAACTATTCAAAATGCATGTTTCGGTCAAAAAATCGTAATATATCATACACAAGTTTATACTAGTTTTGCTCAAAAAATAAAAATTAAATCGAGGACTATACAAAATTATACAAAACTTTTCACATCCTTCCTATATGTTACGAGGGAAGGTTATGATGGAAATCCATGCAAAAAATCATCTGAAAATTTGATTCTACGAAACTTTTCTAATTGCAAGTTTCGTTAAAAAAAATAATATATTATAAAAATGTTTATACTAGTTTTGCTCTAAAACTATAATTAAATTGAGGACTGTACGAAATGATACAAAATTTTTTAGATCCTTCCTATATGTTACGAGGGAAGGTTATGATGGAAGTCCATGCAAAAAATCATCTGAAAATTTGATTATACGAAACTTTTCAAAATGCAAGTTTCGGTCAAAAAATCGTAGTATATGATACAGTAGTTTATACTAGTTTTGCTCAAAAAATAAAAATTAAATCGAGGACTATACGAAACGTTACAAAACTTATTAGATCCTTCCTGTATGTTAAGAGGGAAGGTTATGATGGAAGTCCATGCAAAAAATCATCTGAAAATTTGATTCTACAAAACTTTTCCAATTACAAGTTTCGTTCAAAAAATCATAATATATTATATACATGTATATACTAGTTTTGTCAAAAAATATAATTCAATTGAGTATAATACGAAACGATAAAAAAACTTTGCAGATCCTTCCTATATGTTACGAGGGAAGGTGATGATGGAAGTCCATGCAAAAAAATATTTGAAAATTTGATTCTACGAAAAGTTTCAAAAGGCAAGTTTCTGTCAAAATATTGTAATATATTATACACAAGTTTATACTAGTTTTGCTCCAAAAAAAAATTAAATCGAGGACTATACGAAACGATACAAAACATTTCAGATATTTCCTATATGTTATGAGGGAAGGTTATGATGAAAGTCCATGCAAAAAATCATCTGACAATTTGATTCTACGAAACTTTTCCAATTGCAAGTTTCGTTCCAAAAAAATAATTATTATACACATGTTTATACTAGTTTTGCTCAAAAACTATAATTAAATTGAGGATTTTACGAAAGGATAAAAAACATTCCAGATCCTTCCTATGTGTTAAGAGGGAAGGTTATGATGGATGTCCGTGCAAAAAATCATCTGAAAATTTGATTCTACGAAACTTTTCAAAATACAAGTTTCTGTCAAAAAAATTGTAATATATTATACCCAAGTTTATACTAGTTTTGCTCAAAAAATCAAATTAAATCGAGCACTATAAGAAACAATATAAAACTTTTCAGATCCTTCTTATATGTTACGAGGGAAGGTTATTATGGAATTCCATGCAAAAAAATCATCTGAAATATTTGATTCTACAAAACTTTTCCAATTGCAAGTTTCGTTAAAAAAAATCATAATATATTATACACATGTTTATACTAGTTTTGCTCAAAAACTATAATTAAATCGAGGACTACGAAACAATACAAAACTTTGCAGATCCTTCATATATGATACGAAAGAAGGTTATGATGGAAGTCTAGGCAAAAAATCATTTGATAATTTGATTCTACGAAACTATTCAAAATGCATGTTTCGGTCAAAAAATCGTAATATATCATACACAAGTTTATACTAGTTTTGCTCAAAAAATAAAAATTAAATCGAGGACTATACAAAACGATACAAAACTTTTCACATCCTTCCTATATGTTACGAGGGAAGTTTATGATGGAAATCCATGCAAAAAATCATCTGACAATTTGATTCTACGAAACTTTTCCAATTGCAAGTTTCGTTCCAAATAATAATTATTATACACATGTTTATACTAGTTTTGCTCAAAAACTATAATCAAATTGAGGATTTTACGAAATGATAAAAAACTTTCCAGATCCTTTCTATGTGTTAAGAGGGAAGGTTATGATGGAAGTCCGTGCAAAAAATCATCTGAAAATTTGATTCTACAAAACTTTTAAAAATGCAAGTTTCGGTCAAAAAATCGTAATATATTAAACACAAGTTTATACTAGTTTTGCTCAAAAAATCAGATTATATCGAGGACTATATGAAAGAATACTAAAATTTTCACATTGCAAGTTTCGTTCAAAATATCATAATATATTACACATATGTTTATACTAGTTTTGCTCAAAAACTATAATTAAATTGAGGACTGTACGAAACGATACAATACTTTTCAGATCCTTCCTATATGTTACGAGGGAAGGTTATTATGGAAGTTCATGCAAAAAATCATCTGAAAAATTGATTCTACGAAACTTTTCCATTTGCAAGTTTCGTTCAAAAAATCATAATATATTATACACATGTTTATACTAGTTTTGCTCAAAAACTATAATTAAATCGAGGACTATACGAAATAATACAAAACTTTTCAGATCCTCCCTATATTTTAAGAGGGAAGGCTATGATGGAAGTCCATGTAAAAAGTCATCTGGAAATTTGATTCTACGAAACTTTTCCAAGTGCAAGTTTCGGTAAAAAAATCATAATATATCATACACATGTTTATACTAGTTTAGCTCAAAAACTATAATTAAATCGAGGATTGTACGAAACGATGCAAAACTTTTCAGATCCTTCATATATGTTACGAGGGAAGGTTATGATGGAAGTCCATGCAAAAATCATCTGAAAATTTGATTCTACGAAACTTTTCCAATTGCAAGTTTTGTTCAAAAAATCATAATATATAGTATACACTAGTTTATACTATTTTTTCTCAAAAAAATATAATTAATTCGAGGACTACGAAACGATACAAAACTTTTCAGATCCTTCCTATATGATACGAGGGAAGGTTATGATGGAAGTCCATGCAAAAAATCATCTGAAAATTTGATTCTATGAAACTTTTCCAATTGCAAGTTTCGGTAAAAAAAATATATATATTATACACAAGTTTATACTAGTTTTTCTCAAAAAATATAATTAAATCGAGGACTACGAAACAATACAAAACTTTGCAGATCCTTCATATATGATACGAAAGAAGGTTATGATGGAAGTCTAGGCAAAAAATCATTTGATAATTTGATTCTACGAAACTATTCAAAATGCATGTTTCGGTCAAAAAATCGTAATATATCATACACAAGTTTATACTAGTTTTGCTCAAAAAATAAAAATTAAATCGAGGACTATACAAAATTATACAAAACTTTTCACATCCTTCCTATATGTTATGAGGGAAGGTTATGATGGAAATCCATGCAAAAAATCATCTGAAAATTTGATTCTACGAAACTTTTCGAATTGCAAGTTTCGTTTAAAAAAATAATATATTATACACATGTTTATACTAGTTTTGCTCTAAAACTATAATTAAATTGAGGACTGTACGAAATGATACAAAACTTTTCAGATCCTTCCTATATGTTACGAGGGAAGGTTATGATGGAAGTCCATGCAAAAAATCATCTGAAAATTTGATTATACGAAACTTTTCAAAATGCAAGTTTCGGTCAAAAAATCGTAGTATATGATACAGTAGTTTATACTAGTTTTGCGCAAAAAATTAAAATTAAATCGAGGACTATACGAAACGATACAAAAATTATTAGATCCTTCCTGTATGTTACGAGGGAAGGTTATGATGGAAGTCCATGCAAAAAATCATCTGAAAATTTGATTCTACAAAACTTTTCCAATTACAAGTTTCGTTCAAAAAATCATAATATATTATATACATGTATATACTAGTTTTGTCAAAAACTATAATTCAATTGAGGATAATACGAAACGATAAAAAAAACTTTGCAGATCCTTCCTATATGTTACGAGGGAAGGTGATGATGGAAGTCCATGCAAAAAAATATTTGAAAATTTGATTCTACGAAAAGTTTCAAAAGGCAAGTTTCTGTCAAAATATTGTAATATATTATACACAAGTTTATACTAATTTTGCTCAAAAAATCAAATTAAATCGAGGACTATACGAAACGATACAAAACTTTTCAGATCCTTCCTATATGTTACGAGGGAAGGTTATGATGAAAGTCCATGCAAAAAATCATCTGACAATTTGATTCTACGAAACTTTTCCAATTGCAAGTTTCGTTCCAAAAAAATAATTATTATACACATGTTTATACTAGTTTTACTCAAAAACTATAATTAAATTGAGGATTTTACGAAAGGATAAAAAACATTCCAGATCCTTCCTATGTGTTAAGAGGGAAGGTTATGATGGATGTCCGTGCAAAAAATCATCTGAAAATTTGATTCTACGAAACTTTTCAAAATACAAGTATCTGTCAAAAAATTGTAATATATTATACCCAAGTTTATACTAGTTTTGCTCAAAAAATCAAATTAAATCGAGCACTATAAGAAACAATATAAAACTTTTCAGATCCTTCTTATATGTTACGAGGGAAGGTTATTATGGAATTCCATGCAAAAAATCATCTGAAATATTTGATTCTACAAAACTTTTCCAATTGCAAGTTTCGTTAAAAAAAATCATAATATATTATACACATGTTTATACTAGTTTTGCTCAAAAACTATAATTAAATTGAGGACTGTAAGAAATGATACAAAACTTTTCAGATCCTTCTTATATGTTACGAGGGAAGGTTATGATGGAAGTCAATGCAAAAAATCATCTGAAAATTTGATTCTACGAAACTATTCAAAATGCATGTTTCGGTCAAAAAATCGTAATATATCATACACAAGTTTATACTAGTTTTGCTCAAAAAATAAAAATTAAATCGAGGACTATACAAAACAATACAAAACTTTTCACATCTTTCCTATATGTTACGAGGGAAGGTTATGATGGAAGTCCATGCAAAAAATCATCTGAAAATTTGATTCTATGAAACTTTTCCAATTGCAAGTTTCGGTAAAAAAATAATAATATATTATACACAAGTTTTTACTAGTTTTTCTCAAAAAATATAATTAAATCGAGGACTACGAAACAATACAAAACTTTGCAGATCCTTCATATATGATACGAAAGAAGGTTATGATGGAAGTCCAGGCAAAAAATCATTTGATAATTTGATTCTACGAAACTATTCAAAATGCATGTTTCGGTCAAAAAATCGTAATATATCATACACAAGTTTATACCTGTTTTGCTCAAAAAATAAAAATTAAATCGAGGACTATACAAAATTATACAGAACTTTTCACATCCTTCCTATATGTTACGAGGGAAGGTTATGATGGAAATCCATGCAAAAAATCATCTGAAAATTTGATTCTACGAAAGTTTTTGAATTGCAAGTTTCGTTAAAAAAAATAATATATTATACACATGTTTATACTAGTTTTGCTCTAAAACTATAATTAAATTGAGGACTGTACAAAATGATACAAAACTTTCAGATCCTTCCTATATGTTACGAGGGAAGGTTATGATGGAAGTCCATGCAAAAAATCATCTGAAAATTTGATTATACGAAACTTTTCAAAATGCAAGTTTCGGTCAAAAAATCGTAGTATATGATACAGTAGTTTATACTAGTTTTGCTCAAAAAATTAAAATTAAATCGAGGACTATACGAAACGATACAAAACTTATTAGATCCTTCCTGTATGTTACGAGGGAAGGTTATGATGGAAGTCCATGCAAAAAATCATCTAAAAATTTGATTCTACAAAACTTTTCCAATTACAAGTTTCGTTCAAAAATCATAATATATTATATACATGTATATACTAGTTTTGTCAAAAACTATAATTCAATTGAGGATTGTACGAAACGATAAAAAAACTTTGCAGATCCTTCCTACATGTTACGAGGGTAGGTGATGATGGAAGTCCATGCAAAAAATTATCTGAAAATTTGATTCTACGAAAAGTTTCAAAATGCAAGTTTCTGTCAAAATATTGTAATATATCATACAGTAGTTTATACTAGTTTTGCTCAAAAAATTAAAATTAAATTGAGGACTATACGAAACGATACAAAACTTATTAGATCCTTCCTGTATGTTACGAGGGAAGGTTATGATGGAAGTCCATGCAAAAAAATCATCTGAAAATTTGATTCAACAAAACTTTTCCAATTACAAGTTTCGTTCAAACAATCATAATATATTATATACATGTATATACTAGTTTTGTCAAAAACTATAATTCAGTTGAGGATTGTACGAAACAATAAAAAACATTGCAGATCCTTCCTATATGTTACGAGGGAAGGTGATGATGGAAGTCCATGCAAAAAATCATCTGAAAATTTGATTCTACGAAAAGTTTCAAAATGCATGTTTCTGTCAAAATATTGTAATATATTATACACAAGTTTAAACTAGTTTTGCTCAAAAAATCAAATTAAATCGAGGACTATACGAAACGATACAAAACTTTTCAGATCCTTCCTATATGTTACGAGGGAAGGTTATGATGAAAGTCCATGCAAAAAATCATCTGACAATTTGATTCTACGAAACTTTTCCAATTGCAAGTTTCGTTCCAAAAAAATAATTATTATACACATGTTTATACTAGTTTTCCTCAAAAACTATAATTAAATTGAGGATTGTACGAAATGATAAAAAACTTTCCAGATCCTTCCTATGTGTTAAGAAGGAAGGTTATGATGGAAGTCCGTGCAAAAAATCATCTGAAAATTTGATTCTACAAAACTTTTAAAAATGCAAGTTTCGGTCAAAAAATCGTAATATATTAAACACAAGTTTATACTAGTTTTGCTCAAAAAATCAAATTATATCGAGGACTATACGAAAGAATACTAAAATTTTCACATTGCAAGTTTCGTTCAAAATATCATAATATATTACACATATGTTTATACTAGTTTTGCTCAAAAACTATAATTAAATTAAGGACTGTACGAAACGATACAATACTTTTCAGATCCTTCCTATATGTTACGAGGGAAGGTTATTATGGAAGTCCATGCAAAGAATCGTCTTAAAATTTGAATCTACGAAACTTATCAAAATGCAAGTTTCGGTCAAAAAATCGTAATATATCATACAGTAGTTTATACTACTTTTGCTCAAAAAATAAAAATTAAATTGCGAACTATACGAAACGATACAAAAGTTATTAGATCCTTCCAGTATGTTACGAAGGAAGGTTATGATGGAAGTCCATGCAAAAAATCATCTGAAAATATGATTCTACGAAACTTTTCCAATTGCAAGTTTCGGTAAAAAAATCATAATATATTATACACAAGTTTATACTAGTTTTTCACAAAAAATATAATTAAATCGAGGACTATACGAAACAATGCAAAACTTTTCAGATCCTTCTTATATGTTACGAGGGAAGGATATTATGGAATTCCATGGAAAAAATCATCTGAAAATTTGATTCTACAAAACTTTTTCAATTGCAAGTTTCGTTCAAAATATCATAATATATTATACACATGTTTATACTAGTTTTGCTCAAAAACTATAATTAAATTGAGGACTGTACGAAACGATACAAAACTTGTTAGAAACTTCCTATATGTTACGAGGGAAGGTTATGATGGAAGTCCATGCAAAAAATCATTTGAAAATTTGATTCTACGAAACTATTCAAAATGCATGTTTCGGTCAAAAAATCGTTATATATCATACACAAGTTTATACTAGTTTTGCTCTAAAAATAAAAATTAAATTGAGGACTATAAAAACGATACAAAACTTTTCACATCCTTCCTATATGTTACGAGTGAAGGTTATGATGGAAATCCATGCAAAAAATCATCTGAAAATTTGATTCTATAAAACTTTTCGAATAACAAGTTTCGTCTAAAAAAATCGTAATATATTAAACACATGTTTATACTAGTTTTGCTCAAAAAATCAAATTATATCGAGGACTATACGAAACAATACAAAACTTTTTACATTCTTCTTGTATGTTACGAGGGAAGGTTATGATGGAAGTCTATGTAAAAAATCATCTGAAAATTTGATTCTTCAAAACTTTTCCAATTGCAAGTTTCGTTCAAAAAATCATAATATATTACACATATGTTTATACTAGTTTTGCTCAAAAACTATAATTAAATTGAGCACTGTACAAAACGATACAAAACTTTTCAGATCCTTCCTATATGTTACGAGGGAAGGTTATGATGGAAGTCCATGCAAAAAATCATCTGAAAATTTGATTCTACGAAACTTTTCAAAATGAAAGTTTCGGTCAAAAAATCGTAATATATCATACACAAGTTTATACTAGTTTTGCTCAAAAAAATAAAAATTAAATTGAAGACTATACGAAACGATACCAAACTTTTCAGATCCTTCTTGTATGTTACGAAGGAAAGTTATGATGGAAGTCCATGCAAAAAATCATCTGAAAATTTTATTCTATGAAACTTTTCCAAATGCAAGTTTCGGTCAAAAAATCATAATATATTATACACATGTTTATACTGTCGCTCCCGGGAATTTCATCCTAGTACAAACGCAAAAGTGGCGCGGAAAAGATAGAGTCGCCAGCCATGCATTTTTATCCCGAAGGAACATGAAATGTAATGCTGCAAAACCTGAGGAAGAAGGAAAGGACAAGGTCCTACGAACCAAAGATCTGGGTTCGGGAGTCGGTTACAACTTGGGAAGGTATTAGCACCCCAGATCGTCCGCCGTACCCGAAGGGATCCACGCTTGTTTGTTTGTTTCAAAGGGTAAAAGAATATAACTGCTGCTGAATAAAACTGTTGACTAGAATGGAATGAGAAAGGAAACTGGAAAAAGAAAACAGAAAGAGAGGGGAAAATGTAGGGAAAATAAAGAATGTGCTCGAACGGCCCCTACCCCGCTGCCTACGTACCTCATCGGGAAAATGAGGATCAGAGTCGACGTAGTTCGCCTAACTAAGGAGGGAACTATTTGTTTGTGTTTTTTATGCTGGAACTGCGTATGTTTATGCTCAGGTGTTGCAAGCTCTTCTGGTACGAGTGCGTTTACCATCTTGCATGCGAGACAAGGTGTCGCAAGTTTACGTTGAGAATGAATGAGATGAGAAAAGAAGATTCCGCAGGAAAGTCGCTTATTGTTTATTGTTTGCTTTTTAAGAGTTTTTATGAATTTGGCACAAGGAAGTGAATTCAATTCCATGGAATGTATACTCGCTACTACATTCCAAGATGGAATAATAGAACAAGCACACCAAGCAAGGAGAATTTATCCAAGACTTGTTTCCTAGGATTAGAGTTTAATTTCACTAACTTGTTGAACTTATTTAAGTGTTTTTGTAGTTTTTGTGAAGAAGTATTTTTTATGTTTTCTTTGTGAAACAACCCCTTGATAAGACTTTTACATCATGCTAGAAAAGATAACACCATTCCAATATGGAATGAATGCATGTGCCCCATGGAATAAGGCTATACACAAGAGATCCTTTCATGCCTTTATTAAGTCTTTTTGGATTTTGTTTGAAGATAAGAAGAGAAAGACTCAAAAGGAAAAAGGTCAAAGCTAATGGGGGACTAAGACATAACCCTAAGTTCTCTCATTATGCATAAAATGTGGTCCTATGGTTAATGAGGCATTCTAACCTAAGGAGAAGAAAGAACAAGCTAGAATTCAACTTACTTCGTAAGGAAGTTAAGTTGAATCCAAAGAGAGAAAGGGAACCCTATGGATAAAGCACCAAGGTGCTAAGGCAAGTCAAATAAATGCATAAAGGAATAAGAATGAAGTAATTACCTCATCTTCCCCCCTACAAAACAAATATTAGTATGATGAATAAAAAATGAGAGATTATTACATGGTAAACTTCACAAACAATTCACACTATCCAAGGAAGAGATTTAGTGAACTCCTAAGACAATTACCTAAGCCTAAGGCAACTTATAAGATGGTAACCTTAAAAAGTCAGTAGCTAAACTCAATTTAAGTATTTCTAAAGCTACAAAAGTGAACAAATTAAAACTATGTCTTAGAAAGAAACTAAACCCTAATGAGAGCTAAGGTAAAGCTACATTAAGAAACTTAAAGGGTTAAGTAAACTAAAATGGTATAAACCCTAAGGTGAATAGAAAGTCCAGGGGCTAACACTTAATGAAAGTATCCTATGATGTCACAATAAAAGGGGATGAAGAGATCCAAGTGAAAGAGATCCAAACATTATGTGTAATGGTGTGAGAATGAGAAGAAATGAGTTTTGAACTTCAAAGGAAAGAAAAAGACTTAAAATAAAACTCAAAAATGAATAAAAAGATTTGAAATCCCCATACAAAAACCAGAGGCTTGATGAAGTTTTAAAATGGAATTAGAAATCACAAATGACTTACAAGTAGGGTGATATGGAAGCATTAGGACTAAGGACACCAAAATGTTAAGTATGGAGCACTAAGAAAGCATATGACACTAAATGAAGCCTAAAGACTCATGACTTGAAATGAACACTTGAAAATGTGTATGAAACACTTACGAGATGTATGACAAGGATTTAACATGCATAACATGGCCATAAAGTTGGTTTTGAGGGGTTAAGATGGAGGATGAAGAAGAATTAAGTCAAAAGGAGGCAATGATGACTTATGACTTAAGAAAGCCCTAAAATCAAGAGACAAAGATCCAATGAGGGTGATCTACACTTAAGGACCTCTAATATGACCTACAAGACTCAGAATCAAGACCTTAGAACAATGGCATGAATGCCTTATTCAAAGGGAGATGGAAGAAGCTTCTAAAAGGGACCAAAAGGGACATAAGACTTAAGCAACTTGGGAAAAATATCAAATGACCTAGAAAAATTGTAAAATTTAACATTTGACCTCACTATCCAGAGAATGACATGTGTGCAAAAAATCTCATAAAAAATCCTAATTTTGAATAGTGAAGAATCACTAGAATGAAATTAGGGTTTATGGGACCTATGTGAAGGAATGGACTCCAAAGGACCTAAACAATGACCTAAAAATACAGAGAAAAATATTTTGAGGAAGTGTAAGGAACCATTAAGAGGATGCAAAACGAATGGGGTATTTATCATTTTTTGTTTAGGAGAACAAAAATGTAGAAAATGATGAGTCAAAATGGAGAAATTATGAAACAATTAAAATGAAAATTAATTCTAATCTCAAAAATGGACAAAAATGAAATCCAAAAATATAGAAAATTAGAGAAAATTATGAGGATCCTATATGAATTTAATTGGAATTTTTTTATGCTTTTTGCTATTTTTAAAAATATGAAACAAAAATGATATGAAGTGAGAAAAAGAAATAAAATGGAATAAATGACATTGGGCCTGGGGGGGTGTTTAGTGAAAAAAACAACATGAGTGGGCTTGGTTCAAACACGTTGGGGGTGTCAAAAGGAAATTGAAGAATTTTGTGTTGACTTTAGGGCACGTGAATGGCACGAAATTTTTAATGTGCTGGCAACTTGATGGCCCTTGGATCATATGAATCTAGTGGCTGTGTTATAAAGATAGCTCTGACCTAGGGTTACTATTCAGGTTACCGGAAGTGACCTCCGGTCATCTTCTCCGGTCACCACTGGCCTAGGGTTTCTCCAATTCTTCATGAAAATGAAATCTAAAACCATAACAATGATCGCCTCACTTCACTGATCAAGAATCTACACTCACAATCCATTTAGGGTTCCTAAAATAGCCAAATCGAAGATAAACAAATTGACCTATGAAACTGAAACTACACACTTAGGGTGTCTATCAACTAGCCAGATATTCCAATGCTCCTATTGAGCTCTACAACACATGAAACAATCAAGAAATGTACAATTTTGGATAGTGAATTTTCAGGACATACCTGAATTGCAGAGTGATCAATGTGTTGCTAGAAGACTAAAGGTGAGGCTCCTTAGAATGCTTGAGGTTGGTCTAATGCAACAAAAGTGAAATAAACACTCTGTGATGCGTGGATCTTGACATATTGATGAAAATGCAGTGAAGCTCTTCGATTGTGCAGTGAGGATCCTTGGCAATTGAAGATGATCAAGCCATGGAAATGGATCTAGACATGATGCTGGTGATGAATTGAAGTAGAGGGAAGCAATATTATGGCAATTTGAAGAGCTTGAATCTAAATTGCAGTGAAGATCAACAATGATGCAGTATGTGATTCTTGAAGAATCAAACTGTGCAATGCTTGATGATTAATCTTGAGATGATGAAGATGATCAATGGAGGAAGAATGGAACTAAATCAATGGTGATAAAGCTTGCTCGAATCCATTTGCAGTGGGAGAATTTATAGAGAACTCTTTGCAATTTTTGGTGGTTTTGATCAAAATGAAGTTGAACTTGGCACTGAGGTGAGGACCTTGCTTTATAGAACTCTTAACCATGGTTAATCATCCCTTGGGTTAACTGAGTGAGTGAGGTAGTTATGGCATTTATGCCAGCTGTAACATCCAGAAGCTTCCACTCGAGCTGGATCATATGTGGCAAGCTTCATGAAGTTTATGATGTGGATCAAAGCATGGCAATGAGTAGCATGATCTTCTGACTATAACTTGCAGTGCATTGTGATTTAGCATATGTTTCATGAGGTGCATAGCGAGAAGCATAGTCTAGCAAGTATTCCAATGCAGCCTGATGTGAAGTGCATGGCAATGGTGTGGAGATACATTGAAGAGATCATATCATCTTAGAGCAATGCCTTTGATCTGAATGTGATGAATAATGTCAATGCAAATGAACTGAATTGAATCTATGTGCAATGCCTTACTGATCGTACCTAGAGATCAGGATCCGATACGGCTGGCTTCGAGAGCAGATGAAAGACGATCGGTGAGGAGAGAAAGGGGGTGTACCTGCAAGGCACTCCGATGCTAAAGTAAGTAACCGAGCAAAGAGTGAGCAAGTACGAGATAAAGGTCAGAGAATTGAATACCTGACCCTCCCAAATGAGAGGGTTTATATAAGGGGCTAAATGGAAGATTATTGGTCCATATTGTGAGGCACAGATCGAGGAATCCGTAAAAATAGGTAACGGTCAAAACTAGCCGTTGGGGAACTTTGTCGTGGTCGGTATGCTTGTGGTCGACAGAGGCCACTATTCTCAATTCGGCTCGACGTCGAGCACTTCTATTGAGTTGGTTTGCTTGGCCCAATTGTGGGAATTGGGCCAGTCCAGAACAGGAGCCCCCCAAGTTATTGCTCGTGCGGAAGAGTAGTGACTTAGTAATGATTTCGTGCTTGAGGACGGGCAGTGTCAAGGCTAGGAATTTACGCTGCCGATCTTCGAGGAACGGGCAGCCGGTACGTTGCTCGACGGGAGAATGTGAAACGAAAAGCTGGAATATTTGGGGATTCGCGCTTATTAATGATTTGACGGCTAGCCTAGGGGCTAGAGTGTAGGGGTCACGCATGCTTTCACATGTTTTCCCTCTTATAAATGGGGTTCCCAAGCCCCATTCTGAACTTTTCGCTTCATCTTCTTCTCTGACGCCTTGCTCGTTCAACTGCCACCGCTCCCAGCCGTCGACCACCGCATCTCCTTGCCGACCACCGTTTCCAGAACACATATCTTCTGCAAAAATGTCTTCCCAAGCGCAAGGTACGGTTCCTTTTCGCTGTTTTAGGTGTTTATAGCTTAGGTATCATAGAAATGCATGTGGTTTAGGATAGTTTTAACGGTAGTCTTAGATTTAGAACCGGTAAACTTTAGGACTTCTGCCACCGTAGTCGGTCGGCTGCAAACCCTAACTCATGGTCGACATAGGTGCTGGTCGACCTTGACTTGGGATTTAACAAGTATTTAGGTTAGATCCCGTAATTCATGACGTTGGGCATAAGCCATTGCTCCGAGTGATGGTCAGCCAGGGCTACAGCTCGGGACCCAGTCCCTGAGCTGATGCGCGCCCTTTCACTTGTCGAGCAGTGGAAGGGTGAATTTGATATTCTTAATCGAATTCACTGACACCTTTCCTCTGCTTTTCAGGTGAAAACTCGCTCGTGGATCCATTAGACGTGTCTTCGGAAGAGACGTCCTCGGAAGATTCAGGATCTTCTGCGTCAGTCCCCTCTGGTTCCGGGAGTTCCTCGGGAGATTCGGGCACGAGTACTACAGAAGAAGGAGCATCAACAGATTCGCCCCAGTGTCCCGAACAGACAAAGATCTCGCCCGAAGAATGGGTGGTGGAGGATCTGTTGGACAAGGTGTCCTCATTTTCAAGACCTCGAGCGGAGCCGCTGCCTGTCATCGGCGACCCTGCTGATTGGGTCGTAACTTTCCTGGGAGATGACGACCGCATCTTCTCAGATTTTAGAGGTCGGGCGTTCTCTATGTACGAATATGCAGTCTCGGTCCTGGGGGTAACTTTGCCCTTCAGTGACTTTGTGAGTGCCGTGCTCGGGCACCTATGCGTTGCTCCTTCCCAGCTGCATCCCAATTCATACGCGTTCCTAAAGGCGTTTGAGATGACGTGTGCCCATATGGGTGTTGGTGCCACGCTTCCTCTGTTCTTCCGTCTGTTCTCCCTGCAGCGCCAAGTCGGGCGAGGAACTGATCGGAAGGGGTTCATGTCTTTTAAACAGAGGAAGAAAATTTTCAAGGCCCATTCAGAATCTATCCGAGCCTTCAAAACTGACTACTTTCTAATCAAACCCGCGAGCGCGGTGGCCGTGAGGGTGATGAGATTTTTAGGGATAGACACCGACGAGAACGACGAACCCAAGCTCGACGATCAAGGGCAGGTGATCCCGAGGAGGCTTTGGCTGTTCCCCTTTTCCTGGAGTTACGCCCATTATGAGAGACCTGTTGGTGAGTTCGTCCAGGTGGGGGACTCTTTGAATGACGATGACGCGGCCAGTTTCGAGGCCTTCAGAAGATTGATAGCGTCTTTCACTCCGACCCCCCTGCTGGACGGAGAGGGAAAAGTTATGCTTGAGCAGGATGGGGGGGAAGCTGTGGAGCGTCCCTTGATCGATGTTACCGAATTACTGGCCTGCAATACTGGGCAGGAAGTGTCCGACTTCTTTGGTATATGTTTATTTCTATTAGTCATATCTTTGATTTAATTTTGTCGTCCACGACTAATCTAATCTTTTTCTTTTTTCAGGCTCTCTGTCGAACCCACTTGATAAAATCCATGAACGCCTGCGTCAGCAGCAAAAGAAAAGATCGAGGGTTGTGCAGACCAAGCTGACCGAGACAAGTGGTTCAGGGTCGGGCCCCTTGGTCCAAGGCTCTCCGAGCGCCTCAACTGGCTCTCTGAAGAAGAAACACAAGTCCTCAGCCACTGTGGACTTGACGGCCAACGCTCCTCCGAAGCCGAACCATGGGCTGCCGCCGTGCTTCGTGAAGCGCAATTTTTTCAAGGGGACGAGCATGGAGGTGGACCGTGCGGATTCCTTGTTCCTGGAAGGCATGGATCGCCCTGCCCGGCGGTTGTCCCTGGCCCAGGACGCAAGTGCGGTCATGCGGGTCCTGACAATGGCCTGACTGACGGCCGAAGGGAGTCCTGGACAGGAGAGGGAGATGGGTAGGCTAAAGGAGCAGCTGGCTGCCGCCGAGGTGAAACTGAAGATGACCACCGAAGAGGCTAAAGCCACGACCAAGGAGTTGACTGAACGGGCCAACGTCATTGCCAAGTTGGAGGTTGACAAGAAAAGGGTGTTGGAGCAGAATAAAAAGCTGAAGGACGATTTCTGCCCGAAGGAGGACGAGGATGAAGAGACCAAAAGCATGGTAACAAGGGCTCAGTTTCTTGCTCGGATCGACCAAGACATGGAAGATCTGAACTCATCAACTGAGCTCAGTTTCCAGAATGTGGTGGATCAGATAAGGGTTCTCCATCCCGACCTGACTTTGGACGTTGGTCGAATCAGCTACCTGTACAAGGTCGAGGACGGCCAGATCGTGGTTCCTTCGGACCTGGTGGTGGATGATTCTCAGCCGGGGTCGATCGTTCAGTCTGATCAGCCTGAAGCGCAACCGGAGCAGGAGGAGGCTCGCCAGGAAGAAGGCCGCCCGGAGGACGAGGGCAATTAGTTTCTGGCCTGTGTGCCTTGTAATTTTATGTCTTAGTTTTTCTTTTGGGGCGTAGTCCCCTTTGTAATTAAATATGAACAAGTCGGCCCTTCGAGGTCGCAATTTTGTGTTCACATTCTGATGTTAATTAATGGTCGTTTGTTTTGTTATCTCCGTTGTTCAATTGCTCGTCCGTCGGAGGACAGTTTTCTATATTTTAAATGCTAAGTGTTTGTTGTGCGTTTTTGCACTCGATTGGATGTGATTTAATGTGCACGGGGTTTGTTTGTGTTCCATTGGTTTGGGGGACCAAGTAGATTCTGGAGATTTTACTCCTGGTCGGTGCCCGGGCTAAGGTATTGGTCCGGGCTCCGCAGCTTGAACGTCCCATCGCGAGCTGGGGTTCTGCCTGGTCGTGGTACTTAGGCGACATCGGACTCGTTTGAGTATCCGTCCGTGCGGCAAGTTTCTCTTTCCCTTGAAAGGAGATCCTGCTTGATTATGTCATTTTTGGGCTGTCGTGCTTGTACCTAGGCACGCAGTCTTCAGTCGGTCCTTTCGCTCCTCGCTTGAGATTTGAGCAAGGCGACTTTGTGATTTAGCTGTAACATTGCTTGAGTTTCTCGGTGTTCCAAGGCCAAGCAAGCTCTTCCCCGTGTAAATTTTCTAAATAATAGGCTCCGTTTTCGGTTTTTGCTCGGACGCGATACGGGCCCTCCCAGTTGGGTGTAATCTTTCCCTCGCGGGGATCCCTGTGATTTCTTCTGAGAACAAGACTGCCTACCTCGAACGTTCGTCTTATGACTTTAGAATCATACCGAGCGGCTATTTTCTGTTTGAGAATGGTTTCTCGAAGAGCAGCTTCTGATCGAACTTCTTCGATCAGGTCGAGCTCGTCCCTCAAAGCCTCGGAGTTGGTGTCTTGGTCCATAGGGGATTCTGTGTGTTTGGATAGGACGTGCATTTCTATAGGGATCACTGTAATGCCCAAATAATTATTTATTATTTTTAATATTTAAGTAACTATTTTGGTTAGTAGGAACATTTAATGTCGTAGTAAATTAATCGATAAGTCAGAAATTTAGTCGAAAGTCGTAGAAAAATATTATTATAATTAATTATAATAGTTGTTGTGTATTTAATTAGTGGGCTTGAAAACATGTTTGAATTAGTAAAATAAGGGGGTGTTATGTTAGGCCCATTAGTAATTATAATATATGATTAATTTATTAAAGATAAAATAAAATAAGTTATAGAAAGAAAGAAAAGAAACAGTAGTGGGGAGAAGTTAGCAGAAGAGGAATTCGAGAACTGCTACCTGAACGTAAGAGAACGAAGAACAACCGTCGGAATCGATTCTTAGAGCAACCTTCGATCCAAAATAATAAGGTAAGGGTGGGTTCAATTCTTATAATCGGGTATGAAATCCAATATTATGATTGGGTAGTTTAGGTTGATATGCTTTTGTTGATTTTCGTGGCTGTTATGGAAATTTACTGTCAATCGTTTGTGTCCACGTTGTGTTGTGTTGTAATATTGTTGAGTTTGTGAATCTACATAAATTATAATTAAACTGTGAATTTATTATGTTGAATTTGTATTAGAAATAATTTGGTTCTGGAAGTTGATTTGGGGAAAGAAGATATAGAATTTTGGTAAGGGCCACGGAGGGCCCCACATGCCTTGTAAGATGGCGCAGGCCATGAGGACAAGGCCATGAATATGGCGCAGGACATAAGGCCTAATTGCACTATGGCGCAGGCCATAGATTAAGCATGGCGTGGGCCATGATTTTTGGAGAGAGAATGTGGCGCAGGCCATAGATTAAGCATGGCGCGGGCCATGATTTTTGGAGAGAGAATGTGGCGCAGGCCACCTATCCATGGCGCAGGCCATGAGATAGTGGGGGTCCTGTAGCCACTTTGTGTGTTGTTTATTAATTTAATTAGGAGATTACATTCTTAAGTAATTATATTTTAATTGGTACTAATTAACACTTTAGATAATATTTGGGAATAATATTAAATTATGAGATCATGATTTTGTAAAATAAATTAGAATGTGCGTTAAGTGATTTTATACAGAAGCTTACGTATCAGTGTGATGACAAGGAACATAATAGCAGTAGTGTAGTTTAGAGTTTTTGACAGAAAACAGAATTTAGCAGATATTCTTCTCATAGCAGTGGAATTTTAGACTACTGAATTTTTTTTACAGAATTTCTTAAAGAATTGTATTAACCCCAAAACGTTAAAAATAATGTTGAATTAGTCGGTTTAGCCGAATTAGGCATAAAACTTAGTTGGCCGGAATTTAATGAAATTAATCGGGGTAAGTCGGGTAACTTAAGAGTTGGTTTTTATTACGCTATTTTGTTGAAAATGGGTTGTATAGTCGTATTGTAGGTACAGTCGAATTATTGTATGTTCCGGTTTACGGAATAATTTAAAGTTGCTATGTTGGAGGCTTTTATGCCAAAGTTGATTTCTAATTTGCCTATGTCGTAAAAGTTGTTATATTGTATTTGTTACTATGTTGTTTGCGTTGTAAAGTCACATATCTCATGTAGAGCATTTGCATATTCCGTCGGAGCCGTTGCTCACACCACGTTGGCCTAGATTGGCAATTTAAGTTGAAAGTTGAAGGCTTATGCCTTGATGCCTCGATAACCTGGAAATTGTTTAAGTTGAGAGTCTTACTCCGATTGGTACCACATGCACAATTAGTCGAGTCGCATTAAAGTTGCATTTTACTTGAATTGTTATGTTGATATTCGATATAAGTTGTGAAGTGGTGTTTGTTTATGATCCTAATTCATTATATCGTTTTTCATATATTGCTTATAATTATCGTAACTCACCCCTTCTGTTGAATGTTGTCCTTATGTGACAACGTGCAGGTAATCCTGAGAAGTATCCGGTTACCGTTGGTCGAGTCAGTGGTCAGTCACTCTGATACGTAGCACTCGGGGGGATTGTCGCATGTCTGCTTGTTGATTTTTAATTATTGCTGAATTTTAATTGTTTGAAGGATTATAGTTGTTTACTCCTTATGTTAAGTCGTATTTATGTTGCTTAAAGATGCTAAGAATTATTTTATGAATCCGCTGCGTAAGATTTTATGAAGTTGAATTACTGAAGTGAATGACATTATTTTTGTCGAATTAATAAAAAGTGTTATGTATTTGTTATGATTTCCTTAAAGTGGGAATTGTTTAAAGTTGAATATGTAATATCCCGATTGTAGAAAATTTTACGACTCTGACTTTATTGTTATAATTCGTGGGTAGAAAATGGGGTGTTACATTAGTGGTATCAGAGCAGGTCGGTCTGTCCGTCCAGTTGTCGTGTCGTTACTGTCTAACAATTGTGTATTGTTACTAATTTAACTTTTAGTTGTGTTGTAGTGATAAGTTGAAATGGCTGGGAGAAATGACGCTGCGATGGCTGCCGCAATGCAAGCGATGGCACAAGCTGTGCAGAACTTACCAAATGCTGGTGGAGATGCTGGATCATGTAGCTTGGCGACTTTCCAAAGAGAGAATCCGTCGGTGTTTAAAGGGAAGCATGATCCAGATGCAGCTTTGGGATGGTTGAAAGAGATCGAGAGAATCTTCCGTGTTATGGATTGTACTCCAGCTCAGAAGGTTCGGTATGGTACTCACATGCTAGTAGTCGAAGCTGATGACTGGTGGCTAGAGACTCAGGAGAGGTTGACCGCGGTAGGTGAAGTCATTACTTGGGATGTATTCCGTAGGGAATTCATGAGAAAGTATTATCCGGAAGATGTCCGTGGTAAGAAAGAAATTGAATTCCTTGAGCTGAAGCAGGGAAACATGTCTGTCACGGATTATGCTGCAAAATTTGTAGAGTTGTCCAAATTTTATCCGCATTACACTGGTGCTGGTGCTGAATTTTCAAAGTGCATCAAGTTTGAAAGCGGGTTACGCTCTGAAATTAAGAAGGCTGTTGGGTATCAAAAGATACGCATTTTTACTGAATTGGTTGATAGCTGCAGGATATTTGAAGAGGACAATAATGCTCATTACAAGGTTGTCAATGATCGCAGAGGCAAGCAACATCAAAACTGTGGCAAGCCGTATGATGCTCTAGTTGGAAAAGGGAAACAAAGAGCTGCTCCGGCTCAGAGAGCTAGTGGGGGAGGTGCTCCTGCTGGTATAGTTTGCTTCAAATGTGGTCAGGCACGTCATAAGAGTAACGTATGCACTGCTGAAGTAAAGAGGTATTTTTGTTGTGGTAAGACTGGGCATGCAATAGCTGATTGTAGGCATAAGGAAATGATTTGTTTTAATTGTGGCGAAGAAGGGCATATTGGAAGTGTAACACGGTGGGAGAACTGACTTTAGTTACATGTTGCGGATAGCAAGAGTCGCCACCGACTTTTATTTTATCCAAAGGAAAGGCATAAAAGAACAGGAAAGACCCTTAAAAGATTTTTGGATCCGGGGGGTAGGTTATGTAAAGGGAAGGTGTTAGCACCCTTTACATCCATGGTTATCCATGGGCTCTTAGTTACTTAGCTCACTTTAAAATGTTTTTTGAAATGTGTAGTGTGTGTTTAGAAATTTTCTTAAGTGTTTTATAATGATCCATGTACGGATATATATAAAAACTTTGTTTTGAAAATTGCTTGAAGAATGTGAAGTGTTTGAAATGTTTTGAAGAGTGAGCAAGTACATAAGAGGAACCTACCCTAAGTTAAATCTTTTCTGTTCTTAAATATCCTTTAAATGGTAAGATTATCCCTATTATTAAGGAATAGGTAGTCATTACCTTGGATGTGTGAGGGACAAGTGTAGGGACATTTGTTTATTTAGGCAACTGTGAGGTGTATAAGCAATTCGAAGGGACTTATCATCTTTATTCGAAAGGGACAAGATCATTACGAAGGCAACATCCGAAGGGACTTGATCTTTTTATCTGTTTAAGGGACTAGATGATGTGAGATGAGGGACTTTTCTTTATACACCCTACTTGACCTTTTGTTTAGGCAACTTGAGAGGTAACCCTTAAGAAGTGAGATGGCGATCCAGGATCGACTTACGTGTGTGAGTGTATGAGTTCAAATATTTATCTTTAAGGTTTACAAATAATTTACAAGTTATAATATAATTAGAATTTCACAAAAAGAAAATTAGGGTTTGTAAAAATTATTAGGTTTTAGGGTTTTAGAAATTTATAAAATAGAATTAGGGTTTTATTTATTAATTTACAAAATAAATCAAATTAATTTACAAATTATATATATACAAAAAATATTTTTAGAAAAAAGAAAATATGAAGTTTTAAGAATATTGAATAAAAAGTATTTTAATAATATGTATAAATTATATTTGCTAATTTAAATAAAATAGAAATAATTAAAATAAGAAAATAATGAAAAATTGCTCAAAAAAGAAAGGACCTGGGATTTGAACCCAGGTCCCTTACCTCCAAACGCAGCACCAAAACCACTCTGGCCAGCATGCACTAGTGATAGAGATTGAGATCCACATGCTTTTGTTTCACATCCTGTAAAAATCACAACAAAGCAAAAAAATAACACAAAAAGGGCCTGGGGGGATTCGAACCCAGGACCCTCAACCAAACAAACACACACTCCAACCATCCAGCCAGAAGGGCGCACCTGTATGTATAATCATCACAAATAATAATATATTAAGTCCTGTGAATAAGTGAGAAAATGAAGCAAAAAGAATGCTGCCTCCAGGAATCGAACCCAAGCCTTGAAGCAATACACGCGCATCCATCACCACTGGGCCAAGCAAGCTTCTGTGAAACAAATTAACAACAATACAATAAAATATTAAGACAAATATTTGAATTCCAGAATGCGCGCCAGGGTCTTCGTCTTCTTCCTGGCTACCTTCGAATTTTGTTGCGAAATCACCTACGCATTTTCCTGCGAGTTCTTGACATTCATAACCTGCGAATTTCAAACAACAAGCAAACGGTACAATTTCTTCCAATTGATTAGGGCATTGTGATTCCCAGAGCTCACACAATCATCCTATGTTTTTCAAATTCATTTATATTAGGTTTAGTGTGAAGCCCTAGAAGCTTGGCCGAAACCCTAACAATGGCAATTCCTTAAACCTGTATCAAAACTTCAATTAAACAGCCCATAAACAATCAACAACTCATTACAAACATGAAACAATGATCAAATTTCATTTATAACACACAAATATAAGAAAACGAAAAAGCCATCAAAGCATGAAAAGTTTGATTCGGGTTATGCATTATGTCGTGTTTTTGATGCTTTTAATGATTGGAATAGGTTCAGTGATGTCCATAGAACATGTATCAACCTTCGAATTGCCTTGAAAGAGCTTGAAGAGTGAAATCCGAATTGTGTTTTTGGTGAGTTTTGGAAAATTGGAAACTTACTCTTGAGGCAGAATTCTCGTGTCCTATGCATTTGTGTGGTTTGTGTATTTATAGTTGGATGAAACTAGGTCAAAAAATTGAATGGTTGTTTGGACTTTTTGGATTCAAAAGATTGAAAAAGATCATGGCTTGAATTTAAAATATTTTTGAATGAAACCTTTCTATCTTAAGACAATCACTATCAATTGCATATCAATCTGATCCAATTCATGTTTATGACTTTCTAGAATCAAAATATATTTTAAATCTTCATATTTTATATTTTATTTGAATTTAAAATGATTTTTAATATAAAAAATCATAATAAATAAAATAAATAAAATAAAATTATGAAAATATTAAATAAATTTCGTGCATGATGTCATGGAACACCTTGGGTCACAAAAAGTTCAGCCCATTTGAAGAATTATGGTTTTAAGACCCTATTTACTTCATAAACCACCCAAATATTTCCCAACTTTGCAAGGGCACAAATCCTTCAATTTTAATGCTATGAGGGTGTTCTTGGAAATTTTGGAAATCTTAAAGAGTCCTCTAACCAACCCCACTAGTTTCATGTCCATATCATTTACCATTCTCAAGTTATGCCCTTTTGAAGTTGTTGACTTTTTGTTGACTTTCAAAAGGACCTATAATGTCTTAGCTCATACCTTCCAAATGAAGCATTTTTGGGCTTGGATTGTGAGACACAAAGTTGTAGAGAATTCAATTTCCTTCAAAATGAGCTTTGGATGGGAAAAATTTGATGGAGCATGTGAAAGTTATGGCTGGTCAAAGTTCAGTTGACTTTTCCTGAGGAAACCCTAATTTAGAAACTCCTGATTCCTGATGATCTGAAATCTCCTTGATGAATCATGATCAACATTTGATAAAATGATTAATTTTACTTCATATACTTGATGTTGTCAAAAAATCATGAAGTTTGACTTTGGTTTGACCACAGTTGACCTCAGTTTGACCTTTTAACTGTTTTGACTGATTTTGACCTATCTGATCATCTGACTGAGCAAACCTTTGGGAAAAGTCTTGAAACTTGTCATGGGGATTCTTAAACACATATAAGATGTTATGAAGCTTACTTGAAGTCTTGGAAGTCCATTTAGCCTGATTAAAGTCAAAACCCTAGTTTTAGATGCACTGCTTAGGAGGATGCATTGTCTGAGGGAATTGTCAAATCTTCTGACTAATTGTGAACTTTGTGAACCTCATAAGATGTCTTGTGAACCTTGTGAACCTCATGGGAGGTCTTGTGAACCTCATAAGATGTCCTGTGGACTTTGTGAACCTTGTGAACCTCTTAGTACACAAAGTCTTTTTTTGTGAGGGCAAATTTTGGGGTGCAACAGCTGCCCCTGTTCAATTTTCTGAAACCTGAGGGGTTAGATTGGTATATGTGCCAGTCATGACCTGGAAGGTTGAAGGGGATTGAACACAAAAGCCCAAAAATTTGCACTCATCGGTGCGTAGAGTGATACTGATGACTAGATGTAGATGCTTGAGTGGGCTTAAAGATGCCACTTGGAGAAAAGGAGATGGGCTTAGAGATGCCATATGGAGAAAAATTCTTCAAACATACTTCTTGGAGAGTCAAGTAGTCCAAAGTATGAAGATATAGCTTTTTGGGAAGATAAACAACGGCCCCAGGTAAGAGTATGACTTTTGGTAGGATAAACAACGGCCCAAAGTCAAGATAGCTTTCAGGAGGATAAACAACGTCCTGAGGTATAAGTATAACTTTTGGAAGGATAAACAACGGCCCAAAGTCATGATAGCTTTCAGGAGGATAAACAACGTCCTGAAGTCATGATAGTTTTCAGGAGGATAAACAACGTCCTGAGGTATAATGATAGCTTTTAGGAGGATAAACAACGTCCTGAGGTATAAGTATAACTTTTGGGAGGATAAACAACGGCCCAAAGTCATGATATGGCTTTTGAGAAGATAAACGACGTCTCAAGATAGCCTGCGGGAAGATAAACGACGTCCCGAGATAATGAGATAACCTTTGAGAAGATAAACCACATCCCAAGGTAACAAGTTGTTGATGAAGTTTGTCTGCTGGAGAATTAATCTGCAAAACAAGATTAGTTTTATGCAAATATCATAATGTATATAATATTTTGCAAGATAATATTAGTTTATGCATTATGTATGCATGTATAGTATGATGCACTTAAGTAATGTATTATGTATTTATGTATATGTATGTTATGGTATGATGTAAATGATGTATGTATCATGTAGCTTGAAGCGTCTGGAAATCTTCGTATAACAACTGCTGGCCCGGGAAAATAAATTCCGATTTGTTGCTGAAGAATATGAGGAACTCGTTCCCGTTTGATAATATAGTATTCATAACTTCCCGTCTTCGTTCGATAGTAAGGTATCCATAACCTCCCGTCTTCGTTCGTCGTACTCCTATTGGAGGAATAAATTCCCGATTATCCTTCTGAGGATAAAAGAGATGGACATAAATTCCAGGGGAGATGTGACTCGAAGTATCTATGAAGATGGATTTGCCCTACTAGGGGACTTGTAGCTGTCTGGTGGGGATGAACCGGCGAAGCTTCGTTGAATTCCTTCCCTCGTTCGTCCTTAATAAATACTATTACTGTATTTTCATGCATTTCTGGTAAACATCAATCATATTAAGCATTTATGCATTTCTGGTAAACATCAATCATATTCAAAAGCATACATACATTCAAACACAACCAATGGACGTTTCACTTATGTAAATAGGGTAAAAGTAAATCTGGATTCAAAGATGAAATTTTATTTATATCACAAAGTGATCTATACATAGGCAAGTTGGTACAAGGAGACAGAAATCCTAGTAAGAGGAATTCGTCATAAAAACAAAGAAAATCAGCTATGTGGGAAATAATCCTATTGTGTTTCAATTCTACTATTGCCATTATCTTCAAGTATCTCATCTTCTGCTGTCGAGCCGGAAACAATTGGATTGAGCTTTATCTGTTCGAGCTTGAGTAAGTAGCACAACTGGTTGTAGTTCCATGGGTGATCCAAACAAGACATAGTCATACGCTTTAATCCCTGACTTTTGCCTGGATTGCCTTTTCAGGTTTTCAATCCACCGGGATACCCTTTTTTGCCCAAGCCGCCTTTTCAGGTTTTCGACTTGCCGGGTGTACATTTTTTTTATATATATCCCTAATTTTTGCCCGAACCCTTTTGGTTCGCCGGGATGCCCTTATTTTTGCCTAGGTCAGTCAACCTAGCGGGTCTCTTTTTATGCGTAGTATTTTTTAACTATGTCTGCGTTTACAGGCTGTGGGAAGTCTTTACCATCCATAGTTATAAGTATCATGGCACCTCCTGAGAATACTGTTTTGACCACAAATGGCCCTTCATATGTAGGAGTCCATTTTCCCCTAGGATCACCCTGTGGTAATATGATACGCTTGATTACCAAGTCACAAGCCTGATATACCTTTGTCTTAACCTTCTTGTTGAAAGCCTTAATCATCCGTTTCTGGTACATCTGGCCATGACAAACTGCTGCTAACCTCTTCTCATCAATCAAATTTACCTGGTCAAGTCGGGTCTGAATCCACTCATCTTCATCCAAGCCTGCATCCTTCATAATTCTCAAGGAAGGAACCTGAACTTCAATGGGCAGAACTGCTTCCATACCATAGACTAAGGAGAATGGGGTTGCCCCTGTTGAAGGACGTATTGTAGTACGATAACCATGAAGAGCAAATGGTAACATCTCATGCCAATCCTTATAAGTGACAGTCATCTTCTGTATAATCTTCTTAATGTTCTTATTAGCAGCTTCTACTTCCCCATTCATCTTCGGACGATACGGAGAAGAGTTGTGATGCTTAATCTTGAACTGCGTGCAGAGATCAGTAATCATAGTGTTGTTCAGATTAGATCCATTGTTAGTAATAATCCTTTCAGGGATGCCATACCTACATATGAGATTATTCTTAATGAATCGAGCCACAACATTCTTAGTAACAGATGCAAATGAAGCTGCCTCTACCCACTTAGTAAAGTAATCAATAGCAACCAGGATGAAACGATGTCCATTAGAAGCAGTTGGCTTGATCTCACCAATCATATCAATGCCCCACATGGCAAAAGGCCAAGGAGAAGTCAACACATTCAATGGTGATGGAGGTATATGTACTTTATCAGCATAGATTTGACACTTGTGACACGTTCTAGAATGTTGATAGCAGTCAGCTTCCATGGTAGACCAATAGTAACCTGCTCTCAATATCTTCTTTGCCATAGTATGACCACTAGAATGAGTGCCAAAGATCCCATCATGCATATCTTCCATAATCTCAGTTGCTTCCTTCTTTTCCACACAACGAAGCAAAGTTGAATCATGATTGCGCTTGTACAAAATTCCATTACTCAAAAAGAACTTAGCAGAAAACCTTCTCAGAAACTTCCTATCTTTGACAGATGCCCCTTCAGGGAACTCTTGAGCTTCAAGATATCTTTTCACCTCATGGAACCAAGGCTTCTCCTCTACTTCTTCAGTGTCAATCTCATTGCAGTATGCAGGCTTTTCAAATCTATCAATAGTAATCTTGGGAGCTTCATCATCCCAGCTGATCTCAAACATGGATGCCATGGTGGCTAATGCATCTGCCAACTGATTCTCTCTTCGTGGAATATGTCCAAAGGTAATCTATTTGAAATGTGGGATCAAAGACAACACATGTTCTCTGTAAGGAATGAGATTATCATGCTTGGTATCCCAATCTCCTTTAATCTGACTTACTACCAAGGCTGAATCTCCATACACGTCTAGGAACTGAATCTTCATATCAATGGCAACTTTGATACCCAGGATACATGCCTCATACTCAACCATGTTATTAGTACAATAGAAACAATGTCTGGCAGTAATCGGGGTATGACAATCTTCAGGGGAACTGATCACAACACCAACACCATTACCATGTGCATTAGAAGCTCCATCAAAAACCATAGTCCATCGGGATCCTTGTTCAGGTCCGTCATATTGTCCAGGTTCTTTGGTAATAATCATAATGTCTTCATCAGGGAACTCAAAACTCATTGACTGATAATCATCCACTGCTTGATGATCAACTATAACACTTCCCTTAATGGCCTTCTGAGTGGTATACTGTATATCATATTCTGTCAAGATCATTTGCCATCTTGCTATTCTTCCGGAGAGAGCAGATTTCTCGAATATATACTTGATTGGATCCATTTTTAAAATCAACAAGGTAGTATGGGTCAACATATACTGTCTTAGTCGGCGAGCAGCCCATGCCAAAGCGCAGCAAGTTTTCTCGAGCAGTGAGTATATTGTTTCACAGTCGGTAAAATTTTTGCTAAGGTAGTATATTGCCTGCTCTTTTCGACCAGACTCGTCATGTTGCCCCAACACGCACCCCATTGAGTTGTCTAATACTGTTAAGTACATAATCAAGGGTCTTCCATCAACTGGTGGCATCAAAATTGGAGGTTCTAGGAGATATTTCTTGATTTCATCAAAGGCAGTCTGGCACTCATCATTCCACTCCATTACCTGATCTTTCTTCAACAAATTGAAGATTGGCTCACAGGTAGCAGTTAATTGGGAAATAAATCTTGCAATGTAATTCAATCGTCCCAAGAAACCTCTTACTTCCTTCTCAGTACGGGGAGCTGGCATCTCTTGTATCGCTTTCACTTTAGCAGGATCTACTTCAATACCTTTTCCGCTGACAATGAAACCCAGGAGCTTTCCAGATCTAACTCCAAAAGTACACTTGTTTGGGTTCAATCTCAACTTGTATTTCTTCAACCTCTCAAACAACTTATGCAGATGATCAAGATGTTGCTCTTCATTCTGGGACCTGGCTATCATATCATCCACATACACATCTATCTCATAATGAATCATATCATGAAACAAAGCCACCATAGCACGATGATATGTTGCCCCTGCATTCTTCAAACCAAATGGCATCACCTTATAACAAAAGGTGCCCCACTGTGTAACAAATGTTGTCTTCTCCATATCTTCAGGTGCCATCTTGATTTGATTGTAACCAGAGAAACCATCCATAAAAAAGAAAACCTTGTGTTGAGCAGTGTTGTCTACCAGAACGCCAATATGAGGAAGTGGAAAGTCATCTTTGGGGCTGGCCTTGTTCAAATCCCTGTAGTCTACACACATACGTACCTTACCATCTTTCTTAGGTACCGGCACTACATTTGCAACCCATTGAGGATAAGAAGTCACAACTAAGAACCCTGCATCAAACCGTTTCATTACCTCTGCCTTAATCTTCTCTGACATTTCAGGACGCATACGACGAACCTTCGGCTTCTTTGGACGACAATCTTCTTTTACTGGTAAACGATGAACCACAATGTCTGTATCCAACCCTGGCATATCTTCATAGGACCAAGCAAAGATCTCCACATTATCATGTAACATCTGAATCAGCCTGCTCTTGACACTATCCTCTAATTCAGCCCCTATCTTGACCTCTTTCCTGTTTTCTTCAGTTCCCAAATTCACAACTTCGACTGGCTCTTCATGTGGTTGTATAGCTTTCTCCTCTTGTTGTAACAACCTAGCAAGCTCTACAGGTACTTCAAAATCGTCCTCATTTCCGTCTTCAGCTTGATAGATCGGATTCTCGAAATTATAATTGGCAATAGTAGAACTGTTATCAACAGGATCCAGAGTGGATGAGGATCTGCATTTTAGTGATGTGGGTGTGTGTAAGAACACATAGCTGATAAAACAAAAATAAAAGAAAAGAAAGACAAGGAACACAATATTTACGAAAACGAAACGTCCACTGATTTTTATTGAATGAAGTATGCAAATGAAATGACATCCCGTAACAAGCACACCATTGTGCCCCGGGTAAGGCACAAGGCTTAAGAGTTTAATTGTTCAAAAATTACAAATTTTAAAAGTAACAACACAGTAATAGTATTTACTCCTGACTAAAGGAGATAGGAATAACATCTTCAACTTTCCAATTATTGAGCCCAGCACCCACAGTAGGAAAAATCCAAGCATCCAAATTGTAGTCTTCATCATAGTCACCCACAGCATTGATCTGATCTTTCATAATCCCCTGATTGGTGATACGAACAGTACGAGCACGATGAACAGCCTTCTGGGACTCTGCAGTGAAACCCAAACCAAATTTGTTAGACTTGTAAGGGATGTCAGGAAGCTGAACCCAAATAGTACAACTACCTTCATCCACCATAGCTCTAGCATCTTTGAGGGAGGCCATTGTAGGAGGTACTCTGGTGACCACATGAACTTTCTTGACAACAGGAGGAGCTTCATAATTGTTAACAATCCAAGGAACCACTTCAAACGCCTGGCACGGAGTTTCAACATATTCACCTTCCACTTCAAGATACTTAAAGGTGTTCACATGGCTAACTATATATCCTTCCTCCCCATACACAGTGACAACTTTTCCTTCTACCGGATATCTCAGCTTCTGATGTAAGGTGGAGGTTACAGCACCTGTCCCATGGATCTAGGGACGCCCAAGCAAACAAGAATACGAAGGACGAATATCCATCACATAAAAAGTAGCATTGAAGACCTGAGAACCTACTTTGATTGGGAGATCAATTTCCCCATGCACCACTTTTCTTAAACCATCAAAAGCCTTCACCACTATATTACTGGGCTTCAACACAGCATCTTCAGGACTAAGCTTATTCAGGACTTCTTTGGGCAACACATTCAGCGAGGAACCATTGTCTATTAGCACATGTGACAGGGTAGTGCCCCTGCATTCAATAGAGATATGTAGAGCCCTGTTATGATCCCTCTTGGCAGGAGTTAAATCAGCATCGGAAAAACCTAACGCATTATCATAGGTCAAGTGTGCAACACAATTTTCAAACTGGTCAACAGAAATTTCATTTGGTACATGAGCAATCTTCAGAAACTTGATCAAGGCTTTGGCATGAGCCTCAGAACACAACAATAAAGACATCATAGAAATCTTGGAGGGAGTATGCCCCAATTGATCCACAATGTCATAATCACTCTTGCGTATGATCTTCAGTACTTCTTCCATCTGCTTAGAAAGATCATCAGCAGCTGGCACATCAGTTGGTATAGGTTCAATAACAGGACCTTTGCCCCGAGCATCAGCAGTAGAGGTAGTAATTGGAGTAGCTGTATTCTTGGAAGTAACTGGAGGAGAGAAGACTCTTCCACTTCGTGTGATCTTACTTGATCCAGCAATATTATCAACATCAAGGTTTTCATCAGCAACTGGCGTATCAGCTAAAGGTTCCTGCTTAACACCATGGATATAAACATCGGACCCATAATGCCAAGGCACAGCTTTATCAGAAGTGTACGGAATAGGACCAGGAGTGGTAATGATCATAGGAGCCACTCTAGCTTCAGCAACAATCTTCACAGGGCCTTCAGCAGTAATCTTAATTGGACCCTTATGAGTGATTTTTACAGGTCCCTTAGAAGTAATCCTTACCGGCACTTTATCAACCATATCCACCTCTTCAACCTTCGCACCTTTAGTTATATGATCAACCATGCTTTCCACAGAAGGTGGTGTCCTCTCAAACACTATGGTATAATTATTCATGAGGCGTTGAATTTCGTCCTTCAACCTCCAGCAGCTATCCGGCTTATAGGTACAATATAAAAAATCTTCACGACAACCTGGAAAGAACCCAGCTTGTACCAACTTCTTCTTAATAACAGACAATGGTGTAGTCAACTCTATAACTGAGGAAATATGAGAATCTTCATCAATGGCATTGACAATCTTCTCATGATTTGGCATGGGAGCATTAATCACATTTGGAGTACCCGGAGGGTCAAACTCAATCTCTCCAGCATCAATCATATCCTGAATTTTGTTCTTCAATACCCAGCAACTATTGGTATCATGTCCCTGACAATTCGAATGATATGCACATCGTGCATTAGGATTATACCTGGGTGAGGTAACATTGGGATTCTGAGGAGGATCCCTCAAAGTGATAAGTTCACCCTTCAACAAGTGTTGCAAGGCTTGGGCCAGTGACATGTTGATCTTAGTGAACTGCCTTTTATTCCTCTGTTGATTTCCTTGTGGTGTCTCTGGTGTTGCAGAAGTTGGATTGGAGATATGAACTGCACTCACAGACTGATGCCTTCTATTACAATCAGGTTGACCATAAACAGCATTTGACTCTTTCTTCCTACTGGGAGGCTTCTTTGCAGTACTTGATGAAGAAGCACCCACCTGGATCTTGCCACTCCTTATACCACTTTCTACGCGCTCTCCTGTCATTATCAACTCAGTGAAGCCAGATGATGAGCTTCCAATGAGATGACTGTAAAAAGGACCATTCAGCGTACACATGAACATATCCACTAACTCCCTGTCAGTTAGAGGGGGTTGTACTCTTCCAGCCAAATCTCTCCACTTCTGGGCATACTCCTTGAAGTTTTCTTTAGCACCCATAGACATGCTCTGTAGTTGCACGCGAGTAGGGGCTAGATCAGCATTGTATTGATATTGCTTATAAAAGGCTTCAGCAAGATCATTCCAATCACGGATGTTGACACTCTCTAACTGATAGTACCATTCCAATTGATCTCCAGATAAGCTCTCTTGGAAGAAATGGATCCACAACTTCTTATCAGCAGTATGGGGTTGGATTCTCCGGACATAGGACCTCAGATGCAGCTTGGGACAAGAAACACCATCATAAACTACGAAGGTAGGAACCTTGAAACCAATGGGTATGACTACCCCAGATATCAAACTCAGGTCTTCAAAATCCAGCCCAAAAGACTTTTGCAATTCCATAGCATCCATTCTATCCACCAGCATTTTGAACTTATCTTCATTAGGCTCATGATAGTAGTTAGCTTCAGAATCAGAGTCCCCCATTGTATTGTGGATACTGCCTCCCTCTTTATCAGACTCTTCAGACTCATAATCTTCAACCTGTTCTTTGGTCTTGACAGGACCTCTGAACCTTCTTCCCATGTTGATCAGGCCACCTGACCTTCTAGTCTTCTTAGTCTTCTTGGCCAGCAGTGTCTTCAATTCATCCTGCCCCTTGGACAAGTTCAGGATTAGCTCTTGGAACTGTGCATTTTGTGCCTGGAGATCCTTAACTGTTTGTTCAAGAGCCATTGCTGAAATAAACAGTGAGAAGATGAGAAACATGTGCACAATAAACCTGTGATGCAATGATATGGTATGTAAATGCGTATGCAATGTTTTCAAGGACCGCAGGATTTAAATTTGCTTAAACAATCAAGAAGGTAAACTTTTATTAGTAATAAATTTGTTTGCCCTTTGGGCTTACAAAATGAAATGAAATAAATACAAAAGATGGGGTTTTAAGTCTCCCATGGACGTTTCCTCTTTGTGTTGAGGTATGAGTTGAGATTCTGCTCCTCGTGAAGTTGCTTTGTTAGCTCCAGGATTCTTTCTTGACTTGCTTTGTAATGTGTCTCGAAAGTATCCATTTGCTCCTTCAACTGGATCCAGGACCTCTGTAAGTCTTCCATGTCAGTGGGCATATCTGGATGAAGGATGGTATAAGAGGTATCTCCTTCAGCAACAGGCTCCATAGTAACTGGCAGGATGGCTGGATATGGCATCATGAGAGTCTGAGCACGAGATCGCACCCATCTGAGGTAAGCTTCCATAGGAATAGTGTACTTAGGCTCCAGAGTCTCGTTGTCAACCTTGTTCACTTTTCCCCATGCTCGTATGAACCTCTGACGGTAACCTTGCAGATCATTGTCGTAGTCAAATACAATACCCTGAATCAACATGTCATGTGGACCATCACTCCGAGCATAACCAAACTGTCGTAAAGCTAAGGAAGGGTTGTAAGTAATGCCTCCTCTTATGCCTAGAAGTGGCACATTAGGAAACTCCCCACAACGGTCAATGATAGTAACGTTCTCCATAGATCTGGAGCACCAATGAATATCTGAATGCGAGAGTGACATAATCCTTTTGGACCATCTGAACCCTTGCTCATTCTTCATCACTGATCGAGGAAGGTGAGAAATAAACCACCTAGATAGCAGAGGTATGCAGCACATCAGAGTTCCTCGTGCCTTTGTAGTACAAGTATGAAGAGAATGCAGGATGTCTCCAAGTACTGTAGGTACTGGATTGTGACTTAGAAATATATTGATGGCATGCACGTCTATGAACTGATCAGGATTGGGGAACAACACTAAGCCATAAATCAACAAGGCTGAGATCTCCTCAAAAGCATCATAGCTCATAGCTTTCAAGAACACTTGAGCCTTCTCTATCAATACCTTAGCAAGAATACCCTTAACTCCGCTTCTTGTTTCTAGAACAATGTCAGACTTCTTCAGATGTAGAGCTGCAGCAATAACCTCAGGTTTAGGCTCTTTTTCCAAGCCTTTGAATGGTTTCTGATCAAGAACAGGTATACCCAGAAGTTTGGAGAATTCTTCCATTGTAGGAACCAGCTGATAGTCAGGGAATGTGAAGCAATGGTGCTTAGGATCAAAGAACTGAAACAGAACACTCATCATGTCTTCATTGAACCCTGAAGTGACTAGATCCAGTAGCTGACCATGTCTCTTGATGAACTGAGAGTTTTCAGACACTTGAGAAACCAACTCCTTAAGCTTAGGAGGTATGCCTACAAAGTTGATCCTGATAGTATTCCTACGAGCAGAAGCCATGACCTGCAATCAAAGAACAAAGATAAATCCTTTGGTCCTTGAAATGGTTAGTGAAAATGCTATGCTTATGATGCATGATGATATTATGATGTTATGCTCAATCACAAACATGTGGCACACACAAACAAGTCACACAATAGCCCTAGGTTTAAAGGCTTGCATGAGGTTCAAAGGTAAGTACCCTCCCCTGAAGTTTAGTTGGTTCATCCTGTCCTATAAAGTAACCAGGTTCTAAGGGATCTCAATATCATTGATCCTTCACAAGGGTGGTTGTTCAGTAGGCAACTTACTTGCCAACCAAAACCCTCCAAGTTTAAGATCTCAATGAGTGTAGTATCGAGTATCAACCAACTTCAGTCTTCATCAAAGCCGGTTATCTCACTACTTTCTAAAGGCCAAGATGGGATAACTAGGGTTCTAAAAGTTAGTTAGTGTATTGACAACATATGGCAGCCTCATATTATCCTCAACTTGACTTAAGGAACATAAGCACCAACCAAGAAGTCACACTAACTATGGCCACCATATCAACCATATCGGTATACGCCGTACAGTTTCCTTGGTCTATTGCCATTTACCTAAGGTACACTAGATCCGGGTTAGGATCTTTCACACATAAGAGCCCAACAAGTAAGTATAAAGCAAACAAGGCAAACAATTTTAAAGTGATCTAATTCCTAAGGGTACCCCTCTTTAATATTAAATCCCCAGCAGAGTCGCCAGTTCTGTAACACGGTGGGAGAACTGACTTTAGTTACATGTTGCGGATAGCAAGAGTCGCCACCGACTTTTATTTTATCCAAAGGAAAGGCATAAAAGAACAGGAAAGACCTTTAAAAGATTTTTGGGTCCGGGGGGTAGGTTATGTAAAGGGAAGGTGTTAGCACCCTTTACATCCATGGTTATCCATGGGCTCTTAGTTACTTAGCTCACTTTAAAATGTTTTTTGAAATGTGTAGTGTGTGTTTAGAAATTTTCTTAAGTGTTTTATAATGATCCATGTACGGATATATATAAAAACTTTGTTTTGAAAATTGCTTGAAGAATGTGAAGTGTTTGAAATGTTTTGAAGAGTGAGCAAGTACATAAGAGGAACCTACCCTAAGTTAAATCTTTTCTGTTCTTAAATATCCTTTAAATGGTAAGACTATCCCTATTATTAAGGAATAGGTAGTCATTACCTTGGATGTGTGAGGGACAAGTGTAGGGACATTTGTTTATTTAGGCAACTGTGAGGTGTATAAGCAATTCGAAGGGACTTATCATCTTTATTCGAAAGGGACAAGATCATTACGAAGGCAACATCCGAAGGGACTTGATCTTTTTATCTGTTTAAGGGACTAGATGATGTGAGATGAGGGACTTTGCTTTATACACCTTACTTGACCTTTTGTTTAGGCAACTTGAGAGGTAACCCTTAAGAAGTGAGATGGCGATCCAGGATCGACTTACGTGTGTGAGTGTATGAGTTCAAATATTTATCTTTAAGTTAATGATCTAGATCAATTTTAAGTACAAGTATGTTTCACACTCCCTATTTTACTAACCATAGCATTTAAAATTAAATATTAAAAATTACTACAACTATTACATATGAGATACAATTACATAATAATAATAAATAAGCAAATAAATAATAATAAATAATTGGGTTAGTAGCAATAATAATAAAATAAAAATCATATAATATATAAATAAATGGGGTTAGTAATAAAATAAATAAGAATAAAATAAAGAAATTAGCATAATAATGAATAATAAATAAAAAGTTCAATTTTTAATAAATAATTATTTTTTAAGATTTTAAGGAGAACAATAAGCAATTCATACTATATACTAATTATTATAAAGATTTAAATTTATATACATGTTATAAAAATAATGGTTAATTATAATTAAAAATAAATAAATTATATTTATAAGATTAAATTAGGAGTTTTTAATTGTTTTAAACATAACCTAAAACTATTTACATGCAAAAACTATATTAAATAACAATTATAAACAAATTATAAAATAATGTACATAATTAAAGTTTACAAATAATTTACAAGTTATAATATAATTAGAATTTCACAAAAAGAAAATTAGGGTTTGTAAAAATTATTAGGTTTTAGGGTTTTAGAAATTTATAAAATAGAATTAGGATTTTATTTATTAATTTACAAAATAAATCAAATTAATTTACAAATTATATATATACAAAAAATATTTTTAGAAAAAAGAAAATATGAAGTTTTAAGAATATTGAATAAAAAGTATTTTAATAATATGTATAAATTATATTTGCTAATTTAAATAAAATAGAAATAATTAAAATAAGAAAATAATGAAAAATTGCTCAAAAAAGAAAGGACCTGGGATTTGAACCCAGGTCCCTTACCTCCAAACGCAGCACCAAAACCACTCTGGCCAGCATGCACTAGTGATAGAGATTGAGATCCACATGCTTTTGTTTCACATCCTGTAAAAATCACAACAAAGCAAAAAAATAACACAAAAAGGGCCTGGGGGGATTCGAACCCAGGACCCTCAACCAAACAAACACACACTCCAACCATCCAGCCAGAAGGGCGCACCTGTGTGTATAATCATCACAAATAATAATATATTAAGTCCTGTGAATAAGTGAGAAAATGAAGCAAAAAGAATGCTGCCTCCAGGAATCGAACCCAAGCCTTGAAGCAATACACGCGCATCCATCACCACTGGGCCAAGCAAGCTTCTTTGAAACAAATTAACAACAATACAATAAAATATTAAGACAAATATTTGAATTCTAGAATGCGCGCCAAGGTCTTCGTCTTCTTCCTGGCTACCTTCGAATTTTGTTGCGAAATCACCTACGCATTTTCCTGCGAGTTCTTGACATTCATAACCTGCGAATTTCAAACAGCAAGCAAACAGTACAATTTCTTCCAATTGATTAGGGCATTGTGATTCCCAGAGCTCACACAATCATCCTATGTTTTTCAAATTCATTTATATTAGGTTTAGTGTGAAGGCCTAAAAGCTTGGCCGAAACCCTAACAATGGCAATTCCTTAAACCTGTATCAAAACTTCAATTAAACAGCCCAGAAACAATCAACAACTCATTACAAACATGAAACAATGATCAAATTTCATTTATAACACAAAAATATAAGAAAACGAAAAAGTCATCAAAGCATGAAAAGTTTGATTCGGGTTATGCATTATGTCGTGTTTTTGATGCTTTTAATGATTGGAATAGGTTCAGTGATGTCCATAGAACATGTATCAACCTTCAAATTGCCTTGAAAGAGCTTGAAGAGTGAAATCCGAATTGTGTTTTTGGTGAGTTTTGGAAAATTGGTAACTTACTCTTGAGGCAGAATTTTCGTGTCCTATGCATTTGTGTGGTTTGTGTATTTATAGTTGGATGAAACTAGGTCAAAAAATTGAATGGTTGTTTGGACTTTTTGGATTCAAAAGATTGAAAAAGATCATGGCTTGAATTTCAAATATTTTTGAATGAAACCTTTATATCTTAAGACAATCACTATCAATTTCATATCAATCTGATCCAATTCATGTTTATGACTTTCTAGAATCAAAATATATTTTAAATCTTCATATTTTATATTTTATTTGAATTTAAAATGATTTTTAATATAAAAAATCATAATAAATAAAATAAATAAAATAAAATAATGAAAATATTAAATAAATTTCGTGCATGATGTCATGGAACACCTTGGGTCACAAAAAGTTCAGCCCATTTGAAGAATTATGGTTTTAAGACCCTATTTACTTCATAAACCACCCAAAAATTTCCCAACTTTGCAAGGGCACAAATCCTTCAATTTTAATGCTATGAGGGTGTTCTTGGACATTTTGGAAAGCTTAAAGAGTCCTATAATCAACCCCACTGGTTTCATGTCCATATCATTTACCATTCTCAAGTTATGCCCTTTTGAAGTTGTTGACTTTTTGTTGACTTTCAAAAGGACCTATAATGTCTTAGCTCATACCTTCCAAATGATGCATTTTTGGGATTGGATTGTGAGACACAAAGTTGTAGAGAATTCAATTTCCTTCAAAATGAGCTTTGGATGGGAAAAATTTGATGGAGCATGTGAAAGTTATGGCTGGTCAAAGTTCAGTTGACTTTTCCTGAGGAAACCCTAATTTAGAAACTCCTAATTCCTGATGATCTGAAATCTCCTTGATGAATCATGATCAACCTTTGATCAAATGATGAATTTTACTTCATATACTTGATGTTGGAAAAAAATCATGAAGTTTGACTTTGGTTTGACCACAGTTGACCTCAGTTTGACCTTTTAACTGTTTTGACTGATTTTGACCTATTTGATCATCTGACTGAGCAAACCTTTGGGAAAAGTCTTGAAACTTGTCATGGGGATTCTTAAACACATATAAGATGTTATGAAGCTCACTTGAAGTCTTGGAAGTACATTTAGCCTGATTAAAGTCAAAACCCTAGTTTTAGATGCACTGCTTAGGAGGATGCATTGTCTGAGGGAATTGTCAAATCTTCTGACTAATTGTGAACTTTGTGAACCTTGTGAACCTCATAAGATGTCTTGTGAACCTTGTGAACCTCATGGGAGGTATTGTGAACCTTGTGAACCTCATAAGATGTCTTGTGGACTTTGTGAACCTTGTGAACCTCTTAGTACACAAAGTCTTGTTTTGTGAGGGCAAATTTTGGGGTGCAACAGGAAGTCAGTGTCAGAAGCCAAAGAAATCTCAAACTGGAAAGGTGTTCGCATTGAACGGAACTCAAACCTATAATAAGGACAGACTTATCAGAGGTACATGTTTCATAAATGGTACTCCTTTAATTACTATTATTGATACCGGTGCTACACACTGTTTTATTTCTGCTAACTGTGCTCGAAGACTGGGTTTAAAATTGTCCGCTTTGGACGGTGATTTGATTATTGAGACCCCAGCTAAGTGATCAATAACTACTTCTTTGGTATGTTTAAAGTGTCCTTTATCGATCTTCGATAAAGATTTCTATGTTGATCTAGTATGTTTGCCGTTGGCTGGGATGGATGTAATTCTTGGTATGAACTGGTTAGAATATAATTATGTTCATATAAATTGTTATCATAAGTCGGTGAGGTTTTCCACTCCTGAAGAGGAAGGAGTTGGCTTATTATCTTTCAGAGAATTACGAAAATTGATGAAAGAGGAAGCTCAGATGTTTTCCTTGATGGCGACGCTGTCGGTTGAGAGTAAAGCTAAGATTGATGAACTGTTAGTAGTGAAAGAATTCCCTGGAGTTTTTCCTGAGGAGATTCCTAGTGTGCCGCCAGAGAGGGAAGTTGAATTTACGATTGATCTGGTACCTGGTACTAGGCCTGTTTCGATGGCACCGTATAGAATGTTGGCATCTGAATTGTATGAATTAAAGAAGCAATTGGAAGACTTACATGAGAAAAAGTTTATAAGACCAAGTGTGTCGCCGTGGGGAGCTCCAGTGTTACTAGTAAAGAAGAAGGATGGTAGTATGAGGCTTTGTATTGATTATAGACAATTGAATAAAGTAACGATCAAGAATAAGTATCCACTACCGAGGATAGATGATTTGATGGATCAATTAGTGGGTGCTTGTGTGTTCAGCAAAATTGATTTGAGATCGGGCTATCATCAGATCAAAGTGAAAGATGAGGACATCCAGAAAACAGCGTTCAGAACTCGGTATGGACATTATGAGTATTTTGTGATGCCTTTCGGTGTGACTAATGCGCCGGGAGTATTTATGGAATACATGAATCGTATTTTTCATACTTATCTGGACCATTTTGTGGTAGTATTTATTGATGATATTTTAATTTAGTCTAAGTCCGAAGAAGAGCACAAGGAACATTTGAGATCAGTGTTGGATGTTTTGAAAGATAAGAAATTGTATGCGAAGCTGTCCAAGTGTGAGTTTTGGTTAAGAGAAGTCAGTTTTCTCGGCCATGTAATTTCAGGAAAAGGTATTGCTGTAGATCCTTCAAAGGTAGAAGCTGTATTGCAATGGGAGACTCCTAAGTCGGCTACCGAGATTAGAAGCTTTTTGGGATTAGCTGGATATTATAGAAGGTTTATTGAAGGATTTTCTAAGTTAGCACTTCCGTTAACTAAATTAACTTGTAAAGGTAAAGCTTTCGTGTGGGATGTTCAGTGCGAAGAGAGTTTTAATGAATTAAAAAGGAGATTGACGTCGGCGCCGGTTTTGACTTTTCCAAATCTGGAGGAATCGTTTGTAATTTACTGTGATGCTTAATTGATGGGTTTAGGAGGTGTGCTTATGCAAAATAATAAAGTAATTGCTTATGCGTCGCGACAGTTAAGAATTCATGAAAAGAACTATCCTACGCATGATCTTGAACTTGCTGCTGTGGTATTTGTGCTAAAAATCTGGAGGCATTACCTCTATGGTTCCAGATTCGAAGTTTTCAGCGATCATAAAAGTTTAAAGTATCTATTTGATCAGAAAGAGCTGAATATGAGACAACGTAGATGGTTAGAATTGCTTAAGGATTATGATTTCGGTTTGAATTATCATCCAGGTAAAGTAAATGTTGTGGCCGATGCTTTAAGTAGGAAGACTCTGCATGTGTCAACAATAATGATTAAGGAGTTGGAATTAATTGAACAATTTCGTGATATGAGTTTGGTTTGCGAAGTAACCCCACAGAGTGTAATGTTAGGAATGCTAAAGATTAATAATGATTTTATGGATAGTATCCGAGAGGCACAAAAATTGGATGTGAAATTAGTAGATATCCTTAATCGTTGTGGTCAATCAGAAAAGAGTGACTTTAAGATTGATGCGAGAGGTGTGTTGAAATTAGGTGAAAGAATTTGTATTCCTGATGACGCAGTTATGAAGAGAAGTATTCTAGAAGAAGGTCATAGAAGCAGTTTGAGTATTCACCCAGGAGCTACTAAAATGTATCAAGATTTAAAGAAAATATTTTGGTGGCCCGGAATGAAAGAAGATGTGGCTCGTTTTGTGTATGCATGCTTAACTTGTCAGAAGTCGAAGATTGAGCATCAGAAGCCTGCTGGGTTGATGCAACCGTTGGAAGTTCCAGAATGGAAATGGGATAGCATTTCTATGGACTTTGTAACGGGGCTGCCTGTTACTTTAAGAGGACATGATTCGATGTGGGTGATCGTTGATAGGCTCACGAAGTCGGCTCACTTCATACCTATTAACATCACTTACCCAATTGCGAAGTTGGCAGAGATTTACATCCGAGTAATTGTAAAGTTGCATGGTGTTCCTCTGTGTATTGTGTCGGATAGAGATCCGAGGTTTACGTCGGAATTTTGGAAAAGTCTGCAAGATTCGTTGGGCTCTAAGTTGAGATTGAGTTCGGCATATCATCCTCAAACTGATGGCCAAACTGAGAGAACTATTCAGTCCTTGGAGGATTTGTTGAAAGCTTGTTTTCTTGAGCAAGGAGGTTCGTGGGACACTTATCTTCCATTGATTGAGTTCACATATAATAATAGTTACCATTCTAGTATCGGAATGGCGCCTTTTGAAGCATTGTATGGTCGTAGGTGTAGAACTCTGTTGTGTTGGTATGAATCTGGCGAGGGTGTAGTACTTGGACCAGAGTTAGTTCGAGAAACTACCGAGAAAGTGAAGTTTATCCAGGAGAAGATGAAAGCTTCTCAGAGTAGGAAGAAGAGTTATCATGACAAGCAGAAGAAGGATTTAGAATTTCAAGCTGGTGACCATGTGTTTTTGAGAGTCACGCCTGTGACCGGTGTTGGGAGGGCTTTGAAGTCTAAAAAGCTCACTCCTCGCTTCATTGGTCCGTATCAAATCTTAGAACGAGTTGGAAAAGTTGCTTATCGAATGGCATTACCACCAAATCTTTCTAATTTGCATGATGTATTCCATGTGTCGCAGCTTCGGAAGTATGTCTCAGATCCGTCTTATGTGGTTAGTATGGATGACGTGCAAGTGCGGGATAATCTGACAGTGGAGACAAAGCCTGTACGAGTTGAAGATCGTGAAACAAAGACTCTTCGAGGAAAAGAGATTGTGTTGGTTAAAGTCGTTTGGTTGGGAGCTGCGAGCGAAAGTACGACATCGGAATTGGAGAGCAAGATCCGAGACTCCTATCCTGAGCTGTTTGAAGCAGGTAAATTTTCGAGGACGAAAATATCTTAAGTGGGGGAGAGTTGTAACGCCCAAATAATTATTTATTATTTTTAATATTTAAGTAACTATTTTGGTTAGTAGGAACATTTAATGTCGTAGTAAATTAATCGATAAGTCGGAAATTTAGTCGAAAGTCGTAGAAAAATATTATTATAATTAATTATAATAGTTGTTGTGTATTTAATTAGTGGGCTTGAAAACATGTTTGAATTAGTAAAATAAGGGGGTGTTATGTTAGGCCCATTAGTAATTATAATATATGATTAATTTATTAAAGAGAAAATAAAATAAGTTATAGAAAGAAAGAAAAGAAACAGTAGTGGGGAGAAGTTAGCAGAAGAGGAATTCGAGAACTGCTACCCGAACGTAAGAGAACGAAGAACAACCGTCAGAATTGATTCTTAGAGCAACCTTCGATCCAAAATAATAAGGTAAGGGTGGGTTCAATTCTTATAATCGGGTATGAAATCCAATATTATGATTGGGTAGTTTAGGTTGATATGCTTTTGTTGATTTTCGTGGCTGTTATGGAAATTTACTGTCAATCGTTTGTGTCCACGTTGTGTTGTGTTGTAATATTGTTGAGTTTGTGAATCTACATAAATTATAATTAAACTGTTAATTTATTATGTTGAATTTGTATTAGAAATAATTTGGTTCTGGAAGTTGATTTGGGGAAAGAAGATATAGAATTTTGGTAAGGGCCACGGAGGGCCCCACATGCCTTGTAAGATGGCGCAGGCCATGAGGACAAGGCCATGAATATGACGCAGGCCATAAGGCCTAATTGCACTATGGTGCAGGCCATAGATTAAGCATGGCACGGGCCATGATTTTTGGAGAGAGAATGTGGCGCAGGCCATAGATTAAGCATGGCGCGGGCCATGATTTTTGGAGAGAGAATGTGGCGCAGGCCACCTATCCATGGCGCAGGCCATGAGATAGTGGGGGTCCTGTAGCCACTTTGTAATTAATTTAATTAGGAGATTACATTCTTAAGTAATTATATTTTAATTGGTACTAATTAACACTTTAGATAATGTAACACCCTAATTTTTGCCCTAAGATCGTTTCGCATATCATCTGCATTTTTGCATACATACAAGATCGCACAGGTTCCGAGTTTCTCCTCAGATCGGGTCTATGCTTCGCAGGGGATCACCATTATTTTTACTGTTTTATATTTGTTTATATTTACTGATTATTAACAAAAATACAAAAAATATGTTGCAGTGTTCTTCTTCTTCTCTGTGTTGCAGGTGTGCAAAGATAAGACATTAATTTCTTTCAGATGTGTTTGTTCAGTCTCAAGGCGATTTCAGATGGATGTTTGACCTAATCTAGTCAAACTATCAAATGATTATGCTGACTGCCAGTTGTGTGTGCCATTAATTCAGTTATCAGGCAATGTGTTTTCAAAGTATAAGTTGGTTTGTGTGACAGTGTTTCTTGTACGAAGTTTGGTTTGTTCATCAGTTATCAGGCAGTGTGTTGCGGTTTGAATCTTCAGTGTTTATCAGTTCATCGAGTCATCAGGGCATGTAATCAGACAATTTTCGGATGACAGTTGGCTTAAGTTGCAAAATATTCAGTTGGGTCTGTGTTGGTTGTGTTCATTCTTTCATCAAAAGGCTTGTGAGAAAAATCAGGAGTTGGCTGCGGGCTAAAAATCATCACCCATTAAACCTTTTTTTTTAATTTCCAATATCCATTTTTTTCCTCGATTATTCATATATTACACCATTATCCAAATTATCATTTTGAATCATATTTCGATTTCTATCCGCTAATGACCATTATCCATTTTTTATTCATACCGATTATCCATTTCTATTCATTTTTTAACCATTACTCATTATTATTCAACAATCATTTTTTCCATTTTCTTTTTCTTTCTTTCGATTATCCGTTTGTTAGTTCAATCATCCAAACCATTATTCCAACAATTTTCAAATTTTTTCGATATCCCATTTCTATATCCATTAGTTTTTTTCTTTTCTTACATTTTTATCCACATTTTTTTAATAGGCCCATTTTCCTTATTATAACCTATCATAAAAAAAACCATTATAAAAAAAGCCAAGTTAGAAAAATACAAAAAGCCCATTTTTTATATTTCAAGTTTTTTTTTCTTACAACAAAAAAATAAATAACAAAGCAAAAGTATTTTCCTACAGCAATACATCATCAGCCGCTAGCCTCACATCCATCAGCTTCCAAGGCCCCACATGCCTTACATCAACAAAGCCTCTTGCCAAAGCAACTAACCCCCTGCAAGCCGTACGCAAAGCAATAAACAAAACATCTCCCAGCTTCACATACTTTCCACGCGCATGATTTCCAGCTCACAACAGCCAAGGCTTCCATTTGCCTCAAGCCAACACCTCCCGTAGGCCTTTCCCGCACGCATTCAGCCGTATTCACAACAAGCTTGCCAAGCCAAATAATTTCAGCTTCCACACTTATACTTCTCAGCGCAAGCCTCACAACGGTAACCTTTTTCCAAGCCGTAAACCCGTATGCAGCTCACAGCAACACTAGCCGTCTCCACTCCTCACATCTCAAAACAACAACATCAGCACAACAAAAGCAGCATGACTTCAGCCAGTCCACAACACACCATTTTCCAGCCAAACATTTCCAAGCATAAGCCGCACATCCCGTAGCCAAACAAGCCGCAAGCATTCACAGGACGTGCAAGCATGTCACGCTGTACCAATTTGCCAGCTCCCGCATCCGCATCAAGCTTTCCCGCACGGCTACAAACAACAACAATATGAGCCAAGGCTTACGCACGCATCTCGCACATGAGCATATCACGAGAATGAGACCTGAAAACCAAAATGCAAAACGCATCCAAATGAATCAAAACGCACAGCAAATCAAATATATTCAACGCACATGAGAATCCTGTGAAAAATCAAAACGCAAACCATAACACAAATAAAACGCAAAAACGTCAAAACTCAATTGGAGAGGAGAATACCGTGACCTTTCTTCTGGATCTTTCTTTCTCACACTATAAATAGAACCTTCATCACTTCAATAATCTAAAGCTTGATGAGCATACCGAACCTCTGCCAAATTAATCCCCAATTCAAAACCTAGCTCTCAAAATCCCCAAATCCTAAATCCCTCTTTCTATCTTCAATCTTCTGTATCATTTGATTTCTCAAAACACCAAACCAAAATTGAATTGATTGGAGAAAGAAACTTGTGATTGAGAGAGAGACAGAAGCCGAATTCGGCGAGAGAGGAAGAAGAGAAGCAGATTCGCAGAAAGAGAAGAAGAGTGTGTGTATTTGATCGTGAAGGTGAGCCTAGCGCCGCCGTGAATTGATTGATTCTTCCCTGTGTGCCGCCGCTTTGCTTTTGATATTTGTTTGCCCTGTTTTTCGTCCGCGTGAGGAAGAAGAAGACTCAGTCTTCTCTCTTTTATTTTCTTCTTTTTTTTTGTTTTAATTGTTTAATTTATTTTTATAAATAGAAAAGGAATAAATTGATTTGGTATTGGGCCTGAGGCTATTTGAGAATGTTGCTGTTTGCCATTCCACCTGACTTGCGCAGCTCCCCCTTTTCCCTTTTCCTTTATTTTTTTGTGTTTCTATCTATTTCTTTAATCTTTAGTTTCTTTTTTTTAAAAGATATTATTATAGATCATTTTTTTTGATGCAAGAGTTAGAGATTTTTTTTAGAAAAAAAGATTTAGAACAAGATACTTTTTAAAAGATTTTAGAAAAGAATTTTTAAGAAAAGAATTTAAAAATATTTTAATTCTTTTATGGATCTATTTTTGGATCCATTATGCTTCCTTCTTTTATTTTTGGTCGATGACAATCTCCGATTCGAGATTGTTGATTTCCGATTAAGTTTAATCTTCGTTATTTCAAATCTATGGATGAATGATCATTTGGATCATTCTCCATACTTTGAGATCGTGATAGGTTGCTAATCGAGAAATTCAACGATAATCCCGATTAAGATTAGACCTTTCTTTTTCTTTTTAGTGTGGCATGTTTTCGGAGAACGATTCATTATATCGTTTCTCTAACATGTATTAACACGAATATTTTCCACTTTAATTAGTGGTGGCCGGCCTCATTTGTAGGGTAATTACTCCGTAAATTACTCGGCGATTGCTTAACATAGACCTAAAGTTGTCCCGATTCGATTAAAGATCCACTTGGATCCGGTTGCCTCGGTTTTACTTTCATTGTTGTGGTTGTGCTTGATTAAGTTCATCATACCACCTTATATTGTAAATATTATAATAATGTGAATATAATTGTTTAAATTTAATCTCTTGCACCTTATCCTTTTATTTTAATCTCTTGCTCCCTTATCTCCTTATTATATTTTGCCATATTATATCATATATCATTGTTTATATTCATATTGTGCTTGTTTTTATTTTGTCCATTTGGACATCAAAAATACTTAATAAAGGATCGAACTCTTAAAAAACTTGTGACTTCTAACTTTGGACTTATGGTTACTATCCCGAACTTTTGGAGATTGGACTTAGACCTTCTAGGATTCCCTTTGCTCAAGTTGGAGTGGTTAGAAATCTTGGCCTCAAATGATGTCATTAACTTTTGAAGATGGAAGTCCGAACTTTAAAGATTTGTACATATTGGTTTGGTAATTTCTTTCCTTAGCTTTTAATTCAAGCATTAGGACTAGTCTCTTCATCTCCTCCCCATTATTTAATTTTCAAAACTTCTTCCTATTTCAAAACCTTCTTGTTTTCTAAACTTCAAACACTTTCATAAACAAACCTTGATTTCGGTCAAGCGATTTTTTAACCTTTTCCTTTTATTTTCTTAACCAAATATTAATTCATGTAAATATATTAAAACCATTTTTGTACATACTTTAAAAAAGACAAATCCATTCAATTGTTTTTGTGCCTTGTGCACCTTTCTTCTTTTCTACATGTTTAGATATGATTCATCCCTTTTAGCGGAATTATTCGCTAAGGGATGACGACTTATCTCTACATCTTAAAATTAATTCAACCCACTTATTCTTTTTCAAACTTTGTACCACGAACTACGAGGTTTTGATCTCGCATTGCACTTTGTGGGTACGTAGGCATAAGGCTTTAAAACCTTATCAAACACAAAATCATTAAAAAATATTCTTCTCCTCATCTCTTCCATCATTTTAAACAAACCAATTTCAGACCAAAAAGCATTGAATATTTCAAAGGGCTCCCGTGGAGTACCACGGATGAGTCGGGTGCCTAAAACCTTCCCGGTTCATAACCAATCCCCTTACCCAATCTCTGTTTATTTCTTTTAGCCTTTGCTTTTAGAATCCTAGGTTTTTTATTCGTTCTTTTACCTTTTTCCCTTCGGAAATAAAGAAAAAGCGCGGTGGTGACTCTGTGTTAATCGAGTTAAGTTAATCAATAGCTTACACTCACGATTTTACCGCTACAGATAATATTTGGGAATAATATTAAATTATGAGATCATGATTTTGTAAAATAAATTAGAATGTGCGTTAAGTGATTTTATACAGAAGCTTACGTATCAGTGTGATGACAAGGAACATAATAGCAGTAGTGTAGTTTAGAGTTTTTGACAGAAAACAGAATTTAGCAGATATTCTTCTCATAGCAGTGGAATTTTAGACTACTGATTTTTTTTGACAGAATTTCTTAAAGAATTGTATTAACCCCAAAACGTTAAAAATAATGTTGAATTAGTCGGTTTAGCCGAATTAGGCATAAAACTTAGTTGGCCGGAATTTAATGAAATTAATCGGGGTAAGTCGGGTAACTTAAGAGTTGGTTTTTATTACGCTATTTTGTCGAAAATGGGTTGTATAGTCGTATTGTAGGTACAGTCGAATTATTGTATGTTCCGGTTTACGGAATAATTTAAAGTTGCTATGTTGGAGGCTTTTATGCCAAAGTTGATTTCTAATTTGCCTATGTCGTAAAAGTTGTTATATTGTATTTGTTACTATGTTGTTTGCGTTGTAAAGTCACATATCTCATGTAGAGCATTTGCATATTCTGTCGGAGCCGTTGCTCACACCACGTTGGCCTGGATTGGCAATTTAAGTTGAAAGTTGAAGGCTTATGCCTTGATGCCTCGATACTACACTCGGACGAGGTCTATTTTAAGAATGTTATCGGTTGGGGAGTAATCCAACGTACCGGTGATATTCTAAAGATGGTTGTTAACTCCGGGCACATCTGTTAGCACCCTTTTGGTTTCTTGCAGGTACAATGAAGACAAAACCTTAGTACTTACCTGTGTGGGTTGGTTCTGTTACCTTGACTTCATGCTCGTGACTCGGAACCTAAGCCCGTGTGCCTTGTGTGATCTTGTTTGTGCTTGTTGCATACATGCCATCATAACATTCATGAGCATTATCCGTAAGATTTCAAAGGACTTATAAGAAACTTTTGCAAATTTCAGATGTCCATGGCTATGACTTTTGAAAGGAGGAACACAAAGAAGTACACTTTCAAGAGTCCTAATGTTGTAGAGTTGAGAAAGCTAGGAGCTTTGGTTGTTGATACCCAAGAGTTCCGAAGATGTCATGGAAAGCTGTTGCATATGTTGGATCTTGATGTACCTGAGGGGATTCTCCCTACTTTGGCTCAGTTTTATGACCCGTTGCACCATTGTTTCACCTTTCCGGATTATCAGCTTGTACCTACTTTGGAGGAATATTCTCATTGGTTAGGTTTGCCTATTCTGGACAAGGAGTTTCTTTTCACTGGTTTAGAGAAGGAGCTTACTGTCAAGGTTATTGCTAAAGCATTGTTTCTTAAGGAATCCGAGCTTAATGGGAAGTTTCTTCCAAAGGGGAGTGTCCGTGGTATTAATGCTAAGTTCTTAATGGGAAAGGCTTCTACTTCACTTACTTTGGGTCATAGAGATGCATTTGAGGCTATCCTTGTTTTGCTCATTTACGGCATTGTCTTGTTTCCGAATTTGGATGGTATTGTGGATGAGAATGCTATTCAGATCTTGTTGAAGAAGAACCCGATTCCTACTTTGCTTGGAGATATGTATCATGCTTTTCATTATAGGACTTCCAAAGGTGACGGAGAGATTTTTTGTTGTGCACCTCTTCTTTATAGGTGGTTTATTTCGCACCTACCGAAGTCGGATGTTTTCAAGGATAATAGAGAGAATCGAAGATGGTCTCAGAGGTTGATGTCGCTTTCTCATAAGGACATGACATAGTTTAGTTCTCATTATGACACAAGATTTCTTATTGATAGTTGTGGAGAATTTCCTAATGTACCTCTTCTTGGTACACGTGGGGGAATTAGCTACAACCCCATTTTGGCTAGACGACAGTTCGGGTATTGTTTGAAGGATGTTCCAAACATCTTGCCTTATCCCGTTTCTTCTTTCTTAATGGTGATGATCATATAGAGATGAAGAAAAGGATTGCTCATTCTTGGCATGTTGTTCATAGGAAAGAGAAAGGTCAATTGGGTAGACAACATCTTCCTCCTTCCGATTGTTATATTCAGTGGGTTCAATCTAGAGCTTCCAAGCTCAAGATGCCTTATCCACCTGAGGAGCCTATGTTTCCCATATTGCCTTTATCTGCTTTTCTACCTCCCGTTGATGAGAAGTTGGTTCTTCAAGAAGAGTTAGAGAAGATGAAGAAAGAAAAGGAAGAATGGTTACTTGAGAGGACTACTATGCAGGAGCAGCTTAAGGAGAAGGATGATCTTATTGAGCTACTTGAGCGGCGCGTCACGAAGAGGCCGAGAGAGGATTTATTTTCCTCTAGCACTCCATCTACTATTCCTCCTACTTCCGGTGCTTGGAAGGCCATTGTCGACAAGTTGGTGAAAGATAAGGAAGATATGGAAGAGAGGTACAAGAATGAGATCAAGAGAATTCGTATGAAGTATCAGCCAGGATTCGGGACTTCTTCGGATATGATTCCTTAGGCCTAGTTTACTCTTGCTCTTATGTATTAGGATTATTGATGTTTGTACTTCATTTGTAATCCTCACTTTGATATTAATGAGAATGAGTTTTTAAGTATTTCAAAAATGTTTCTTTATGAATATTGCAAGTTAACTTATAATCCTTTGAAATCTTTGCATTTGCATATACATAGCATGCATCATATTCGCATTTGTCTTGCTTTTTGAGTGTTCTCCAGGGATCTTATTGTTGTTTCTTGGTCTTCATTCAGTTGTTCCTGTCAAGCTGACTCATCGATTCGATACTCGAGCTAATCGAAGAAGAGTGATGGATACTTTGCAACAAGAGAATCGCGAGCTGCGCGAAGAGGTTACCTATCTGAGGGAAAGCTTGGAAAGAGTGACTGCTATGATGGAAAATTTGATGGCTGCTTAGAATCAGCCACCTCCTACTCAGAATACTGTCATCTCAGAGGTTGTTACCGCATTCATTCCTGTTGAGACTGTTGTTTCTCCTCACCACCGTATACTTGCTAGCACGCCCTGGGGCATGCCTGTTGACTTTTTTCCTGCTGGATATCGTCCTCCTCATCGTCCGGAGACTGCTGCATTTAATAATCTCTCACAGCCAGTTTGGACTACTCTTCCTCCAATTGTGACTACTGTACCGTCTGGGGTGCGCAATATTCCGCATCATGATGAAATGATTTACCATGCTGAGCCTAGTGAAGGCGCTGGAGTTGCTGAAAGACTTGATGACTTCCAGGGACGCTTTGTTGAGATCCAGAGGGAGATGAGAGCTTTGAAGCACAAGGATTTGTTCGGAAAAGATGCTTATGACCTTTGTCTGGTCCCGAATGTTAAAGTTCCTTACAAATTTAAGCTGCCTGAGTTTGAGAAGTATAAAGGAAACACTTGTCCGTTGAGCCATCTGACGATGTATGCAAGGAAGATGTCGACTCAGACTGATAATGATAAGCTGCTGATTCACTATTTCCAGGACAGTTTAACCGGGGCACCCATGAGGTGGTATATGAGTCTGGATAATAGCCAAATCAAGACCTTCAATGATTTGGGAGAAGCATTTATGAAACAGTACAAGTACAACGTTGATATGGCGCCTGATAGAGATCAACTCCGTGCTATGTCCCAGAAGGACAAAGAGACTTTTAAAGAATATGCGCAGAGATGGAGAGAGCTGGCAGCCCAGATTGTTCCTCCGTTAGAAGAAAAAGAAATGACGAAGATCTTCTTGAAGACGTTGGGTTCTTTTTATTATGAGAGGATGATAGCAAGTGCTCCTTCTGACTTTACTGAAATGGTGAGCATGGGTATGCGTTTAGAAGAAGGTGTCCGTGAGGGACGGTTGACTCAAGAGAACAGTAATAGTTCAAGCGCTAGAAGGTTCAATTTCGGGAAAAAGAAAGAAAATGAGACTAATGCGGTATCCCGTGAAAGTTATAGAAGGCCTCACAGTCGTGTGAATCACCATTCGCAGCACCATTCGCAGCATGTGGCTTCTGTTACACCAATGATTAACATGGCTCCAACTGTGCCAGTTGTTCCAAAGTTCCAACCTCGTTATCAGCAACCTTCTGTGCAACAAGGTGGTAATCAATTAGCTCGGACCAAGCCCAGTTTTGATCCTATTCCTGTGCCGTATGCGGACTTGCTTCCGTCTTTGATTGCAAAGAATCTTGTGCAGACTCGTCCTCCACCTCCAGTTCCAGAGACTATTCCATGGTGGTATAAGCCAGAAGCTCGATGTGCTTTTCATCAAGGTGCCCCGGGGCACGATGTTGAGAACTGTTATCCTTTGAAGTTTGAAGTACAGAAATTGATGAGGAACAATGTTCTGTATTTTAATGATGTTAACCCAAATGTGCAGAAGGATCCGTTGCCGAAGCATGGTAATGCGTCTGTGAATATGGTTGCTGGTTGTCCTGGGTTGTTCAAAATCTATGAAGTCAGTCATATCCGAAGATCTTTGGTGGAAATGCACGCTTTCTTGAGTGAATATCACGACATTGATCACGACTATGCTGGTTGTTGAATATGCTCGGTGAATCCTCGCGGTTGCGTGATTGTGAAAAGAGATATTCAGAAGATGATGGACAATAAGCTGATCGAAGTAACAGCGAAGAGAGATGAATATGAGAATGAAGTGAATGTCATTATGCCTCAGTTCAATCTTCCTGAAAGGGTTGCTCCTGAGAGAGTGGTGTTTTCTTTTGATAGTCGCCAGACTGCTGTTACTCCATTGGTGATCAATGTTCCTGGTCCAATGCCATATGAGTCTGACAAAGCTGTTCCGTACCGGTATAATGCTACGATGATAGAGAATGGTAGGGAAGTTCCTCTTCCTACTCCAAAGTCTGTGGTTAGCATTGCTGATGTAACGAAAGTTACCCGAAGTGGTAGATTGTATGCTTCAGACCCTCCGAGGAGAGTTGAAGATACCAGTGCGAGCAAGCAGATTATGGATGTTGTTGTCCAATCGAGCCAATCTGGTAATAGTGATGATGAAGTGCTAAAGTTGATAAAGAAGAGTGAGTATAACATTTCTGAGCAGTTATTGCAGACTCCCTCAAAGATATCGGTGTTGTCTCTGTTGATGAGTTCTGAGGCTCATAGGCAGTCATTACAGAAGATTCTGGATCAAGCCTATGTGGACCATGATGTGACGGTTGATCAATTTGATAGTATTGTAGCGAATATCACGTCATGCAACAATTTAAGCTTCTGTGATGAGGATTTGCCTGAAGAAGGAAGAAATCATAACTTGGCGTTGCACATCTCGGTGAATTGTCAAGAAGATACTTTATCTAAGGTGCTGGTTGATACCGGCTCGTCTTTAAATGTTATGCCTAAATCGACTTTGTCAAAGCTTGCGTTTCAAGGTGCTCCCATGAGGCACAGTGGGATTATAGTGAAAGCGTTTGATGGGTCGAAGAAGACGGTGATTGGAGAGGTGGATCTTCCTATTCTTATTGGACCGTTTATATTCAAGATTACTTTTCAAGTAATGGATATACGTCCCGCATATAGTTGTCTCCTCGGAAGACCATGGATCCACGAGGCAGGCGCTGTAACATCCACTCTTCATCAGAAGTTGAAGTTTGTGAGAGAAGGTAAATTGGTGACCATTGAAGGTGAGAGGGCGATGCTTGTGAGCAATCTGTCTTCTTTCTCTTATATTGATGCTGAGGAAGAGGTGGGAACGTCGTTTCAAGCTCTTTCTGTTGTGAATAGTGTTGTTAAGAAGAATGCCATGCCCATGTCTTCTTTCAATGATGCTTTGCGAGTGATTGAAGCTGGTCAGTCTGATGGTTGGGGAAGAATTATTGATGCTGTAGACAACAAGGAAGGTTTCGGTATCGGCTTTGCGCCAGGTGCAGTTATCAAAGATCCCAAGACTATTCAAGAAGGCTTCAGAAGTGCTGGATTTATCAACGATCATTCCGCTGCTGCCATCATTGATGATGATGAAGACGAAGAAATGCTTGACTTTGTGACGCATGGAAAGATTTGCCAGAACTGGATCGCTGTTGATGTTCCTTTTATCGTTCATTCTTCAAAGTAATTTGTTTTTATTTTCTTTCAAAAATCCTTTCACTCTGCCCAAGGTGAAAGTGATGTTTGTCGGGCTTTGTTTCAAATTTTATCATCATCAATAAAGTGTTATTTTGTTATTTCCATATGTGTTTTTCATTTTTGCTTTATTCTGAAAAATGGTAACATAAAAAACCCTAAAAATAATAATGATTGTTTATCTGCATATTGTTTGCACTTTTGTTCATACTCTAAAATAAAAATAAAATCATTGTGCAGATTGATTGATAAACCTATTGAAAACAATGATCCTATGCCCTCTCCCAACTTTGAATTCCCTGTGTTTGAAGCTGAGGAAGAGGATGATGAAGAGATTCCAGATGAAATTTCTCGGTTGCTTGAGCACGAGGAGAAGATTATTCAGCCTCATGGAGAGTCTATAGAGATGGTCAACTTGGGTTCTGATGATGAAAAGAGAGAAGTCAAAGTTGGAGCATTGCTGGATCCTGATGTTAAGAAGAGGATTATAGAGCTTCTCAGAGAATATGTTGATGTATTTGCTTGGTCTTATCAAGACATGCCAGGTCTTGATACCAATATTGTGGAGCATAGATTGCCGCTGAAGCCTGAATGTCCACCTGTAAAGCAGAAGCTCAGAAGAACTCATCCAGACATGGCAATAAAAATCAAAGAGGAGGTTCAAAAGCAGATTGATGCAGGTTTTCTTGTGACGTCAACTTATCCCGAATGGGTGGCCAATATTGTTCCTGTTCCAAAGAAAGACGGAAAAGTCCGAATGTGCGTAGATTACAGAGATTTGAACAAAGCCAGTCCGAAAGATGATTTTCCATTGCCACACATTGATATGTTGGTAGATAATACGGCTAAGTTTGATGTGTTCTCTTTTATGGACGGATTTTCCGGTTATAATCAAATAAAGATGGCACCCGAGGACATGGAAAAGACCACATTTATTACACCATGGGGAACATTCTGCTACAGAGTGATGCCTTTTGGATTGAGGAATGCTGGTGCGACGTATCAAAGAGCTATGACTACACTTTTCCATGATATGATGCATAAAGAGATCGAAGTATATGTTGATGATATGATCGCCAAGTCGAAGACTGAAGAGGATCATGTTGAACATTTGCTGAAGTTGTTTCAAAGATTGAGAAAGTATAAGCTTCGTCTGAATCCGAACAAGTGCACATTTGGTGTACGTTCTGGAAAGTTGCTAGGTTTCATTGTCAGCCAAAGAGGTATTGAAGTTGATCCTGATAAAGTGAAAGCTATTCAGGAAATGCCTGCTCCAAGAACCGAAAAGCAAGTGAGAGGATTCTTGGGCCGACTGAATTATATTTCGAGGTTTATTTCTCACATGACTGCCACATGTGCTCCGATTTTCAAGTTGCTTCGAAAAGATAAAGGTTGTGTCTGGACGAATGATTGTCAGAAAGCGTTTGAAAGTATTAAAGAATATCTGCTTGAACCTCCTATTTTGTCTCCTCCGGTGGAAGGTAGACCAATGATCATGTACTTAACTGTGTTGGAAGATTCCATGGGTTGTGTGCTTGGTCAGCAAGATGAAAATGGAAGAAAAGAACATGCAATTTACTACTTGAGTAAGAAATTCACCGATTGTGAGTCTCGGTATTCTATGCTTGAAAAAACCTGTTGTGCCTTAGCTTGGGCTGCAAAGCGTCTTCGCCAGTATATGCTGAATCATACGACTTGGTTGATCTCTAAAATGGATCCAATCAAGTATATCTTTGAAAAGCCTGCTTTAACTGGGAGGATTGCTCGTTGGCAAATGTTATTATCAGAATATGATATCGAGTACCGAACTCAAAAAGCTATAAAAAGTAGTATCTTGGCTGACTATTTGGCACATCAACCGATTGATGATTACCAACCTGTCAAGTTTGATTTTCCAGATGAAGATGTGATGTTTTTGAAAGTGAAAGATAATGATGAACCTTTGATTGAGGAAGGGCCGGAGCCTGGATCTCGATGGGGTTTAGTTTTTGATGGTGCTGTGAATGCACGTGGAAGAGGAATTGGGGCAATGATCATTACGCCCGATGGTTCACATATTCCTTTTGCCGCAAGATTGACTTTTCCTTGTACCAACAACGAAGCTGAGTATGAAGCCTGCATTATGGGTCTTGAAGAAGCTGTTGATTTAAGGATTAAACATCTTGATGTATACGGAGATTCTGCCTTGGTAATTAATCAGACTCAGGGCACGTGGGTCACTCATCAACCTCACTTGATCCCCTATAGAGATTATGCCAGGAAGATATCAACTTTCTTCACTGAAGTTGAGTTCCATTATATTCCTCGTGATGAGAATCAGATGGCAGATGCCTTGGCAACCATAGCTTCTATGATAAAAGTGCACCAGTGGAATGACGTTCCCATGATCAGTGTGAATCGACTTGAAAGACCAGCTCATGTGTTTGCAGTTGAAGAGGTCCATGATGATAAGCCTTGGTATCATGATATTAAATGTTTCCTCCAGAGTCAAGAATACCCGCTTGGGGCATCTGGTAAAGATAAGAGGACTTTGAGGAGATTGGCAGGCAATTTCTTCCTGAATGGAAATGTGCTTTACAAGAGAAATTTTGACATGGTCTTGCTCAGATGCGTGGATAGACACGAAGCAGACATGTTGATGAAAGAGATTCATGAAGGATCCTTTGGCACTCATGCTAATGGGCACGCAATGGCTAAAAAGATGTTGAGAGCAGGTTACTATTGGCTGACAATGGAATCTGATTGTTGCAAATATGTGAAAAAGTGCCATAAGTGTCAGGTGTATGCTGATAAGATTCACGTGCCACCAACTTACCTCAATGTGATTTCTTCCCCATGGCCTTTCTCTATGTGGGGAATTGATATGATTGGCATGATTGAACCCAAGGCTTCGAATGGACATCGTTTTATTCTTGTGGCGATTGACTACTTCACCAAGTGGGTGGAAGCGGCATCATATGCTAATGTGACCAAGCAAGTTGTGGTTCGGTTTATCAAGAATAATCTTATCTGCAGATATGGTGTTCCGAATAGAATCATTACTGATAATGGTTCGAACTTGAACAATAAGATGATGAAAGAGCTTTGTGAAGATTTCAAGATTTAACACCATAATTCCTCTCCTTATAGACCGAAGATGAATGGGGCTGTTGAAGCTACGAATAAGAATATTAAGAAGATCATTCAGAAGATGGTTGTGACGTACAAGGACTGGCATGAGATGCTCCCGTTTGCTTTGCATGGGTACCGTACATCTGTCCGCACTTCAACAGGGGCAACCCCTTTCTCGCTCGTTTATGGTATGGAAGCAGTGCTCCCCGTCGAAGTTGAGATCCCATCAATGAGAGTTCTGATGGAAGCCAAGTTGACTGAGGCTGAATGGTGTCAAAGTAGATTTGACCAGTTGAATTTGATTGAAGAAAAGAGAATTAAAGATTTGTGTCATGGTCGGTTGTACCAGCAAAGAATGAAGAAAGCTTTTGATAAGAAGGTCAAACCTCGTGTATTCAGAGAAGGCGACCTCGTGCTCAAAAAGATTCAGTCTTTCCTTAAAGATTCTCGGGGCAAGTGGACTCCGAACTATGATGGACCTTATGTTGTTAAGAAAGCCTTCTCTGGCGGTTCATTAATTCTTGCAACTATGGATGGTGAGGAGATCACTCGCCCTATGAATGCGGATGCAGTCAAGAAATACTTCGCCTAAAAAAATAAAAGAACAGCTCGCTAAGTTGAAAACCCGAAAGGGCGGCTTAGGCAAAAATGAGCGTCTCGGTGGATTGAAAACCCGAAAGGGCGGTCCAGGCAAAAATTAGAGACAAAAACAGAAATAATTATCCTGGTAGATTGAAAACCCGAAAGGGCAATCTAGGCAAAAGTTAGGGATCATGGCAAGTAACTGCGTCGATAGACTGAATCGCTTGTAGCAACCGAGGATTTCAGATTCTATCCCTCAGAAGAATTATTCATTAAAGATTCTTATTCACTCATCCTTGACTGAAGTTTCGGACACAGTGGAGTTCAAAGTTGATAGGGAGAATAGTGATCATTGTATCTCAATGTAGCCCTTTTCCATGTATTTACCATTTTTCAAACTTGTAATGATCCATGGACTCATGCCATTTGCTGACTACCATTCTATTAATGAATTTGAGCTTTTATCTAATTGTTTGCAATTTTGTATATTTGTTTCTGTTTACAAAATTTCAATTTATTGTTGATGATGATTTTTGAAACAAATTTAATAAATTTAATTTTTGAAGATTTTAAAAACATTTTTCTTTTGATATATGAACAAAGAAAGGATATCAATAGTGATTCCAAGAATGGTAAAGTCTGGATGTGTGTAACTTGTCTCTCCCAAAGCAGGGTTTGATTCGGTTGTGTTCATGCAAGTTCCTGGATAGTCTTGACAGATTGATGTTAATGATGTTTTGTTCCCCAACCATGATGTTGAACGGAGATTGTATGTATTCCCCAGAAAAGTTGTTGGAAGGGATGTCTTATGAATCCCCAGCTGAGTGTTGACCTTTTCCTCAGCATGTTATCTTTGAATTGAGAAAGTATTGGGAATCCCCAGCTGAGCTCATGTTCATCAGCTTGATTATTTGCATCTTTGAATTTAGAAGTATTGATATAGCGGTCAGTTTAGTGGTTTTCTTTTACCCTATGTTGGGTACTGATTTAAAATCCCTCATAACTGTGTTTTGGCTATGATGTTAACTTCTGATATCCCCATATGGATCCCCAGTAGGACTGCATGTGTTGATTTCCAGCAGGTTCCTATGTGATTTTTAGCAAGTCTGGCACTCTATCCCCAGGTGGAGCAGGAGTTGTATGACGGTTATTCCTCGTGAAGTTTGATGTTTATCAATAATATTTCCATCCTCAGCAGTTTATTGCAGATTATTACCTTTCCTCAGCAGGATGATACTCCTAGCAGATGTTGTATTATCATGATTTGAGCCTTGTAGTAGGATTGTATTCCTTTGTTGGCTTATGATATTCTCCTGCATATTTCAAGTTGAATCTCTAGTTGTTTCCCTGCATTGTTGCCTTGGGATTAGCCGAGTATCTGATTGTTGTGGTGTTCATGTCACCAGTTTCTTATCTTTATGTCTGTTTTGTCAGCATATTCATAAGCATATTCATACGCATAAGCATAGCATTGTTTGCTTGCATCCTTGCGTTTATCATTGTTCTCTGCTCTTTGGTGTGGATTTTCCCCACAGAGTATGTGTGTCGTATTCCTCTCAAGTTTAGAGTGTCGACCATTAAGCAGAAAGAGTTAATCCCTTCTAATTCCCCACTGAGTTTGTTTCTCGTGGAAGATATTGATTCAGTTTCCTTCCCAGTTTATTATCTGGATGGATTTTCCCCAGTTGAGATATTTCCTCCTTGGGATGAGTCTTGTTTGACCGTTTCTCTCCAATTTGTTCTTGGATTGAACTTTGGTCCCCCTTTTGTGGATATATTTGCTTTGGAATTAAGCTGTCATTATTTGATAGTGGGCAATATTTTCTCCAGCTTGGGTATTGTTACTTTGGAATTAAGCTATCAGTAATCGATAGTGGGTGATATTACTAATTTGATCAAGTTCTTTTACTTGTGCTCCTACCCAGTAAATTAGGTAGTCGAGATTTCTGCCTCTTACCCAGTAAAAAGGTAATATACTTTGTCCTATGCTTAAGCTCCTACCCAGTAAATCAGGTAGTTGAGAATTGTTCTACCCAGTAAATCCGGTAGTCAAGTTATTTTCCTCTTACCTAGTAAAAAGGTAACAGAATCAGATATTTCCATCTTACCCAGTAAAAAGGTAGCTTGATTGATTTCCTACCCAGTAAATCCGGTAGCCGATATTTTTTCTTCTTACCCAGTAAAAAGGTAATAGAAGTTGTGTCTCTTTGATTGAGTTCCTACCCAGTAAATCAGGTAGTGGATCATACTCCTATCCAGTAAATCGATAGTCGAGTTTCTTTATACCCAGTAAAAAGGTAGCTTGATTGATTTCCTACCCAGTAAATCCGGTAGCCGATATTTTTTCTTCTTACCCAGTAAAAAGGTAATAGAAGTTGTGTCTCTTTGATTGAGTTCCTACCCAGTAAATCAGGTAGTGGATTATACTCCTATCCAGTAAATCGATAGTCGAGTTTCTTTATACCCAGTAAAAGGTAATAGAAGTTGGTTTCTCTTTGATTGAGTTCCTACCCAGTAAATCAGGTAGTGGATTATACTCCTATCCAGTAAATCGATAGTCGAGTTTTTTTATATTCTCTACCCAGTAAATCAGGTAGTTGAGATTTTGTTGCCCAGTAAAAAGGTAGTTGAGGATATCCCTCCGTATTTTACTCCTATCCAGTAAATTGATAGTCGAGTCTATTGTATTTCCTACCCAATAAATCAGGTAGTCGATGATTTCTTCTCCAACACAGTATTTCTCTATTTCTTGGATTCGGATACTTTGTTTGATTGATATTTCTGGCAGGGTGTTGATTTTTCCCTGGTTGAATGTTGTTCTTGATTATTTCATATCTTTTCCCAAGTGGAGTCTGTTATCCAGTGATTTATTTTCCTGGTAACTCTTTGGTAGTTTGTTGTTTCCCCAGCGGGATTTTTTTCTGTGTCCCTAAGTTTTTGCTCTTCTCTGGTGATCATTATTTTCCCCACAGAGATCTTAGGTCTGCATATCATATTCATATCATATCATTTGTTCTCTTAGGACAAAAATTGGGTTTTCTGTATTTAAGTCTCTCCCATCTTGTAGAGACGAAGATGTTAATCTTCATATCTCCGGATTGAAGAAACTTAAATAGGGGCAGCTGTAACACCCTAATTTTTGCCCTAAGATCGTTTCGCATATCATCTGCATTTTTGCATACATACAAGATCGCACAGGTTCTGAGTTTCTCCTCAGATTGGGTCTATGCTTCGCAGGGGATCACCATTATTTTTACTGTTTTATATTTGTTTATATTTACTGATTACTAACAAAAATACAAAAAATATGTTGCAGTGTTCTTCTTCTTCTCTGTGTTGCAGGTGTGCAAAGATAAGACATTAATTTCTTTCAGATGTGTTTGTTCAGTCTCAAGGCGATTTCAGATGGATGTTTGACCTAATCTAGTCAAACTATCAAATGATTATGCTGACTGCCAGTTGTGTGTGCCATTAATTCAGTTATCAGGCAATGCGTTTTCAAAGTATAAGTTGGTTTGTGTGACAGTGTTTCTTGTACGAAGTTTGGTTTGTTCATCAGTTATCAGGCAGTGTGTTGCGGTTTGAATCTTCAGTGTTTATCAGTTCATCGAGTCATCAGGGCATGTAATCAGACAATTTTCGGATGACAGTTGGCTTAAGTTGCAAAATATTCAGTTGGGTCTGTGTTGGTTGTGTTCATTCTTTCATCAAAAGGCTTGTGAGAAAAATCAGGAGTTGGCTGCGGGCTAAAAATCATCACCCATTAAACCTTTTTTTTTAATTTCCAATATCCATTTTTTTCCTCGATTATTCATATATTACACCATTATCCAAATTATCATTTTGAATCATATTTCGATTTCTATCCGCTAATGACCATTATCCATTTTTTATTCATACCGATTATCCATTTCTATTCATTTTTTAACCATTACTCATTATTATTCAACAATCATTTTTTCCATTTTCTTTTTCTTTCTTTCGATTATCCGTTTGTTAGTTCAATCATCCAAACCATTATTCCAACAATTTTCAAATTTTTTCCATATCCCATTTCTATATCCATTAGTTTTTTTCTTTTCTTACATTTTTATCCACATTTTTTTAATAGGCCCATTTTCCTTATTATAACCTATCATAAAAAAAACCATTATAAAAAAAGCCAAGTTAGAAAAATACAAAAAGCCCATTTTTTATATTTCAAGTTTTTTTTTCTTACAACAAAAAAATAAATAACAAAGCAAAAGTATTTTCCTACAGCCATACATCATCAGCCGCTGGCCTCACATCCATCAGCTTCCAAGGCCCCACATGCCTTACATCAACAAAGCCTCTTGCCAAAGCAACTAACCCCCTGCAAGCCGTACGCAAAGCAATAAACAAAACATCTCCCAGCTTCACATACTTTCCACGCGCATGATTTCCAGCTCACAACAGCCAAGGCTTCCATTTGCCTCAAGCCAACACCTCCCGTAGGCCTTTCCCTCACGCATTCAGCCGTATTCACAACAAGCTTGCCAAGCCAAATAATTTCAGCTTCCACACTTATACTTCTCAGCGCAAGCCTCACAACGGTAACCTTTTTCCAAGCCGTAAACCCGTATGCAGCTCACAGCAACACAAGCCGTCTCCACTCCTCACATCTCAAAACAACAACATCAGCACAACAAAAGCAGCATGACTTCAGCCAGTCCACAACACACCATTTTCCAGCCAAACATTTCCAAGCATAAGCCGCACATCCCGTAGCCAAACAAGCCGCAAGCATTCACAGGACGTGCAAGCATGTCACGCTGTACCAATTTGCCAGCTCCCGCATCCGCATCAAGCTTTCCCGCACGGCTACAAACAACAACAATATGAGCCAAGGCTTACGCACGCATCTCGCACATGAGCATATCACGAGAATGAGACCTGAAAACCAAAATGCAAAACGCATCCAAATGAATCAAAACGCACAGCAAATCAAATATATTCAACGCACATGAGAATCCTGTGAAAAATCAAAACGCAAACCATAACACAAATAAAACGTAAAAACGTCAAAACTCAATTGGAGAGGAGAATACCGTGACCTTTCTTCTGGATCTTTCTTTCTCACACTATAAATAGAACCTTCATCACTTCAATAATCTAAAGCTTGATGAGCATACCGAACCTCTGCCAAATTAATCCCCAATTCAAAACCTAGCACTCAAAATCCCCAAATCCTAAATCCCTCTTTCTATCTTCAATCTTCTGTATCATTTGATTTCTCAAAACACCAAACCAAAATTGAATTGATTGGAGAAAGAAACTTGTGATTGAGAGAGAGACAGAAGCCGAATTCGGCGAGAGAGGAAGAAGAGAAGAAGATTCGCAGAAAGAGAAGAAGAGTGTGTGTATTTGATCGTGAAGGTGAGCCTAGCGCCGCCGTGAATTGATTGATTCTTCCCTGTGTGCCGCCGCTTTGCTTTTGATATTTGTTTGCCCTGTTTTTCGTCCGCGTGAGGAAGAAGAAGACTCAGTCTTCTCTCTTTTATTTTCTTCTTTTTTTTGTTTTAATTGTTTAATTTATTTTTATAAATAGAAAAGGAATAAATTGATTTGGTATTGGGCCTGAGGCTATTTGAGAATGTTGTTGTTTGCCATTCCACCTGACTTGCGCAACTCCCCCTTTTCCCTTTTCCTTTATTTTTTTGTGTTTCTTTCTATTTCTTTAATCTTTAGTTTCTTTTTTTAAAAGATATTATTATAGATCATTTTTTTGAAGCTCACTTGAAGTCTTGGAAGTCCATTTAGTCTGATTAAAGTCAAAACCCTAGTTTTAGATGCACTGCTTAGGAGGATGCATTGTCTGAGGGAATTGTCAAATCTTCTGACTAATTGTGAACTTTGTGAACCTTGTGAACCTCATAAGATGTCTTGTGAACCTTGTGAACCTCATGGGAGGTATTGTGAACCTTGTGAACCTCATAAGATGTCTTGTGGACTTTGTGAACCTTGTGAACCTCTTAGTACACAAAGTCTTGTTTTGTGAGGGCAAATTTTGGGGTGCAACAGGAAGTCAGTGTCAGAAGCCAAAGAAATCTCAAACTGGAAAGGTGTTCGCATTGACCGGAACTCAAACCTCTAATAAGGACAGACTTATCAGAGGTACATGTTTCATAAATGGTACTCCTTTAATTACTATTATTGATACCGGTGCTACACACTGTTTTATTTCTGCTAACTGTGCTCGAAGACTGGGTTTAAAATTGTCCGCTTTGGACGGTGATTTGATTATTGAGACCCCAGCTAAGTGATCAATAACTACTTCTTTGGTATGTTTAAAGTGTCCTTTATCGATCTTCGATAAAGATTTCTATGTTGATCTAGTATGTTTGCCGTTGGCTGGGATGGATGTAATTCTTGGTATGAACTGGTTAGAATATAATTATGTTCATATAAATTGTTATCATAAGTCGGTGAGGTTTTCCACTCCTGAAGAGGAAGGAGTTGGCTTATTATCTTTCAGAGAATTACGAAAATTGATGAAAGAGGAAGCTCAGATGTTTTCCTTGATGGCGACGCTGTCGGTTGAGAGTAAAGCTAAGATTGATGAACTGTTAGTAGTGAAAGAATTCCCTGGAGTTTTTCCTGAGGAGATTCCTAGTGTGCCGCCAGAGAGGGAAGTTGAATTTACGATTGATCTGGTACCTGGTACTAGGCCTGTTTCGATGGCACCGTATAGAATGTTGGCATCTGAATTGTATGAATTAAAGAAGCAATTGGAATACTTACATGAGAAAAAGTTTATAAGACCAAGTGTGTCGCCGTGGGGAGCTCCAGTGTTACTAGTAAAGAAGAAGGATGGTAGTATGAGGCTTTGTATTGATTATAGACAATTGAATAAAGTAACGATCAAGAATAAGTATCCACTACCGAGGATAGATGATTTGATGGATCAATTAGTGGGTGCTTGTGTGTTCAGCAAAATTGATTTGAGATCGGGCTATCATCAGATCAAAGTGAAAGATGAGGACATCCAGAAAACAGCGTTCAGAACTCGGTATGGACATTATGAGTATTTTGTGATGCCTTTCGGTGTGACTAATGCGCCGGGAGTATTTATGGAATACATGAATCGTATTTTTCATACTTATCTGGACCATTTTGTGGTAGTATTTATTGATGATATTTTAATTTAGTCTAAGTCCGAAGAAGAGCACAAGGAACATTTGAGATCAGTGTTGGATGTTTTGAAAGATAAGAAATTGTATGTGAAGCTGTCCAAGTGTGAGTTTTGGTTAAGAGAAGTCAGTTTTCTCGGCCATGTAATTTCAGGAAAAGGTATTGCTGTAGATCCTTCAAAGGTAGAAGTTGTATTGCAATGGGAGACTCCTAAGTCGGCTACCGAGATTAGAAGCTTTTTGGGATTAGCTGGATATTATAGAAGGTTTATTGAAGGATTTTCTAAGTTAGCACTTCCGTTAACTAAATTAACTTGTAAAGGTAAAGCTTTCGTGTGGGATGTTCAGTGCGAAGAGAGTTTTAATGAATTAAAAAGGAGATTGACGTCGGCGCCGGTTTTGACTTTTCCAAATCTGGAGGAATCGTTTGTAATTTACTGTGATGCTTAATTGATGGGTTTAGGAGGTGTGCTTATGCAAAATAATAAAGTAATTGCTTATGCGTCGCGACAGTTAAGAATTCATGAAAAGAACTATCCTACGCATGATCTTGAACTTGCTGCTGTGGTATTTGTGCTAAAAATCTGGAGGCATTACCTCTATGGTTCCAGATTCGAAGTTTTCAGCGATCATAAAAGTTTAAAGTATCTATTTGATCAGAAAGAGCTGAATATGAGACAACGTAGATGGTTAGAATTGCTTAAGGATTATGATTTCGGTTTGAATTATCATCCAGGTAAAGTAAATGTTGTGGCCGATGCTTTAAGTAGGAAGACTTTGCATGTGTCAACAATAATGATTAAGGAGTTGGAATTAATTGAACAATTTCGTGATATGAGTTTGGTTTGCAAAGTAACCCCACGGAGTGTAATGTTAGGAATGCTAAAGATTAATAATGATTTTATGGATAGTATCCGAGAGGCACAGAAATTGGATGTGAAATTAGTAGATATCCTTAATCGTTGTGGTCAATCAGAAAAGAGTGACTTTAAGATTGATGCGAGAGGTGTGTTGAAATTAGGTGAAAGAATTTGTATTCCTGATGACGCAGTTATGAAGAGAAGTATTCTAGAAGAAGGTCATAGAAGCAGTTTGAGTATTCACCCAGGAGCTACTAAAATGTATCAAGATTTAAAGAAAATATTTTGGTGGCCCGGAATGAAAGAAGATGTGGCTCGTTTTGTGTATGCATGCTTAACTTGTCAGAAGTCGAAGATTGAGCATCAGAAGCCTGCTGGGTTGATGCAACCGTTGGAAGTTCCAGAATGGAAATGGGATAGCATTTCTATGGACTTTGTAACGGGGCTGCCTGTTACTTTAAGAGGACATGATTCGATTTGGGTGATCGTTGATAGGCTCACGAAGTCGGCTCACTTCATACCTATTAACATCACTTACCCAATTGCGAAGTTGGCAGAGATTTACATCCGAGTAATTGTAAAGTTGCATGGTGTTCCTCTGTGTATTGTGTCGGATAGAGATCCGAGGTTTACGTCGGAATTTTGGAAAAGTCTGCAAGATTCGTTGGGCTCTAAGTTGAGATTGAGTTCGGCATATCATCCTCAAACTGATGGCCAAACTGAGAGAACTATTCAGTCCTTGGAGGATTTGTTGAAAGCTTGTTTTCTTGAGCAAGGAGGTTCGTGGGACACTTATCTTCCATTGATTGAGTTCACATATAATAATAGTTACCATTCTAGTATCGGAATGGCGACTTTTGAAGCATTGTATGGTCGTAGGTGTAGAACTCTGTTGTGTTGGTATGAATCTGGCGAGGGTGTAGTACTTGGACCAGAGTTAGTTCGAGAAACTACCGAGAAAGTGAAGTTTATCCGGGAGAAGATGAAAGCTTCTCAGAGTAGGAAGAAGAGTTATCATGACAAGCAGAAGAAGGATTTAGAATTTCAAGCTGGTGACCATGTGTTTTTGAGAGTCACGCCTGTGACCAGTGTTGGGAGGGCTTTGAAGTCTAAAAAGCTCACTCCTCGCTTCATTGGTCCGTATCAAATCTTAGAACGAGTTGGAAAAGTTGCTTATCGAATGGCATTACCACCAAATCTTTCTAATTTGCATGATGTATTCCATGTGTCGCAGCTTCGGAAGTATGTCTCAGATCCGTCTTATGTGGTTAGTATGGATGACGTGTAAGTGCGGGATAATCTGACAGTGGAGACAAAGCCTGTACGAGTTGAAGATCGTGAAACAAAGACTCTTCGAGGAAAAGAGATTGTGTTGGTTAAAGTCGTTTGGTTGGGAGCTGCGGGCGAAAGTACGACATCGGAATTGGAGAGCAAGATCCGAGACTCCTATCCTGAGCTGTTTGAAGCAGGTAAATTTTCGAGGACGAAAATATCTTAAGTGGGGGAGAGTTGTAACGCCCAAATAATTATTTATTATTTTTAATATTTAAGTAACTATTTTGGTTAGTAGGAACATTTAATGTCGTAGTAAATTAATCGATAAGTCGGAAATTTAGTCGAAAGTCGTAGAAAAATATTATTATAATTAATTATAATAGTTGTTGTGTATTTAATTAGTGGGCTTGAAAACATGTTTGAATTAGTAAAATAAGGGGGTGTTATGTTAGGCCCATTAGTAATTATAATATATGATTAATTTATTAAAGAGAAAATAAAATAAGTTATAGAAAGAAAGAAAAGAAACAGTAGTGGGGAGAAGTTAGCAGAAGAGGAATTCGAGAACTGCTACCCGAACGTAAGAGAACGAAGAACAACCGTCGGAATCGATTCTTAGAGCAACCTTCGATCCAAAATAATAAGGTAAGGGTGGGTTCAATTCTTATAATCGGGTATGAAATCCAATATTATGATTGGGTAGTTTAGGTTGATATGCTTTTGTTGATTTTCGTGGCTGTTATGGAAATTTACTGTCAATCGTTTGTGTCCACGTTGTGTTGTGTTGTAATATTGTTGAGTTTGTGAATCTACATAAATTATAATTAAACTGTTAATTTATTATGTTGAATTTGTATTAGAAATAATTTGGTTCTGGAAGTTGATTTGGGGAAAGAAGATATAGAATTTTGGTAAGGGCCACGGAGGGCCCCACATGCCTTGTAAGATGGCGCAGGCCATGAGGACAAGGCCATGAATATGACGCAGGCCATAAGGCCTAATTGCACTATGGTGCAGGCCATAGATTAAGCATGGCGCGGGCCATGATTTTTGGAGAGAGAATGTGGCGCAGGCCATAGATTAAGCATGGCGCGGGCCATGATTTTTGGAGAGAGAATGTGGCGCAGGCCACCTATCCATGGCGCAGGCCATGAGATAGTGGGGGTCCTGTAGCCACTTTGTGTGTTGTTTATTAATTTAATTAGGAGATTACATTCTTAAGTAATTATATTTTAATTGGTACTAATTAACACTTTAGATAATGTAACACCCTAATTTTTGCCCTAAGATCGTTTCGCATATCATCTGCATTTTTGCATACATACAAGATCGCACAGGTTCCGAGTTTCTCCTCAGATCGGGTCTATGCTTCGCAGGGGATCACCATTATTTTTACTGTTTTATATTTGTTTATATTTACTGATTACTAACAAAAATACAAAAAATATGTTGCAGTGTTCTTCTTCTTCTCTGTGTTGCAGGTGTGCAAAGATAAGACATTAATTTCTTTCAGATGTGTTTGTTCAGTCTCAAGGCGATTTCAGATGGATGTTTGACCTAATCTAGTCAAACTATCAAATGATTATGCTGACTGCCAGTTGTGTGTGCCATTAATTCAGTTATCAGGCAATGCGTTTTCAAAGTATAAGTTGGTTTGTGTGACAGTGTTTCTTGTACGAAGTTTGGTTTGTTCATCAGTTATCAGGCAGTGTGTTGCGGTTTGAATCTTCAGTGTTTATCAGTTCATCGAGTCATCAGGGCATGTAATCAGACAATTTTCGGATGACAGTTGGCTTAAGTTGCAAAATATTCAGTTGGGTCTGTGTTGGTTGTGTTCATTCTTTCATCAAAAGGCTTGTGAGAAAAATCAGGAGTTGGCTGCGGGCTAAAAATCATCACCCATTAAACCTTTTTTTTTAATTTCCAATATCCATTTTTTCCCTCGATTATTCATATATTACACCATTATCCAAATTATCATTTTGAATCATATTTCGATTTCTATCCGCTAATGACCATTATCCATTTTTTATTCATACCGATTATCCATTTCTATTCATTTTTTAACCATTACTCATTATTATTCAACAATCATTTTTTCCATTTTCTTTTTCTTTCTTTCGATTATCCGTTTGTTAGTTCAATCATCCAAACCATTATTCCAACAATTTTCAAATTTTTTCCATATCCCATTTCTATATCCATTAGTTTTTTTTCTTTTCTTACATTTTTATCCACATTTTTTTAATAGGCCCATTTTCCTTATTATAACCTATCATAAAAAAAACCATTATAAAAAAAGCCAAGTTAGAAAAATACAAAAAGCCCATTTTTTATATTTCATGTTTTTTTTTCTTACAACAAAAAAATAAATAACAAAGCAAAAGTATTTTCCTACAGCCATACATCATCAGCCGCTGGCCTCACATCCATCAGCTTCCAAGGCCCCACATGCCTTACATCAACAAAGCCTCTTGCCAAAGCAACTAACCCCCTGCAAGCCGTACGCAAAGCAATAAACAAAACATCTCCCAGCTTCACATACTTTCCACGCGCATGATTTCCAGCTCACAACAGCCAAGGCTTCCATTTGCCTCAAGCCAACACCTCCCGTAGGCCTTTCCCGCACGCATTCAGCCGTATTCACAACAAGCTTGCCAAGCCAAATAATTTCAGCTTCCACACTTATACTTCTCAGCGCAAGCCTCACAACGGTAACCTTTTTCCAAGCCGTAAACCCGTATGCAGCTCACAGCAACACAAGCCGTCTCCACTCCTCACATCTCAAAACAACAACATCAGCACAACAAAAGCAGCATGACTTCAGCCAGTCCACAACACACCATTTTCCAGCCAAACATTTCCAAGCATAAGCCGCACATCCCGTAGCCAAACAAGCCGCAAGCATTCACAGGACGTGCAAGCATGTCACGCTGTACCAATTTGCCAGCTCCCGCATCCGCATCAAGCTTTCCCGCACGGCTACAAACAACAACAATATGAGCCAAGGCTTACGCACGCATCTCGCACATGAGCATATCACGAGAATGAGACCTGAAAACCAAAATGCAAAACGCATCCAAATGAATCAAAACGCACAGCAAATCAAATATATTCAACGCACATGAGAATCCTGTGAAAAATCAAAACGCAAACCATAACACAAATAAAACGCAAAAACGTCAAAACTCAATTGGAGAGGAGAATACCGTGACCTTTCTTCTGGATCTTTCTTTCTCACACTATAAATAGAACCTTCATCACTTCAATAATCTAAAGCTTAATGAGCATACCGAACCTCTGCCAAATTAATCCCCAATTCAAAACCTAGCTCTCAAAATCCCCAAATCCTAAATCCCTCTTTCTATCTTCAATCTTCTGTATCATTTGATTTCTCAAAACACCAAACCAAAATTGAATTGATTGGAGAAAGAAACTTGTGATTGAGAGAGAGACAGAAGCCGAATTCGGCGAGAGAGGAAGAAGAGAAGCAGATTCGCAGAAAGAGAAGAAGAGTGTGTGTATTTGATCGTGAAGGTGAGCCTAGCACCGCCGTGAATTGATTGATTCTTCCCTGTGTGCCGCCGCTTTGCTTTTGATATTTGTTTGCCCTGTTTTTCGTCCGCGTGAGGAAGAAGAAGACTCAGTCTTCTCTCTTTTATTTTCTTCTTTTTTTTGTTTTAATTGTTTAATTTATTTTTATAAATAGAAAAGGAATTGATTTGGTATTGGGCCTGAGGCTATTTGAGAATGTTGTTGTTTGCCATTCCACCTGACTTGCGCAGCTCCCCCTTTTCCCTTTTCCTTTATTTTTTTGTGTTTCTTTCTATTTCTTTAATCTTTAGTTTCTTTTTTTAAAAGATATTATTATAGATCATTTTTTTTGATGCAAGAGTTAGAGATTTTTTTTAGAAAAAAATATTTAGAACAAGATACTTTTTAAAAGATTTTAGAAAAGAATTTTTAAGAAAAGAATTTAAAAATATTTTAATTCTTTTATGGATCTATTTTTGGATCCATTATGCTTCCTTCTTTTATTTTTGGTCGATGACAATCTCCGATTCGAGATTGTTGATTTCCGATTAAGTTTAATCTTCATTATTTCAAATCTATGGATGAATGATCATTTGGATCATTCTCCATACTTTGAGATCGTGATAGGTTGCTAATCGAGAAATTCAACGATAATCCCGATTAAGATTAGACCTTTCTTTTTCTTTTTAGTGTGGCATGTTTTCGGAGAACGATTCATTATATCGTTTCTCTAACATGTATTAACACGAATATTTTCCACTTTAATTAGTGGTGGCCGGCCTCATTTGTAGGGTAATTACTCCGTAAATTACTCGGCGATTTCTTAACATAGACCTAAAGTTGTCCCGATTCGATTAAAGATCCACTTGGATCCGGTTGCCTCGGTTTTACTTTCATTGTTGTGGTTGTGCTTGATTAAGTTTATCATACCACCTTATATTGTAAATATTATAATAATTTGAATATAATTGTTTAAATTTAATCTCTTGCACCTTATCCTTTTATTTTAATCTCTTGCTCCCTTATCTCCTTATTATATTTTGCCATATTATATCATATATCATTGTTTATATTCATATTGTGCTTGTTTATATTCATATTGTGCTTGTTTTTATTTTGTCCATTTGGACATCAAAAATACTTAATAAAGGATCGAACTCTTAAAAAACTTGTGACTTCTAACTTTGGACTTATGGTTACTATCCCGAACTTTTGGAGATTGGACTTAGACCTTCTAGGATTCCCTTTGCTCAAGTTGGAGTGGTTAGAAATCTTGGCCTCAAATGATGTCATTAACTTTTGAAGATGGAAGTCCGAACTTTGAAGATTTGTACATATTGGTTTGGTAATTTCTTTCCTTAGCTTTTAATTCAAGCATTAGGACTAGTCTCTTCATCTCCTCCCCATTCTTTAATTTTCAAAACTTCTTCCTATTTCAAAACCTTCTTGTTTTCTAAACTTCAAACACTTTCATAAACAAACCTTGATTTCGGTCAAGCGATTTTTTAACCTTTTCCTTTTATTTTCTTAACCAAATATTAATTCATGTAAATATATTAAAACCATTTTTGTACATACTTTAAAAAAGACAAATCCATTCAATTGTTTTTGTGCCTTGTGCACCTTTCTTCTTTTCTACATGTTTAGATATGATTCATCCCTTTTAGCGGAATTATTCGCTAAGGGATGACGACTTATCTCTACATCTTAAAATTAATTCAACCCACTTATTCTTTTTCAAACTTTGTACCACGAACTACGAGGTTTTGATCTCGCATTGCACTTTGTGGGTACGTAGGCATAAGGCTTTAAAACCTTATCAAACACAAAATCATTAAAAAATATTCTTCTCCTCATCTCTTCCATCATTTTAAACAAACCAATTTCAGACCAAAAAGCATTGAATATTTCAAAGGGCTCCCGTGGAGTACCACGGATGAGTTGGGTGCCTAAAACCTTCCCGGTTCATAACCAATCCCCTTACCCAATCTCTGTTTATTTCTTTTAGCCTTTGCTTTTAGAATCCTAGGTTTTTTATTCGTTCTTTTACCTTTTTCCCTTCGGAAATAAAGAAAAAGCGCGGTGGCGACTCTGTGTTAATCGAGTTAAGTTAATCAATAGCTTACACTCACGATTTTACCGCTACAGATAATATTTGGGAATAATATTAAATTATGAGATCATGATTTTGTAAAATAAATTAGAATGTGCGTTAAGTGATTTTATACAGAAGCTTACGTATCAGTGTGATGACAAGGAACATAATAGCAGTAGTGTAGTTTAGAGTTTTTGACAGAAAACAGAATTTAGCAGATATTCTTCTCATAGCAGTGGAATTTTAGACTACTGATTTTTTTTGACAGAATTTCTTAAAGAATTGTATTAACCCCAAAACGTTAAAAATAATGTTGAATTAGTCGGTTTAGCCGAATTAGGCATAAAACTTAGTTGGCCGGAATTTAATGAAATTAATCGGGGTAAGTCGGGTAACTTAAGAGTTGGTTTTTATTACGCTATTTTGTCGAAAATGGGTTGTATAGTCGTATTGTAGGTACAGTCGAATTATTGTATGTTCCGGTTTACGGAATAATTTAAAGTTGCTATGTTGGAGGCTTTTATGCCAAAGTTGATTTCTAATTTGCCTATGTCGTAAAAGTTGTTATATTGTATTTGTTACTATGTTGTTTGCGTTGTAAAGTCACATATCTCATGTAGAGCATTTGCATATTCCGTCGGAGCCGTTGCTCACACCACGTTGGCCTGGATTGGCAATTTAAGTTGAAAGTTGAAGGCTTATGCCTTGATGCCTCGATAACCTGGCAATTGTTTAAGTTGGGAGTCTTACTCCGATTGGTACCACATGCACAATTAGTCGAGTCGCATTAAAGTTGCATTTTACTTGAATTGTTATGTTGATATTCGATATAAGTTGTGAAGTGGTGTTTGTTTATGATCCTAATTCATTATATCGTTTTTCATATATTGCTTAAATTATCATAACTCACCCCTTCTGTTGAATGTTGTCCTTATGTGACAACGTGCAGGTAATCCTGAGAAGTAGCCGGTTACCGTTGGTCGAGTCAGTGGTCAGTCACTCTGATACGTAGCACTCGGGGGGATTGTCGCATGTCTGCTTGTTGATTTTTAATTATTGCTGAATTTTAATTGTTTGAAGGATTATAGGTGTTTACTCCTTATGTTAAGTCGTATTTATGTTGCTTAAAGATGCTAAGAATTATTTTATGAATCCGTTGCGTAAGATTTTATGAAGTTGAATTACTGAAGTGAATGACATTATTTTTGTCGAATTAATAAAAAGTGTTACGTATTTGTTATGATTTCCTTAAAGTGGGAATTGTTTAAAGTTGAATATGTAATATCCCGATTGTAGAAAATTTTACGACTCTGACTTTATTGTTATAATTTGTGGGTAGAAAATGGGGTGTTACAATCACCGCCTCGGTTCCACACGCTAATCGGAATGGGGATTCCCCGGTTGTTGAGTGGGGTGTGGTCCTATATGCCCATAGTACGCTGTGTAGCTCCTCGACCCAGTGCTTTTTATGCTCGTCCAGTCTTCGTTTCAAACCTCTTAGGATAACCCTATTTGCGGCCTCTGCTTTCCCGTTAGTTTGGGGGTGCTCGACCGAAGCGAAATGTTGTTTCGTTCCTATTGATGCGACGAATTCTTTGAAGTGTTTATCCGTGAACTGAGTGCCATTGTCGGTCACGATGGCGAGCGGTACCCCGAATCGGGCGAGGATGTTTCTCTTGAAGAAACGTAGTATGTTGAGCGCAGTGATTTTGGCTAAGGCCTCAGCTTCTATCCACTTGGTGAAATAGTCGACGCCCACAATTAAGTATTTATTTTGACCGGAACCGACGACGAATGGTCCTAAGATATCCATCCCCCACCATGCGAATGGCCAAGGCGATGATAATGATTTTAGCTCGGATGGGGGTGCTACGTGCACATCCCTGTGTCGTTGGCATTTGTCGCACCTTTTCACGTGCTCCTTTGCGTCGTGTTGAAGTGTGGGCCAATAGTATCCTGCCCGAAGAAATTTTCGAGCCAACGACCGTCCGCCAGGATGTTGCGCGTTGATTCCTTCATGGACTTCTCTTAGTACGTGCGGGACGTTTTCTTCTTCTACGCACCTGAGGAGGGGCGTAGAGAATCCTCGACGATACATACGTCCACCTACTAGAGAATATGAGCATGCCCTTCGTCGTATGGTACTGGCCGCTTTTGGGTCGGTCGGTAATTCTCCTTTAGTTAGGTAGTTAAATACTGGGGTCATCCAGCAGCTCGTGTCGCCCACGAGATTAATGTCTACGTGGACTGATGATTTCCCAATGCTAGGTCGGGGAAGCGTTTTTTGTATGAAGGATTTGTTGTTTCCTTTCCTTTTAGTGCTCGCCAATTTGGAAAGGATGTCGGCACGGATGTTGTTCTCTCGCGGGACATGTTTGACTTCCACACTTTTGAATCGTTTCAGCTCGCCTTTTACGAGGGCCAGATATTCGGCCATGTTATCGTTTTTGGCTTGAAAGTCTCCTCGGACTTGGCTCGCGACCAACTGAGAATCCGTGCAGATTGTGATCTCTTCTGCTTCCAAATCGGTCATGAGCCGTATGCCCGCTAGAAAAGCTTCGTATTCTGCCTGGTTGTTGGAAGTGGGGAAAGATAAGGTTAGGGATACTTCGATGACGTTTCCCTCTTCGTTCTCCAAGATAACCCTAGCTCCGCTACCTGCTGGGCCGGATGCTCCGTCCACGAAAATAATCCACCTGGAGGAGGATTTCGGCTCTTGCTCAGTGAAAGTAAGTTCAGCCACGAAGTCGGCTAGCGCTTGAGCTTTGAGAGCTTGTCTTCCCTCGAATTTGACGTCAAATTCGGATAGTTCCAACGACCATTTTAGCATTCGTCCGGCCATGTCTGGTTGACCGAGCAATTGTCTTATGGGTTGATTGGTTCTTACGATGATGGTGTGAGCCATGAAATAATGGCGTAGCCTTCTGGCTGCGAGAAGGAGGGCCAAAGCCACCTTTTCTATCTGGAGATATCGAATTTATGGGCCATGGAGTGCTTTACTTGTAAAATAAACAGGCTTTTGCCCCTCGGGTAGGTCGCGCACGAGTGCCGCGCTTACTGCCCCGTTTGCAACGGCAAGGTAGAAATAAAGTACCTCCCCCTCTTCGGGTCTAGACAAGACTGGGGGTTCACTTAGTGCGCTTTTTAGGTGGGACAACGCTAGCTCGCACTCCTATGTCCATTCGAAAGTTGCCTCTTTGCGGAGGAGCTTGTAAAAGGGGAGAGCGTGTTGAGCGGATTTCGCTACGAACCGAGCGAGGGAGGTGAGGACCCCGTTTAGTGACTGTATGGATTTTTTAGAAGTAGGAGTCGGGAGTTCCGCGAATGCCCGACATTTGTCGGGGTTGGCCTTGATGCCTCGTTCGGTCAGGTAGAATCCGAGGAACTTCCCTGCTCGGACCCCAAACGTGCATTTCTCAGGGTTGAAACGCATTTTGCATTTTCGTGCCTGATCGAACACTTTTCGTAAGTGGGACGCGTGGTCCGTTTCTTGTTGAGACTTGACGATCATGTCGTCCATGTATACTTCGAGCATATCCCCGATTTCTGCTCGGAAAACCTTATTCATCATGCACTGATATGTCGCGGCCGTGTTTTTCAGACCGAAGGGCATGACGTTGTAAAAGTAATTGCCCGATTCGGTCATGAAGGCCGTGTATTTTTTGTTAGACACGGCCATGGGTATTTGATTATACCCTGAGTAGGCGTCCATAAAGGACAATAGCTTGAAGCCGGACGAATTGTCGACCAATTTATCAATGTTAGGTAAAGGGTATGCATCTTTCGGGCATGCCCGGTTGAGATCGGTATAGTCAACGCACATTCTCCACTTTCCATTAGATTTTTTCACAAGTACAACATTTGAGAGCCAGGTTGTGTACCTGGCCTCGGTTACAAATTTAGCCTCTAGGAGGTCTTTAACAGCAGATTCAGCTGCTTCAGTTTTTTCGGTCGACTGCTTCCTTCTACGTTGAGCGACCGCCTTGTGTGTTGGGTCAATGGAGAGGTGATGGCAGGCTATCTCGGGGTCGAGTCCTAGCATCTCTGCAGCGCTCCAGGAAAATAGATCTGTGTTCCCTCTGAGGCAAGCTTCCAACTGTCGCTTCACCAAGTCGGGCATATGTGCCCCAATTTTAACGCACCGAGCTGGGTCCTCTCCCAAGGGAATCAACTCGAACTCTCCATTTGGGATTGGTCGGGATAGCGAATCTGTTGGCCTTTGGACGCCCTCGCTATTGTCCGAGAATCTGCAGTCCAGGTCGATTGAGTCCACCTGAGGGAAAGCCCTGGGAACATCTGGTGAATTTGATGTCGAAGGATTCGGTTGGTATGATATTGAGCTAAGACCCTTCGATGCTGCTTCGAAACACCTGCGAGCAGCGTCGACGTCTCCGTGCAGTGTGGCGACCTTACTTGAAGTAGTATAGTACTTCATCTTCAGGTGGACGGTGGATGGCACGGCGATTAGCTCGGCTAGTGTTGGTCGTCCTAGGATGCATTGGTACATCGACGGGCAGTCCACGACTAGGAACTGGACTCTGACCGTCCTGGCTGTCTCACCTGCTCCGAAGGTGACAAATAGATCGACATAGCCCCATGGTCGGGAGACTGCTCCGCTGAAACCCTGCAGGTCTGATCCGACGTACGGAGTCAGATGTGTCTCGTTTAGCTGGAGTGTCGAAAACAGCTGGGAGTACATAATGTCGCAGGAGCTGCCCTGGTCCACCAGGATTCTCCTCACATCGAAATTTGCCATGCGTGCCCGGATGAGCAAAGGAATGCTGGCGTTGGGCGCCCCTCCCAGGAGTTCTTCTCGGTAAAAGGCAAGGGGTACCGAGCCCTCCCTTGGTGGGTCCAGGGTGGCATTTTGCGCGGGTCCCTTTGCAATCAGTTGGTCGAATTTTCGTTTCACGGATCCGACCGTGATTTTATTGAACCCTCCTCCCGAGATGACCATTGCGGAAAGAAAGGTTTCCCATGGACTATGGGAGGAGAGGTACCCCGGACTCTCGGTGTGATCCGGTAGGAAGAAATCTTCCGGGCGATAAATGCTTAGTGCAACCTGCATGTTCGCATCTGCAGGGATGGGTATGGCTTCCTCGATTTTTTGAGTCTCTTGCGCTTCTTGTCGAGGAGTGTCTCTGGATTTGGTGAACTGTTTAAGGTTCCCGTCCTTGATAAGAATTTCGATTACATCCTTGAGATGGATGCAGTCTTCTGTGTTGTGGCCATGACTCTTGTGGAATCTGCAATATTTCGTTTTATCCGTGCCCGGTTTGCTGGGTTGTTGCTTTGGAAAACGTACCCCTGCTTTCCTGAACTCCGAGTTGGCACACTCGGACAAAATTTTCTGCCTGGAGGCCAGGAGAGGTGTGTATTCGTGGAACCGACCGACGGGTCCTCGGTGCTCCCGCGGTTCACGGGAGCGATCTTCCTTTCTTTTGTCTCCTCCCTGACGAGATGTCGAGGGCTCATCGACTCGGTGGGGCTTAGCATCTTCACGACGTCGAGCGTCTCTTACCGAGTTGGCTGCTTATTTTTCCTCATACTGGATGTAGGCTTGGGCTTTCAGTAAGAACGCGTCGAGGGTGGAAGGGGTCTCAATGCCGACCGCTCGGTGAAAATCTGTCGACGGGCGCAATCCTCGTTCCAGCAAATATTTCTTCATGTCGTCGGTCGTGGATACTTGGACCGCCTCTTTATTGAACCTTTCGATGTAAGTTCGTAAAGGTTCGTCCTTCCCCTAGATGATCGCTTCGAGCAAAGCTTCTGTCTTCGGATGCCGCCTTGATGCGGTGAAGTGCCTGGAGAACGTGCGTCCAAGTTGTTTCCAGGAGGTGATGGACTCAGCCTCGAGGCTTTTGTACCATGTCATCGCTCCTTTCCTTAGCGTCGTAGGAAAAAGGCGACATTTGATTGCTCCCCGTACTCCTCGGTAATCGAGCAGCGCATTGATATTCTCGATATGCGCGTCTGGATCTGTGGTTCCGTCGTACGAGCCTAGCGGTGGGGGCTTCTCTAAACCTCTTGGAAGTTTAGCTGCCATTATTTCAGACGAGAGGGGACCCCGAGCATCCTCGTCGTCACTGGAGTTGAATGAAGGAGACCTGTGAGCGCGTTTCTTCGTTCACCGGGGAGAGGCAGATCTTGATCTGCTCCTTCTTGATTTTCTTGGAGGAGAAGATCGTGGGGAGGACTGGCGAAGACGCTTGTCTCCCGTTGATTTGTCAGCGTGCCTTTTCCTCTTTTTCCTGGCGGGAGAGGGAGTGCGCCTTCTTTGGGGTCTCGCGGGAGACGGTGGCCGACGAGAATTATCTTCGAGACGGGCGATTTTCTCGCCATGGGCGAGGAGCAGCAGGTTTGTCTGATTCAGGATTTCGGCCAGTGCGGCGAAATCCGATCCTGAAGGATTCGAGGGAAAGAGAGTTTCCGGGCGACTCTCCAGAGGTTGATCGCGATCGGGCGAAGGCGATGCTGTCTTCCCATCCGGGTGATCTTGCACAGTTTCCTCGTGCAGAGGAGGATGAATGTTTCTCTCACGTTGCGTGAGAATCATGCCATCATTTGATTGGTTTTCTTGGTTGTCCCGAGCAACCATGGATCTTGTTAAAACTTTGGTTCTTTGAAGATTTTGAAAGAAGAACGGGGAAATCAGTTTCCCACAGACGGCGCCACCTGATCGTACCTGGAGATCAGGATCCGATACGGCTGGCTTCGAGAGCTGATGAAAGACGGTCGGTGAGGAGAGAAAGGGGGTGTACCTGCAAGGCACTCCGATGCTAAAGTAAGTAACCGAGCAAAGAGTGAGCAAGTACGAGATAAAGGTCATAGAATTAAATACCTGACCCTCCCAAATGAGAGGGTTTATATAAGGGGCTAAATGGAAGATTATTGGTCTAGATTGTGAGGCGCGGATCGAGGAATCCGTAAAAATAGGTAACGGTCAAAACTAGTCGTTGGGGAACTTTGTCGTGGTCGGTATGCTTGTGGTCGACAGAGGCCACTATTCTCAATTCTGCTCGACGTCGAGCACTTCTATTGAGTTGGTTTGCTTGGCCCAATTGTGGGAATTGGGCCATTCCAGAACACTTACCATCCAAGCAAACAATTGAGAATCAAGTCATTCTTCAAGCAATCAATTCAAATGATTCTTGGATTCAAATTAAAGTGGAGGGATCATAGAACAAGTTTGGTGTTTGGACCATAATGAATGATGGCCTCTAATCATCTCAAAATGACCATTGCATAGAAATTCACAAGGCTGCATATTAGCCTGCACGAATCTGGCATGCCTTATGCCCATGGGCCAATGGATGGCCAGTTGCAACCTCTCCACTTTGACCCTTAAATAGCCCAAGAAGACTTGCTCAAATGAAAAATCTTTGAACACCAATATTGTAGGGATTGTATCAAGGAACAACTTTGTAGTTCACCAAAAAATGATTTGAAGTGTTTTTGACCAAGAAAAATGACTTGAGATATGACCCTCCACCTGTTTGATGATATGCTAGGCAGGGCGCGCGCTGGCCTGCAATTGCCTCGCCCATGGCCTAGCTTTCCCCTAGTTTGCTTCAACTTTGCAAGATTATATCTCTCTCATTTTTTATGATATGGGTGAGTTCCACCCATGTATTTGAAGCTCAAGATGCCCTCTTTAATTGACTCAAAGTAGAATCTTAATATCCCTCATATTTTGGGAGAAGGCCTCTCTCAAAGATGCTGCAAAAATGGACAAAACTTGCCATTTTTGGAAACCCTAATATTCCAAAAATGGTAAGTTTTGGTTTTCTTGATTTCTCTCTATTCCTCCATCATTTCTTGATAAAATTTGAACCATAGGATCCTTGTGACCCTAATTTCATGATTTAGATCTCAAAAAGTCAGGAGTTGACTTTATCCTCAGCATGGTTGACTTTTCCCCAAATCCCTGATTTTCAATCATCTGGCCAATTGAACCTCTTCCATAATGAATTTTTGGATGAAATTTGAACCCTAGTTACTTGTCATCATATATAAGACAATGATATCAACTTTGAATCAAAACTTCATGCAGAAGCCCAGTAGAAATTAAACCCTAATTTGGCCTTTTTTATCAGGAAATGTTGCACTGCTTGCCTTCTCTGGTCAAACCAACTCTTTCCATGGCTTGTGGATTCAAATGAGAACTTGTGGGATGTTGTGAACCCCTTGCACAATGTTGAGAAGCTTTGTGACCCATTGATTTCCTTTGTATAGCCTTCAGTTGCTCCAATCATTGATCACATACCTATGCCTCAGCTATGCTACACATGATGCAATGTTTTTTATTATCTTATGAACTTATGTATGCTAAATTCTATACAAAATGTTGAGGAAATGAGAGGGGGAAATTTTGAGGTATTACATATACTAGTTTTGCTCAAAAACTATAATTAAATTGAGGACTGTACGAAACAATACAAAACTTTTCAGATCCTTCCTATATGTTACGAGGGAAGGTTATGATGGAAGTCCATGCAAAAAATCATCTGAAAATTTGATTCTACGAAACTTTTCAAAATGCAAGTTTCGGTCAAAAAATTGTAATATATCATACACAAGTTTATACTAGTTTTGCTCAAAAAATAAAAATTAAATCGAGGACTATACAAAATGATACAAAACTTTTCAGATCCGTCCTATATGTTACGAGGGAAGGTTAAGATGGAAATCCATGCAAAAAATCATCAATAAAATTGATTCTACGAAACTTTTCAAAATGCAAGTTTTGGTCAAAAAATCGTAATATATCATACACAAGTTTATACTAGTTTTGCTCAAAAAATAAAATTTTAATTGAGGACTATACAAAACGATTCAAAAAATTTAAAATCCTTCCTATATGTTATGTGGGAAGGTTATGATGGAAGTCCATGCAAAATATCATCTAAAAATTTGATTCTACGAAAATTTTCCAATTGCAAGTTTCGGTCAAGAAATCATAATATATTATACACATGTTTACACTAGTTTTGCTCAAAAAATATAATTAAATCAAGAACTATACAAAACAATACATAACTTTTCAGATCCTTCCTATATGTTACGAGGGAAGGTTATAATGGAAGTCCATGCAAAAAATAATCTGAAAATTTGATTCTACGAAACTTTTCCAATTGCAAGTTTCGTTCAAAAAATCATAATATATTATGCACATGTTTATAATAGTTTAGCTCAAAACTATAATTAAATCGAGGACTGTATGAAACGATGCAAAACTTTTCTGATCCTTCTTATATGTTACGAGGGAAGGTTATGATGGAAGTCCATGCAAAAAATCATCTGAAAATTTGATTCAACTAAACTTTTCGAAATGCAAGTTTCGGTCAAAAAATCGTAATATATCATACACAAGTTTATACTAGTTTTGTTCAAAAATTAAATTAAATCAAGGCCTATACGAAACGATACAATACTTTTCAGATACTTTCTATATGTTGCGAGGGAAGGTTATGATGGAATTCCATGCAAAAAATCATCTGAAAATTTGATTCTACGAAACATTTCAAACTGCAAGTTTCGTTCAAAACATTGTAATATATTATACATAAGTTTATTCTAGTTTTGCTCAAAAACTATAATTAAATTGAGGATTGTACGAAACGATACAAAACTTTTCAGATCCTTACAATATGTTACGAGGGAAGGTTATAATGGAAGTCCATGCAAAAAAGCAACTGAAAATTTGATTCTACGAAATTTTCGAAATGCAAGTTTGGTCAAAAAATCGTAATATATCATACAAAAGTTTATAATAGTTTTATTCAAAAAATAAAATAAAATTGATGCCTATACGAAATGATGCAATACATTTCAAATCCTTCCAATATGATACGAGTGAAGGTTATGATGGAAGTCCATGCAAAAAATCATCTGAAAATTTGATTCAACGAAACTTTTCGAAATGCAAGTTTCCGTCAAAAAATCGTAATATATCATACACAAGTTTATACTAGTTTTGTTCAAAAAATAAAAATTAAATTGAGGACTATACGAAACGATAAAAAAACTTTTCAGATCCTTCCTATATGTTACGAGGGAATGTGATAATGGAGGTCCATACAAAAAATCATCTGAAAATTTGATTCTACGAAACTTTTCAAAATGCAAGTTTCTGTAAAAAAAATAAATATATTATACACATGTTTATACTAGTTTTGCTCAAAAACTATGATTAAATTGAGGACTGTACGAAACCATACAAAACTTTTCAGATCCTTCCTATATGTTACGAGGGAAGGTTATGATGGAAGTCCATTCAAAAAATCATCTGAAAATTTGATTCTACGAAACTTTTCAAAATGCAAGTTTTGGTCAAAAAATCGTAATATATCATACACTAGTTTATACTAGTTTGCTCCAAAAATAAAAATTAAATTGAGGACTATATGAAACGATATAAAACTTTTCAGATCCTTCCTGTATGTTAGGGGGGAAGGTTATGATGAAAGTCCATGCAAAAAATCATCAGAAAATTTGATTCTACAAAACTTTTCCTATTACAAGTTTCGTTCAAAAAATCATAATATACTATATACATGTTTATAGTAGTTTTGCTCTAAAACTATAATTAAATTTAGGATTGTACAAAACGATAAAAAACTTTTTAGATCCTTCCTATATGTTACGAGGGAAGGTGATAATGGAAGTCCATGCAAAAAATCATCTGAAAATTTGATTCTACGAAACTTTTCAAAATGCAAGTTTCTGTCAAAAAATTGTAATATATTATACACAAGTTTATACTAGTTTTGCTGAATAAATCAAATTAAATCGAGGACTATACGAAACGATAAGAAAATTTTATGATCCTTCATATATGTTACGAGGGAAGGTATTTATGGAAGTCCATGCAAAAAATCATATAAAAATTTTATTCTACGAAACATTTCCAATTGCAAGTTTCATTCAAAAAATCATAATATATTATACACATGTTTATACTAGTTTTGCTCAAAAACTATTAGAAATTGAGGACTGTACGAAACGATACATAACTTTTTAGATCCTTCCTATATGTTACGAGTGAAGGTGATAATGGAAGTCCACGCAAAAAATCATCTGAAAATTTGATTATACGAAACTTTTCAAAATGCAAGTTTCTGTCAAAAAATTATAATATAATATACAAAAGTTTATACTAGTTTTGCTCAAAAAATCAAATTAAATCGAGGACTATACGAAACAATACAAAACTTTTTAGATCCTTCTTATTTGTTACGAGGAAAGGTTATGATGGAAGTCCATGAAAAAAATCATCTGAAAATTTTATTCTACGAAACTTTTCCAATTGCAAGTTTCGTTCAAAAAATCATAATATATTATGCACATGTTTATAATAGTTTAGCTCAAAACTATAATTAAATCGAGGACTGTATGAAATGATGCAAAACTTTTCTGATCCTTCTTATATGTTACGAGGGAAGGTTATGATGGAAGTCCATGCAAAAAATCATCTGAAAACTTGATTCAACGAAACTTTTCGAAATGCAAGTTTCGGTCAAAAAATCGTAATATATCATACACAAGTTTATACTAGTTTTGTTCAAAAATAAAATTAAATCAAGGCCTATACGAAACGATACAATACTTTTCAGATACTTTCTATATTTTACGAGGGAAGGTTATGATGGAATTCCATGCAAAAAATCATCTGAAAATTTGATTCTACGAAACATTTCAAACTGCAAGTTTCGTTCAAAACATTGTAATATATTATACACAAGTTTATACTAGTTTTGCTCAAAAACTATAATTAAATTGAGGATTGTACGAAACGATACAAAACTTTTCAGATCCTTACAATATGTTACGAGGGAAGGTTATAATGGAAGTCCATGCAAAAAAGCAACTGAAAATTTGATTCTACGAAATTTTCGAAATGCAAGTTTGGTCAAAAAATCGTAATATATCATACAAAATTTTATAATAGTTTTGTTCAAAAAATAAAATAAAATTGATGCCAATACGAAACGATACAATACATTTCAGATCCTTCCAATATGTTACGAGTGAAGGTTATGATGGAAGTCCATGCAAAAAATCATCTGAAAATTTGATTCAACGAAACTTTTCGAACTGCAATTTTCGTTCAAAAAATCATAATATATTATACACATGTTTATACTAGTTTTGCTCAAAAACTATAATTAAATTGAGGACTGTACGAAACGATAAAAAAACTTTTCAGATCCTTCCTATATGTTACGAGGGAATGTTATGATGGAAGTCCATGCAAAAAATCATCTGAAAATTTGATTCTACGAAAATTTTCGAAATGTATGTTTCGGTCAAAAAATCGTAATATATCATACAAACGTTTATACTAGTTTTGTTCAAAAAATAAACTAAATCGAGGCCTATACGAAACGATACAATACTTTTCAGATCCTTCCAATATGTTAAGAGTGAAGGTTATGATGGAAGTCCATGAAAAAAAATTATCTGAAAATTTGATTCTACGAAACATTTCAAAATGCAAGTTTCGGTCAAAAAATCGTAATATATCATAATAACTTTATACTAGTTTTGCTCAAAAAATAAAAATTAAATTGAGGACTATACGAAACAATACGAAAATTTCCAGATCCTTCCTATATGTTACGTGGGAAGGTTATGAAGGAAGTCCATGCAAAAAATCATCTGAAAATTTGATTATAAGAAACGTTTCCAATTGCAAGTTTCATTCAAAAAAAATAATATATTATACACATGTTTATACTAGTTTTGCTCAAAAACTATAATTATATTGAGGACTGTACGGAATGATACAAAACTTTTCAGATCATTCCTATACGTTATGAAGGAAGGTTATGATGGAAGTCCATGCAAAAAATCAACTGAAAATTTGATTCTATAAAACTTTTCCAATTGCAAGTTTCGTTCAAAAAATCTTAATATATTACACATATGTTTATACTAGTTTTGCTCAAAAACTATAATTAAATTGAGGACTGTACGAAACCATACAAAACTTTTCAGATCCTTCCTATATGTTACGAGGGAAGGTTATGATCAAGTCCTTTCAAAAAATCATCTGAAAATTTGATTCTACGAAACTTTTCAAAATGCAAGTTTCGATCAAAAAATCGTAATATATCATACACTAGTTTATACTAGTTTTGCTCCAAAAATAAAAATTAAATTGAGGACTATACGAAACGGTATAAAACTTTTCAGATCCTTCCTATATGTTACGAGGGAAGGTTATGATGAAAGTCCATGCAAAAAATCATCTGAAAATTTGATTCTACAAAACTTTTCCAATTACAAGTTTCGTTCAAAATATCATAATATACTATATACATGTTTATAGTAGTTTTGCTCAAAAACTATAATTAAATTGAGGATTGTACGAAACAATAAAAAACTTTTTAGATCCTTCCTATATGTTACGAGGGAAGGTGATAATGGAAGTCCATGCAAAAAACAATCTGAAAATTTGATTCTACGAAACTTTTCAAAATGCAAGTTTCTGTAAAAAAAATGTAATATATTATACACAAGTTTATACTAGTTTTGCTCAAAAATCAAATTAAATCGAGGACTTTACGAAACAATACCAAACTTTTCTTATCCTTCTTATATGTTACGAGGGAAGGTTATGATGGAAGTCCATGCAAAAAAATCATCTGAAAATTTTATTCTACGAAACTTTTCCAATTGCAAGTTTCGTTCAAAAAATCATAATATATTATACACATGTTTATACTAGTTTTGCTCAAAAAGTATAATTAAATTGAGGACTGTACGAAACGATATAAAAATTTTCAGATCCTTCTTATATGTTACGAGGGAAGGTGATAATGGAAGTCCACGCAAAAAATCATCTGAAAATTTGATTCTACGAAACTTTTCAAAATGCAAGTTTCTGTAAAAAAATTGTAATATATTATACATAAGTTTATACTAGTTTTGCTGTAAAATCAAATTAAATCGAGGACTATACGAAACAATACAAAACTTTTAAGATCCTTCTTATATGTTACGAGGAAAGGTTATGATGGAAGTCCATGAGAAAAATCACCTGAAAATTTGATTCTACGAAACTTTTCCAATTGCAAGTTTCGTTCAAAAAATCATAATATATTATACACATGTTTATACTAGTTTTGCTCAAAAACTATAATTAAATTGAGGACAGTACGAAACGATACAAAACTTTTCAGATCATTCCTATATGTTACGAGGAAAGGTTATGATTGAAGTCCATGCAAAAATTCATCTGAAAATTTGATTCTACGAAACTTTTCCAATTGAAAGTTTCGTTCAAAAAATCATAATATATTATGCACATGTTTATACTAGTTTAGCTCAAAACTCTAATTAAATCGAGGACTGTACGAAACGATGCAAGACTTTTCAGATCCTTCCTATATGTTACGAGGGAAGGTTATGATGGAAGTACATGCAAAAAAGCATCTGAAAATTTGATTCAACGAAACTTTTCGAAATGCAAGTTTCGGACAAAAAATCGTAATATATCATACACAAGTTTATACTAGTTTTGTTCAAAAATAAAATTAAATCAAGGCCTATACGAAACGATACAATACTTTTCAGATCCTTCCTATATGTTACGAGGGAAGGTTATGATGGAAGTCCATGCAAAAAATCATCTGAAAATTTGATTCTACAAAACTTTTCCAATTGCAAGTTTCATTGAAAAAAAAGTAATATATTATACACATGTTTATACTAGTTTTGCTCAAAAACTATAATTAAATTGAGGACTGTACGAAATGATACAAAACTTTTCAGATCCTTCTTATATATTATGAAGGAAGGTTATGATGGAAGTCCATGCAAAAACCCAACTGAAAATTTGATTCTATAAAACTTTTCCAATTGCAAGTTTTGTTCAAAAAATCATAATATATTACACACATGTTTATACTAGTTTTGCTCAAAAACTATAATTAAATTGAGGACTGTACGAAACCATACAAAATTTTTCAGATCCTTCCTATATGTTACGAGGGAAGGTTATGATGGAAGTCCATTCAAAAAATCATCTGAAAATTTGATTCTACGAAACATTTCAAAATGCATGTTTCGGTCAAAAAATCGTAATAAATCATACACTAGTTAATACTAGTTTGCTCTAAAAAAAAATTAAATTGAGGACTATACGAAACGATATAAAACTTTTCAGATCCTTCCTGTATGTTACCAGGGAAGGTTATGATAAAAGTCCATGCAAAAAATCATCTGAAAATTTGATTCTACAAAACTTTTCCAATTATAAGTTTCGTTCAAAAAATCATAATATACTATATACCTTTTTATACTAGTTTTGCTCAAAAAATATAATTAAATTGAGGATTGTACGAAACGATAAAAAACTTTTTAGATCCTTCCTATATGTTACGAGGGAAGGTGATTAAGGGAAGTCCATGAAAAAAATCATCTGAAAATTTTATTCTCAAAACTTTTCCAATTGCAAGTTTCGTTTAAAAAATCATAATATATTATACACATGTTTATACTAGTTTTGCTCAAAAACTATAATTAAATTGAGAACTGTACGAAACGATACAAAACTTTTCTGATCCTTCCTATATGTTACGAGGAAAGGTTATGATGGAAGTCCATGCAAAAAATCATCTGAAAATTTTATTCTACGAAACTTTTCCAATTGCAAGTTTCCTTCAAAAAATAATAATATATTATGCACATGTTTATACTAGTTTAGCTCAAAACTATAATTAAATCGAGGACTGTACGAAATAATGCAAAACTTTTTAGATCCTTCCTATATGTTACGAGGGAAGGTCATGATGGAAGTCCATGAAAAAAATCATCTGAAAATTTGATTCAACCAAACTTTTCGAAATGCAATTTTCTGTCAAAAATTCGCAATATATCGTACACAAGTTTATACTAGTTTTGCTCAAAAATAAAATTAAATCAAGGCCTATACGAAACGATACAAAACTTTTCAGATCCTTCTTATATGTTACGAGGGAAGGTTATGATGGAAGTCCATGCAAAAAATCATCGGAAAACTATAATTAAATTGAGGACTGTACGAAATGTATTATACACATGTTTATAATACATCGGAAAATCATCGGAAAATAATATATTATACACATGTTTATACTAGTTTTGCTCAAAAACTATAATTAAATTGAGGACTGTACGAAATGATACAAAAATTTTCAGATCCTTCCTATATGTTTTGAAGGAAGGTTATGATGGAAGTCCATGCAAAAAATAAACTGAAAATTTGATTCTATAAAACTTTTCCAATTGCAAGTTTCGTTCACAAAATCTTAATATATTACACACATGTTTATACTAGTTTTGCTCAAAAACTATAATTAAATTGAGGACTGTACGAAATGATACAAGACTTTTCAGATCCTTCCTATATGTTTTGAAGGAAGGTTATGATGGAAGTCCATGCAAAAAATCAACTGAAAATTTGATTCCACAAAACTTTTCCAATTACAATTTTTGTTCAAAAAATCATACTATATTATATACATTTTTATACTAGTTTTGCTCAAAAACTATAATTAAATTGAGGATTGTACGAAATGATAAAAAACTTTTTAGATCCTTCCTATATTTTACGAGGGAAGTGATAATGGAAGTCCATGCAAAAAAGCATCTGAAAATTTGATTCTACGAAACATTTCAAAATGCAAGTTTCTGTCAAAAAAATGTAATATATTATACACAAGTTTATACTAGTGTTGCTAAAAATATCAAATTAAATCAGGGACTATACTAAACAATACCAAACGTTTCTAATCCTTCTTATATGTTACGAGGGAAGGTTATGATGGAAGTCCATGCAAAAAAATCATCTAAAAATTTTATTCTACGAAACTTTTCCAATTGCAAGTTTCGTTCAAAAAATCATAATATAACCTTCCCAATAGTATACACATGTTTATACTAGTTTAGCTCAAAAACTATATTTAAATTGAGGACTGTACGAAATGATACAATACTTTTTAGATCCTTCCTATATGTTACGAGGGAAGGTGATAATGGAAGTCCACGCAAAAAATCATCTGAAAATTTGATTCTACGAAACTTTTCAAAATGCATGTTTCTGTCAAAAAATTGTAATATATTATACACAAGTTTATACTAGTTTTGTTGAAAAATCAAATTAAATCGAGGACTATATGAAACAATACAAAACTTTTCAGATCCTTCTAATTTGTTACGAGGAAAGGTTATGATGGAAATCCATGAGAAAAATCATCTGAAAATTTGATTCTACGAAACTTTTCCAATTGCAAGTTTCGTTCAAAAAATCATAATATATTACACACATGTTTATACTAGTTTTGCTCAAAAACTATAATTAAATTGAGGACTGTACGAAACCATACAAAAATTTTCAGATCCTTCCTATATGTTACGAGGGAAGGTTATGATGGAAGTCCATGCAAAAAATCATCTAAAAATTTGATTCTACGAAACTTTTCAAAATGGAAGTTTCGGTGAAAAAATCGTAATATATCATACACTAGTTTATACTAGTTTTGCTCCAAAAATAAAAATTAAATTGAGGACTATACGAAACGATATAAAACATTTCAGATCCTTCCTGTATGTTACGAGGGAAGGTTATGATGAAAGTCCATGCAAAAAATCATCTGAAAATTTGATTCTACAAAACTTTTCCAATTACATGTTTCGTTCAAAAAATCATAATATACTATATACATGTTTATACTAGTTTTGCTCAAAAACTATAATTAAATTGAGGATTGTACGAAACGATAAAAAACTTTTTAGATCCTTCCTATATGTTACGAGAGAAGGTGATAATGGAAGTCCATGCAAAAAATCATGTGAAAATTTGATTCTACGACACTTTTCAAAATGCAAGATTCTGTCAAAAAAAACACAAGTTTATACTAGTTTTGCTCAAAAAATCAAATTAAATTGAGGACTATACGAAACAATACCTAACTTTTCTGATCCTTCTTATATGTTACGAGGAAAGGTTATGATGGAAGTCCATTCAAAAAATCATCTGAAAATTTTATTCTACGAAACTTTTCCAATTGCAAGTTTCGTTTAAAAAATCATAATATATTATACACATGTTTATACTAGTTTTGCTCAAAAACTATAATTAAATTGAGGACTGTACGAAACGATACAAAACTTTTCTGATCCTTCCTATATGTTACGAGGAAAGGTTATGATGGAAGTCCATGCAAAAAATCATCTGAAAATTTTATTCTACGAAACTTTTCCAATTGCAAGTTTCCTTCAAAAAATAATAATATATTATGCACATGTTTATACTAGTTTAGCTCAAAACAATAATTAAATCGAGGACTGTACGAAATAATGCAAAACTTTTTAGATCCTTCCTATATGTTACGAGGGAAGGTTATGATGGAAGTCCATGAAAAAAATCATCTGAAAATTTGATTCAACCAAACTTTTCGAAATGCAATTTTCTGTCAAAAATTCGCAATATATCGTACACAAGTTTATACTAGTTTTGCTCAAAAATAAAATTAAATCAAGGCCTATACGAAACGATACAAAACTTTTCAGATCCTTCTTATATGTTACGAGGGAAGGTTATGATGGAAGTCCATGCAAAAAATCATCAGAAAATTTGATACTACGAAACATTTCAAACTGCAAGTTTTGTTCAAAAAATCATAATATATCATACAAAAGTTTATACTAGTTTTGTTCAAAAAATAAAACTAAATCGAGGCCTATACGAAACGATACAAAACATTTCAGATCCTTCCTATATGTTACGAGGGAAGGTTATGATGGAGGTCCATACAAAAAATCATCTGATAATTTGATTCTACGAAACTTTTCCAATTGCAAGTTTCATTAAAAAAAAATAATATATTATACACATGTTTATACTAGTTTTGCTCAAAAACTATAATTAAATTGAGGACTGTACGAGGGAAGGTTATGATGGAAGTCCATACACAACTTTATACTAGTTTTGCTCAAAAAATAAAAATTAAATTGAGGACTATACGAAACAATACAAAAGTTTTCAGATCCTTCCTATATGTTATGAGGGAAGATTATGATGGAAGTCCATGCAAAAAATCATCTGAAAATTTGATTCTACGAAACTTTTCCAATTGCGAATTTCATTCAAAAAAAATAATATATTATACACATGTTTATACTAGTTTTGCTCAAAAACTATAATTAAATTGAGGACTGTACGAAATGATACAAAACTTTTCAGATCCTTCCTATATGTTTTGAAGGAAGGTTATGATGGAAGTCCGTGCAAAAAATAAACTGAAAATTTGATTCTATAAAACTTTTCCAATTGCAAGTTTCGTTCACAAAATCTTAATATATTACACACATGTTTATACTAGTTTTGCTCAAAAACTATAATTAAATTGAGGAGTGTACGAAATGATACAAGACTTTTCAGATCCTTCCTATATGTTTTGAAGGAAGGTTATGATGGAAGTCCATGCAAAAAATCAACTGATAATTTGATTCCACAAAACTTTTCCAATTACAATTTTTGTTCAAAAAATCATACTATATTATATACATTTTTATACTAGTTTTGCTCAAAAACTATAATTAAATTGAGGATTGTACGAAATGATAAAAAACTTTTTAGATCCTTCCTATATTTTACGAGGGAAGTGATAATGGAAGTCCATGCAAAAAAGCATCTGAAAATTTGATTCTACGAAACATTTCAAAATGCAAGTTTCTGTCAAAAAAATGTAATATATTATACACAAGTTTATACTAGTGTTGCTCAAAATATCAAATTAAATCAGGGACTATACTAAACAATACCAAACGTTTCTAATCCTTCTTATATGTTACGAGGGAAGGTTATGATGGAAGTCCATGCAAAAAAATCATCTAAAAATTTTATTCTACGAAACTTTTCCAATTGCAAGTTTCGTTCAAAAAATCATAATATAACCTTCCCAATAGTATACACATGTTTATACTAGTTTAGCTCAAAAACTATATTTAAATTGAGGACTGTACGAAATGATACAATACTTTTTAGATCCTTCCTATATGTTACGAGGGAAGGTGATAATGGAAGTCCACGCAAAAAATCATCTGAAAATTTGATTCTACGAAACTTTTCAAAATGCATGTTTCTGTCAAAAAATTGTAATATATTATACACAAGTTTATACTAGTTTTGTTGAAAAATCAAATTAAATCGAGGACTATATGAAACAATACAAAACTTTTCAGATCCTTCTAATTTGTTACGAGGAAAGGTTATGATGGAAATCCATGAGAAAAATCATCTGAAAATTTGATTCTACGAAACTTTTCCAATTGCAAGTTTCGTTCAAAAAATCATAATATATTACACACATGTTTATACTAGTTTTGCTCAAAAACTATAATTAAATTGAGGACTGTACGAAACCATACAAAACTTTTCAGATCCTTCCTATATGTTACGAGGGAAGGTTATGATGGAAGTCCATGCAAAAAATCATCTAAAAATTTGATTCTACGAAACTTTTCAAAATGGAAGTTTCGGTGAAAAAATCGTAATATATCATACACTAGTTTATACTAGTTTTGCTCCAAAAATAAAAATTAAATTGAGGACTATACGAAACGATATAAAACATTTCAGATCCTTCCTGTATGTTACGAGGGAAGGTTATGATGAAAGTCCATGCAAAAAATCATCTGAAAATTTGATTCTACAAAACTTTTCCAATTACATGTTTCGTTCAAAAAATCATAATATACTATATACATGTTTATACTAGTTTTGCTCAAAAACTATAATTAAATTGAGGATTGTACGAAACGATAAAAAACTTTTTAGATCCTTCCTATATGTTACGAGAGAAGGTGATAATGGAAGTCCATGCAAAAAATCATGTGAAAATTTGATTCTACGACACTTTTCAAAATGCAAGATTCTGTCAAAAAAAACACAAGTTTATACTAGTTTTGCTCAAAAAATCAAATTAAATTGAGGACTATACGAAACAATACCTAACTTTTCTGATCCTTCTTATATGTTACGAGGAAAGGTTATGATGGAAGTCCATTCAAAAAATCATCTGAAAATTTTATTCTACGAAACTTTTCCAATTGCATGTTTCGTTTAAAAAATCATAATATATTATACACATGTTTATACTAGTTTTGCTCAAAAACTATAATTAAATTGAGGACTGTACGAAACGATACAAAACTTTTCTGATCCTTCCTATATGTTACGAGGAAAGGTTATGATGGAAGTCCATGCAAAAAATCATCTGAAAATTTTATTCTACGAAACTTTTCCAATTGCAAGTTTCCTTCAAAAAATAATAATATATTATGCACATGTTTATACTAGTTTAGCTCAAAACTATAATTAAATCGAGGACTGTACGAAATAATGCAAAACTTTTTAGATCCTTCCTATATGTTACGAGGGAAGGTTATGATGGAAGTCCATGAAAAAAATCATCTGAAAATTTGATTCAACCAAACTTTTCGAAATGCAATTTTCTGTCAAAAATTCGCAATATATCGTACACAAGTTTATACTAGTTTTGCTCAAAAATAAAATTAAATCAAGGCCTATACGAAACGATACAAAACTTTTCAGATCCTTCTTATATGTTACGAGGGAAGGTTATGATGGAAGTCCATGCAAAAAATCATCAGAAAATTTGATACTACGAAACATTTCAAACTGCAAGTTTTGTTCAAAAAATCATAATATATCATACAAAAGTTTATACTAGTTTTGTTCAAAAAATAAAACTAAATCGAGGCCTATACGAAACGATACAAAACATTTCAGATCCTTCCTATATGTTACGAGGGAAGGTTATGATGGAGGTCCATACAAAAAATCATCTGATAATTTGATTCTACGAAACTTTTCCAATTGCAAGTTTCATTAAAAAAAAATAATATATTATACACATGTTTATACTAGTTTTGCTCAAAAACTATAATTAAATTGAGGACTGTACGAGGGAAGGTTATGATGGAAGTCCATACACAACTTTATACTAGTTTTGCTCAAAAAATAAAAATTAAATTGAGGACTATACGAAACAATACAAAAGTTTTCAGATCCTTCCTATATGTTATGAGGGAAGATTATGATGGAAGTCCATGCAAAAAATCATCTGAAAATTTGATTCTACGAAACTTTTCCAATTGCGAATTTCATTCAAAAAAAATAATATATTATACACATGTTTATACTAGTTTTGCTCAAAAACTATAATTAAATTGAGGACTGTACGAAATGATACAAAACTTTTCAGATCCTTCCTATATGTTTTGAAGGAAGGTTATGATGGAAGTCCATGCAAAAAATAAACTGAAAATTTGATTCTATAAAACTTTTCCAATTGCAAGTTTCGTTCACAAAATCTTAATATATTACACACATGTTTATACTAGTTTTGCTCAAAAACTATAATTAAATTGAGGACTGTACGAAATGATACAAGACTTTTCAGATCCTTCCTATATGTTTTGAAGGAAGGTTATGATGGAAGTTCATGCAAAAAATCAACTGATAATTTGATTCCACAAAACTTTTCCAATTACAATTTTTGTTCAAAAAATCATACTATATTATATACATTTTTATACTAGTTTTGCTCAAAAACTATAATTAAATTGAGGATTGTACGAAATGATAAAAAACTTTTTAGATCCTTCCTATATTTTACGAGGGAAGTGATAATGGAAGTCCATGCAAAAAAGCATCTGAAAATTTGATTCTACGAAACATTTCAAAATGCAAGTTTCTGTCAAAAAAATGTAATATATTATACACAAGTTTATACTAGTGTTGCTCAAAATATCAAATTAAATCAAGGACTATACTAAACAATACCAAACGTTTCTAATCCTTCTTATATGTTACGAGGGAAGGTTATGATGGAAGTCCATGCAAAAAAATCATCTAAAAATTTTATTCTACGAAACTTTTCCAATTGCAAGTTTCGTTCAAAAAATCATAATATAACCTTCCCAATAGTATACACATGTTTATACTAGTTTAGCTCAAAAACTATATTTAAATTGAGGACTGTACGAAATGATACAATACTTTTTAGATCCTTCCTATATGTTACGAGGGAAGGTGATAATGGAAGTCCACGCAAAAAATCATCTGAAAATTTGATTCTACGAAACTTTTCAAAATGCATGTTTCTGTCAAAAAATTGTAATATATTATACACAAGTTTATACTAGTTTTGTTGAAAAATCAAATTAAATCGAGGACTATATGAAACAATACAAAACTTTTCAGATCCTTCTAATTTGTTACGAGGAAAGGTTATGATGGAAGTCCATGAGAAAAATCATCTGAAAATTTGATTCTACGAAACTTTTCCAATTGCAAGTTTCGTTCAAAAAATCATAATATATTACACACATGTTTATACTAGTTTTGCTCAAAAACTATAATTAAATTGAGGACTGTACGAAACCATACAAAACTTTTCAGATCCTTCCTATATGTTACGAGGGAAGGTTATGATGGAAGTCCATGCAAAAAATCATCTAAAAATTTGATTCTACGAAACTTTTCAAAATGGAAGTTTCGGTGAAAAAATCGTAATATATCATACACTAGTTTATACTAGTTTTGCTCCAAAAATAAAAATTAAATTGAGGACTATACGAAACGATATAAAACTTTTCAGATCCTTCCTGTATGTTACGAGGGAAGGTTATGATGAAAGTCCATGCAAAAAATCATCTGAAAATTTGATTCTACAAAACTTTTCCAATTACATGTTTCGTTCAAAAAATCATAATATACTATATACATGTTTATACTAGTTTTGCTCAAAAACTATAATTAAATTGAGGATTGTACGAAACGATAAAAAACTTTTTAGATCCTTCCTATATGTTACGAGAGAAGGTGATAATGGAAGTCCATGCAAAAAATCATGTGAAAATTTGATTCTACGACACTTTTCAAAATGCAAGATTCTGTAAAAAAAAACACAAGTTTATACTAGTTTTGCTCAAAAAATCAAATTAAATTGAGGACTATACGAAACAATACCTAACTTTTCTGATCCTTCTTATATGTTACGAGGAAAGGTTATGATGGAAGTCCATTCAAAAAATCATCTGAAAATTTTATTCTACGAAACTTTTCCAATTGCAAGTTTCGTTCAAAAAATCATAATATATTATACTCATGTTTATACTAGTTTTGTTCAAAAACTATAATTAAATTGAGGATTGTACGAAACGATACAAAACTTTTCAGATCCTTCCTATATGTTACGAGGGAAGGTGATAATGGAAGTCCACGCAAAAAATCATCTGAAAATTTGATTCTACAAAACTTTTCAAAAAAATGCAAGTTTCTGTCAAAAAATTGTAATATATTATACAAAAGTTTATACTAGTTTTGCTCAAAAAATCAAATTAAATCGAGGACTAAATGAAACAATACAAAACTTTGAGGAAAGGTTATGATGGAAGTCCATGCAAAAAATCATCTGAAAATTTGATTCTACGAAACTTTTCCGATTGCAAGTTTCGTTCAAAAAATCATAATATATTATACTCATGTTTATACTAGTTTTGCTCAAAAACTATAATTAAATTGAGGACTGTACGAAACGATACAAAACTTTTCAGATCCTTCCTATATGTTACGAGGAAAGGTTATGATGGAAGTCCATGCAAAAAATCATCTGAAAATTTGATTCTACGAAACTTTTCGAAATGTAAGTTTCGGTCAAAAAAGCGTAATATATCATACACAAGTTTATACTAGTTTTGCTCAAAAAATAAAAATTAAATTGAAGACTATACGAAACGATACAAAACTTTTCAGATCCTTCCTATATGTTACGAGGGAAGGTTATGATGGATGTTCATTTAAAAAATCATCTAAAACATTGATTCTACGAAACTTTTCAAAATGCAAGTTCGGTCAAAAAATCGTAATATATCATACACTAGTTTATACCAGTTTTGCTCCAAAAATAAAAATTAAATTGAGGACTATACGAAACGATATAAAAATTTGCAGAAACTTCCTGTATGTTACGAGGGAAGGTTATGATGAAAGTCCATGCAAAAAATCATCCGAAAATTTGATTCTACAAAACTTTTCCAATTACAAGTTTCGTTCAAAAAATCATAATATCCTATATACATGTTTATTCTAGTTTTGTTCAAAAACTATAATTAAATTGAGGATTGTACGAAACGATAAAAAACTTTTTAGATCCTTCCTATCTATTACGAGGGAATGTGATAATGGAAGTCCATGCAAAAAATCATCTGAAAATTTGATTCTACGAAACTTTTCAAAATGCAAGTTTCTGTCAATAAATTGTAATATATTATACACAAGTTTATACTAGTTTTGCTCAAAAAATCAAATTAAATCGAGGACTATAGGAAACAATACCAAACTTTTCTGATCCTTCCTATATGTTACGAGGGAAGGTTATGATGGAAGTCCATGCAAAAAAACATCTGAAAATTTGAATCTATGAAACTTTTCCAATTGCAAGTTTCGTTCAAAAAATCATAATAGTTTTGCTCAAAAACTATAATTAAATTGAGGACTGTACGAAACGATACAAAAATTTCCGATCCTTCCTATATGTTACGTGGGAAGGTTATGATGGAAGTTGATGCAAAAAATAGTCTGAAAATTTGATTCTACGAAACTTTTCGAAATGCATGTTATGGTCAAAAAATCGTAATATATCATACACATGTTTATACTAGTTTTGTTCAAAAAATAAAATAAAATTGAGGCCTACACGAAACGATACAATACTTTTCAGATCCTTCCAATATGTTACATGCGAAGGTTATGATGGAAGTCCTTGCAAAAAATCATCTGAAAATTTGATTCTATGAAACTTTTCAAAATGCACGTTTCGGTCAAAAAATCATAATATATTATATACATGTTTATACTAACTTTGCTCAAAAACTATAATTAAATTGAGGATTGTATGAAACAATAAATTTTTTTCAGATCCTTCCTATATGTCACGAGGGAAGGTGATAATGGAAGTCCATGCAAAAAATCATCTGAAAATTTTATTCTACGAAACTTTTCAAAATGCAAGTTTCTGTCAAAAAATTGTAATATAGACAAGTTTATACTAGTTTTGCTCAAAAATCAAATTAAATCGAGGATTATATGAAACAATACAAAACTTTTCAAATCCTTCTTATATGTTACGAGGGAAGGTTATCATGGAAGTCGATGCAAAAAATCATCTGAAAAAATTTGATTCTATAAACTTTTACAATTGCAAGTTTCGTTCAAAAAATCATAATATATTATACACATGTTTATACTAGTTTTGCTCAAAAAATATAATTAAATTGAGGACTATACGAAATGATACAAAACTTTTTAGATCCTTCCTATATGTTACAAGGGAAGGTTATGATGGAAGTCCATGCAAAAGATCATTTGAAAATTTGATTTTACGAAACTTTTCGATTTGCATGTTTTGGTCAAAAAATCGTAATATATCATACACAAGTTTATACTAGATTTGTTCAAAAAATAAAATTAAATCGAGGCCTATACGAAAGGATACAATACTTTTCAGATCCTTCCAATATGTTACGAGTGAAGGTTATGTTGGAAGTCCATGCAAAAAATCATCTGAAAATTTGATTCTACGAAACTTTTCAAAATGCAAGTTTCAGTCAAAAAATTGTAATATATCATACACAAGTGTATACTAGTTTTTCTAAAAAAATAAATAATTAAATTGAGGACTATACGAAATGATACAAAACTTTTCAGATCCTTCCTATATGTTACGAGGGAAGGTTATAATGGAAGTCCATGCCAAAAATCATCTGAAAATTTGATTCTACGAAACTTTTCAAAATACAAGTTTCTGTCAAAAAATTGTAATATATTATACACAAGTTTATACTAGTTTTTCTCAAAAAATCAAATTAATTCGAGGACTATACGAAACAATACAAAATTTTTCAGATCCTTCTTATATGTTACGAGGGAAGGTTATGATGGAAGTCCATGCAAAAAAACATCTGAAAATTTGATTCTACGAAACTTTTCCGATTGCAAGTTTCGTTCAAAAAATCATAATATATTATACTCATGTTTATACTAGTTTTGCTCAAAAACTATAATTAAATTGAGGACTGTACGAAACAATACAAAACTTTTCAGATCCTTCCTATATGTTACGAGGAAAGGTTATGATGGAAGTCCATGCAAAAAATCATCTGAAAATTTGATTCTACGAAACTTTTCGAAATGTAAGTTTCGGTCAAAAAAGCGTAATATATCATACACAAGTTTATACTAGTTTGGTTCATAATATAAAATAAAATCGAGGCATATACGAAACGATACAATACTTTTCAGATCCTTCCAATATGTTACGAGTGAAGGTTATGATGGAAGTCCATGCAAAAAATCATCTGAAAATTTGATTCTACGAAACTTTTCAAAATGCAAGTTTCGGTCAAAAAATCATAATATATTATATACATGTTTATACTAGTTTACTCAAAACCTATAATTAAATTGAGGATTGTACGCGATAAATTTTTTTCAGATCCTTCATATATGTTACGAGGGAAGATGATAATGGAAGTCCATGCAAAAGATCATCTAAAACTTTTCCAATTGCAAGTATCTGTCAAAAAATTGTAATATAAATTAAATCGATGACTATGCGAAACAATAAAAAACTTTTCAAATCCTTCTTGTATGTTACGAGGGAAGGTTATGATGGAAGTCTATAAAAAAAATCATATGAAAATTTGATTCTACAAAACTTTTCCAATTGCAAGTTTCGTTCAAAAAATCATAATATATTACACATATGTTTATACTAGTTTTTCTCAAAAACTATAATTAAATTGAGGACTGTACGGAACAATACAAAACTTTTCAGATCCTTCTCATATGTTATGAGGAAAGGTTATGATGGAAGTCCATGCAAAAAATCATCTGAAAATTTGATTCTACGAAACTTTTCCAATTGCAAGTTTCGTTCAAAAAATCATAATATATTATACTCATGTTTATACTAGTTTTGCTCAAAAACTATAATTAAATTGAGGACTGTACGAAACGATACAAAACTTTTCAGATCCTTCATATATGTTACGAGGAAAGGTTATGATGGAAGTCCATGCAAAAAATCATCTGAAAATTTGATTCTACGAAACGTTTCGAAATGTAAGTTTCGGTCAAAAAAGCGTAATATATCATACACAAGTTTATACTAGTTTTGCTCAAAAAATAAAAATTAAATTGAGGACTATACGAAACGATACAAAACTTTTCAGATCCTTCCTATATGTTACAAGGGAAGGTTATGATGGATGTTCATTCAAAAAATCATCTGAAACTTTGATTCTACGAAACTTTTCAAAATGCAAGTTCGGTCAAAAAATCGTAATATATCATACACTAGTTTATACTAGTTTTGCTCCAAAAATAAAAATTAAATTGAGGACTATACGAAGCGATATAAAAATTTGCAGATCCTTCCTGTATGTTACGAGGGAAGGTTATGATGAAAGTCCATGCAAAAAATCATCCGAAAATTTGATTCTACAAAACTTTTCCAATTACAAGTTTCGTTCAAAAAATCATAATATCCTATATACATGTTTATTCTAGTTTTGCTCAAAAACTATAATTAAATTGAGGATTGTACGAAACGATAAAAAACTTTTTAGATCCTTCCTATCTGTTACAAGGGAATGTGATAATGGAAGTCCATGCAAAAAATCATCTGAAAATTTGATTCTACGAAACTTTTCAAAATGCAAGTTTCTGTCAATAAATTGTAATATATTATACACAAGTTTATACTAGTTTTGCTCAAAAAATCAAATTAAATCGAGGACTATAGGAAACAATACCATACTTTTCTGATCCTTCCTATATGTTACGAGGGAAGGTTATGATGGAAGTCCATGCCAAAAAACATCTGAAAATTTGAATCTATGAAACTTTTCCAATTGCAAGTTTCGTTCAAAAAATCATAATATATTATACACAGGTTTATACTAGTTTTGCTCAAAAACTATAATTAAATTGAGGACTGTACGAAACGATACAAAAATTTCCGATCCTTCCTATATGTTACGAGGGAAGGTTATGATGGAAGTTGATGCAAAAAATAGTCTGAAAATTTGATTCTACGAAACTTTTCGAAATGCATGTTATGGTCAAAAAATCGTAATATATCATACACATGTTTATACTAGTTTTGTTCAAAAAATAAAATAAAATCGAGGCCTACACGAAACGATACAATACTTTTCAGATCCTTCCAATATGTTACATGTGAAGGTTATGATGGAAGTCCTTGCAAAAAATCATCTGAAAATTTGATTCTATGAAACTTTTCAAAATGCACGTTTCGGTCAAAAAAATCATAATATATTATATACATGTTTATACTAGCTTTGCTCAAAAACTATAATTAAATTGAGGATTTTATGAAACGATAAATTTTTTTCAGATCCTTCCTATATGTCACGAGGGAAGGTGATAATGGAAGTCCATGCAAAAAATCATCTGAAAATTTTATTCTACGAAACTTTTCAAAATGCAAGTTTCTGTCAAAAAATTGTAATATACACAAGTTTATACTAGTTTTGCTCAAAAATCAAATTAAATCGAGGATTATATGAAACAATACAAAACTTTTCAAATCCTTCTTATATGTTACGAGGGAAGGTTATCATGGAAGTCGATGCAAAAAATCATCTGAAAAAATTTGATTCTATAAACTTTTCCAATTGCAAGTTTCGTTCAAAAAATCATAATATATTATACACATGTTTATACTAGTTTTGCTCAAAAAATATAATTAAATTGAGGACTATACGAAATGATACAAAACTTTTCAGATCCTTCCTATATGTTACGAGGGAAGGTTATGATGGAAGTCCATGCAAAAGATCATTTGAAAATTTGATTTTACGAAACTTTTCGATTTGCATGTTTTGGTCAAAAAATCGTAATATATCATACACAAGTTTATACTAGTTTTGTTCAAAAAATAAAATTAAATCGAGGCCTATACGAAAGGATACAATACTTTTCAGATCCTTCCAATATGTTACGAGTGAAGGTTATGTTGGAAGTCCATGCAAAAAATCATCTGAAAATTTGATTCTACGAAACTTTTCAAAATGCAAGTTTCAGTCAAAAAATTGTAATATATCATACACAAGTTTATACTAGTTTTTCTCAAAAAATAAAAATTAAATTGAGGACTATACGAAATGATACAAAACTTTTCAGATCCTTCCTATATGTTACGAGGGAAGGTTATAATGGAAGTCCATGCCAAAAATCATCTGAAAATTTGATTCTACGAAACTTTTCAAAATACAAGTTTCTGTCAAAAAATTGTAATATATTATACACAAGTTTATACTAGTTTTTCTCAAAAAATCAAATTAATTCGAGGACTATACGAAACAATACAAAATTTTTCAGATCCTTCTTATATGTTACGAGGGAAGGTTATGATGGAAGTCCATGCAAAAAAACATCTGAAAATTTAAATCTACGAAACTTTTCCAATTGCAAGCTTCGTTCAAAAAATAATAATATATTATACACAGGTTTATACTAGTTTTTCTGAAAAACTATAATTAAATTGAGGATTGTACGAAACGATACAAAAATTTTCAGATCCTTCCTATATGTTACGAGGGAAGGTTATGATGGAAGTCCATGCGAAAAATAATCTGATAATTTGATTCTACGAAACTTTTCGAAATGCATGTTTTGGTCAAAAAATCGTGATATATCATACACAAGTTTATACTAGTTTGGTTCATAAAAAAAATAAAATCGAGGCATATACGAAACGATACAATACTTTTCAGATCCTTCCAATATGTTACGAGTGAAGGTTATGATGGAAGTCCATGCAAAAAATCATCTGAAAATTTGATTCTACGAAACTTTTCAAAATGCAAGTTTCGGTCAAAAAATCATAATATATTATATACATGTTTATACTAGTTTACTCAAAACCTATAATTAAATTGAGGATTGTACGCGATAAATTTTTTTCAGATCCTTCATATATGTTACGAGGGAAGATGATAATGGAAGTCCATGCAAAAGATCATCTAAAACTTTTCCAATTGCAAGTATCTGTCAAAAAATTGTAATATAAATTAAATCGATGACTATGCGAAACAATAAAAAACTTTTCAAATCCTTCTTGTATGTTACGAGGGAAGGTTATGATGGAAGTCTATAAAAAAAATCATATGAAAATTTGATTCTACAAAACTTTTCCAATTGCAAGTTTCGTTCAAAAAATCATAATATATTACACATAGATTTATACTAGTTTTTCTCAAAAACTATAATTAAATTGAGGACTGTACGGAACAATACAAAACTTTTCAGATCCTTCATATATGTTACGAGGGAAGGTTATGATGGAAGTCCACGCAAAAAATCATCTGAAAATTTGATTCTACGAACATTTTCAAAAACTGCAAGTTTCTGTCAAAAAATTGTAATATATTATACAAAAGTTTATACTAGTTTTGCTCAAAAAATCAAATTATATCGAGGACTATATGAAACAATACAAAACTTTTCAGATCCTTCTCATATGTTATGAGGAAAGGTTATGATGGAAGTCCATGCAAAAAATCATCTGAAAATTTGATTCTACGAAACTTTTCCAATTGCAAGTTTCGTTCAAAAAATCATAATATATTATACTCATGTTTATACTAGTTTTGCTCAAAAACTATAATTAAATTGAGGACTGTACGAAACGATACAAAACTTTTCAGATCCTTCATATATGTTACGAGGAAAGGTTATGATGGAAGTCCATGCAAAAAATCATCTGAAAATTTGATTCTACGAAACGTTTCGAAATGTAAGTTTCGGTCAAAAAAGCGTAATATATCATACACAAGTTTATACTAGTTTTGCTCAAAAAATAAAAATTAAATTGAGGACTATACGAAACGATACAAAACTTTTCAGATCCTACCTATATGTTACGAGGGAAGGTTATGATGGATGTTCATTCAAAAAATCATCTGAAACATTGATTCTACGAAACTTTTCAAAATGCAAGTTCGGTCAAAAAATCGTAATATATCATACACTAGTTTATACTAGTTTTGCTCCAAAAATAAAAATTAAATTGAGGACTATACGAAGCGATATAAAAATTTGCAGATCCTTCCTGTATGTTACGAGGGAAGGTTATGATGAAAGTCCATGCAAAAAATCATCCGAAAATTTGATTCTACAAAACTTTTCCAATTACAAGTTTCGTTCAAAAAATCATAATATCCTATATACATGTTTATTCTAGTTTTGCTCAAAAACTATAATTAAATTGAGGATTGTACGAAACGATAAAAAACTTTTTAGATCCTTCCTATCTGTTACAAGGGAATGTGATAATGGAAGTCCATGCAAAAAATCATCTGAAAATTTGATTCTACGAAACTTTTCAAAATGCAAGTTTCTGTCAATAAATTGTAATATATTATACACAAGTTTATACTAGTTTTGCTCAAAAAATCAAATTAAATCGAGGACTATAGGAAACAATACCAAACTTTTCTGATCCTTCCTATATGTTACGAGGGAAGGTTATGATGGAAGTCCATGCAAAAAAACATCTGAAAATTTGAATCTATGAAACTTTTCCAATTGCAAGTTTCGTTCAAAAAATCATAATATATTATACACAGGTTTATACTAGTTTTGCTCAAAAACTATAATTAAATTGAGGACTGTACGAAACGATACAAAAATTTCCGATCCTTCCTATATGTTACGAGGGAAGGTTATGATGGAAGTTGATGCAAAAAATAGTTTGAAAATTTGATTCTACGAAACTTTTCGAAATGCATGTTATGGTCAAAAAATCGTAATATATCATACACATGTTTATATTAGTTTTGTTCAAAAAATAAAATAAAATCGAGGCCTACACGAAACGATACAATACTTTTCAGATCCTTCCAATATGTTACATGTGAAGGTTATGATGGAAGTCCTTGCAAGAAATCATCTGAAAATTTGATTCTATGAAACTTTTCAAAGTGCACGTTTCGGTCAAAAAATCATAATATATTATATACATGTTTATACTAGCTTTGCTCAAAAACTATAATTAAATTGAGGATTGTATGAAACGATAATTTTTTTTCAGATCCTTCCTATATGTCACGAGGGAAGGTGATAATGGAAGTCCATGCAAAAAATCATCTGAAAATTTTATTCTACGAAACTTTTCAAAATGCAAGTTTCTGTCAAAAAATTGTAATATACACAAGTTTATACTAGTTTTGCTCAAAAATCAAATTAAATCGAGGATTATATGAAACAATACAAAACTTTTCAAATCCTTCTTATATGTTACGAGGGAAGGTTATCATGGAAGTCGATGCAAAAAATCATCTGAAAAAATTTGATTCTATAAACTTTTCCAATTGCAAGTTTCGTTCAAAAAATCATAATATATTATACACATGTTTATACTAGTTTTGCTCAAAAAATATAATTAAATTGAGGACTATACGAAATGATACAAAACTTTTCAGATCCTTCCTATATGTTACGAGGGAAGGTTATGATGGAAGTCAATACAAAAGATCATCTGAAAATTTGATTTTACGAAACTTTTCGATTTGCATGTTTTGGTCAAAAAATCGTAATATATCATACACAAGTTTATACTAGTTTTGTTCAAAAAATAAAATTAAATCGAGGCCTATACGAAAGGATACAATACTTTTCAGATCCTTCCAATATGTTACGAGTGAAGGTTATGTTGGAAGTCCATGCAAAAAATCATCTGAAAATTTGATTCTACGAAACTTTCGAAATGCAAGTTTTGGTCAAAAAATCGTGATATATCATACACAAGTTTATACTAGTTTGGTTCATAAAAAAAAATAAAATCGAGGCATATACGAAACGATAAAATACTTTTCAGATCCTTCCAATATGTTACGAGTGAAGGTTATGATGGAAGTCTATGCAAAAAATCATCTGAAAATTTGATTCTACGAAACTTTTCAAAATGCAAGTTTCGGTCAAAAAATCATAATATATTATATACATGTTTATACTAGTTTACTCAAAACCTATAATTAAATTGAGGATTGTACGCGATAAATTTTTTCCAGATCCTTCATATATGTTACGAGGGAAGATGATAATGGAAGTCCATGCAAAAGATCATCTAAAACTTTTCCAATTGCAAGTATCTGTAAAAAAATTGTAATATAAATTAAATCGATGACTATACGAAACAATAAAAAACATTTCAAATCCTTCTTGTATGTTACGAGGGAAGGTTATGATGGAAGTCTATAAAAAAAATCATATGAAAATTTGATTCTACAAAACTTTTCCAATTGCAAGTTTCGTTCAAAAAATCATAATATATTACACATATGTTTATACTAGTTTTTCTCAAAAACTATAATTAAATTGAGGACTGTACGAAACGATACAAAACTTTTCAGATCCTTCATATATGTTACGAGGGAAGGTTATGATGGAAGTCAATGCAAAAAAACATCTGAAAATCTGATTCTACGAAACTTTTCAAAATGCAAGTTTCGGTCAAAAAATCATAATATCGAGGACTATACGAAACAATACAAAACTTTTCACATCCTTCCTGTATGTTACGAGGGAAGGTTATGATGGAAGTCTATGCAAAAAATAATTTGAAAATTTTATTCTACAAAACTTTTCCAATTGTAATTTCGTTCAAAAAATCATAATATATTACACATATGTTTATACTAGTTTTGCTCAAAAACTATAATTAAATTGAGGACTGTTCGAATCCTTCCTATATGCTACGAGGGAAGGTTATGATGGAAGTCCATGCAAAAAATCATCTTAAAATGGTATTCTACGAAACTTTTCAAAATGCAAGTTTCGGTCAAAAAATTGTAATATATCATACTCAAGTTTATACTAGTTTTGTTCAAAAAATAAAAATTAAATTGAGGACTATACGAAACGATACAAAACTTTTCAGATCCTTCCTGTATGTTACAAGGGAAGGTTATGATGGAAGTCCATGCAAAAAATTATCTGAAAATTTGATTCTAGGAAACTTTTCCAAATGCAAGTTTCGGTCAAAAAATCATAATATATTATACACATGTTTATACTAGTTTTTCTCAAAAATAATAATTAAATTGAGGACTGTACGAAACAATTCAAAACTTTTCAGATCCTTCCTATATGTTACGAGTGAAGGTTATGGTGGAAGTCCTTGCAAAAAATCATCTAAAAATTTGATTCTACGAAAATTTTCAAAATGCAAGTTTCGGTCAAAAAATCGTAATATATCATGCACAAGTTTATACTAGTTTTTCTCAAAAAATAAAATTTAAATTTAGGACTATACAAAACGATTTAAAAATTTAAGATCTTTCATATATGTTATGAGGGAAGGTTATGATGGAAGTCCATGCAAAACATCATATGAAAATTTGATTCTACGATACTTTTCCAATTGCTTGTTTAGGTCAAAAAATCATAATATATTATACACATGTTTATACTAGTTTTGCTTAAAAAATATAATTAAATCGAGGACTATACAAAACAATACAAAACTTTTCAAATTCTTCCTATATGTTACGAGGGAAGGTTATGATGGAAGTCCATGCAAAAAAACATCTGAAAATTTGATTCTACGAAATTTTTCAAAATGCAAGTTTCGGTCAAAAAATCGTAATATATCATACAAAAGTTTATACTAGTTTTGCTCAAAAACTATAATTAAATTAAGGACTGTATGAAACGATACAAAACTTTTCAGATCCTTCCCAAATGTTACGAGGGAAGGTTATGATGGAAGTCCAAGCAAAAAATCATCTGAAAATTTGATTCTACGAAAATTTTCCAATTGCAAGTTACGTTAAAAATATTATAATATATTATACACATGTTTATACTAGTTTTGCTCAAAAACTATAATTAAATTGATGACTGTACGAAACGATACAAAACCTTTCAGATCCTTCCTATATGTTACGAGGGAAGGTTATGATGGAAGTCCATGCAAAAAATCAACTGAAAATTTGATTCTACGAAACATTTCGAAATGCAAGCTTTGGTCAAAAAATCATAATATATCATACGCAAGTTTATACTAGTTTTGTTCAAAAAATAAAATTAAATCGAGGCCTATACAAAACGATACAAAACTTTTTAGATCTTTCCAATATGTTACGAGTGAAGGTTATGATGGTAGTCCATGCAAAAAATCATCTGAAAATTTGATTCTATGAAATTTTTCAAAATGCAAATTTCGGTCAAAAAATCATAATATTATATACATGTTTAAACTAGTTTTACTCAAAAACTATAATTAAATTGAGGATTGTACGAAACGATAAAAAAACTTTTCAGATCCTTCCTATATGTTACGTGGAAAGGTGATAATGGAAGTCCATGTCAAAAATCATCTGAAAATTTGATTCTACAAAACTTTTCAAAATGCAAGTTTCTGTCAAAAAATTGTAATATATTACACAAGTTTATACTAGTTTTGCTCAAAAAATCAAATTATATCGAGGAATATACGAAACAATACAAAACTTTTCACATCCTTCTTGTATGTTACGAGGGAAGGTTATGATGGAAGTCTATAAAAAAAATCATATGAAAATTTGATTCTACAAAACTTTTCCAATTGCAAGTTTCGTTCAAAAAATCATAATATATTACACATATGTTTATACTAGTTTTTGTCAAAAACTATAATTAAATTGAGAACTATACGAAATGATACAAAACTTTTCAGATCCTTCCTGTATGTTACGAAGGAAGATTATGATTGAAGTCCATGCAAAAAATCATCTGAAACTTTGATTCTACGAAACTTTTCCAATTGAATGTTTCGGTCAAAAAATCATAATTAAATCGAGGACTGTACGAAACAATACAAAACTTTTCAGATCCTTCCTATATGTTACGAGGGAATGTTATGATGGAAGTCCAACAGAAAAATCATTTGAAAATTTGATTCTACGAAACTTTTCAAAATGCAAGTTTCGGTCAAAAAATTGTAATATATCATAAACAAGTTTATACTAGTTTTGCTCAAAAAATAAAAATTATATTGAGGACTATACGAAACGATAAAAAAACTTTTCACATCCTTCCTATATGTTACGAGGGAAGGTGATAATGGAAGTCCACACAAAAATTCATCTGAAAATTTGATTCTTCGAAACTTTTCAAAATGCAAGTTTATGTCAAAAAATTGTTATATATTATACACAAGTTTATACTAGTTTTACTCAAAAAATCAAATTAAATCGAGGAATATACGAAACAATACAAAACTTTTCAGATCCTTCTTATATTTTACGAGGAAAGGTTATGATGGAAGTCCATGCAAAAAAAAATCTGAAAATTTGATTCTACGAAACTATTCCAATTGCAAGTTTCGTTCAAAAAATCATAATATATTATACACATGTTTATACTAGTTTTGCTCAAAAACTATAATTAAATGAGGACTGTACGAAACGATACAAAACTTTTCAGATCCTTCCTATATGTTACGAGGAAAGGTTATGATGGAAGTCCATGCAAAAAATCATCTGAAAATTTGATTCTAGAAACTTTTCAAAATGCAAGTTTCGTTCAAAAAATTGTAATATTGTTATACTAGTTTTGCTCAAAAAATAAAAATTAAATCGAGAACTATACAAAGCGATACAAAACTTTTCATATCCTTCCTATACATTACGATGGAAGGTAGAGATGGAAGTCCATGCAAAAAATCATTAGAAAATTTGATTCTATGAAACTTTTAAAAATACAAGTTTCGGTCAAAAAATCTAAATATCACATACACAAGTTTATACTAGTTTTGCTCAAAAAATAAAAATTAAATTAAGGACATTACGAAATGATAAAAAACTTTTCAGATCCTTCCTGTATGTTACGAAGGAAGGTTATGATGGAAGTCCTTGCCAAAATGCATCTGAAAATTTGATTCTACGAAACTTTTCCAATTGCAAGTTTCGGTCATAAAAGCATAATATATTATACACAAGTTTATACTAGTTTTGCTCAAAAAATATAATTAAATCGAGGACTATAGAAAACAATATAACCCTTTTTAGATCCTCCTTTATGTTACGAGGGAAGGTTATGATATGATGGAAGTACATGCAAAAAATCATCTGAAAATTTGATTCTACGAAACTTTTCCAATTGCATGTTTCGGTCAAAAAATCATAATATATTATGCACATGTTTATACTAGTTTAGGTCAAAAACTATAATTAAATCGAGGACTGTACGAAACGATGCAAAACTTTTCAGGTCCTTCCTATATGTTACGAGGGAAGGTTATGATGGAAGTCCATGCAAAAAATCATCTGAAATTTTGATTCTACGAAACTTTTAAAAATGCAAGTTTCGGTTAAAAAATCAAAATATATCATACACGAGTTTATACTAGTTTTGCTCAAAAAATAAAAATTAAATTGAGAACATTTACGAAAAGATACAAAACTTCTCAGAACCTTCCTATATGTTATGAGGGAAGGTTATGATGAAAGTCCATGCAAAAAATCATCTGAAAATTTGATTCTACGAAACATTTCCAATTGCTAGTTTCGGTCAAAAAATCATAATATATTATACACATATTTATACTAGTTTTGCTCAAAAAAATTAATTAAATCGAGGACTATACAAAACAATACAAACCATTTTAGATCCTCCTATATGTTTCGAGGGAAGGTTATGATATGATGGAAGTCAATTCAAAATATCATCTGAAAATTTGATTCTATGAAACTTTTCCAATTGCAAGTTTCGGTCAAAAAATCATAATATATTATACACATGTTTATACTAGTTTTGCTCAAAAAATATAAATAAATCGAGGACTATAAAAAACAATACAAACCTTTTTAGATCCTCCTATATGTTACGAGGGAAGGTTATGATATGATGGAAGTCAATTCAAAAAATCATCTGAAAATTTGATTCTACCAAACTTTTCCAATTGCAAGTTTCGTTCAAAAAATCATAATATATTAGGCACATGTTGATACTAGTTTAGCTCAAAAACTATAATTAAATGAAGGACTGTACGAAACGATGCAAAACTTGTCATGTCCTTCCTATATGTTACGAGGGAAGGTTATGATGGAAGTCCATGCAAAAAATCATCTGAAAATTTGATTCTACGAAACTTTTCCAATTGCGAGTTTCGTTCAAAAAATCATAATATATTATACACATGTTTATACTAGTTTTGCTCAAAAACTATAATTAAATCGAGGACTGTACGAAACGATACAAAACTTCTCAGATCCTTCCTATATGTTACGAGGGTAGGTTATGATGAAAGTCCATGCAAAAAATCATATGAAAATTTGATTCTACGAAATTTTTCAAAATGCAAGTTTCTGTCAAAAAATTGTAATATATCATACACAAGTTTATACTAGTTTTGCTCAAAAAATAAAAATTAAATCGAGAACTATACAAAACGATACAAAACTTTTTTGATCCTTCCTATATGTTACGAGGGAAGGTAATGATGGAAGTCCATGCAAAAAATCATCTGAAAATTAGATTCTACGAAACTTTTCAAAATGCAAGTTCCGGTCAAAAAATCGTAATATCACATACACAAGTTTATACTAGTTTTGCTCAAAAAATAAAAATTAAATTGAGGACTATACGAAATGATAAAAAACTTTTCAGATCCTTCCTGTATGTTACGAAGGAAGGTTATGATATGATGGAAGTCCATGCAAAAAATCATCTGAAAATTTGATTCTACGAAACTTTTCCAATTGCAAGTTTCGGTCAAAAAATCATAATATATTATACACATGTTTATACTAGTTTTGCTCAAACAATATAATTAAATCGAGGACTATAGAAAACAATACAAACCTTTTTAGATCCTCCTATATGTTACGAGGGAAGGTTATGATATGATGGAAGTCAATTAAAAAAATCATCTGAAAATTTGATTCTAGGAAACTTTTCCAATTGCAAGTTTCGTTCAAAAAATCATAATATATTATGCACATGTTTATACTAGGTTAGCTCAAAAACTATAATTAAATCGAGTACTGTACGAAACGATGCAAACCTTTTCAGGTCCTTCCTATATGTTACGAGGGAAGGTTATGATGGAAGTCCATGCAAAAAATCATCTGAAATTTTGATTCTACGAAACTTTTAAAAATGCAAGTTTCGGTCAAAAAATCATAATATATCATAAACGAGTTTATACTAGTTTTGCTCGAAAATAAAAATTAAATTGAGGACTATACGAAACGATTCAAAACTTTTCAGATCCTTCCTATATGTTTTGAGGGAAGGTTATGATGGAAGTCCATGCAAAAAATCATCTGAAAATTTGATTCTACGAAACTTTTCCAATTTCAGGTTTCGTTCAAAAAATTATAATATATTATACACATGTTTATACTAGTTTTGCTCATAAACTATAATTAAATCGAGGACTGTACGAAACGATACAAAACATCTCAGATCCTTCCTATATGTTACGAGGGAAGGTTATGATGTAAGTCCATGCAAAAAATCATCTGAAATTTTGATTCTATGAAACTTTTCAAAATGCATGTTTCGGTCAAAAAATTGTAATATATCATACACAAGTTTATACTAGTTTTGCTCAAAAAATAAAAATTAAATCGAGAACTATACAAAACGATACAAAACTTTTCAGATCCTTCCTATATGTTACGAGGGAAGGTTATGATGGAAGTCCATGCAAAAAATCATCTGAAAATTTGATTCTACGAAACTTTTCAAAATGCAAGTTCCGGTCAAAAAATCGTAATATCACATACACAAGTTTATACTAGTTTTGCTCAAAAAAGAAAAATTAAATTGAGGACTATACGAAATGATAAAAAACTTTTCAGATCCTTCCTGTATGTTACGAAGGAAGGTTATGATGGAAGTCCATGCAAAAAATCATCTGAAAATTTGATTCTACGAAACGTTTCCAATTGCTAGTTTCGGTCAAAAAATCATAATATATTATACACATATTTATACTAGTTTTGCTCAAAAAAATAATTAAATCGAGGACTACACAAAACAATACAAACCTTTTTAGATCCTCCTATATGTTACGAGGGAAGGTTATGATATGATGGAAGTCAATTCAAAAAATCATCTGAAAATTTGATTCTACCAAACTTTTCCAATTGCAAGTTTCGTTCAAAAAATAATAAGATATTATGCACATGTTTATACTAGTTTAGCTCAAAAACTATAATTAAATTGAGGACCGTACGAAAAGATGCAAAACTTTTCAGGTCCTTCCTAAATGTTACGAGGGAAGGTTATGATGGAAGTCCATGCAAAAAATCATTTGAAAATTTGATTCTATGAAACTTTTCCAATTGCAAGTTTCGTTCAAAATATCATAATATATTATACACATATTTATACTAGTTTTGCTCAAAAACTATAATTAAATCGAGGAATGTACGAAACGATACAAAACTTCTCAGATCCTTCCTATATGTTACGAGGGTAGGGTATGATGAAAGTCCATGCAAAAAATCATCAGAAATTTTGATTCTACGAAACTTTTAAAAATGCATGTTTCGGTCAAAAAATTGTAATATATCATACACAAGTTTATACTAGTTTTGCTCAAAAAATATAAATTAAATCGAGAACTATACAAAATGATACAAAACTTTTTCAGATCCTTCATATATGTTACGAGGGAAGGTTATGATGGAAGTCCATGCAAAAAATCATCTGAAAATTTGATTCTACGAAACTTTTTAAAATGCAAGTCCCGGTCAAAAAATCGTAATATCACATAAACAAGATTATACTAGTTTTGCTAAAAAAATAAAAATTAAATTGAGGACTATAAGAAATGATAAAAAACTTTTCAGATCCTTCCTATATCTTACGAAGGAAGGTTATGATGGAAGTCCATGCAAAAAATAATCTGAAAATTTGATTCTACGAAACATTTCCAATTGCAAGTTTCGTTCAAAAAATCATAATTTATTATGCACATGTTTATACTAGTTTAGCTTAAAAACTATAATTAAATCGAGGACTGTACGAAATGATGCAAAACTTTTCAGGTCCTTCCTATATGTTACGAGGGAAGGTTATGATGGAAGTCCATGCAAAAAATCATCTGAAATTTTGATTCTACGAAACTTTTAAAAATGCAAGTTTCGGTCAAAAAATCATAATATATCATACAGGAGTTTATACTAGTTTTGCTCAAAAAATAAAAATTAAATTGAGGACTATACGAAACGATACAAAACTTTTCAAATCCTTCCTATATGTTATGAGGGAAGGTTATGATGGAAGTCCATGCAAAAAATCATCTGAAAATTTGAGTCTACGAAACCTTTCCAATTGCAAGTTTCGTTCAAAAAATCATAATTTATTATGCACATGTTTATACTAGTTTAACTCAAAAACTATAATTAAATCGAGGACTGTACGAAATGATGCTTAACTTTTCAGGTCATTCCTATATGTTACGAGGGAAGGTATGATGGAAGTTCATGCAAAAAATCATCTGAAATTTTGATTCTACGAAACTTTTAAAAATGCAAGTTTCGGTCAAAAAATCATAATATATCATAAACGAGTTTATACTAGTTTTGCTCAAAAAATAAAAATTAAATTGAGGACTATACGAAACGATACAAAACTTTTCAGATCCTTCCTATATGTTTTGAGGGAAGGTTATGATGGAAGTCCATGCAAAAAATCATCTGAAAATTTGATTCTACAAAACTTTTCCAATTTCAGGTTTCGTTCAAAAAATTATAATATATTATACACATGTTTATACTAGTTTTGCTCAAAAACTATAATTAAATCGAGGACTGTACGAAACGATACAAAACATCTCAGATCCTTCCTATATGTTACGAGGGAAGGTTATGATGTAAGTCCATGCAAAAAATCATCTGAAATTTTGATTCTATGAAACTTTTCAAAATGCATGTTTCGGTCAAAAAATTGTAATATATCATACACAAGTTTATACTAGTTTTTCTCAAAAAATAAAAATTAAATCGAGAACTATACAAAACGATACAAAACTTTTCAGATCCTTCCTATATGTTACGAGGAAAGGTTATGATGGAAGTCCATGCAAAAAATCATCTGAAAATTTGATTCTACGAAACTTTTCAAAATGCAAGTTCCGGTCAAAAAATCGTAATATCACATACACAAGCTTATACTAGTTTTGCTCAAAAAAGAAAAATTAAATTGAGGACTATTGAAATGATAAAAAACTTTTCAGATCCTTCCTGTATGTTACGAAGGAAGGTTATGATGGAAGTCCATGCAAAAAATCATCTAAAAATTTTATTCTACGAAACTTTTCCAATTGCAAGTTTCGGTCAAAAATTCATAATATATTATACACATATTTATACTAGTTTTGCTCAAAAAATATAATTAAATCGAGGACTATACAAAACAATACAAACCTTTTTAGATCCTCTTGTATGTTACGAGGGAAGGTTATGATATGATGGAAGTCAATTCAAAAAATCATCTGAAAATTTGATTCTACCAAACTTTTCCAATTGCAAGTTTCGTTCAAAAAATCATAATTTATTATGCACATGTTTATACTAGTTTAACTTAACAACTATACTTAAATCGAGGACTGTACGAAACGATGCAAAACCTTTCAGGTCCTTCCTATATGTTACGAGGGAAGGTTATGATGGAAGTCCATGCACAAAATCATCTGAAATTTTGATTCTACGAAACTTTTAAAAATGCAAGTTTCGGTCAAAATATCATAATATATCATACAGGAGTTTATACTAGTTTTGCTCAAAAAATAAAAATTAAATTGAGGACTATAAGAAACGATATAAAACTTTTCAAATCCTTCCTATATGTTATGAGGGAAGGTTATGATGGAAGTCCATGCAAAAAATCATCTGAAAATTTGATTCTATGAAACTTTTCCAATTGCAAGTTTCGTTCAAAATATCATAATATATTATACACATATTTATACTAGTTTTGCTCAAAAACTATAATTAAATCGAGGACTGTACGAAACGATACAAAACTTCTCAGATCCTTCCTATATGTTACGAGGGTAGGTTATGATGAAAGTCCATGCAAAAAATCATCTGAAATTTTGATTCTACGAAACTTTTAAAAATGCATGTTTCGGTCAAAAAATTGTAATATATCATACACAAGTTTATACTAGTTTTGCTCAAAAAATATAAATTAAATCGAGAACTATACAAAATGATACAAAACTTTTTCAGATCCTTCAAATATGTTACGAGGGAAGGTTATGATGGAAGTCCATGCAAAAAATCATCTGAAAATTTGATTCTACGAAACTTTTTAAAATGCAAATCCCGGTCAAAAAATCGTAATATCACATACACAAGATTATACTAGTTTTGCTAAAAAAATAAAAATTAAATTGAGGACTATAAGAAATGATAAAAAACTTTTCAGATCCTTCCTATATCTTACGAAGGAAGGTTATGATGGAAGTCCATGCAAAAAATAATCTGAAAATTTGATTCTACGAAACATTTCCAATTGCAAGTTTCGTTCAAAAAATCATAATTTATTATGCACATGTTTATACTAGTTTAGCTAAAAAACTATAATTAAATCGAGGACTGTACGTAATGATGCAAAACTTTTCAGGTCCTTCCAATATGTTACGAGGGAAGGTTATGATGGAAGTCCATGCAAAAAATCATCTGAAATTTTGATTCTACGAAACTTTTAAAAATGCAAGTTTCGGTCAAAAAATCATAATATATCATACAGGAGTTTATACTAGTTTTGCTCAAAAAATAAAAATTAAATTGAGGACTATACGAAACGATACAAAACTTTTCAAATCCTTCCTATATGTTATGAGGGAAGGTTATGATGGAAGTCCATGCAAACAATCATCTGAAAATTTGAGTCTACGAAACCTTTCCAATTGCAAGTTTCGTTCAAAAAATCATAATTTATTATGCACATGTTTATACTAGTTTAACTCAAAAACTATAATTAAATCGAGGACTGTGCGAAATGATGCAAAACTTTTCAGGTCATTCCTATATGTTACGAGGGAAGGTATGATGGAAGTTCATGCAAAAAATCATCTGAAATTTTGATTCTACGAAACTTTTAAAAATGCAAGTTTCGGTCAAAAAATCATAATATATCATAAACGAGTTTATACTAGTTTTGCTCAAAAAATAAAAATTAAATTGAGGACTATACGAAACGATACAAAACTTTTAAGATCCTTCCTATATGTTTTGAGGGAAGGTTATGATGGAAGTCCATGCAAAAAATCATCTGAAAATTTGATTCTACGAAACTTTTCCAATTTCAGGTTTCGTTCAAAAAATTATAATATATTATACACATGTTTATACTAGTTTTGCTCAAAAACTATAATTAAATCGAGGACTGTACGAAACGATACAAAACATCTCAGATCCTTCCTATATGTTACGAGGGAAGGTTATGATGTAAGTCCATGCAAAAAATCATCTGAAATTTTGATTCTATGAAACTTTTCAAAATGCATGTTTCGGTCAAAAAATTGTAATATATCATACACAAGTTTATACTAGTTTTGCTCAAAAAATAAAAATTAAATCGAGAACTATACAAAACGATACAAAACTTTTCAGATCCTTCCTATATGTTACGAGGGAAGGTTATGATGGAAGTCCATGCAAAAAATCATCTGAAAATTTGATTCTACGAAACTTTTCAAAATGCAAGTTCCGGTCAAAAAATCGTAATATCACATACACAAGTTTATACTAGTTTTGCTCAAAAAAGAAAAATTAAATTGAGGACTATTGAAATGATAAAAAACTTTTCAGATCCTTCCTGTATGTTACGAAGGAAGGTTATGATGGAAGTCCATGCAAAATATCATCTAAAAATTTGATTCTACGAAACTTTTCCAATTGCAAGTTTCGGTCAAAAATTCATAATATATTATACACATATTTATACTAGTTTTGCTCAAAAAATATAATAAAATCGAGGACTATACAAAACAATACAAACCTTTTTAGATCCTCTTGTATGTTACGAGGGAAGGTTATGATATGATGGAAGTCAATTCAAAAAATCATCTGAAAATTTGATTCTACCAAACTTTTCCAATTGCAAGTTTCGTTCAAAAAATCATAATTTATTATGCACATGTTTATACTAGTTTAGCTCAACAACTATACTTAAATCGAGGACTGTACGAAACGATGCAAAACCTTTCAGGTCCTTCCTATATGTTACGAGGGAAGGTTATGATGGAAGTCCATGCACAAAATCATCTGAAATTTTGATTCTACGAAACTTTTAAAAATGCAAGTTTCGGTCAAAAAATCATAATATATCATACAAGAGTTTATACTAGTTTTGCTCAAAAAATAAAAATTAAATTGAGGACTATAAGAAACGATATAAAACTTTTCAAATCCTTCCTATATGTTATGAGGGAAGGTTATGATGGAAGTCCATGCAAAAAATCATCTGAAAATTTGATTCTACGAAACTTTTCCAATTTTCAAGTTTCGTTCAAAAAATCATAATATATTATGCACATGTTTATACTAGTTTAGCTCAAAAACTATAATTAAATCGAGGACTGTACGAAACGGTGCAAATCTTTTCAAGTCCTTCCTATATGTTACGAGGGGAAGGTTATGATGGAAGTCCATGCAAAAAATCATCTGAAATTTTGATTCTACGAAACTTTTAAAAATGCAAGTTTCGGTCAAAAAATCAGAATATATCATACACGAGTTTATACTAGTTTTGCTCAAAAAATAAAAATTAAATTGAGGACTATAAGAAACGATATAAAACTTTTCAAATCCTTCCTATATGTTATGAGGGAAGGTTATGATGGAAGTCCATGCAAAAAATCATCTGAAAATTTGATTCTACGAAACTTTTCCAATTTTCAAGTTTCGTTCAAAAAATCATAATATATTATGCACATGTTTATACTAGTTTAGCTCAAAAACTATAATTAAATCGAGGACTGTACGAAACGGTGCAAATCTTTTCAAGTCCTTCCTATATGTTACGAGGGGAAGGTTATGATGGAAGTCCATGCAAAAAATCATCTGAAATTTTGATTCTACGAAACTTTTAAAAATGCAAGTTTCGGTCAAAAAATCAGAATATATCATACACGAGTTTATACTAGTTTTGCTCAAAAAATAAAAATTAAATTGAGAACTATACGAAACGATACAAAACTTTTCAGATCCTTCCTATATGTTATGAGGGAAGGTTATGATGGAAGTCCATGCAAAAAATCATCTGAAAATTTGATTCTACGAAACTTTTCCAATTGCAAATTTCGTTCAAAAAATCATAATATATTATACACATGTTTAAACTAGTTTTGCTCAAAAACTATAATTAAATCGAGGACTGTACGAAACGATACAAAACTTCTCAGATCCTTCCTATATGTTACGAGGGTAGGTTATGATGAAAGTCCATGCAAAAAATCATCTGAAATTTTGATTCTACGAAACTTTTCAAAATGCATGTTTCGGTCAAAAAATTGTAATATATCATACACAAGTTTATACTAGTTTTGCTCAAAAAATAAAAATTAAATCGAGAACTATACAAAACGATACATAACTTTTCAGATCCTTCCTATATGCTACGAGGGAAGGTAATGATGGAAGTCCATGCAAAAAATCATCTGAAAATTAGATTCTACGAAACTTTTCAAAATGCAAGTTCCGGTCAAAAATTCGTAATATCACATATACAAGTTTATACTAGTTTTGCTAAAAAAATAAAAATTAAATTGAGGACTATACGAAATGATAAAAAATTTTCAGATCCTTCCTATATCTTACGAAGGAAGGTTATGATGGAAGTCCATGCAAAAAATCATCTGAAAATTTGAGTCTACGAAACCTTTCCAATTGCAAGTTTCGTTCAAAAAATCATAATTTAATATGCACATGTTTATACTAGTTTAGCTCAAAAACTATAATTAAATCGAGGACTGTACGAAATGATGCAAAACTTTTCAGGTCATTCCTATATGTTATGAGGGAAGGTTATGATGGAAGTTCATGCAAAAAATCATCTGAAATTTTGATTCTACGAAACTTTTAAAAATGCAAGTTTCGGTCAAAAAATCAGAATATATCATACACGAGTTTATACTAGATTTGCTCAAAAAATAAAAATTAAATTGAGAACTATACGAAACGATACAAAACTTTAAAGATCCTTCCTATATGTTATGAGGGAAGGTTATGATGGAAGTCCATGCAAAAAATCATCTGAAAATTTGATTCTACGAAACTTTTCCAATTAAAGTTTCGTTCAAAAAATCATAATATATTATACACATGTTTATACTAGTTTTGCTCAAAAACTATAATTAAATCGAGGACTGTATGAAACGATACAAAACTTCTCAGATCCTTCCTATATGTTATGAGGGAAGGTTATGATGAAAGTCCATGCAAAAAATCATATGAAATTTTGATTCTACGAAACTTTTCAAAATGCATGTTTCGGTCAAAAAATTGTAATATATCATACACAAGTTTATACTAGTTTTGCTCAAAAAATAAAAATTAAATCCAGAACAATACAAAACGATACAAAACTTTTCAGATCCTTCCTATATGTTACGAGGGAAGGTAATGATGGAAGTCCATGCAAAAAATCATCTGAAAATTTGATTCTACGAAACTTTTCAAAATGCAAGTTCCGGTCAAAAAATCGTAATATCACATACATAGTTTATACTAGTTTTGCTCAAAAAATAAAAATTTAAATTGAGGACTATACAAAATGATAAAAAACTTTTCAGATCTTTCATGTATGTTACGAAGGAAGGTTATGATGGAAGTCCATGCAAAAAACAATCTGAAAATTTGATTCTACGAAACGTTTCCAATTGCTAGTTTCGGTCAAAAAATCATAATATATTATACACATATTTATACTAGTTTTGCTATAAAAAAATAATTAAATCGAGGACTATATAAAAAAATACAAACCATTTTAGATCTTCCTATATGTTACGAGGGAAGGTTATGATATGATGGAAGTCAATTCAAAAAATCATCTGAAAAAATTTGATTCTACCTAACTTTTCAGATTGCATGTTTCGTTCAAAAAATCATAATATATTATGCACATGTTTATACTAGTTTAGCTCAAAAACTATAATTAAATCGAGGACTGTACGAAACGATGCAAAACTTTTCAGGTCCTTCCTAAAAGGTACGAGGGAAGGTTATGATGGAAGTGCATGCAAAAAATCATCTAAAAATTTGATTCTACGAAACTTATCCAATTGCAAGTTTCGTTCAAAAAATCATAATATATTATACACATGTTTATACTTGTTTTGCTCAAAAACTATAATTAAATCGAGGACTGTACGAAACGATACAAACCTTTTTAGATCCTCCTATATGTTACGAGGGAAGGTTATGATATGATGGAAGTCAATTCAAAAAATCATCTGAAAATTTGATTCTACCAAACTTTTCCAATTGCAAGTTTCGTTCAAAAAATCATAATTTATTATGCACATGTTTATACTAGTTTAGCTCAAAAACTATAATTAAATCGAGGACTGTACGAAATAATGCAAAACTTTTCAGGTCCTTCCTAAATGTTACGAGGGTAGGTTAAGATAAAAGTCCATGCAAAAAATCATCTGAAAATTTGATTCTACGAAAATTTTCCAATTGCAAGTTTCGTTCAAAAAATCATAATATATTATACACATGTTTATACTAGTTTTGCTCAAAAACTATAATTAAATCGAGGACTATACAAAACAATACAAACCTTTTTAGATCCTCCTATATGTTACGAGGGAAGGTTATGATATGATGGAAGTCAATTCAAAAAATCATCTGAAAATTTGATTCTACCAAACTTTTCCAATTGCAAGTTTCGTTCAAAAAATCATAATTTATTATGCACATGTTTATACTAGTTTAGCTCAAAAACTATAATTAAATCGAGGACTGTACGAAATAATGCAATACTTTTCAGGTCCTTCCTATATGTTACGAGGGAAGGTTATGATGGAAGTCCATGCAAAAAATCATCTGAAATTTTTATTCTACGAAACTTTTAAAAATGCAAGTTTCGGTCAAAAAATCATAATATATCATACAGGAGTTTATACTAGTTTTGCTCAAAAAATAAAAATTAGATTGAGAACTATACGAAACGATACAAAACTTTTCAAATCCTTCCTATATGTTATGAGGGAAGGTTATAATGGAAGTCCATGCAAAAAATCATCTGAAAATTTGATTCTACGAAACTTTTCCAATTGCAAGTTTCGTTCAAAAAATCATAATATATTATGCACATGTTTATACTAGTTTAGCTAAAAAACTATAATTAAATCGACGACTGTACGAAACGATGCAAAACTATTCAAGTCCTTCCTATATGTTATGAGGGAAGGTTATGATGGAAGTCCATGCAAAAAATCATCTGAAATTTTGATTCTACGAAACTTTTAAAAATGTAAGTTTCGGTCAAAAAATCATAATATATCATACAGGAGTTTATACTAGTTTTGCTCAAAAAATAAAAATTAAATTGAGGACTATACGAAACGATACAAAACTTTTCAAATCCTTCCTATATATTATGAGGGAAGGTTATGATGGAAGTCCATGCAAAAATTCATCTGAAAATTTGATTCTACCAAACTTTTCCAATTGCAAGTTTCGTTCAAAAAATCATAATTTATTATGCACATGTTTATACTAGTTTAGCTCAAAAACTATAATTAAATCGAGGACTGTACGAAATGATGCAAAACTTTTTAGGTCCTTCCTATATGTTACGAGGGAAGGTTATGATGGAAGTCCATGCAAAAAATCATCTGAAATTTTGATTCTACGAAACTTTTAAAAATGCAAGTTTCGGTCAAAAAATCAGAACATATCATACACGAGTTTATACTAGATTTGCTCAAAAAATAAAAATTAAATTGAGAACTATACGAAACGATACAAAACTTTAAAGATCCTTCCTATATGTTATGAGGGAAGGTTATGATGGAAGTCCATGCAAAAACTCATCTGAAAATTTGATTCTATGAAACTTTTCCAATTGCAAGTTTCGTTCAAAAAATCATAATATATTATACACATGTTTATACTTGTTTTGCTCAAAAACTATAATTAAATCGAGGACTGTACGAAACGATACAAAACTTCTCTGATCCTTCCTATATGTTACGAGGGTAGGTTATGATGAAAGTCCATGCAAAAAATCATCTGAAATTTTGATTCTACGAAACTTTTCAAAATGCATGTTTCGGTCAAAAAATTGTAATATATCATACACAAGTTTATACTAGTTTTGCTCAAAAAATAAAAATTAAATCGAGAACTATACAAAACGATACATAACTTTTCAGATCCTTCCTATATGCTACGAGGGAAGGTAATGATGGAAGTCCATGCAAAAAATCATCTGAAAATTAGATTCTACGAAACTTTTCAAAATGCAAGTTCCGGTCAAAAATTTGTAATATCACATATACAAGTTTATACTAGTTTTGCTCAAAAAATAAAAATTAAATTGAGGACTATACGAAATGATAAAAAACTTTTCAGATCCTTCCTGTATGTTACGAAGGAAGGTTATGATGGAAGTCCATGCAAAAAATCATCTGAAAATTTGATTCTATGAAACTTTTCCAATTGCAAGTTTCGGTCAAAAAATCATAATATATTATACACATATTTATTCTAGTTTTGCTCAAAAAATATCATTAAATCGAGGACTATACAAAACAATACAAACCTTTTTAGATCCTCCTATATGTTACGAGGGAAGGTTATGATATGATGGAAGTCAATTCAAAAAATCATCTGAAAATTTGATTCTACCAAACTTTTCCAATTGCAAGTTTCGTTCAAAAAATCATAATTTATTATGCACATGTTTATACTAGTTTAGCTCAAAAACTATAATTAAATCGAGGACTGTACGAAATGTTGCAAAACTTTTCAGGTCCTTCCTATATGTTACGAGGGTAGGTTATGATGGAAGTCCATGCAAAAAATCATCTGAAAATTTGATTCTACGAAACGTTTCCAATTGCTAGTTTCGGTCAAAAAATCATAATATATTATACACATATTTATACTAGTTTTCTTCAAAAAATTAATTAAATCGAGGACTATACAAAACAATACAAACCTTTTTAGATCCTCCTATATGTTACGAGGGAAGGTTATGATATGATGGAAGTCAATTCAAAAAATCATCTGAAAATTTGAATCTACGAAACTTTTCCAATTGCAAGTTTCGGTCAAAAAATCATAATATATTATACACATGTTTATACTAGTTTTGCTCAAATAATATAATTAAATCGAGGACTATACAAAACAATACAAACCTTTTTAGATCCTCCTATATGTTACGAGGGAAGGTTATGATATGATGGAAGTCAATTCAAAAAATCATATTAAAATTTGATTCTACCAAACTTTTCCAATTGCAAGTTTCGTTCAAAAAATCATAATATATTATTCACATGTTTATACTAGTTTAGCTCAATAACTATAATTAAATCGAGGATAATACGAAACGATGCAAAACGTCTCAGATCCTTCCTATATGTTACGAGGGTAGGTTATGATGAAAGTCCATGCAAAAAATCATCTGAAAATTTGATTTTACGAAATTTTTCAAAATGCAAGTTTCGGTCAAAGAATTGTATTATATCTATCATACACAAGTTTATACTAGTTTTGCTCAAAAAATAAAAATTAAATCGAGAACTATACAAAACGATACAAAACTTTTCAGATCCTTCCTATATGCTACGAGGGAAGGTAATGATGGAAGTCCATGAAAAAAATCATCTGAAAATTAGATTCTACGAAACTTTTCAAAATGCAAGTTCCGGTCAAAAAATCGTAATATCACATACACAAGTTTATACTAGTTTTGCTTAAAAAATAAAAATTAAATTGAGGACTATACGAAATGATAAAAAACTTTTCAGATCCTTCTTGTATGTTACGAAGGAAGGTTATGATGGAAGTCCGTGCAAAAAATCATCTGAAAATTTGATTCTACGAAACTTTTCCAATTGCAAGTTTCGGTCAAAAAATCATAATATATTATACACATATTTATACTAGTTTTGCTCAAAAAATATAATATAATCGAGGACTATACAAAACAATACAAACCTTTTTAGATCTTCCTATATGTTAAGAGGGAAGGTTATGATATGATGGAAGTCAATTCAAAAAATCATCTGAAAATTTGAATCTACGAAACTTTTCCAATTGCAAGTTTCGGTCAAAAAATCATAATATATTATACACATGTTTATACTAGTTTTGCTCAAATAATATAATTAAATCGAGGACTATACAAAACAATACAAACCTTTTTAGATCCTCCTATATGTTACGAGGGAAGGTTATGATATGATGGAAGTCAATTCAAAAAATCCTCTGAAAATTTGATTCTACCAAACTTTTCCAATTGCAAGTTTCGTTCAAAAAATCATAATTTATTATTCACATGTTTATACTAGTTTAGCTCAATAACTATAATTAAATCGAGGACAGTACGAAACGATGCAAAACTTCTCAGATCCTTCCTATATGTTACGAGGGTAGGTTATGATGAAAGTCCATGCAAAAAATCATCTGAAAATTTGATTTTACGAAATTTTTCAAAATGCATGTTTCGGTCAAAGAATTGTAATATATCTATGATACACAAGTTTATACTAGTTTTGTTCAAAAAATAAAAATTAAATCGAGAACTATACAAAACGATACAAAACTTTTCAGATCCTTCCTATATGCTACGAGGGAAGGTAATGATGGAAGTCCATGAAAAAAATCATCTGAAAATTAGATTCTACGAAACGTTTCAAAATGCAAGTTCCGGTCAAAAAATCGTAATATCACATACACAAGTTTATACTAGTTTTGCTCAAAAAATAAAAATTAAATTGAGGACTATACGAAATGATAAAAAACTTTTCAGATCCTTCTTGTATGTTACGAAGGAAGGTTATGATGGAAGTCCATGCAAAAAATCATCTGAAAATTTGATTTTACAAAACTTTTCCAATTGCAAGTTTCGGTCAAAAAATCATAATATATTATACACATATTTATACTAGTTTTGCTCAAAAAATATAATTAAATCGAGGACTATACAAAACAATACAAACCTTTTTAGATCCTCCTATATGTTAAAAGGGGAGGTTATGATATGATGGAAGTCAATTCAAAAAATCATCTGAAAATTTGATTCTGCCAAACTTTTCCAATTGCAAGTTTCGTTCAAAAAATCATAATTTATTATGCACATGTTTATACTAGTTTAGCTCAAAAACTATAATTAAATCGAGGACTGTACGAAACGTTGCAAAACTTTTCAGGTCCTTCCTATATGTTACGAGGGAAGGTTATGATGGAAGTCCATGCAAAAAATCATCTAAAAATTTGATTCTACGAAACGTTTCCAATTGCTAGTTTCGGTCAAAAAATCATAATATATTATACACATGTTTATACTAGTTTTGCTCAAATAATATAATTAAATCGAGGACTATACAAAACAATACAAACCTTTTAAGATCCTCCTATATGTTACGAGGGAAGGTTATGATATGATGGAAGTCAATTCAAAAAATCATCTGATAATTTGATTCTACCAAACTTTTCCAATTGCAAGTTTCGTTCAAAAAATCATAATTTATTATTCACATGTTTATACTAGTTTAGCTCAATAACTATAATTAAATCGAGGACAGTACGAAACGATGCAAAACTTCTCAGATCCTTCCTATATGTTACGAGGGTAGGTTATGATGAAAGTCCATGCAAAAAATCATCTGAAAATTTGATTTTACGAAATTTTTCAAAATGCAAGTTTCGGTCAAAGAATTGTAATATATCTATCATACACATGTTTATACTAGTTTTGTTCAAAAAATAAAAATTAAATCGAGAACTATACAAAACGATACAAAACTTTTCAGACCCTTCCTATATGCTACGAGGGAAGGTAATGATGGAAGTCCATGAAAAAAATCATCTGAAAATTAGATTCTACGAAACTTTTCAAAATGCAAGTTCCGGTCAAAAAATCGTAATATCACATACACAAGTTTATACTAGTTTTGCTCAAAAAATAAAAATTAAATTGAGGACTATACGAAATGATAAAAAACTTTTCAGATCCTTCTTGTATGTTACGAAGGAAGGTTATGATGGAAGTCCATGCAAAAAATCATCTGAAAATTTGATTTTACGAAACTTTTCCAATTGCAAGTTTCGGTCAAAAAATCATAATATATTATACACATATTTATACTAGTTTTGCTCAAAAAATATAATTAAATCGAGGACTATACAAAACAATACAAACCTTTTTAGATCCTCCTATATGTTAAGAGGGAAGGTTATGATATGATGGAAGTCAATTCAAAAAATCATCTGAAAATTTGATTCTGCCAAACTTTTCCAATTGCAAGTTTCGTTCAAAAAATCATAATTTATTATGCACATGTTTATACTAGTTTAGCTCAAAAACTATAATTAAATCGAGGACTGTACGAAACGTTGCAAAACTTTTCAGGTCCTTCCTATATGTTACGAGGGAAGGTTATGATGGAAGTCCATGCAAAAAATCATCTAAAAATTTGATTCTACGAAACGTTTCCAATTGCTAGTTTCGGTCAAAAAATCATAATATATTATACACATATTTATACTAGTTTAGCTCAAAAAAATTAATTAAATCGAGGACTATACAAAACAATACAAACCTTTTTAGATCCTTCTATATGTTACGAGGGAAGGTTATGATATGATGGAAGTCAATTCAAAAAATCATCTGAAAATTTGAATCTACGAAACTTTTCCAATTGCAAGTTTCGGTCAAAAAATCATAATATATTATACACATGTTTATACTAGTTTTGCTCAAATAATATAATTAAATCGAGGACTATACAAAACAATACAAACCTTTTTAGATCCTCCTATATGTTACGAGGGAAGGTTATGATATGATGGAAGTCAATTCAAAAAATCATCTAAAAATTTGATTCTACCAAACTTTTCCAATTGCAAGTTTCGTTCAAAAAATCATAATATATTATTCACATGTTTATACTAGTTTAGCTAAATACCTATAATTAAATCGAAGACTGTACGAAACGATGCAAAACTTTTCAGGTCCTTCCTATATGTTACGAGGGAAGGTTATGATGGAAGTCCATGCAAAAAATCATCTGAAAATTTGATTCTACGAAACTTTTCCAATTGCAAGTTTCGTTCAAAAAATCATAATGTATTATACACATGTTTATACTAATTTTGCTCAAAAACTATAATTAAATCGAGGACAGTACAAAACGATACAAAACTTCTCAGATCCTCCCTATATGTTACGAGGGTAGGTGATCGTACCTGGAGATCAGGATCCGATACGGCTGGACTCGAGAGCGGGCGGAAGTGGTCGTTGAGGAGAAAAGGGGTGTACCTGCAATGCACTCCGATGCTAAAGTAAGTATCCGAGCAAGAGCGAGCAAGTACTAGTATTAGGGTTGAGAATTGAATACCTGACCCTCTCAAATGAGAGAGTTTATATAAAGGACTAGCTAGAAGACTATTGGTTCGTTTTATGAGGTGCGGTTCGAGGGGTCCGTGAAGATAGGAAACGGTCAATACTAGCCGTTAGAGGGTCTCTTTGTGATCGGATTATCAGTGGTCGACTGAGGGACCACTTTTCATGACTGTGCTCGACGTCGAGCAAGGTAAATGGATCAGTCTTTTTGGCCCAATAAGAAGAATTGGGTCGGGTCGGAACAGGAGCCCCCCCAAGTCATTGCTCGTGCTGCTGGGCAGTGACTTAAAAGTAATACTGTGCTCGGCGGAGCGTGGTGTCATGGTCGAGGATCTTCGCTATCGGTCTTTCGGGCAAACAATACGTCGCTCGGTAGAGGAATGTGAAACGAAAAGCTGGAATACCTGGATATTCGCGCCTATTAATGATTTGACGGCTAGGCTAGGGGCTAGCGTATAGGGGTCACGCGCGCGCGCACGTGTCTTCAATCCTATAAATAGGATTCTCAGGGCCCATTTTGATCTTTTCGTTTCATCTTCTCTCTCAAGACTCTGCCCGTTCAGCCGCCGTTGTCTCAGCCGTCGACCACCGTCATTTCTTGCCGACCACCCTTTGCAGAAGCTCACTTTCTTCCATAATGTCTTCTCAAGCTCAAGGTACCGTTCCTTTCCTCTCTTTTAGTGTATATAGCGTAGGTTTTGTAGAATGCATGCGGTTTAGGGCGATTTTACCGGTAGTTTTAGGATTTTAGGATTAGTAAGCCTTGAAGTTCTTGCCACCGTAGCTGGTCGGCTGTGAACCCTAACTTTAGGGTCGACGGAGATTCTGGTCGACTCAGACTTTAGATTTTTGGATAGGTTTTTGTTATTTATACTGTTGGGCGTCAGCTGTTGCCTCGAGCAATGGTTAGCCAGGGCTATAGCTCGGAACACAATTTCTGAGCTGAGGCGCGCCCTTTCACTTGTCGAGCAGTGGGAGGGTGGATTTGATATTCTTAATCGAATTCACTGATGCCTTTCCTCTGCTTTTCAGGTGAAAATTCGCTCGGGAATCCACTGGACGTGTTTTCCGAGGATACGTCCTCGGGAAGTACGGAATCGTCTGCGTCCATACCCTCGAACTCAGGACACTCCTCGGATAGTTCGGACACAAGTACTACGGGGCAGTCGACGGAATCGCCTCAGTGTCCTGCTCAGTCGAAGGTCTCGCCCGAAGAGTGGGTGATGGAAGATCTGCTGGACAAAGTGTCTTCCTTCTCAAGACCTCGATCGGAGCCGCTGCCAATTGTTGGGAATCCTGCTGACTGGGTCGTGACCTGCCCGGGAGACGACGACCGCATCTTCTCATACTTTCGCGGTCGGGCATTCTCCATGTATGAGTACGCTACTTCGGTTCTGGGGGTGACGTTGCCCTTCAGCGACTTCGTGAGTGCAGTGCTCGGACATCTCTGCATAGCTCCTTCCCAGCTGCACCCCAACTCATACGCATTCCTGAGGGCGTTTGAGATGACGTGCGCATTTCTGGGCGTTGGGGCCACACTTCCTCTCTTCTTCCGTCTCTTTTCTTTACAGCGCCAAGTCGGGCGGGGAACCGACCGAAAGGGGTTCGTGTCTTTTAAGCAACGGACCAAGATCTTCAAGGCCCACTCAGAATCCATCCGGGCTTTCAAGACCGACTACTTCTTGATAAAGCCTGCGAGTGATGCAGCCGTGAGAGCTATGAGTTTTCTCGGAATTGATACCGATGAGAACAAAGAGCCCAGGTTGGACGACCAAGGTGAAGTGATTCCGAGGAGATTATGGATGTTTCCCTTCTCTTGGAGTCATGTGCATTATGAGCGACCAGTGGGGGAATTTGTTCAGGTGGGGGACACCTTGAATGACGATGATGCGGCCAGCTTCGAAGCTTTTAGAAAGTTGATAGCTTCTTTTACTCCGACCCCTCTATTGGAAGGGGAAGGGAAAGTTATGGTCGATCAAGATGGGGGAGAAGCTCTGGAGCGTCCCCTGATCAGTGTTACTGACCTGCTGGCCTGTAATAACGGGCAGGAGATAGCTGACTTTTTTGGTATCTGTTTGCTTATGCTCGTTAAGTTTTTGATTTGACTTTGTTGCTCGTAGCTAATTTTGGTTTTGTTCTTCTTTTCAGGTTCTTTGACAAATCCTCTGGACAAGATCCATGAGCGTTTGGTCCAGCAGCAGCGGAAGCGGTCGAGGGTCGTGCAGACTAGGCTGACTGAAGCAAGCGGTTCAGGCTCGGGTCCTTTGGTCCAGGGCTCTCCGGGGGCCTCTACCGGCTCTTTGATGAAGAAACATAAAGCGACGGCTACTATGGACCTGACGGCCGGTGCTCCCCCAAAGCCCAGGCATGGGATACCCCCGTGTTTCGTTGTTCGGAACTTTTTCGAGGGAAATACTATGGATGTGGACCGGGCAGACTCTCTGTTCCTGGAGGGGATGGATCGTCCTGCTCGGCGGCTTTCTTTGGCCCAGGATGCTAGCACGGTTATGCGGGTCCTGACCATGGCTTGGATGACGGCCGAAGGGTCCCCTATGCTGGAGCGGGAGAACAGCAAACTCAAGGAGCAGTTGGCTGCTTCCGAGGCCAAGCTGACGGCGTCCACAGAGGAGGTAAAAAAGGTCACCACTGAGTCGGCTGAGCGAGCAACGGTCATCGCCAAACTAGAGGTCGACAAGAAGAGGTTGCTCGAACAGAATAAGAAACTAAAAGATGCCTTCTGCCCCAAGGAGGATGAAGACGAGGACACCAAACATTTGGTGACGAGGGCTCAGTTTCTCGCTCGGATCGACCAAGATATGGAAGATCTGAACGCGTCTACTGAGTTCTGTTTCCAGAATGCGGTGGACCAAGTAAAAGCTCTCCACCCTGGCCTAGCCTTGGATGTTGATCGGATGAATTATCTGTACAAGGTGGTGGATGGTCAGATTGTGGTTCCTGCTGACTTGGTGGTGGCCGACTCTCAGCCGGGGACGACTGCCCAGCCTGACCAACCAGAGGAGCAGCCGGACCAGGAGGAAGCTCGTGCGGAGGAAAGCCGCCTGGTGGGTGAAGATAATTAATTGGTGGCCTGCGTGCCTTGTAATTTATAATGTATCTTGTTTTGGGGGGCGTGGCCCCCTTTATTTGTAATTCCGAACAAGTCGGCCTTTTGGTGCCGCATTTCTTTTAAATGTTAAGTGTTTGGCCCTTGAGGTCGGTTGCATATATTGTTTGCTCGTAATAATGCGTCCGTCGGAGGACATAGTTTATTTATTATTTTTACTAAGTGTTTGGTGCTCGTATTTGCATTGGCTAGAAGCAATTGGATAGATACGGGGGAGTATGGACGACCTGTTGGTTAGGGGAACCGATCAGTGTTGGAGGGTTTTACCCTCGATCGGTGCTCGAGCCAAGATAAGGGCCCGGACTCCGTGGCGTGAACGTCCCATCGCGAGCTGGGGTTCTGCCTGGTCGTGGTACTTAGGCGACGTCGGACTCGTTTGAGTATCCGTTCGTGCAACAAGTTTTTCTTTTGCTCAAAAAGAAGTCTTGCTTGATTTGTGATATTTGGGCTGACATGCTCGTACCTAGGCACGCAGTTTTTCGTTAGTCTCTCTCTCTCTTCGCTTGGTAGTTGAGCAAGTTGACTGATTTAACTATAATATTGTTTAAGTTTTTCGGCGTTCCAAGGCCGAGCGAGTTCTTCCCCGTGTAGGTTTTCTAAGTAATAAGCACCGTTCTCGGTTTTTGCTCGAATGCGATATGGGCCTTCCCAGTTGGGCGTTAATTTTCCCTCGCGGGGATCCCTGTGGTTTCTTCTAAGGACAAGGCTGCCTACTTCGAACGTCCGCCTGATGACCTTGGAATCATACCGAGCGGCTATCTTTTGTTTGAGGATAGTTTCTCGAAGAGCGGCTTCCGATCGAATTTCTTCGACCATGTTGAGCTCGTCTCTTAAAGCTTCAGCATTGACATCTTGTTCCATGGGGAATTCCGTGCGCCTTGATCGAACATGCATTTCTATTGGAATTACTGCTTCGGTCCCATATGCTAATGGAAACGGGGACTCTCCGGTCGTCGAATGGGGAGTGGTCCTATATGCCCATAATACGCTATGTAATTCCTCGACCCAGTGTTTCTTATGCTCGTCCAACCTTCGTTTCAGACCTCTCAGGATTACCCTGTTTGCGGCCTCGGCTTGTCCGTTAGTTTGAGGGTGCTCGACTGAAGCGAAGTGTTGTTTTGTCCCCATTGACGCAACGAATTCTTTGAAATGTTTATCCGTGAATTGAGTCCCGTTGTCGGTCACAATAGCGAGGGGCACCCCAAACCGGGCGAGGATGTTTCTTTTGAAGAATCGAAGTATATTGAGTGCAGTAATTTTGGCCAGGGCCTCAGCTTCTATCCATTTGGTGAAATAGTCGACGCCTACAATTAAGTATTTGTTCTGACCAGACCCAACGACGAATGGTCCTAAAATGTCCATTCCCCACCACGCGAATGGCCAGGGGGATGATAACGATTTTAGCTCGGATGGGGGTGCTATGTGCACGTCTCCATGTCGTTGGCATCTGTCGCATCTTCTTACATGCTCCTTTGCGTCGTGCTGGAGGGTGGGCCAGTAGTATCCTGCCCTCAAAATTTTCCGAGCTTGTGAACGTCCGCCATGATGCTGCGCATTGATTCCTTCGTGGACTTCCCTGAGTACGTGTGGAATGTTTTCCTCCTCTACGCATCTAAGGAGGGGTGTAGAGAATCCTCGACGATACATACGTCCGCCTACTAAAGAGTATGAGCATGCCCTTTGTCGTATAGTACTGGCCTCTTTTGAGTCGGTTGGTAACTCTCCTTTGGTCAGATAGTTGAACACTGGAGTCATCCAGCAACCCGTGTCGCCCACGACGTTAACGTGTACGCAGGCTGAAGAGTGCCCGATACTTGGTTGGGGAAGCAATTTTTGTATGACAGACTTGTTGTTTCCTTTCCTTTTAGTGCTCGCCAGCTTGGACAGGATATCTGCGCGAGCGTTGTTTTCCCGAGGAACGTGTTTGATTTCCACACTCTTAAACCGTTTTATTTCGTCTTTTACGAGGGCCAGATACTCGGCCATGCTGTCGCTTCTAGCCTGGAAGTCCCCTCGGACTTGGCTTGCAACCAGTTGGGAATCCGTGCAAACTGTGATCTCTTCTGCTTCTAGGTCGGTAGCGAGCCGTATGCCCGCCAGGAAGGCTTCACACTCTGCTTGGTTGTTAGAAGTGGGGAAAGATAAAGTCAAGGACACTTCGATGACGTTCCCTTCTTCGTTCTCCAAAATGATACCGGCCCCGCTGCCCGTCGGGCCGGATGCACCGTCCACGAAAATAACCCACTTGGACGAAGCTTTCGGATCTTGCCCGGTGAAGGCAAGTTCAGCCACGAAGTCGGCCAGCGCTTGAGCTTTGAGGGCCTGTCTTCCTTCAAATTTGATGTCGAATTCAGATAGTTCGAGTGACCATTTTAACATTCGGCCGGCCATGTCTGGTCGACCGAGCAACTGTCTTATGGGTTGATCGGTCCTTACGATGATGGTGTGAGCCAGGAAGTAGTGGCGCAGTCTTCTTGCTGCGAGAAGGAGGGCCAATGCGACCTTTTCTATCTGAAAGTACCGAACTTCTGGGCCGTGGAGAGCTTTGCTCGTGAAATACACGGGCTTTTGCCCATCGGGTCGTTCGCGCACAAGGGCCGCGCTCACTGCTTCGTTTGCAACCGCGAGGTAGAGATACAGAGTCTCCCCCTCTTCCGGTCTGGATAAGACTAGAGGTTCACTTAATGCTTTTTTCAGGTGGGATAGTGCTAACTCGCATTCTGCCGTCCATTCGAAAGTTGCTTCCTTACGGAGGAGCTTGTAAAAGGGGAGAGCGTGTTGAGCCGATTTTGCTGCAAATCGAGCAAGGGAGGTAATGACCCCGTTTAGTGATTGTATGGACTTCTTGGTCGTGGGGGTCGGGAACTCTGCGAACGCTCGACACTTATCGGGATTTGCCTCGATGCCCCGCTTAGTCAAATAGAATCCGAGGAATTTTCCCGCTCGGACACCAAAGGTGCATTTCTCAGGGTTGAAGCGCATTTTGCACTTTCGTGCTTGGTCGAACACTTTTCGCAGATGGGACGCATGGTCCGTTTCTCGTTGAGATTTGACGATCATGTCGTCCATGTATACCTCGAGCATGTCTCCGATTTCGGTTCGGAAAACTTTATTCATCATGCGCTGATACGTTGCTCCTGCGTTTTTTAGACCGAAGGGCATAACGTTGTAAAAGTAATTGCCCGACTCGGTCATGAAGGCCGTGTATTTTTTGTCAGACACGGCCATGGGTATTTGATTGTACCCCGAGTATGCGTCCATGAAGGATAATAATTTGTACCCGGACAAATTGTCGACCAACTTGTCGATGTTAGGTAAAGGGTATGCATCTTTCGGGCATGCCCGATTGAGATCGGTATAATCAACACACATTCTCCATTTTCCACTAGATTTTTTCACAAGTACAACGTTTGAGAGCCAGGTCGTGTACCTGGCCTCAGTTACAAATTTAACCTCTAGGAGGTCTTTAACAGCAGATTCGGCAGCATCAGTCTTCTCGCTCGACTGCTTTCTCCTACGTTGAGCGACCGCTTTGTGTGTTGGGTCGATAGAGAGGTGGTGGCAAGCTGTTTCTGGGTCGAGCCCTGGCATTTCTGCGGCGCTCCATGCAAACAAGTCTGCGTTCCCTCTGAGGCAAGCTTCTAATTGTCGTTTCACAAATTCGGGCATATGTGCCCCGATTTTGACGCACCGGGCAGGATCCTCTCCTAAGGGAATTAGCTCGAAATCTCCGTCCGGTATTGGTCGGGCTAAGGCTTCTGCTGGTCTCTGAACGCTCTCGCTACTATCTGAAAACCTGCAGTCTAGGTCGATCGAATTGACTTGAGGGAAAGCCTTGGGTACATCTGGCAAATCCGATGTCGGGGGACTTGATTGGTACGATATCGAGCTGAGGCCTTTTGATGCTGCCTCGAAACATCTACGGGCAGCGTCGACGTCTCCGTGCAATGTGGCGACTCTGCCCGAACTAGTATAGTACTTCATCTTCAAGTGGACGGTGGATGACACGGCTATCAACTCGGCTAGAGTTGGTCGTCCTAATATGCATTGGTATAGTGATGGGCAATCCACGACAAGGAATTGGACCCTAACCGTCCTGGCTGTTTCGCCCGCCCCGAAAGTGACAAACAGATCAATATAACCCCACGGTCGGGATACTGCTCCGTTGAAACCTTGCAGGTCTGATCCGACGTATGGAGTCAGATGTGTTTCGTTCAGTTGGAGTGTTGAAAACAATTGAGAGTACATGATGTCGCATGAACTACCTTGGTCCACCAATATCCTCCTTACATCGAAGTTTGCCATGCATGCTCGGATGAGTAAAGGAATGTTGGCGTTGGGTGCTCCTCCCAAGAGCTCTTCTCGATAGAATGCGAGAGGTATGGAACCTTCCCTCGGTGGATCTAAAGTGGCGTTTTGCGCGGGCCCTTTGGCGATTAACTGGTCGAATTTTCTTTTCACGGAACCGACCATGATTTTATTGAAGCCTCCCCCTGATATGACCATCGCCGAAGGGAACGCCTCCCACGGGCTGTGGGAGGAGAGGTATCCCGTACCATTGGTGTGGTCTGGCAAAAAAAAATCTTCCGGGCGGTTAATGCTCAGGGCGACTTGCATGTTAGCGTCTGCAGGGATCGGCACGACTTCTTCAATTTTCTGGGTCTCCTGAGTATCTTGTCGAGGATTATCTCTGGACTTTGTGAACTATTTCAGGTGCCCGTCTTTGATGAGGATTTCGATTGCGTCCTTTAGGTGGATGCAATCCTCTGTGTTGTGCCTATGACTCTTGTGGAACCTACAGTATTTCGTTTTATCTGTACCGGGCTTGCTAGGTTGTTGCCTCGGAAAGCGTACTCCCGCTTGTTTGAATTCTGAATTGGCGCATTCAGACAAAATTTTCTCCCTAGAGGATAGGAGGGGCGTGTATTCGTGGAACCGACCAATAGGTCCTCGGTGCTCTCGTGGTTCACGGGAGCGCTCGTCCTTCCTTTTGTCTCCTCCTCGACGAGATGTCGAGGGTTCATCAACTCGGTGTGGTTTGGCGTCTTCACGGCGTCGAGCGTCTCTGACTGAACTGGCCGCTTGATTTTCTTCATATTGGATGTAAGCTTGGGCTTTTAGCAAGAATGCATCAAGGGTGGCCGGGGTTTCAATGCCGACCGCCCGATGGAAATCGGTCGAGGGACGTAACCCTCGTTCCAGCAGGTACTTTTTCATGTCGTCGGTCGTAGACACTTGGACTGCCTCTTTATTGAACCTTTCGATGTAAGTTCGTAAAGGCTCGTCCCTCCCTTGGATTATTGCTTCGAGCGAAGCCTCTGTCTTAGGGTGTCGTCTTGATGCGGTAAAGTGTCTAGAGAACGTGCGCCCAAGTTGTTTCCATGATGTGATGGATTCAGCTTCAAGACTTTTGTACCACGTCATTGCCCCTTTCCTCAGTGTCGTGGGAAAGAGTCGACATTTAATTGCTCCTCGAACGCCCCGATAGTCGAGCAAGGCATCGATGTTTTCGATGTGTTCGTCTGGATCGGTAGTCCCGTCATATGAGCCTAGAGGAGGAGGTTTCTCTAAGCCTCTAGGGAGCTTGGCTGCCATAATTTTAGATGACAAGGGACCCCGAGCGTCCTCGTCGTCACTGGAAATAAGCGATGATTTGTGCTCGTATTTCTTTGTTCTTCGAGGGGAGGCAGATCTCGATCTGCTCCTTCTTGATTTTCTTTTAGGAGAGGGTTGTGGAGATGACTGACGAAAGCGTTTGTTGCCTGTTGATTCGTCGGTGTTTCCTCTCCTCTTCTTCTTCGCAGGAGACGGAGTGAACTCCCCTCGGGGCTTCTTTGGAGAATGAGGTCGACGAGAATTATCTTCAAGTCGGGCAATCTTTTCACCATGAGTGAGGAGTAGCAAGTTCGTTTGATTTAGGATTTCGGCCAGCGCGGCGAAATCTGACCCCGAAGGAGTCGAAGGAAAAAGAGTTTCCGGGCGACTCTCCAAGGGTTGGTCACGGTCGGGTGAAGGTGATGTTGCTTTCCCTTCTGGTCGGTCTTGCACCGTTTCATTGTGTAGGGGAGGCTGGATGTTGCTCTCACGTTGCGTGAGAATCATCCCATCATTCGATCGATTCTCCTGGTTGTCCCGAGCAGCCATGGATCTTGTTGAAACTTTTGTTCTTTGAGGATCTTGAAAGAAGAACGGGGAAATCTTAGCCTTTCCCACAGACGGCGCCACCTGATCGTACCTGGAGATCAGGATCCAATACGGCTGGACTCGAGAGCGGGCGGAAGTGGTCGTTGAGGAGAAAAAGGGGTGTACCTGCAATGCACTCCGATGCTAAAGTAAGTATCCGAGCAAGAGCGAGCAAGTACTAGTATTAGGGTTGAGAATTGAATACCTGACCCTCTCAAATGAGAGATTTTATATAAAGGACTAGCTAGAAGACTATTGGTTCGTTTTATGAGGTGCGGATCGAGGGGTCCGTGAAGATAGGAAACGATCAATACTAGCCGTTAGAGGGTCTCTTTGTGATCGGATTATTAGTGGTCGACTGAGGGACCACTTTTCATGACTGTGCTCGACGTCGAGCAAGGTAAATGGATCAGTCTTTTTGGCCCAATAAGAAGAATTGGGCCGGGTCGGAACAGTAGGTTATGATGAAAGTCCATGCAAAAAATCATCTGAAATTTTGATTCTACGAAGCTTTTCAAAATGCATGTTTCGGTCAAAAAATTGTAATATATCATACACAAGTTTATACTAGTTTTGCTCAAAAAATAAAAATTAAATCGAGAACTATACAAAACGATACAAAACTTTTCAGATCCTTCCTATATGCTACGAGGGAAGGTAATGATGGAAGTCCATGCAAAAAATCATCTGAAAATTAGATTCTACGAAACTTTTCAAAATGCAAGTTCCGGTCAAAAATTCGTAATATCACATATACAAGTTTATACTAGTTTTGCTCAAAAAATAAAAATTAAATTGAGGACTATACGAAATGATAAAAAACTTTTCAGATCCTTCCTGTATGTTACGAAGGAAGGTTATGATGGAAGTCCATGCAAAAAATCATCTTAAAATTTGATTCTATGAAACATTTCCAATTGCTAGTTTCGGTCAAAAAATCATAATATATTATACACATATTTATTCTAGTTTTGCTCAAAAAATATAATTAAATCGAGGACTATACAAAACAATACAAACCTTTTTAGATCCTCCTATATGTTACGAGGGAAGGTTATGATATGATGGAAGTCAATTCAAAAAATCATCTGAAAATTTGATTCTACCAAACTTTTTCAATTGCAAGTTTCGTTCAAAAAATCATAATTTATTATGCACATGTTTATACTAGTTTAGCTCAAAAACTATAATTAAATCGAGGACTGTACGAAACATTGCAAAACTTTTCAGGTCCTTCCTATATGTTACGATGGAAGGTTATGATGGAAGTCCATGCAAAAAATCATCTGAAAATTTGATTCTACGAAACGTTTCCAATTGCTAGTTTCGGTCAAAAAATCATAATTTATTATACACATATTTATACTAGATTTGCTCAAAAAAATTAATTAAATCGAGGACTATACAAAACAATACAAACCTTTTTAGATCCTCCTATATGTTACGAGGGAAGGTTATGATATGATGGAAGTCAATTCAAAAAATCATCTGAAAATTTGAATCTACGAAACTTTTCCAATTGCAAGTTTCGGTCAAAAAATCATAATATATTATACACATGTTTATACTAGTTTTGCTCAAATAATATAATTAAATCGAGGACTATACAAAACAAATCAAACCTTTTTAGATCCTCCTATATGTCACGAGGGAAGGTTATGATATGATGGAAGTCAATTCAAAAAATCATCTGAAAATTTGATTCTACCAAACTTTTCCAATTGCAAGTATCATTTAAAAAATCATAATATATTATTCACATGTTTATACTAGTTGAGCTCAATAACTATAATTAAATCGAGGACAGTACGAAACGATGCAAAACTTCTCAGATCCTTCCTATATGTTACGAGGGTAGGTTATGATGAAAGTCCATGCAAAAAATCATCTGAAAATTTGATTTTACGAAATTTTTCAAAATGCAAGTTTCGGTCAAAGAATTGTAATATATCTATCATACACAAGTTTATACTAGTTTTGCTCAAAAAATAAAAATTAAATCGAGAACTATACAAAACGATACAAAACTTTTCAGATCCTTCCTATATGCTACGAGGGAAGGTAATGATGGAAGTCCATGCAAAAAATCATCTGAAAATTTGATTCTACCAAACTTTTCCAATTGCAAGTTTTGTTCAAAAAATCATAATATATTATTCACATGTTTATACTAGTTTAGCTCAATACCTATAATCAAATCGAGGACTGTACGAAACGATGCAAAACTTTTCAGGTCCTTCCTATATGTTACGAGGGAAGGTTATGATGGAAGTCCATGCAAAAAATCATCTGAAAATTTGATTCTACGAAACTTTTCCAATTGCAAGTTTCGTTCAAAAAATCATAATATATTATACACATGTTTATACTAGTTTTGCTCAAAAATATAATTAAATCGAGGACAGTACGAAACGATACAAAACTTCTCAGATCCTTCCTATACGTTACGAGGGTAGGTCATGATGTAAGTCCATGCAAAAAATCATCTGAAAATTTGATTTTACGAAATTTTTCAAAATGCAAGTTTCGGTCAAAGAATTGTAATATATCATACACAAGTTTATACTAGTTTTGCTCAAAAAATAAAAATTAAATCGAGAACTATACAAAACGATACACAACTTTTCAGATCCTTCCTATATGCTACGAGGGAAGGTAATGATGGAAATCCATGCAAAAAATCATCTGAAAATTAGATACTACGAAACTTTTCAAAATGCAAGTTCCGGTCAAAAAATCGTAATATCACATATACAAGTTTATACTAGTTTTGCTCAAAAAATTAAAATTAAATTGAGGACTATACGAAATGATAAAAAACTTTTCAGATCCTTCCTGTATGTTACGAAGGAAGGTTATGATGGAAGTCCATGCAAAAAATCATCTGAAAATTTGATTCTATGAAACTTTTCCAATTGCAAGTTTCGGTCAAAAAATCATAATATATTATACACATATTTATCCTAGTTTTGCTCAAAAAAATATAATTAAATCGAGGACTATACAAAACAATACAAACCTTTTTAGATCCTCCTATATGTTACGAGGGAAGGTTATGATATGATAGAAGTCAATTCAAAAAATCATCTGAAAATTTGATTCTACCAAACTTTTTCAATTGCAAGTTTCGTTCAAAAAATCATAATTTATTATGCACATGTTTATACTAGTTTAGCTCAAAAACTATAATTAAATCGAGGACTGTACGAAACGTTGCAAAACTTTTCAGGTCCTCCCTATATGTTAGGAGGGAAGGTTATGATGGAAGTCCATGCAAAAAATCATCTGAAAATTGGATTCTACGAAACGTTTCCAATTGCTAGTTTCGGTCAAAAAATCATAATATATTATACACATATTTATACTAGTTTTGCTCAAAAAAATTAATTAAATCGAGGACTATACAAAAGAATACAAACCTTTTTAGATCCTCCTATATGTTACGAGGGAAGGTTATGATATGATGGAAGTCAATTCAAAAAATCATCTGAAAATTTGAATCTACGAAACTTTTCCAATTGCAAGTTTCGGTCAAAAAATCATAATATATTATACACATGTTTATACTAGTTTTGCTCAAATAATATAATTAAATCGAGGACTATACAAAACAATACAAACCTTTTTAGATCCTCCTATATGTTACGAGGGAAGGTTATGATATGATGGAAGTCAATTCAAAAAATCATCTGAAAATTTGATTCTACCAAACTTTTCCAATTGCAAGTTTCGTTCAAAAAATCATAATATATTATTCACATGTTTATACTAGTTTAGCTCAATACCTATAATTAAATCGAGGACTGTACGAAACGATGCAAAACGTTTCAGGTCCTTCCTATATGTTACGAGGGAAGGTTATGATGGAAGTCCATGCAAACAATCATCTGAAAATTTGATTCTACGAAACTTTTCCAATTGCAAGTTTCGTTCAAAAAATCATAATATATTATACACATGTTTATACTAGTTTTGCTCAAAAATATAATTAAATCGAGGACAGTACGAAACGATACAAAACTTCTCAGATCCTTCCTATACGTTACGAGGGTAGGTTATGATGAAAGTCCATGCAAAAAATCATCTGAAAATTTGATTTTACGAAATTTTTCAAAATGCAAGTTTCGGTCAAAGAATTGTAATATATCCTACACAAGTTTATACTAGTTTTGCTCAAAAAATAAAAATTAAATCGAGAACTATACAAAACGATACACAACTTTTCAGATCCTTCCTATATGCTACGAGGGAAGGTAATGATGAAAGTCCATGCAAAAAATCATCTGAAAATTAGATACTACGAAACTTTTCAAAATGCAAGTTCCGGTCAAAAAATCGTAATATCACATACACAAGTTTATACTAGTTTTGCTCAAAAAATAAAAATTAAATTGAGGACTATACGAAATGATAAAAAACTTTTCAGATCCTTCTTGTATGTTACGAAGGAAGGTTATGATGGAAGTCCATGCAAAAAATCATCTGAAAATTTGAGTCTACAAAACTTTTCCAATTGCATGTTTCGGCCAAAAAATCATAATATATTATACACATGTTTATACTAGTTTTGCTCAAATAATATAATTAAATCGAGGACTATACAAAACAATACAAACCTTTTTAGATCCTCCTATATGTTATGAGGGAAGGTTATGATATGATGGAAGTCAATTCAAAAAATAATCTGAAAATTTGATTCTACCAAACTTTTCCAATTGCAAGTTTCGTTCAAAAAATCATAATATATTCTTCACATGTTTATACTAGTTTAGCTCAATACCTATAATTATATCGAGGACTGTACGAAACGATGCAAAACGTTTCAGGTCCTTCCTATATGTTACGAGGGAAGGTTATGATGGAAGTCCATGCAAAAAATCATCTGAAAATTTGATTCTACGAAACTTTTCCAATTGCAAGTTTCGTTCAAAAAATCATAATATATTATACACATGTTTATACTAGTTTTGCTCAAAAATATAATTAAATCGAGGACAGTACGAAACGATACAAAACTTCTCAGATCCTTCCTATACGTTACGAGGGTAGGTTATGATGAAAGTCCATGCAAAAAATCATCTGAAAGTTTGATTTTACGAAAATTTTCAAAATGCAAGTTTCGGTCAAAGAATTGTAATATATCCTACACAAGTTTATACTAGTTTTGCTCAAAAAATAAAAATTAAATCGAGAACTATACAAAACGATACACAACTTTTCAGATCCTTCCTATATGCTACGAGGGAAGGTAATGATGAAAGTCCATGCAAAAAATCATCTGAAAATTAGATACTACGAAACTTTTCAAAATGCAAGTTCCGGTCAAAAAATCGTAATATCACATACACAAGTTTATACTAGTTTTGCTCAAAAAATAAAAATTAAATTGAGGACTATACGAAATGATAAAAAACTTTTCAGATCCATCTTGTATGTTACGAAGGAAGGTTATGATGGAAGTCCATGCAAAAAATCATCTGAAAATTTGAGTCTACAAAACTTTTCCAATTGCATGTTTCGGCCAAAAAATCATAATATATTATACACATGTTTATACTAGTTTTGCTCAAATAATATAATTAAATCGAGGACTATACAAAACAATACAAACCTTTTTAGATCCTCCTATATGTTACGAGGGAAGGTTATGATATGATGGAAGTCAATTCAAAAAATCATCTGAAAATTTGATTCTACCAAACTTTTCCAATTGCAAGTTTCGCTCAAAAAATCATAATATATTATTCACATGTTTATACTAGTTTAGCTCAATACCTATAATTATATCGAGGACTGTACGAAACGATGCAAAACGTTTCAGGTCCTTCCTATATGTTACGAGGGAAGGTTATGATGGAAGTCCATGCAAAAAATCATCTGAAAATTTGATTCTACGAAACTTTTCCAATTGCAAGTTTCGTTCAAAAAATCATAATATATTATACACATGTTTATACTAGTTTTGCTCAAAAATATAATTAAATCGAGGACAGTACGAAACGATACAAAACTTCTCAGATCTTTCCTATACGTTACGAGGGTAGGTTATGATGAAAGTCCATGCAAAAAATCATCTGAAAATTTGATTTTACGAAAATTTTCAAAATGCAAGTTTCGGTCAAAGAATTGTAATATATCCTACACAAGTTTATACTAGTTTTGCTCAAAAAATAAAAATTAAATCGAGAACTATACAAAACGATACACAACTTTTCAGATCCTTCCTATATGCTACGAGGGAAGGTAATGATGAAAGTCCATGCAAAAAATCATCTGAAAATTAGATACTACGAAACTTTTCAAAATGCAAGTTCCGGTCAAAAAATCGTAATATCACATACACAAGTTTATACTAGTTTTGCTCAAAAAATAAAAATTAAATTGAGGACTATACGAAATGATAAAAAAATTTTCAGATCCTTCTTGTATGTTACGAAGGAAGGTTATGATGGAAGTCCATGCAAAAAATCATCTGAAAATTTGAGTCTACAAAACTTTTCCAATTGCATGTTTCGGCCAAAAAATCATAATATATTATACACATGTTTATACTAGTTTTGCTCAAATAATATAATTAAATCGAGGACTATACAAAACAATACAAACCTTTTTAGATCCTCCTATATGTTACGAGGGAAGGTTATGATATGATGGAAGTCAATTCAAAAAATCATCTGAAAATTTGATTCTACCAAACTTTTCCAATTGCAAGTTTCGTTCAAAAAATCATAATATATTATTCACATGTTTATACTAGTTTAGCTCAATACCTATAATTAAATCGAGGACTGTACGAAACGATGCAAAACGTTTCAGGTCCTTCCTATATGTTACGAGGGAAGGTTATGATGGAAGTCCATGCAAAAAATCATCTGAAAATTTGATTCTACGAAACTTTTCCAATTGCAAGTTTCGTTCAAAAAATCACAATATATTATACACATGTTTATACTAGTTTTGCTCCAAAATATAATTAAATCGAGGACAGTACGAAACGATACAAAACTTCTCAGATCCTTCCTATACGTTACGAGGGTAGGTTATGATGAAAGTCCATGCAAAAAATCATCTGAAAATTTGATTTTACGAAATTTTTCAAAATGCAAGTTTCGGTCAAAGAATTGTAATATATCCTACACAAGTTTATACTAGTTTTGCTCAAAAAATAAAAATTAAATCGAGAACTATACAAAACGATACACAACTTTTCAGATCCATCCTATATGCTACGAGGGAAGGTAATGATGAAAGTCCATGCAAAAAATCATCTGAAAATTAGATACTACGAAACTTTTCAAAATGCAAGTTCCGGTCAAAAAATCGTAATATCACATACACAAGTTTATACTAGTTTTGCTCAAAAAATAAAAATTAAATTGAGGACTATACGAAATGATAAAAAACTTTTCAGATCCTTCTTGTATGTTACGAAGGAAGGTTATGATGGAAGTCCATGCAAAAAATCATCTGAAAATTTGAGTCTACAAAACTTTTCCAATTGCATGTTTCGGTCAAAAAATCATAATATATTATACACATATTTATACTAGTTTTGCTCAAAAAAAATAATTAAATCGAGGACTATACAAAACAATACAAACCTTTTTAGATCCTCCTATATGTTACGAGGGAAGGTTATGATATGATGGAAGTCAATTCAAAAAATCATCTGAAAATTTGATTCTACCAAACTTTTCCAATTGCAAGTTTCGTTCAAAAAATCATAATTTATTATGCACATGTTTATACTAGTTTAGCTCAAAAACTATAATTAAATCGAGGACTGTACGAAACGTTGCAAAACTTTTCAGGTCCTTCCTATATGTTACGAGGGGAGGTTATGATGGAAGTCCATGCAAAAAATCATCTGAAAATTGGATTCTACGAAACGTTTCCAATTGCTAGTTTCGGTCAAAAAATCATAATATATTATACACATATTTATACTAGTTTTATTCAAAAAAATTAATTAAATCGAGGACTATACAAAACAATACAAACCTTTTTAGATCCTCCTATATGTTACGAGGGAAGGTTATGATATGATGGAAGTCAATTCAAAAAATCATCTAAAAATTTCAATCTACGAAACTTTTCCAATTGCAAGTTTCGGTCAAAAAATCATAATATATTATACACATGTTTATACTAGTTTTGCTCAAATAATATAATTAAATCGAGGACTATACAAAACAATACAAACCTTTTTAGATCCTCCTATATGTTACGAGGGAAGGTTATGATATGATGGAAGTCAATTCAAAAAATCATCTGAAAATTTGATTCTACCAAACTTTTCCAATTGCATGTTTCGTTCAAAAAATCATAATATATTATTCACATGTTTATACTAGTTTAGCTCAATACCTATAATTATATCGAGGACTGTACGAAACGATGCAAAACGTTTCAGGTCCTTCCTATATGTTACGAGGGAAGGTTATGATGGAAGTCCATGCAAAAAATCATCTGAAAATTTGATTCTACGAAACTTTTCCAATTGCAAGTTTCGTTCAAAAAATCACAATATATTATACACATGTTTATACTAGTTTTGCTCCAAAATATAATTAAATCGAGGACAGTACGAAACGATACAAAACTTCTCAGATCCTTCCTATACGTTACGAGGGTAGGTTATGATGAAAGTCCATGCAAAAAATCATCTGAAAATTTGATTTTACGAAATTTTTCAAAATGCAAGTTTCTGTCAAAGAATTGTAATATATCCTACACAAGTTTATACTAGTTTTGCTCAAAAAATAAAAATTAAATCGAGAACTATACAAAACGATACACAACTTTTCAGATCCTTCCTATATGCTACGAGGGAAGGTAATGATGAAAGTCCATGCAAAAAATCATCTGAAAATTAGATACTACGAAACTTTTCAAAATGCAAGTTCCGGTCAAAAAATCGTAATATCACATACACAAGTTTATACTAGTTTTGCTCAAAAAATAAAAATTAAATTGAGGACTATACGAAATGATAAAAAACTTTTCAGATCCTTCTTGTATGTTACGAAGGAAGGTTATGATGGAAGTCCATGCAAAAAATCATCTGAAAATTTGAGTCTACAAAACTTTTCCAATTGCATGTTTCGGTCAAAAAATCATAATATATTATACACATATTTATACTAGTTTTGCTCAAAAAAAATAATTAAATCGAGGACTATACAAAACAATACAAACCTTTTTAGATCCTCCTATATGTTACGAGGGAAGGTTATGATATGATGGAAGTCAATTCAAAAAATCATCTGAAAATTTGATTCTACCAAACTTTTCCAATTGCAAGTTTCGTTCAAAAAATCATAATTTATTATGCACATGTTTATACTAGTTTAGCTCAAAAACTATAATTAAATCGAGGACTGTACGAAACGTTGCAAAACTTTTCAGGTCCTTCCTATGTGTTACGAGGGGAGGTTATGATGGAAGTCCATGCAAAAAATCATCTGAAAATTGGATTCTACGAAACGTTTCCAATTGCTAGTTTCGGTCAAATAATCATAATATATTATACACATATTTATACTAGTTTTATTCAAAAAAATTAATTAAATCGAGGACTATACAAAACAATACAAACCTTTTTAGATCCTCCTATATGTTACGAGGGAAGGTTATGATATGATGGAAGTCAATTCAAAAAATCATCTAAAAATTTCAATCTACGAAACTTTTCCAATTGCAAGTTTCGGTCAAAAAATCATAATATATTATACACATGTTTATACTAGTTTTGCTCAAATAATATAATTAAATCGAGGACTATACAAAACAATACAAACCTTTTTAGATCCTCCTATATGTTACGAGGGAAGGTTATGATATGATGGAAGTCAATTCAAAAAATCATCTGAAAATTTGATTCTACCAAACTTTTCCAATTGCAAGTTTCGTTCAAAAAATCATAATACTAGTTTAGCTCAATACCTATAATTAAATCGAGGACTGTACGAAACGATGCAAAACTTTTCAGGTCCTCCCTATATGTTACGAGGGAAGGTTATGATGGAAGTCCATGCAAAAAATCATCTGAAAATTTGATTCTACGAAACTTTTCCAATTGCAAGTTTCGTTCAAAAAATCATAATATATTATACACATGTTTATACTAGTTTTGCTCAAAAAAATTAATTAAATCGAGGACTATACAAAAGAATACAAACCTTTTTAGATCCTCCTATATGTTACGAGGGAAGGTTATGATATGATGGAAGTCAATTCAAAAAATCATCTGAAAATTTGAATCTACGAAACTTTTCCAATTGCAAGTTTCGGTCAAAAAATCATAATATATTATACACATGTTTATACTAGTTTTGCTCAAATAATATAATTAAATCGAGGACTATACAAAACAATACAAACCTTTTTAGATCCTCCTATATGTTACGAGGGAAGGTTATGATATGATGGAAGTCAATTCAAAAAATCATCTGAAAATTTGATTCTACCAAACTTTTCCAATTGCAAGTTTCGTTCAAAAAATCATAATATATTATTCACATGTTTATACTAGTTTAGCTCAATACCTATAATTAAATCGAGGACTGTACGAAACGATGCAAAACGTTTCAGGTCCTTCCTATATGTTACGAGGGAAGGTTATGATGGAAGTCCATGCAAACAATCATCTGAAAATTTGATTCTACGAAACTTTTCCAATTGCAAGTTTCGTTCAAAAAATCATAATATATTATACACATGTTTATACTAGTTTTGCTCAAAAATATAATTAAATCGAGGACAGTACGAAACGATACAAAACTTCTCAGATCCTTCCTATACGTTACGAGGGTAGGTTATGATGAAAGTCCATGCAAAAAATCATCTGAAAATTTGATTTTACGAAATTTTTCAAAATGCAAGTTTCGGTCAAAGAATTGTAATATATCCTACACAAGTTTATACTAGTTTTGCTCAAAAAATAAAAATTAAATCGAGAACTATACAAAACGATACACAACTTTTCAGATCCTTCCTATATGCTACGAGGGAAGGTAATGATGAAAGTCCATGCAAAAAATCATCTGAAAATTAGATACTACGAAACTTTTCAAAATGCAAGTTCCGGTCAAAAAATCGTAATATCACATACACAAGTTTATACTAGTTTTGCTCAAAAAATAAAAATTAAATTGAGGACTATACGAAATGATAAAAAACTTTTCAGATCCTTCTTGTATGTTACGAAGGAAGGTTATGATGGAAGTCCATGCAAAAAATCATCTGAAAATTTGAGTCTACAAAACTTTTCCAATTGCATGTTTCGGCCAAAAAATCATAATATATTATACACATGTTTATACTAGTTTTGCTCAAATAATATAATTAAATCGAGGACTATACAAAACAATACAAACCTTTTTAGATCCTCCTATATGTTATGAGGGAAGGTTATGATATGATGGAAGTCAATTCAAAAAATAATCTGAAAATTTGATTCTACCAAACTTTTCCAATTGCAAGTTTCGTTCAAAAAATCATAATATATTCTTCACATGTTTATACTAGTTTAGCTCAATACCTATAATTATATCGAGGACTGTACGAAACGATGCAAAACGTTTCAGGTCCTTCCTATATGTTACGAGGGAAGGTTATGATGGAAGTCCATGCAAAAAATCATCTGAAAATTTGATTCTACGAAACTTTTCCAATTGCAAGTTTCGTTCAAAAAATCATAATATATTATACACATGTTTATACTAGTTTTGCTCAAAAATATAATTAAATCGAGGACAGTACGAAACGATACAAAACTTCTCAGATCCTTCCTATACGTTACGAGGGTAGGTTATGATGAAAGTCCATGCAAAAAATCATCTGAAAGTTTGATTTTACGAAAATTTTCAAAATGCAAGTTTCGGTCAAAGAATTGTAATATATCCTACACAAGTTTATACTAGTTTTGCTCAAAAAATAAAAATTAAATCGAGAACTATACAAAACGATACACAACTTTTCAGATCCTTCCTATATGCTACGAGGGAAGGTAATGATGAAAGTCCATGCAAAAAATCATCTGAAAATTAGATACTACGAAACTTTTCAAAATGCAAGTTCCGGTCAAAAAATCGTAATATCACATACACAAGTTTATACTAGTTTTGCTCAAAAAATAAAAATTAAATTGAGGACTATACGAAATGATAAAAAACTTTTCAGATCCATCTTGTATGTTACGAAGGAAGGTTATGATGGAAGTCCATGCAAAAAATCATCTGAAAATTTGAGTCTACAAAACTTTTCCAATTGCATGTTTCGGCCAAAAAATCATAATATATTATACACATGTTTATACTAGTTTTGCTCAAATAATATAATTAAATCGAGGACTATACAAAACAATACAAACCTTTTTAGATCCTCCTATATGTTACGAGGGAAGGTTATGATATGATGGAAGTCAATTCAAAAAATCATCTGAAAATTTGATTCTACCAAACTTTTCCAATTGCAAGTTTCGCTCAAAAAATCATAATATATTATTCACATGTTTATACTAGTTTAGCTCAATACCTATAATTATATCGAGGACTGTACGAAACGATGCAAAACGTTTCAGGTCCTTCCTATATGTTACGAGGGAAGGTTATGATGGAAGTCCATGCAAAAAATCATCTGAAAATTTGATTCTACGAAACTTTTCCAATTGCAAGTTTCGTTCAAAAAATCATAATATATTATACACATGTTTATACTAGTTTTGCTCAAAAATATAATTAAATCGAGGACAGTACGAAACGATACAAAACTTCTCAGATCTTTCCTATACGTTACGAGGGTAGGTTATGATGAAAGTCCATGCAAAAAATCATCTGAAAATTTGATTTTACGAAAATTTTCAAAATGCAAGTTTCGGTCAAAGAATTGTAATATATCCTACACAAGTTTATACTAGTTTTGCTCAAAAAATAAAAATTAAATCGAGAACTATACAAAACGATACACAACTTTTCAGATCCTTCCTATATGCTACGAGGGAAGGTAATGATGAAAGTCCATGCAAAAAATCATCTGAAAATTAGATACTACGAAACTTTTCAAAATGCAAGTTCCGGTCAAAAAATCGTAATATCACATACACAAGTTTATACTAGTTTTGCTCAAAAAATAAAAATTAAATTGAGGACTATACGAAATGATAAAAAAATTTTCAGATCCTTCTTGTATGTTACGAAGGAAGGTTATGATGGAAGTCCATGCAAAAAATCATCTGAAAATTTGAGTCTACAAAACTTTTCCAATTGCATGTTTCGGCCAAAAAATCATAATATATTATACACATGTTTATACTAGTTTTGCTCAAATAATATAATTAAATCGAGGACTATACAAAACAATACAAACCTTTTTAGATCCTCCTATATGTTACGAGGGAAGGTTATGATATGATGGAAGTCAATTCAAAAAATCATCTGAAAATTTGATTCTACCAAACTTTTCCAATTGCAAGTTTCGTTCAAAAAATCATAATATATTATTCACATGTTTATACTAGTTTAGCTCAATACCTATAATTAAATCGAGGACTGTACGAAACGATGCAAAACGTTTCAGGTCCTTCCTATATGTTACGAGGGAAGGTTATGATGGAAGTCCATGCAAAAAATCATCTGAAAATTTGATTCTACGAAACTTTTCCAATTGCAAGTTTCGTTCAAAAAATCACAATATATTATACACATGTTTATACTAGTTTTGCTCCAAAATATAATTAAATCGAGGACAGTACGAAACGATACAAAACTTCTCAGATCCTTCCTATACGTTACGAGGGTAGGTTATGATGAAAGTCCATGCAAAAAATCATCTGAAAATTTGATTTTACGAAATTTTTCAAAATGCAAGTTTCGGTCAAAGAATTGTAATATATCCTACACAAGTTTATACTAGTTTTGCTCAAAAAATAAAAATTAAATCGAGAACTATACAAAACGATACACAACTTTTCAGATCCATCCTATATGCTACGAGGGAAGGTAATGATGAAAGTCCATGCAAAAAATCATCTGAAAATTAGATACTACGAAACTTTTCAAAATGCAAGTTCCGGTCAAAAAATCGTAATATCACATACACAAGTTTATACTAGTTTTGCTCAAAAAATAAAAATTAAATTGAGGACTATACGAAATGATAAAAAACTTTTCAGATCCTTCTTGTATGTTACGAAGGAAGGTTATGATGGAAGTCCATGCAAAAAATCATCTGAAAATTTGAGTCTACAAAACTTTTCCAATTGCATGTTTCGGTCAAAAAATCATAATATATTATACACATATTTATACTAGTTTTGCTCAAAAAAAATAATTAAATCGAGGACTATACAAAACAATACAAACCTTTTTAGATCCTCCTATATGTTACGAGGGAAGGTTATGATATGATGGAAGTCAATTCAAAAAATCATCTGAAAATTTGATTCTACCAAACTTTTCCAATTGCAAGTTTCGTTCAAAAAATCATAATTTATTATGCACATGTTTATACTAGTTTAGCTCAAAAACTATAATTAAATCGAGGACTGTACGAAACGTTGCAAAACTTTTCAGGTCCTTCCTATATGTTACGAGGGGAGGTTATGATGGAAGTCCATGCAAAAAATCATCTGAAAATTGGATTCTACGAAACGTTTCCAATTGCTAGTTTCGGTCAAAAAATCATAATATATTATACACATATTTATACTAGTTTTATTCAAAAAAATTAATTAAATCGAGGACTATACAAAACAATACAAACCTTTTTAGATCCTCCTATATGTTACGAGGGAAGGTTATGATATGATGGAAGTCAATTCAAAAAATCATCTAAAAATTTCAATCTACGAAACTTTTCCAATTGCAAGTTTCGGTCAAAAAATCATAATATATTATACACATGTTTATACTAGTTTTGCTCAAATAATATAATTAAATCGAGGACTATACAAAACAATACAAACCTTTTTAGATCCTCCTATATGTTACGAGGGAAGGTTATGATATGATGGAAGTCAATTCAAAAAATCATCTGAAAATTTGATTCTACCAAACTTTTCCAATTGCATGTTTCGTTCAAAAAATCATAATATATTATTCACATGTTTATACTAGTTTAGCTCAATACCTATAATTATATCGAGGACTGTACGAAACGATGCAAAACGTTTCAGGTCCTTCCTATATGTTACGAGGGAAGGTTATGATGGAAGTCCATGCAAAAAATCATCTGAAAATTTGATTCTACGAAACTTTTCCAATTGCAAGTTTCGTTCAAAAAATCACAATATATTATACACATGTTTATACTAGTTTTGCTCCAAAATATAATTAAATCGAGGACAGTACGAAACGATACAAAACTTCTCAGATCCTTCCTATACGTTACGAGGGTAGGTTATGATGAAAGTCCATGCAAAAAATCATCTGAAAATTTGATTTTACGAAATTTTTCAAAATGCAAGTTTCTGTCAAAGAATTGTAATATATCCTACACAAGTTTATACTAGTTTTGCTCAAAAAATAAAAATTAAATCGAGAACTATACAAAACGATACACAACTTTTCAGATCCTTCCTATATGCTACGAGGGAAGGTAATGATGAAAGTCCATGCAAAAAATCATCTGAAAATTAGATACTACGAAACTTTTCAAAATGCAAGTTCCGGTCAAAAAATCGTAATATCACATACACAAGTTTATACTAGTTTTGCTCAAAAAATAAAAATTAAATTGAGGACTATACGAAATGATAAAAAACTTTTCAGATCCTTCTTGTATGTTACGAAGGAAGGTTATGATGGAAGTCCATGCAAAAAATCATCTGAAAATTTGAGTCTACAAAACTTTTCCAATTGCATGTTTCGGTCAAAAAATCATAATATATTATACACATATTTATACTAGTTTTGCTCAAAAAAAATAATTAAATCGAGGACTATACAAAACAATACAAACCTTTTTAGATCCTCCTATATGTTACGAGGGAAGGTTATGATATGATGGAAGTCAATTCAAAAAATCATCTGAAAATTTGATTCTACCAAACTTTTCCAATTGCAAGTTTCGTTCAAAAAATCATAATTTATTATGCACATGTTTATACTAGTTTAGCTCAAAAACTATAATTAAATCGAGGACTGTACGAAACGTTGCAAAACTTTTCAGGTCCTTCCTATGTGTTACGAGGGGAGGTTATGATGGAAGTCCATGCAAAAAATCATCTGAAAATTGGATTCTACGAAACGTTTCCAATTGCTAGTTTCGGTCAAATAATCATAATATATTATACACATATTTATACTAGTTTTATTCAAAAAAATTAATTAAATCGAGGACTATACAAAACAATACAAACCTTTTTAGATCCTCCTATATGTTACGAGGGAAGGTTATGATATGATGGAAGTCAATTCAAAAAATCATCTAAAAATTTCAATCTACGAAACTTTTCCAATTGCAAGTTTCGGTCAAAAAATCATAATATATTATACACATGTTTATACTAGTTTTGCTCAAATAATATAATTAAATCGAGGACTATACAAAACAATACAAACCTTTTTAGATCCTCCTATATGTTACGAGGGAAGGTTATGATATGATGGAAGTCAATTCAAAAAATCATCTGAAAATTTGATTCTACCAAACTTTTCCAATTGCAAGTTTCGTTCAAAAAATCATAATACTAGTTTAGCTCAATACCTATAATTAAATCGAGGACTGTACGAAACGATGCAAAACTTTTCAGGTCCTTCCTATATGTTACGAGGGAAGGTTATGATGGAAGTCCATGCAAAAAATCATCTGAAAATTTGATTCTACGAAACTTTTCCAATTGCAAGTTTCGTTCAAAAAATCATAATATATTATACACATGTTTATACTAGTTTTGCTCAAAAATATAATTAAATCGAGGACAGTACGAAACGATACAAAACTTCTCAGATCCTTCCTATACGTTACGAGGGTAGGTTATGATGAAAGTCCATGCAAAAAATCATCTGAAAATTTGATTTTACGAAATTTTTCAAAATGCAAGTTTCGGTCAAAGAATTGTAATATATCCTACACAAGTTTATACTAGTTTTGCTCAAAAAATAAAAATTAAATCGAGAACTATACAAAACGATACACAACTTTTCAGATCCTTCCTATATACTACGAGGGAAGGTAATGATGAAAGTCCATGCAAAAAATCATCTGAAAATTAGATACTACGAAACTTTTCAAAATGCAAGTTCCGGTCAAAAAATCGTAATATCACATACACATGTTTATACTAGTTTTGCTCAAAAAATAAAAATTAAATTGAGGACTATACGAAATGATAAAAAACTTTTCAGATCCTTCTTGTATGTTACGAAGGAAGGTTATGATGGAAGTCCATGCAAAAAATCATCTGAAAATTTGAGTCTACAAAACTTTTCCAATTGCATGTTTCGGTCAAAAAATCATAATATATTATACACATATTTATACTAGTTTTGCTCAAAAAAAATAATTAAATCGAGGACTATACAAAACAATACAAACCTCTTTAGATCCTCCTATATGTTACGAGGGAAGGTTATGATATGATGGAAGTCAATTCAAAAAATCATCTGAAAATTTGATTCTACCAAACTTTTCCAATTGCAAGTTTCGTTCAAAAAATCATAATTTATTATGCACATGTTTATACTAGTTTAGCTCAAAAACTATAATTAAATCGAGGACTGTACGAAACGTTGCAAAACTTTTCAGGTCCTTCCTATATGTTACGAGGGTAGGTTATGATGGAAGTCCATGCAAAAAATCATCTGAAAATTGGATTCTACGAAACGTTTCCAATTGCTAGTTTCGGTCAAAAAATCATAATATATTATACACATATTTATACTAGTTTTATTCAAAAAAATTAATTAAATCGAGGACTATACAAAACAATACAAACCTTTTTAGATCCTCCTATATGTTACGAGGGAAGGTTATGATATGATGGAAGTCAATTCAAAAAATCATCTAAAAATTTCAATCTACGAAACTTTTTCAATTGCAAGTTTCGGTCAAAAAATCATAATATATTATACACATGTTTATACTAGTTTTGCTCAAATAATATAATTAAATCGAGGACTATACAAAACAATACAAACCTTTTTAGATCCTCCTATATGTTACGAGGGAAGGTTATGATATGATGGAAGTCAATTCAAAAAATCATCTGAAAATTTGATTCTACCAAACTTTTCCATTTGCAAGTTTCGTTCAAAAAATCATAATACTAGTTTAGCTCAATACCTATAATTAAATCGAGGACTGTACGAAACGATGCAAAACTTTTCAGGTCCTTCCTATATGTTACGAGGGAAGGTTATGATGGAAGTCCATGCAAAAAATCATCTGAAAATTTGATTCTACGAAACTTTTCCAATTGCAAGTTTCGTTCAAAAAATCATAATATATTATACACATGTTTATACTAGTTTTGCTCAAAAATATAATTAAATCGAGGACAGTACGAAACGATACAAAACTTCTCAGATCCTTCCTATACGTTACGAGGGTAGGTTATGATGAAAGTCCATGCAAAAAATCATCTGAAAATTTGATTTTACGAAATTTTTCAAAATGCAAGTTTCGGTCAAAGAATTGTAATATATCCTACACAAGTTTATACTAGTTTTGCTCAAAAAATAAAAATTAAATCGAGAACTATACAAAACGATACACAACTTTTCAGATCCTTCCTATATGCTACGAGGGAAGGTAATGATGAAAGTCCATGCAAAAAATCATCTGAAAATTAGTTACTACGAAACTTTTCAAAATGCAAGTTCCGGTCAAAAAATCGTAATATCACATACACAAGTTTATACTAGTTTTGCTCAAAAAATAAAAATTAAATTGAGGACTATACGTAATGATAAAAAACTTTTCAGATCCTTCTTGTATGTTACGAAGGAAGGTTATGATGGAAGTCCATGCAAAAAATCATCTGAAAATTTGAGTCTACAAAACTTTTCCAATTGCATGTTTCGGTCAAAAAATCATAATATATTATACACATATTTATACTAGTTTTGCTCAAAAAAAATAATTAAATCGAGGACTATACAAAACAATACAAACCTTTTTAGATCCTCCTATATGTTACGAGGGAAGGTTATGATATGATGGAAGTCAATTCAAAAAATCATCTGAAAATTTGATTCTACCAAACTTTTCCAATTGCAAGTTTCGTTCAAAAAATCATAATTTATTATGCACATGTTTATACTAGTTTAGCTCAAAAACTAAAATTAAATCGAGGACTGTACGAAACGTTGCAAAACTTTTCAGGTTCTTCCTATATGTTACGAGGGGAGGTTATGATGGAAGTCCATGCAAAAAATCATCTGAAAATTGGATTCTACGAAACGTTTCCAATTGCTAGTTTCGGTCAAAAAATCATAATATATTATACACATATTTATACTAGTTTTATTCAAAAAAATTAATTAAATCGAGGACTATACAAAACAATACAAACCTTTTTGGATCCTCCTATATGTTACGAGGGAAGGTTATGATATGATGGAAGTCAATTCAAAAAATCATCTGAAAATTTGAATCTACGAAACTTTTCCAATTGCAAGTTTCGGTCAAAAAATCATAATATATTATACACATGTTTATACTAGTTTTGCTCAAATAATATAATTAAATCGAGGACTATACAAAACAATACAAACCTTTTTAGATCCTCCTATATGTTACGAGGGAAGGTTATGATATGATGGAAGTCAATTCAAAAAATCATCTGAAAATTTGATTCTACCAAACTTTTCCAATTGCTAGTTTCGTTCAAAAAATCATAATATATTATTCACATGTTTATACTAGTTTAGCTCAATACCTATAATTAAATCGAGGACTGTACGAAACGATGCAAAACGTTTCAGGTCCTTCCTATATGTTACGAGGGAAGGTTATGATGGAAGTCCATGCAAAAAATTATCTGAAAATTTGATTCTACGAAACTTTTCCAATTGCAAGTTTCGTTCAAAAAATCATAATATATTATACACATGTTTATACTAGTTTTGCTCAAAAATATAATTAAATCGAGGACAGTACGAAACGATACAAAACTTCTCAGATCCTTCCTATACATTACGAGGGTAGGTTATGATGAAAGTCCATGCAAAAAATCATCTGAAAATTTGATTTTACGAAATTTTTCAAAATGCAAGTTTCGGTCAAAGAATTGTAATATATCCTACACAAGTTTATACTAATTTTGCTCAAAAAATAAAAATTAAATCGAGAACTATACAAAACGATACACAACTTTTCAGATCCTTCCTATATGCTACGAGGGAAGGTAATGATGAAAGTCCATGCAAAAAATCATCTGAAAATTAGATACTACGAAACTTTTCAAAATGCAAGTTCCGGTCAAAAAATCGTAATATCACATACACAAGTTTATACTAGTTTTGCTCAAAAAATAAAAATTAAATTGAGGACTATACGAAATGATAAAAACCTTTTCAGATCCTTCCTGTATGTTATGAAGGAAGGTTATGATGGAAGTCCATGCAAAAAATCATCTGAAAATTTGATTCTACAAAACTTTTCCAATTGCAAGTTTCGGTCAAAAAATCATAATATATTATACACATATTTATACTAGTTTTGCTCAAAAAATATAATTAAATCGAGGACTATACAAAACAATACAAACCTTTTTAGATCCTCCTATATGTTACGAGGGAAGGTTATGATATGATGGAAGTCAATTCAAAAAATCATCTGAAAATTTGATTCTACCAAACTTTTCCAATTGCAAGTTTCGTTCAAAAAATCATAATTTATTATGCACATGTTTATACTAGTTTAGCTCAAAAACTATAATTAAATTGAGGACTATACGAAATGATAAAAACCTTTTCAGATCCTTCCTGTATGTTATGAAGGAAGGTTATGATGGAAGTCCATGCAAAAAATCATCTGAAAATTGGATTCTACGAAACGTTTCCAATTGCTAGTTTCGGTCAAAAAATCATAATATATTATACACATATTTATACTAGTTTTGCTCAAAAAAATTAATTAAATCGAGGACTATACAAAACAATACAAACCTTTTTAGATCCTCCTATATGTTACGAGGGAAGGTTATGATATGATGGAAGTCAATTCAAAAAATCATCTGAAAATTTGAATCTACGAAACTTTTCTAATTGCAAGTTTCGGTCAAAAAATCATAATATATTATACACATGTTTATACTAGTTTTGCTCAAATAATATAATTAAATCGAGGACTATACAAAACAATACAAACCTTTTTAGATCCTCCTATATGTTACGAGGGAAGGTTATGATATGATGGAAGTCAATTCAAAAAATCATCTGAAAATTTGATTCTACCAAACTTTTCCAATTGCAAGTTTCGTTCAAAAAATCATAATATATTATTCACATGTTTATACTAGTTTAGCTCAATAAATATAATTAAATCGAGGACTGTACGAAACGATGCAAAACGTTTCAGGTCCTTCCTATATGTTACGAGGGAAGGTTATGATGGAAGTCCATGCAAAAAATCATCTGAAAATTTGATTCTACGAAACTTTTCTAATTGCAAGTTTCGTTCAAAAAATCATAATATATTATACACATGTTTATACTAGTTTTGCTCAAAAATATAATTAAATCGAGGACAGTACGAAACGATACAAAACTTCTCAGATCCTTCCTATACGTTACGAGGGTAGGTTATGATGAAAGTCCATGCAAAAAATCATCTGAAATTTGATTTTACGAAATTTTTCAAAATGCAAGTTTCGGTCAAAGAATTGTAATATATCCTACACAAGTTTATACTAATTTTGCTCAAAAAATAAAAATTAAATCGAGAACTATACAAAACGATACACAACTTTTCAGATCCTTCCTATATGCTACGAGGGAAGGTAATGATGAAAGTCCATGCAAAAAATCATCTGAAAATTAGATACTACGAAACTTTTCAAAATGCAAGTTCCGGTCAAAAAATCGTAATATCACATACACAAGTTTATACTAGTTTTGCTCAAAAAATAAAAATTAAATTGAGGACTATACGAAATGATAAAAAACTTTTCAGATCCATCTTGTATGTTACGAAGGAAGGTTATGATGGAAGTCCATGCAAAAAATCATCTGAAAATTTGAGTCTACAAAACTTTTCCAATTGCAAGTTTCGGTCAAAAAATCATAATATATTATACACATGTTTATACTAGTTTTGCTCAAATAATATAATTAATTCGAGGACTATACAAAACAATACAAACCTTTTTAGATCCTCCTATATGTTACGAGGGAAGGTTATGATATGATGGAAGTCAATTCAAAAAATCATCTGAAAATTTGATTCTACCAAACTTTTCCAATTGCAAGTTTCGTTCAAAAAATCATAATATATTATTCACATGTTTATACTAGTTTAGCTCAATACCTATAATTAAATCGAGGACTGTACGAAACGATGCAAAACGTTTCAGGTCCTTCCTATATGTTACGAGGGAAGGTTATGATGGAAGTCCATGCAAAAAATCATCTGAAAATTTGATTCTACGAAACTTTTCCAATTGCAAGTTTCGTTCAAAAAATCATAATATATTATACACATGTTTATACTAGTTTTGCTCAAAAATATAATTAAATCGAGGACAATACGAAACGATACAAAACTTCTCAGATCCTTCTTATACGTTACGAGGGTAGGTTATGATGAAAGTCCATGCAAAAAATCATCTGAAAATTTGATTTTACGAAATTTTTCAAAATGCAAGTTTCGGTCAAAGAATTGTAATATATCCTACACAAGTTTATACTAGTTTTGCTCAAAAAATAAAAATTAAATCGAGAACTATACAAAACGATACATAACTTTTCAGATCCTTCCTATATGTTACGAGAGAAGGTAATGATGGAAGTCCATGCAAAAAATCATCTGAAAATTAGATACTACGAAACTTTTCAAAATGCAAGTTCCGGTCAAAAAATCGTAATATCACATCCACAAGTTTATACTAGTTTTGCTCAAAAAATAAAAATTAAATTGAGGACTATACGAAATGATAAAAACCTTTTCAGATCCTTCCTGTATGTTACGAAGGAAGGTTATGATGGAAGTCCATGCAAAAAATCATCTGAAAATTTGATTCTACAAAACTTTTCCAATTGCAAGTTTCGGTCAAAAAATCATAATATATTATACACATATTTATACTAGTTTTGCTCAAAAAAATTAATTAAATCGAGGACTATACAAAACAATACAAACCTTTTTAGATCCTCCTATATGTTACGAGGGAAGGTTATGATATGATGGAAGTCAATTCAAAAAATCATCTGAAAATTTGAATCTACGAAACTTTTCCAATTGCAAGTTTCGGTCAAAAAATCATAATATATTATACACATGTTTATACTAGTTTTGCTCAAATAATATAATTAAATCGAGGACTATATAAAACAATACAAACCTTTTTAGATCCTCCTATATGTTACGAGGGAAGGTTATGATATGATGGAAGTCAATTCAAAAAATCATCTGAAAATTTGTTTCTACCAAACTTTTCCAATTGCTAGTTTCGTTCAAAAAATCATAATATATTATTCACATGTTTATACTAGTTTAGCTCAATACCTATAATTAAATCGAGGACTGTACGAAACGATGCAAAACGTTTCACGTCCTTCCTATATGTTACGAGGGAAGGTTATGATGGAAGTCCATGCAAAAAATTATCTGAAAATTTGATTCTACGAAACTTTTCCAATTGCAAGTTTCGTTCAAAAAATCATAATATATTATACACATGTTTATACTAGTTTTGCTCAAAAATATAATTAAATCGAGGACAGTACGAAACGATACAAAACTTCTCAGATCCTTCCTATACATTACGAGGGTAGGTTATGATGAAAGTCCATGCAAAAAATCATCTGAAAATTTGATTTTACGAAATTTTTCAAAATGCAAGTTTCGGTCAAAGAATTGTAATATATCCTACACAAGTTTATACTAATTTTGCTCAAAAAATAAAAATTAAATCGAGAACTATACAAAACGATACACAACTTTTCAGATCCTTCCTATATGCTACGAGGGAAGGTAATGATGAAAGTCCATGCAAAAAATCATCTGAAAATTAGATACTACGAAACTTTTCAAAATGCAAGTTCCGGTCAAAAAATCGTAATATCACATACACAAGTTTATACTAGTTTTGCTCAAAAAATAAAAATTAAATTGAGGACTATACGAAATGATAAAAACCTTTTCAGATCCTTCCTGTATGTTATGAAGGAAGGTTATGATGGAAGTCCATGCAAAAAATCATCTGAAAATTTGATTCTACAAAACTTTTCCAATTGCAAGTTTCGGTTCTAAAATCATAATATATTATACACATATTTATACTAGTTTTGCTCAAAAAATATAATTAAATCGAGGACTATACAAAACAATACAAACCTTTTTAGATCCTCCTATATGTTACGAGGGAAGGTTATGATATGATGGAAGTCAATTCAAAAAATCATCTGAAAATTTGATTCTACCAAACTTTTCCAATTGCAAGTTTCGTTCAAAAAATCATAATTTATTATGCACATTTTTATACTAGTTTAGCTCAAAAACTATAATTAAATTGAGGACTATACGAAATGATAAAAACCTTTTCAGATCCTTCCTGTATGTTATGAAGGAAGGTTATGATGGAAGTCCATGCAAAAAATCATCTGAAAATTGGATTCTACGAAACGTTTCCAATTGCTAGTTTCGGTCAAAAAATCATAATATATTATACACATATTTATACTAGTTTTGCTCAAAAAAATTAATTAAATCGAGGACTATACATAACAATACAAACCTTTTTAGATCCTCCTATATGTTACGAGGGAAGGTTATGATATGATGGAAGTCAATTCAAAAAATCATCTGAAAATTTGAATCTACGAAACTTTTCCAATTGCAAGTTTCGGTCAAAAAATCATAATATATTATACACATGTTTATACTAGTTTTGCTCAAATAATATAATTAAATCGAGGACTATACAAAACAATACAAACCTTTTTAGATCCTCCTATATGTTACGAGGGAAGGTTATGATAAGATGGAAGTCAATTCAAAAAATCATCTGAAAATTTGATTCTACCAAACTTTTCCAATTGCAAGTTTCGTTCAAAAAATCATAATATATTATTCACATGTTTATACTAGTTTAGCTCAATACCTATAATTAAATCGAGGACTGTACGAAACGATGCAAAACGTTTCAGGTCCTTCCTATATGTTACGAGGGAAGGTTATGATGGAAGTCCATGCAAAAAATTATCTGAAAATTTGATTCTACGAAACTTTTCCAATTGCAAGTTTCGTTCAAAAAATCATAATATATTATACACATGTTTATACTAGTTTTGCTCAAAAATATAATTAAATCGAGGACAGTACGAAACGATACAAAACTTCTCAGATCCTTCCTATACGTTACGAGGGTAGGTTATGATGAAAGTCCATGCAAAAAATCATCTGAAATTTGATTTTACGAAATTTTTCAAAATGCAAGTTTCGGTCAAAGAATTGTAATATATCCTACACAAGTTTATACTAATTTTGCTCAAAAAATAAAAATTAAATCGAGAACAATACAAAACGATACACAACTTTTCAGATCCTTCCTATATGCTACGAGGGAAGGTAATGATGAAAGTCCATGCAAAAAATCATCTGAAAATTAGATACTACGAAACTTTTCAAAATGCAAGTTCCGGTCAAAAAATCGTAATATCACATACACAAGTTTATACTAGTTTTGCTCAAAAAATAAAAATTAAATTGAGGACTATACGAAATGATAAAAAACTTTTCAGATCCATCTTGTATGTTACGAAGGAAGGTTATGATGGAAGTCCATGCAAAAAATCATCTGAAAATTTGAGTCTACAAAAGTTTTCCAATTGCAAGTTTCGGTCAAAAAATCATAATATATTATACACATGTTTATACTAGTTTTGCTCAAATAATATAATTAAATCGAGGACTATACAAAACAATACAAACCTTTTTAGATCCTCCTATATGTTACGAGGGAAGGTTATGATATGATGGAAGTCAATTCAAAAAATCATCTGAAAATTTGATTCTACCAAACTTTTCCAATTGCAAGTTTCGTTCAAAAAATCATAATATATTATTCACATGTTTATACTAGTTTAGCTCAATACCTATAATTAAATCGAGGACTGTACGAAACGATGCAAAACGTTTCAGGTCCTTCCTATATGTTACGAGGGAAGGTTATGATGGAAGTCCATGCAAAAAATCATCTGAAAATTTGATTCTACGAAACTTTTCCAATTGCAAGTTTCGTTCAAAAAATCATAATATATTATACACATGTTTATACTAGTTTTGCTCAAAAATATAATTAAATCGAGGACAGTACGAAACGATACAAAACTTCTCAGATCCTTCTTATACGTTACGAGGGTAGGTTATGATGAAAGTCCATGCAAAAAATCATCTGAAAATTTGATTTTACGAAATTTTTCAAAATGCAAGTTTCGGTCAAAGAATTGTAATATATCCTACACAAGTTTATACTAGTTTTGCTCAAAAAATAAAAATTAAATCGAGAACTATACAAAACGATACATAACTTTTCAGATCCTTCCTATATGTTACGAGAGAAGGTAATGATGGAAGTCCATGCAAAAAATCATCTGAAAATTAGATACTACGAAACTTTTCAAAATGCAAGTTCCGGTCAAAAAATCGTAATATCACATCCACAAGTTTATACTAGTTTTGCTCAAAAAATAAAAATTAAATTGAGGACTATACGAAATGATAAAAACCTTTTCAGATCCTTCCTGTATGTTACGAAGGAAGGTTATGATGGAAGTCCATGCAAAAAATCATCTGAAAATTTGATTCTACAAAACTTTTCCAATTGCAAGTTTCGGTCAAAAAATCATAATATATTATACACATATTTATACTAGTTTTGCTCAAAAAAATTAATTAAATCAAGGACTATACAAAACAATACAAACCTTTTTAGATCCTCCTATATGTTACGAGGGAAGGTTATGATATGATGGAAGTCAATTCAAAAAATCATCTGAAAATTTGAATCTACGAAACTTTTACAATTGCAAGTTTCGGTCAAAAAATCATAATATATTATACACATGTTTATACTAGTTTTGCTCAAATAATATAATTAAATCGAGGACTATACAAAACAATACAAACCTTTTTAGATCCTCCTATATGTTACGAGGGAAGGTTATGATATGATGGAAGTCAATTCAAAAAATCATCTGAAAATTTGATTCAACCAAACTTTTCCGATTGCAAGTTTCGTTCAAAAAATCATAATATATTATTCACATATTTATACTAGTTTAGCTCAATACCTATAATTAAATCGAGGACTGTACGAAACGATGCAAAACTTTTCAGGTCCTTCCTATATGTTACAAGGGAAGGTTATGATGGAATTCCATGCAAACAATCATCTGAAAATTTGAATCTACGAAACTTTTCCAATTGCAAGTTTCGTTCAAAAAATCATAATATATTATACACATGTTTATACTAGTTTTGCTCAAAAATATAATTAAATCGAGGACAGTACTTAACGATTCAAAACTTCTCAGATCCTTCCTATACGTTACGAGGGTAGGTTATGATGAAAGTCCATGCAAAAAATCATCTGAAAATTTGATTTTACGAAATTTTTCAAAATGCAAGTTTCGGTCAAAGAATTGTAATATATCATACACAAGTTTATACTAGTTTTGCTCAAAAAATAAAAATTAAATCGAGAACTATACAAAACGATACATAACTTTTCAGATCCTTCCTATATGTTACGAGGGAAGGTAATGATGGAAGTCCATGCAAAAAATCATCTGAAAATTAGATACTACGAAACTTTTCAAAATGCAAGTTCCGTTCAAAAAATCGTAATATCACATACACAAGTTTATACTAGTTTTGCTCAAAAAATAAAAATTAAATTGAGGACTATACGAAATGATAAAAACCTTTTCAGATCCTTCCTGTATGTTACGAAGGAAGGTTATGATGGAAGTCCATGCAAAAAATCATCTGAAAATTTGATTCTACAAAACTTTTCCAAATGCAAGTTTCGGTCAAAAAATCATAATATATTATACACATATTTATACTAGTTTTGCTCAAAAAAATTAATTAAATCGAGGACTATACAAAACAATACAAACCTTTTTAGATCCACCTATATGTTACGAGGGAAGGTTATGATATGATGGAAGTCAATTCAAAAAATCATCTGATAATTTGAATCTTCGAAACTTTTCCAATTGCAAGTTTCGGTCAAAAAATCATAATATATTATACACATGTTTATACTAGTTTTGCTCAAATAATATAATTAATTCGAGGACTATACAAAACAATACAAACCTTATTAGATCCTCCTATATGTTACGAGGGAAGGTTATGATATGATGGAAGTCTATGCAAAAAATCATCTGAAAATTTGATTCTACCAAACTTTTCCAATTGCAAGTTTCGTTCAAAAAATCATAATATATTATGCACATGTTTATACTAGTTTAGCTCAATAACTATAATTAAATCGAGGACTGTACGAAATGATGCAAAAATTTTTAGGTCCTTTCTATATGTTACGAGGGAAGGTTATGATGGAAGTCCATGTAAAAAATCATCTGAAAATTTGATTCTACGAAACTTTTCCAATTGCAAGTTTCGTTCAAAAAATCATAATATATTATACACATGTTTATACTAGTTTTGCTCAAAAACTATAATTAAATCGAGGACTGTACGAAACGATACAAAACTTCTCAGATCCTTCCTATATGTTATGAGGGAAGGTTATGATGAAAGTCCATGCAAAAAATCATCTGAAAATTTGATTTTACGAAAATTTTCAAAATGCAAGTTTCGGTCAAAGAATTGTAATATATCATACACAAGTTTATACTAGTTTTGCTCAAAAAATAAAAATTAAATCGAGAACTATACAAAACGATACAAAACTTTTCAGATCCTTCGTATATGCTACGAGGGAAGGTAATGATGGAAGTCCATGCAAAAAATCATCTGAAAATTAGATTCTACGAAACTTTTCAAAATGCAAGTTCCGGTCAAAAAATCGTAATATCACATACACAAGTTTATACTAGTTTTGCTCAAAAAATAAAAATTAAATTGAGGACTATACGAAATGATAAAAAACTTTTCAGATCCTTCCTGTATGTTACGAAGGAAGGTTATGATGGAAGTCCATGCAAAAAATCTTCTGAAAATTTGATTCTACGAAACTTTTCCAATTGCAAGTTTCGGTCAAAAAATCATAATATATTATACACATATTTATACTAGTTTTGCTCAAAAAATATAATTAAATCGAGGGCTATACAAAACAATACAAACCTTTTTAGATCCTCCTATATGTTACGAGGGAAGGTTATGATATGATGGAAGTCAATTCAAAAAATCATCTTAAAATTTGATTCTACCAAACTTTTCCAATTGCAAGTTTCGTTCAAAAAATCATAATTTATTATGCACATGTTTATACTAGTTTAGCTCAAAAACTATAATTAAATCGAGGACTGTACGAAACGTTGCAAAACTTTTCAGGTCCTTCCTATATGTTACGAGGGAAGGTTATGATGGAAGTCCATGCATAAAATCATCTGAAAATTTGATTCTACGAAACGTTTCCGATTGCTAGTTTCGGTCAAAAAATCATAATATATTATACACGTATTTATACTAGTTTTGCTCAAAAAAAATAATTAAATCGAGGACTATAAAAAACAATACAAACCTTTTTAGATCCTCCTATATGTTACGAGGGAAGGTTATGATATGATGGAAGTCAATTCAAAAAATCATCTGAAAATTTGAATCTACGAAACTTTTCCAATTGCAAGTTTCGGTCAAAAAATCATAATATATTATACACATGTTTATACTAGTTTTACTCAAATAATATAATTAAATCGAGGACTATACAAAACAATACAAACCTTTTTAGATCCTCCTATATGTTACGAGGGAAGGTTATGATATGATGGAAGTCAATTCAAAAAATCATCTGAAAATTTGATTCTACCAAACTTTTCCAATTGCAAGTTTCGTTCAAAAAATCATAATATATTATGCACATGTTTATACTAGTTTAGCTCAATAACTATAATTAAATCGAGGACTGTACGAAACGATGCAAAACTTTTCAGGTCCTTTCTATATGTTACGAGGGAAGGTTATGATAGAAGTCTATACAAAAAATCATCTGAAAATTTGATTCTACGAAACTTTTCCAATTGCAAGTTTCGTTCAAAAAATCATAATATATTATACACATGTTTATACTAGTTTTGCTCAAAAACTATAATTAAATCGAGTACTGTACGAAACGATACAAAACTTTTCAGATCCTTCCTATACGTTACGAGGGAAGGTTATGATGAAAGTCCATGCAAAAAATCTTCTGAAAATTTGATTTTACGAAAATTTTCAAAATGCAAGTTTCGGTCAAAGAATTGTAATATATCATACACAAGTTTATACTAGTTTTGCTCAAAAAATAAAAATTAAATCGAGAACTATACAAAACGATACAAAACTTTTCAAATCCTTCGTATATGCTACGAGGGAAGGTAATGATGGAAGTCCATGCAAAAAATCATCTGAAAATTAGATTCTACGAAACTTTTCAAAATGCAAGTTCCGGTCAAAAAATCGTAATATCACATACACAAGTTTATACTAGTTTTGCTCAAAAAATAAAAATTAAATTGAGGACTATACGAAATGATAAAAAAACTTTTCAGATCCTTCCTATATGTTACGAAGGAAGGTTATGATGGAAGTCCATGCAAAAAATCATCTGAAAATTTGATTCTACGAAACTTTTCCAATTGCAAGTTTCGGTCAAAAAATCATAATATATTATACACATATTTATACTAGTTTTGCTCAAAAAATATAATTAAATCGAGGACTATACAAAAGAATACAAACCTTTTTAGATCCTCCTATATGTTACGAGGGAAGGTTATGATATGATGGAAGTCAATTCAAAAAATCATCTGAAAATTTGATTCTACCAAACTTTTCCAATTGCAAGTTTCGTTCAAAAAATCATAATTTATTATGCACATGTTTATACTAGTTTAGCTCAAAAACTATAATTAAATCGAGGACTGTACGAAACGTTGCACAACTTTTCAGGTCCTTCCTATATGTTACGAGGGAAGGTTATGATGGAAGTCCATGCATAAAATCATCTGAAAATTTGATTCTACGAAACGTTTCCGATTGCTAGTTTCGGTCAAAAAATCATAATATATTATACACGTATTTATACTAGTTTTGCTAAAAAAAAAAATAATTAAATCGAGGACTATACAAAACAATACAAACCTTTTTAGATCCTCCTATATGTTACGAGGGAAGGTTATGATATGATGGAAGTCAATTCAAAAAATCATTTGAAAATTTGAATCTACGAAACTTTTCCAATTGCAAGTTTCGGTCAAAAAATCATAATATATTATACACATGTTTATACTAGTTTTGCTCAAATAATATAATTAAGTCGAGGACTATACAAAACAATACAAACCTTTTTAGATCCTCCTATATGTTACGAGGGAAGGTTATGATATGATGGAAGTCAATTCAAAAAATCATCTAAAAATTTGATTCTACCAAACTTTTCCAATTGCAAGTTTCGTTCAAAAAATCATAATATATTATACACATGTTTATACTAGTTTAGCTCAATAACTATAATTAAATCGAGGACTGTACGAAACGATGCAAAACTTTTCAGGTCCTTTCTATATGTTACGAGGGAAGGTTATGATGGAAGTCCATACAAAAAATCATCCGAAAATTTGATTCTACGGAACTTTTCCAATTGCAAGTTTCGTTCAAAAAATCATAATATATTATACACATGTTTATACTAGTTTTGCTCAAAAACTATAATTAAATCGAGGACTGTACGAAACGATACAAAACTTCTCAGATCCTTCCTATATGTTACGAAGGAAGGTTATGATGAAAGTCCATGCAAAAAATCATCTGAAAATTTGATTTTACGAAATTTTTCAAAATGCAAGTTTCGGTCAAAGAATTGTAATATATCATACACAAGTTTATACTAGTTTTGCTCAAAAAATAAAAATTAAATCGAGAACTATACAAAACGATACAAAACTTTTCAGATCCTTCGTATATGCTACGAGGGAAGGTAATGATGGAAGTCCATGCAAAAAATCATCTGAAAATTAGATTCTACGAAACTTTTCAAAATGCAAGTTCCGGTCAAAAAATCGTAATATCACATACACAAGTTTATACTAGTTTTGCTCAAAAAATAAAAATTAAATTGAGGACTATACGAAATGATAAAAAACTTTTCAGATCCTTCCTGTATGTTACGAAGGAAGGTTATGATGGAAGTCCATGCAAAAAATCTTCTGAAAATTTGATTCTACGAAACTTTTCCAATTGCAAGTTTCGGTCAAAAAATCATAATATATTATACACATATTTATACTAGTTTTGCTCAAAAAATATAATTAAATCGAGGGCTATACAAAACAATACAAACCTTTTTAGATCCTCCTATATGTTACGAGGGAAGGTTATGATATGATGGAAGTCAATTCAAAAAATCATCTTAAAATTTGATTCTACCAAACTTTTCCAATTGCAAGTTTCGTTCAAAAAATCATAATTTATTATGCACATGTTTATACTAGTTTAGCTCAAAAACTATAATTAAATCGAGGACTGTACGAAACGTTGCAAAACTTTTCAGGTCCTTCCTATATGTTACGAGGGAAGGTTATGATGGAAGTCCATGCATAAAATCATCTGAAAATTTGATTCTACGAAACGTTTCCGATTGCTAGTTTCGGTCAAAAAATCATAATATATTATACACGTATTTATACTAGTTTTGCTCAAAAAAAATAATTAAATCGAGGACTATAAAAAACAATACAAACCTTTTTAGATCCTCCTATATGTTACGAGGGAAGGTTATGATATGATGGAAGTCAATTCAAAAAATCATCTGAAAATTTGAATCTACGAAACTTTTCCAATTGCAAGTTTCGGTCAAAAAATCATAATATATTATACACATGTTTATACTAGTTTTACTCAAATAATATAATTAAATCGAGGACTATACAAAACAATACAAACCTTTTTAGATCCTCCTATATGTTACGAGGGAAGGTTATGATATGATGGAAGTCAATTCAAAAAATCATCTGAAAATTTGATTCTACCAAACTTTTCCAATTGCAAGTTTCGTTCAAAAAATCATAATATATTATGCACATGTTTATACTAGTTTAGCTCAATAACTATAATTAAATCGAGGACTGTACGAAACGATGCAAAACTTTTCAGGTCCTTTCTATATGTTACGAGGGAAGGTTATGATAGAAGTCTATACAAAAAATCATCTGAAAATTTGATTCTACGAAACTTTTCCAATTGCAAGTTTCGTTCAAAAAATCATAATATATTATACACATGTTTATACTAGTTTTGCTCAAAAACTATAATTAAATCGAGTACTGTACGAAACGATACAAAACTTTTCAGATCCTTCCTATACGTTACGAGGGAAGGTTATGATGAAAGTCCATGCAAAAAATCTTCTGAAAATTTGATTTTACGAAAATTTTCAAAATGCAAGTTTCGGTCAAAGAATTGTAATATATCATACACAAGTTTATACTAGTTTTGCTCAAAAAATAAAAATTAAATCGAGAACTATACAAAACGATACAAAACTTTTCAAATCCTTCGTATATGCTACGAGGGAAGGTAATGATGGAAGTCCATGCAAAAAATCATCTGAAAATTAGATTCTACGAAACTTTTCAAAATGCAAGTTCCGGTCAAAAAATCGTAATATCACATACACAAGTTTATACTAGTTTTGCTCAAAAAATAAAAATTAAATTGAGGACTATACGAAATGATAAAAAAACTTTTCAGATCCTTCCTATATGTTACGAAGGAAGGTTATGATGGAAGTCCATGCAAAAAATCATCTGAAAATTTGATTCTACGAAACTTTTCCAATTGCAAGTTTCGGTCAAAAAATCATAATATATTATACACATATTTATACTAGTTTTGCTCAAAAAATATAATTAAATCGAGGACTATACAAAAGAATACAAACCTTTTTAGATCCTCCTATATGTTACGAGGGAAGGTTATGATATGATGGAAGTCAATTCAAAAAATCATCTGAAAATTTGATTCTACCAAACTTTTCCAATTGCAAGTTTCGTTCAAAAAATCATAATTTATTATGCACATGTTTATACTAGTTTAGCTCAAAAACTATAATTAAATCGAGGACTGTACGAAACGTTGCAAAACTTTTCAGGTCCTTCCTATATGTTACGAGGGAAGGTTATGATGGAAGTCCATGCATAAAATCATCTGAAAATTTGATTCTACGAAACGTTTCCGATTGCTAGTTTCGGTCAAAAAATCATAATATATTATACACGTATTTATACTAGTTTTGCTAAAAAAAAAAATAATTAAATCGAGGACTATACAAAACAATACAAACCTTTTTAGATCCTCCTATATGTTACGAGGGAAGGTTATGATATGATGGAAGTCAATTCAAAAAATCATTTGAAAATTTGAATCTACGAAACTTTTCCAATTGCAAGTTTCGGTCAAAAAATCATAATATATTATACACATGTTTATACTAGTTTTGCTCAAATAATATAATTAAGTCGAGGACTATACAAAACAATACAAACCTTTTTAGATCCTCCTATATGTTACGAGGGAAGGTTATGATATGATGGAAGTCAATTCAAAAAATCATCTAAAAATTTGATTCTACCAAACTTTTCCAATTGCAAGTTTCGTTCAAAAAATCATAATATATTATACACATGTTTATACTAGTTTAGCTCAATAACTATAATTAAATCGAGGACTGTACGAAACGATGCAAAACTTTTCAGGTCCTTTCTATATGTTACGAGGGAAGGTTATGATGGAAGTCCATACAAAAAATCATCCGAAAATTTGATTCTACGGAACTTTTCCAATTGCAAGTTTCGTTCAAAAAATCATAATATATTATACACATGTTTATACTAGTTTTGCTCAAAAACTATAATTAAATCGAGGACTGTACGAAACGATACAAAACTTCTCAGATCCTTCCTATATGTTACGAAGGAAGGTTATGATGAAAGTCCATGCAAAAAATCATCTGAAAATTTGATTTTACGAAATTTTTCAAAATGCAAGTTTCGGTCAAAGAATTGTAATATATCATACACAAGTTTATACTAGTTTTGCTCAAAAAATAAAAATTAAATCGAGAACTATACAAAACGATACAAAACTTTTCAGATCCTTCGTATATGCTACGAGGGAAGGTAATGATGGAAGTCCATGCAAAAAATCATCTGAAAATTAGATTCTACGAAACTTTTCAAAATGCAAGTTCCGGTCAAAAAATCGTAATATCACATACACAAGTTTATACTAGTTTTGCTCAAAAAATAAAAATTAAATTGAGGACTATACGAAATGATAAAAAACTTTTCAGATCCTTCCTGTATGTTACGAAGGAAGGTTATGATGGAAGTCCATGCAAAAAATCATCTGAAAATTTGATTCTACGAAACTTTTACAATTGCAAGTTTCGGTCAAAAAATCATAATATATTATACACATATTTATACTAGTTTTGCTCAAAAAATATAATTAAATCGAGGACTATACAAAACAATACAAACCTTTTTAGATCCTCCTATATGTTACGAGGGAAGGTTATGTTATGATGGAAGTCAATTCAAAAAATCATCTGATAATTTGATTCTACCAAACTTTTCCAATTGCAAGTTACGTTCAAAAAATCATAATTTATTATGCACATGTTTATACTAGTTTAGCTCAAAAACTATAATTAAATCGAGGACTGTACGAAACGATGCAAAACTTTTCAGGTCCTTCCTATATATTACGAGGGAAGGTTATGATGGAAGTCCATGCAAAAAATCATTGAAAATTTGATTCTACGAAACGTTTCCAATTGCTAGTTTCGGTCAAAAAATCATAATATATTATACACATATTTATACTAGTTTTGCTCAAAAAAATTAATTAAATCGAGGACTATACAAAACAATACAAACCTTTTTAGATCCTCCTATATGTTACGAGGGAAGGTTATGATATGATGGAAGTCAATTCAAAAAATCATCTGAAAATTTGAATCTACGAAACTTTTCCAATTGCAAGTTTCGGTCAAAAAATCATAATATATTATACACATGTTTATACTAGTTTTGCTCAAATAATATAATTAAATCGAGGACTATACAAAACAATACAAACCTTTTTAGATCCTCCTATATGTTACGAGGGAAGGTTATGATATGATGGAAGTCAATTAAAAATCATCTGAAAATTTGATTCTACCAAACTTTTCCAATTGCAAGTTTCGTTCAAAAAATCATAATATATTATGCACATGTTTATACTAGTTTAGCTCAAAAACTATAATTGAATTGAGGACTGTACGAAACGATGCAAAACTTTTCAGGTCCTTCCTATATGTTACGAGGGAAGTTTATGATGGAAGTCCATGCAAAAAATCATCTGAAAATTTGATTCTACGAAACTTTTCCAATTGCAAGTTTCGTTCAAAAAATCATAATATATTATACACATGTTTATACTAGTTTTGCTCAAAAACTATAATTAAATCGAGGACTGTACGAAACGATACAAAACTTCTCAGATCCTTCCTATATGTTACGAGGGAAGGTTATGATGAACTTCCATGCAAAAAATCATCTGAAAACTTGATTTTAAGAAATTTTTCAAAATGCAAGTTTCGGTCAAAGTATTGTAATATATCATACACAAGTTTATGCTAGTTTTGCTCAAAAAATAAAAATTAAATCGAGAACTATACAAAACGATACAAAATTTTTCAGATCCTTCATATATGCTACGAAGGAAGGTAATGATGGAAGTCCATGCAAAAAATCATCTGAAAATTAGATTCTACGAAACTTTTCAAAATGCAAGTTCCGGTCAAAAAATCGTAATATCACATACACAAGTTTATACTAGTTTTGCTCAAAAAATAAAAATTAAATTGAGGACTATACGAAATGATAAAAAACTTTTCAGATCCTTCCTGTATGTTACGAAGGAAGGTTATGATGGAAGTCCATGCAAAAAATCATCTGAAAATTTGATTCTACGAAACTTTTACAATTGCAAGTTTCGGTCAAAAAATCATAATATATTATACACATATTTATACTAGTTTTGCTCAAAAAATATAATTAAATCGAGGACTATACAAAACAATACAAACCTTTTTAGATCCTCCTATATGTTACGAGGGAAGGTTATGTTATGATGGAAGTCAATTCAAAAAATCATCTGATAATTTGATTCTACCAAACTTTTCCAATTGCAAGTTACGTTCAAAAAATCATAATTTATTATGCACATGTTTATACTAGTTTAGCTCAAAAACTATAATTAAATCGAGGACTGTACGAAACGATGCAAAACGTTTCAGGTCCTTCCTATATATTACGAGGGAAGGTTATGATGGAAGTCCATGCAAAAAATCATCTGAAAATTTGATTCTACGAAACGTTTCCAATTGCTAGTTTCGGTCAAAAAATCATAATATATTATACACATATTTATACTAGTTTTGCTCAAAAAAATTAATTAAATCGAGGACTATACAAAACAATACAAACCTTTTTAGATCCTCCTATATGTTACGAGGGAAGGTTATGATATGATGGAAGTCAATTCAAAAAATCATCTGAAAATTTGAATCTACGAAACTTTTCCAATTGCAAGTTTCGGTCAAAAAATCATAATATATTATACACATGTTTATACTAGTTTTGCTCAAATAATATAATTAAATCGAGGACTATACAAAACAATACAAACCTTTTTAGATCCTCCTATATGTTACGAGGGAAGGTTATGATATGATGGAAGTCAATTAAAAATCATCTGAAAATTTGATTCTACCAAACTTTTCCAATTGCAAGTTTCGTTCAAAAAATCATAATATATTATGCACATGTTTATACTAGTTTAGCTCAAAAACTATAATTGAATCGAGGACTGTACGAAACGATGCAAAACTTTTCAGGTCCTTCCTATATGTTACGAGGGAAGTTTATGATGGAAGTCCATGCAAAAAATCATCTGAAAATTTGATTCTACGAAACTTTTCCAATTGCAAGTTTCGTTCAAAAAATCATAATATATTATACACATGTTTATACTAGTTTTGCTCAAAAACTATAATTAAATCGAGGACTGTACGAAACGATACAAAACTTCTCAGATCCTTCCTATATGTTACGAGGGAAGGTTATGATGAAAGTCCATGCAAAAAATCATCTGAAAACTTGATTTTACGAAATTTTTCAAAATGCAAGTTTCGGTCAAAGTATTATAATATATCATACACAAGTTTATGCTAGTTTTGCTCAAAAAATAAAAATTAAATCGAGAACTATACAAAACGATACAAAATTTTTCAGATCCTTCATATATGCTACGAGGGAAGGTAATGATGGAAGTCCATGCAAAAAATCATCTGAAAATTAGATTCTACGAAACTTTTCAAAATGCAAGTTCCGGTCAAAAAATCGTAATATCACATACACAAGTTTATACTAGTTTTGCTCAAAAAATAAAAATTAAATTGAGGACTATACGAAATGATAAAAAACTTTTCAGATCCTTCCTGTATGTTACGAAGGAAGGTTATGATGGAAGTCCATGCAAAAAATCATCTGAAAATTTGATTCTACGAAACTTTTACAATTGCAAGTTTCGGTCAAAAAATCATAATATATTATACACATATTTATACTAGTTTTGCTCAAAAAATATAATTAAATCGAGGACTATACAAAACAATACAAACCTTTTTAGATCCTCCTATATGTTACGAGGGAAGGTTATGTTATGATGGAAGTCAATTCAAAAAATCATCTGATAATTTGATTCTACCAAACTTTTCCAATTGCAAGTTACGTTCAAAAAATCATAATTTATTATGCACATGTTTATACTAGTTTAGCTCAAAAACTATAATTAAATCGAGGATTGTACGAAACGATGCAAAACTTTTCAGGTCCTTCCTATATATTACGAGGGAAGGTTATGATGGAAGTCCATGCAAAAAATCATCTGAAAATTTGATTCTACGAAACGTTTCCAATTGCTAGTTTCGGTCAAAAAATCATAATATATTATACACATATTTATACTAGTTTTGCTCAAAAAAATTAATTAAATCGAGGACTATACAAAACAATACAAACCTTTTTAGATCCTCCTATATGTTACGAGGGAAGGTTATGATATGATGGAAGTCAATTCAAAAAATCATCTGAAAATTTGAATCTACGAAACTTTTCCAATTGCAAGTTTCGGTCAAAAAATCATAATATATTATACACATGTTTATACTAGTTTTGCTCAAATAATATAATTAAATCGAGGACTATACAAAACAATACAAACCTTTTTAGATCCTCCTATATGTTACGAGGGAAGGTTATGATATGATGGAAGTCAATTAAAAATCATCTGAAAATTTGATTCTACCAAACTTTTCCAATTGCAAGTTTCGTTCAAAAAATCATAATATATTATGCACATGTTTATACTAGTTTAGCTCAAAAACTATAATTGAATCGAGGACTGTACGAAACGATGCAAAACTTTTCAGGTCCTTCCTATATGTTACGAGGGAAGTTTATGATGGAAGTCCATGCAAAAAATCATCTGAAAATTTGATTCTACGAAACTTTTCCAATTGCAAGTTTCGTTCAAAAAATCATAATATATTACACACATGTTTATACTAGTTTTGCTCAAAAACTATAATTAAATCGAGGACTGTACGAAACGATACCAAACTTCTCAGATCCTTCCTATATGTTACGAGGGAAGGTTATGATGAAAGTCCATGCAAAAAATCATCTGAAAACATGATTTTACGAAATTTTTCAAAATGCAAGTTTCGGTCAAAGTATTGTAATATATCATACACAAGTTTATGCTAGTTTTGCTCAAAAAATAAAAATTAAATCGAGAACTATACAAAACGATACAAAATTTTTCAGATCCTTCATATATGCTACGAGGGAAGGTAATGATGGAAGTCCATGCAAAAAATCATCTGAAAATTAGATTCTACGAAACTTTTCAAAATGCAAGTTCCAGTCAAAAAATCGTAATATCACATACACAAGTTTATACTAGTTTTGCTCAAAAAATAAAAATTAAATTGAGGACTATACGATATGATAAAAAACTTTTCAGATCCTTCCTGTATGTTACGAAGGAAGGTTATGATGGAAGTCCATGCAAAAAATCATCTGAAAATTTGATTCTACGAAACTTTTACAATTGCAAGTTTCGGTCAAAAAATCATAATATATTATACACATATTTATACTAGTTTTGCTCAAAAAATATAATTAAATCGAGGACTATACAAAACAATACAAACCTTTTTAGATCCTCCTATATGTTACGAGGGAAGGTTATGTTATGATGGAAGTCAATTCAAAAAATCATCTGATAATTTGATTCTACCAAACTTTTCCAATTGCAAGTTACGTTCAAAAAATCATAATTTATTATGCACATGTTTATACTAGTTTAGCTCAAAAACTATAATTAAATCGAGGACTGTACGAAACGATGCAAAACTTTTCAGGTCCTTCCTATATATTACGAGGGAAGGTTATGATGGAAGTCCATGCAAAAAATCATCTGAAAGTTTGATTCTACGAAACGTTTCCAATTGCTAGTTTCGGTCAAAAAATCATAATATATTATACACATATTTATACTAGTTTTGCTCAAAAAAATTAATTAAATCGAGGACTATACAAAACAATACAAACCTTTTTAGATCCTCCTATATGTTACGAGGGAAGGTTATGATATGATGGAAGTCAATTCAAAAAATCATCTGAAAATTTGAATCTACGAAACTTTTCCAATTGCAAGTTTCGGTCAAAAAATCATAATATATTATACACATGTTTATACTAGTTTTGCTCAAATAATATAATTAAATCGAGGACTATACAAAACAATACAAACCTTTTTAGATCCTCCTATATGTTACGAGGGAAGGTTATGATATGATGGAAGTCAATTAAAAATCATCTGAAAATTTGATTCTACCAAACTTTTCCAATTGCAAGTTTCGTTCAAAAAATCATAATATATTATGCACATGTTTATACTAGTTTAGCTCAAAAACTATAATTGAATCGAGGACTGTACGAAACGATGCAAAACTTTTCAGGTCCTTCCTATATGTTACGAGGGAAGTTTATGATGGAAGTCCATGCAAAAAATCATCTGAAAATTTGATTCTACGAAACTTTTCCAATTGCAAGTTTCGTTCAAAAAATCATAATATATTACACACATGTTTATACTAGTTTTGCTCAAAAACTATAATTAAATCGAGGACTGTACGAAACGATACCAAACTTCTCAAATCCTTCCTATATGTTACGAGGGAAGGTTATGATGAAAGTCCATGCAAAAAATCATCTGAAAACATGATTTTACGAAAATTTTCAAAATGCAAGTTTCGGTCAAAGTATTGTAATATATCATACACAAGTTTATGCTAGTTTTGCTCAAAAAATAAAAATTAAATCGAGAACTATACAAAACGATACAAAATTTTTCAGATCCTTCATATATGCTACGAGGGAAGGTAATGATGGAAGTCCATGCAAAAAATCATCTGAAAATTAGATTCTACGAAACTTTTCAAAATGCAAGTTCCAGTCAAAAAATCGTAATATCACATACACAAGTTTATACTAGTTTTGCTCAAAAAATAAAAATTAAATTGAGGACTATACGATATGATAAAAAACTTTTCAGATCCTTCCTGTATGTTACGAAGGAAGGTTATGATGGAAGTCCATGCAAAAAATCATCTGAAAATTTGATTCTACGAAACTTTTACAATTGCAAGTTTCGGTCAAAAAATCATAATATATTATACACATATTTATACTAGTTTTGCTCAAAAAATATAATTAAATCGAGGACTATACAAAACAATACAAACCTTTTTAGATCCTCCTATATGTTACGAGGGAAGGTTATGTTATGATGGAAGTCAATTCAAAAAATCATCTGATAATTTGATTCTACCAAACTTTTCCAATTGCAAGTTACGTTCAAAAAATCATAATTTATTATGCACATGTTTATACTAGTTTAGCTCAAAAACTATAATTAAATCGAGGACTGTACGAAACGATGCAAAACTTTTCAGGTCCTTCCTATATATTACGAGGGAAGGTTATGATGGAAGTCCATGCAAAAAATCATCTGAAAGTTTGATTCTACGAAACGTTTCCAATTGCTAGTTTCGGTCAAAAAATCATAATATATTATACACATATTTATACTAGTTTTGCTCAAAAAAATTAATTAAATCGAGGACTATACAAAACAATACAAACCTTTTTAGATCCTCCTATATGTTACGAGGGAAGGTTATGATATGATGGAAGTCAATTCAAAAAATCATCTGAAAATTTGAATCTACGAAACTTTTCCAATTGCAAGTTTCGGTAAAAAAATCATAATATATTATACACATGTTTGTACTAGTTTTGCTCAAATAATATAATTAAATCGAGGACTATACAAAACAATACAAACCTTTTTAGATCCTCCTATATGTTACGAGGGAAGGTTATGATATGATGGAAGTCAATTAAAAATCATCTGAAAATTTGATTCTACCAAACTTTTCCAATTGCAAGTTTCGTTCAAAAAATCATAATATATTATGCACATGTTTATACTAGTTTAGCTCAAAAACTATAATTAAATCGAGGACTGTACGAAACGATGCAAAACTTTTCAGGTCCTTCCTATATGTTACGAGGGAAGTTTATGATGGAAGTCCATGCAAAAAATCATCTGAAAATTTGATTCTACGAAACTTTTCCAATTGCAAGTTTCGTTCAAAAAATCATAATATATTATACACATGTTTATACTAGTTTTGCTCAAAAACTATAATTAAATCGAGGACTGTACGAAACGATACAAAACTTCTCAGATCCTTCCTATATGTTACGAGGGAAGGTTATGATGAAAGTCCATGCAAAAAATCATCTGAAAACTTGATTTTACGAAATTTTTCAAAATGCAAGTTTCGGTCAAAGTATTGTAATATATCACACAAGTTTATACTAGTTTTGCTCAAAAAATAAAAATTAAATCGAGAACTATACAAAACGATACAAAATTTTTCAGATCTTTCATATATGCTACGAGGGAAGGTAATTATGGAAGTCCATGCAAAAAATCATCTGAAAATTAGATTCTACGAAACTTTTCAAAATGCAAGTTCCGGTCAAAAAATCGTAATATCACATACACAAGTTTATACTAGTTTTGCTCAAAAAATAAAAATTAAATTGAGGACTATACGAAATGATAAAAAACTTTTCAGATCCTTCCTGTATGTTACGAAGGAAGGTTATGATGGAAGTCCATGCAAAAAATCATCTTAAAATTTGATTCTACGAAACTTTTACAATTGCAAGTTTCGGTCAAAAAATCATAATATATTATACACATATTTATACTAGTTTTGCTCAAAAAATATAATTAAATTGAGGACTATACAAAACAATACAAACCTTTTTAGATCCTCCTATATGTTACTAGGGAAGGTTATGTTATGATGGAAGTCAATTCAAAAATTCATATGAAAATTTGATTCTACCAAACTTTTCCAATTGCAAGTTACGTTCAAAAAATCATAATTTATTATGCACATGTTTATACTAGTTTAGCTCAAAAACTATAATTAAATCGAGGACTGTACGAAACGATGCAAAACTTTTCAGGCCCTTCCTATATGTTACGAGGGAAGGTTATGATGGAAGTCCATGCAAAAAATCATCTGAAAATTTGATTATACGAAACGTTTCCAATTGCTAGTTTCGGTCAAAAAATCATAATATATTATACACATATTTATACTAGTTTTGCTCAAAAAAATTAATTAAATCGAGGACTATACAAAACAATACAAACCTTTTTAGATCCTCCTATATGTTACGAGGGAAGGTTATGATATGATGGAAGTCAATTCAAAAAATCATCTGAAAATTTGAATCTACGAAACTTTTCCAATTGCAAGTTTCGGTCAAAAAATCATAATATATTATACACATGTTTATACTAGTTTTGCTCAAATAATATAATTAAATCGAGGACTATACAAAACAATACAAACCTTTTTAGATCCTCCTATATGTTACGAGGGAAGGTTATGATATGATGGAAGTCAATTAAAAATCATCTGAAAATTTGATTCTACCAAACTTTTCCAATTGCAAGTTTCGTTCAAAAAATCATAATATATTATGCACATGTTTATACTAGTTTAGCTCAAAAACTATAATTAAATCGAGGACTGTACGAAACGATGCAAAACTTTTCAGGTCCTTCCTATATGTTACGAGGGAAGTTTATGATGGAAGTCCATGCAAAAAATCATCTGAAAATTTGATTCTACGAAACTTTTCCAATTGCAAGTTTCGTTCAAAAAATCATAATATATTATACACATGTTTATACTAGTTTTGCTCAAAAACTATAATTAAATCGAGGACTGTACGAAACGATACAAAACTTCTCAGATCCTTCCTATATGTTACGAGGGAAGGTTATGATGAAAGTCCATGCAAAAAATCATCTGAAAACTTGATTTTACGAAATTTTTCAAAATGCAAGTTTCGGTCAAAGTATTGTAATATATCACACAAGTTTATACTAGTTTTGCTCAAAAAATAAAAATTAAATCGAGAACTATACAAAACGATACAAAATTTTTCAGATCCTTCATATATGCTACGAGGGAAGGTAATTATGGAAGTCCATGCAAAAAATCATCTGAAAATTAGATTCTACGAAACTTTTCAAAATGCAAGTTCCGGTCAAAAAATCGTAATATCACATACACAAGTTTATACTAGTTTTGCTCAAAAAATAAAAATTAAATTGAGGACTATACGAAATGATAAAAAACTTTTCAGATCCTTCCTGTATGTTACGAAGGAAGGTTATGATGGAAGTCCATGCAAAAAATCATCTTAAAATTTGATTCTACGAAACTTTTACAATTGCAAGTTTCGGTCAAAAAATCATAATATATTATACACATATTTATACTAGTTTTGCTCAAAAAATATAATTAAATTGAGGACTATACAAAACAATACAAACCTTTTTAGATCCTCCTATATGTTACGAGGGAAGGTTATGTTATGATGGAAGTCAATTCAAAAATTCATATGAAAATTTGATTCTACCAAACTTTTCCAATTGCAAGTTACGTTCAAAAAATCATAATTTATTATGCACATGTTTATACTAGTTTAGCTCAAAAACTATAATTAAATCGAGGACTGTACGAAACGATGCAAAACTTTTCAGGTCCTTCCTATATGTTACGAGGGAAGGTTATGATGGAAGTCCATGCAAAAAATCATCTGAAAATTTGATTCTACGAAACGTTTCCAATTGCTAGTTTCGGTCAAAAAATCATAATATATTATACACATATTTATACTAGTTTTGCTCAAAAAAATTAATTAAATCGAGGACTATACAAAACAATACAAACCTTTTTAGATCCTCCTATATGTTACGAGGGAAGGTTATGATATGATGGAAGTCAATTCAAAAAATCATCTGAAAATTTGAATCTACGAAACTTTTCCAATTGCAAGTTTCGGTCAAAAAATCATAATATATTATACACATGTTTATACTAGTTTTGCTCAAATAATATAATTAAATCGACGACTATACAAAACAATACAAACCTTTTTGGATCCTCCTATATGTTACGAGGGAAGGTTATGATATGATGGAAGTCAATTAAAAATCATCTGAAAATTTGATTCTACCAAACTTTTCCAATTGCAAGTTTCGTTCAAAAAATCATAATATATTATGCACATTTTTATACTAGTTTAGCTCAAAAACTATAATTAAATCGAGGACTGTACGAAACGATGCAAAACTTTTCAGGTCCTTCCTATATGTTACAAGGGAAGTTTATGATGGAAGTCCATGCAAAAAATCATCTGAAAATTTGATTCTATGAAACTTTTCCAATTGCAAGTTTCGTTCAAAAAATCATAATATATATACACATGTTTATACTAGTTTTGCTCAAAAACTATAATTAAATCGAGGACTGTACGAAACGATACAAAACTTCTCAGATCCTTCCTATATGTTACGAGGGAAGATTATGATGAAAGTCCATGCAAAAAATCATCTGTAAACTTGATTTTACGAAATTTTTCAAAATGCAAGTTTCGGTCAAAGTATTGTAATATATCATACACAAGTTTATACTAGTTTTGCTCAAAAAATAAAAATTAAATCGAGAACTATACAAAACGATACAAAATTTTTCAGATCCTTCATATATGCTACGAGGGAAGGTAATGATGGAAGTCCATGCAAAAAATCATCTGAAAATTAGATTCTACGAAACTTTTCAAAATGCAAGTTCCGGTCAAAAAATCGTAATATCACATACACAAGTTTATACTAGTTTTGCTCAAAAAGATAAAAATTAAATTGAGGACTATACGAAATGATAAAAAACTTTTCATATCCTTCCTGTATGTTACGAAGGAAGGTTATGATGGAAGTCCATGCAAAAAATCATCTGAAAATTTGATTCTACGAAACTTTTCCAATTGCAAGTTTCGGTCAAAAAATCATAATATATTATACACATATTTATACTAGTTTTGCTCAAAAAATATAATTAAATCGAGGACTATACAAAACAATACAAACCTTTTTAGATCCTCCTATATGTTACGAGGGAAGGTTACGTTATTATGGAAGTCAATTCAAAAAATCATCTGATAATTTGATTCTACCAAACTTTTCCAATTGCAAGTTACGTTCAAAAAATCATAATTTATTATGCACATGTTTATACTAGTTTAGCTCAAAAACTATAATTAAATCGAGGACTGTACGAAACGATGCAAAACTTTTCAGGTCCTTCCTATATGTTACGAGGGAAGGTTATGATGGAAGTCCATGCAAAAAATCATCTGAAAATTTGATTCTACGAAACGTTTCCAATTGCTAGTTTCGGTCAAAAAATCATAATATATTATACACATATTTATACTAGTTTTGCTCAAAAAAATTAATTAAATCGAGGACTATACAAAACAATACAAACCTTTTTAGATCCTCCTATATGTTACGAGGGAAGGTTATGATATGATGGAAGTCAATTCAAAAAATCATCTGAAAATTTGAATCTACGAAACTTTTCCAATTGCAAGTTTCGGTCAAAAAATCATAATATATTATACACATGTTTATACTAGTTTTGCTCAAATAATATAATTAAATCGAGGACTATACAAAACAATACAAACCTTTTTAGATCCTCCTATATGTTACGAGGGAAGGTTATGATATGATGGAAGTCAATTAAAAATCATCTGAAAATTTGATTCTACCAAACTTTTCCAATTGCAAGTTTCGTTCAAAAAATCATAATATATTATGCACATGTTTATACTAGTTTAGCTCAAAAACTATAATTAAATCGAGGACTGTACGAAACGATGCAAAACTTTTCAGGTCCTTCCTATATGTTACGAGGGAAGTTTATGATGGAAGTCCATGCAAAAAATCATCTGAAAATTTGATTCTACGAAACTTTTCCAATTGCAAGTTTCGTTCAAAAAATCATAATATATTATACACATGTTTATACTAGTTTTGCTCAAAAACTATAATTAAATCGAGGACTGTACGAAACGATACAAAACTTCTCAGATCCTTCCTATATGTTACGAGGGAAGGTTATGATGAAAGTCCATGCAAAAAATCATCTGAAAACTTGATTTTACGAAATTTTTCAAAATGCAAGTTTCGGTCAAAGTATTGTAATATATCACACAAGTTTATACTAGTTTTGCTCAAAAAATAAAAATTAAATCGAGAACTATACAAAACGATACAAAATTTTTCAGATCCTTCATATATGCTACGAGGGAAGGTAATTATGGAAGTCCATGCAAAAAATCATCTGAAAATTAGATTCTACGAAACTTTTCAAAATGCAAGTTCCGGTCAAAAAATCGTAATATCACATACACAAGTTTATACTAGTTTTGCTCAAAAAATAAAAATTAAATTGAGGACTATACGAAATGATAAAAAACTTTTCAGATCCTTCCTGTATGTTACGAAGGAAGGTTATGATGGAAGTCCATGCAAAAAATCATCTTAAAATTTGATTCTACGAAACTTTTACAATTGCAAGTTTCGGTCAAAAAATCATAATATATTATACACATATTTATACTAGTTTTGCTCAAAAAATATAATTAAATTGAGGACTATACAAAACAATACAAACCTTTTTAGATCCTCCTATATGTTACGAGGGAAGGTTATGTTATGATGGAAGTCAATTCAAAAATTCATATGAAAATTTGATTCTACCAAACTTTTCCAATTGCAAGTTACGTTCAAAAAATCATAATTTATTATGCACATGTTTATACTAGTTTAGCTCAAAAACTATAATTAAATCGAGGACTGTACGAAACGATGCAAAACTTTTCAGGTCCTTCCTATATGTTACGAGGGAAGGTTATGATGGAAGTCCATGCAAAAAATCATCTGAAAATTTGATTCTACGAAACGTTTCCAATTGCTAGTTTCGGTCAAAAAATCATAATATATTATACACATATTTATACTAGTTTTGCTCAAAAAAATTAATTAAATCGAGGACTATACAAAACAATACAAACCTTTTTAGATCCTCCTATATGTTACGAGGGAAGGTTATGATATGATGGAAGTCAATTCAAAAAATCATCTGAAAATTTGAATCTACGAAACTTTTCCAATTGCAAGTTTCGGTCAAAAAATCATAATATATTATACACATGTTTATACTAGTTTTGCTCAAATAATATAATTAAATCGACGACTATACAAAACAATACAAACCTTTTTGGATCCTCCTATATGTTACGAGGGAAGGTTATGATATGATGGAAGTCAATTAAAAATCATCTGAAAATTTGATTCTACCAAACTTTTCCAATTGCAAGTTTCGTTCAAAAAATCATAATATATTATGCACATTTTTATACTAGTTTAGCTCAAAAACTATAATTAAATCGAGGACTGTACGAAACGATGCAAAACTTTTCAGGTCCTTCCTATATGTTACAAGGGAAGTTTATGATGGAAGTCCATGCAAAAAATCATCTGAAAATTTGATTCTATGAAACTTTTCCAATTGCAAGTTTCGTTCAAAAAATCATAATATATATACACATGTTTATACTAGTTTTGCTCAAAAACTATAATTAAATCGAGGACTGTACGAAACGATACAAAACTTCTCAGATCCTTCCTATATGTTACGAGGGAAGATTATGATGAAAGTCCATGCAAAAAATCATCTGAAAACTTGATTTTACGAAATTTTTCAAAATGCAAGTTTCGGTCAAAGTATTGTAATATATCATACACAAGTTTATACTAGTTTTGCTCAAAAAATAAAAATTAAATCGAGAACTATACAAAACGATACAAAATTTTTCAGATCCTTCATATATGCTACGAGGGAAGGTAATGATGGAAGTCCATGCAAAAAATCATCTGAAAATTAGATTCTACGAAACTTTTCAAAATGCAAGTTCCGGTCAAAAAATCGTAATATCACATACACAAGTTTATACTAGTTTTGCTCAAAAAGATAAAAATTAAATTGAGGACTATACGAAATGATAAAAAACTTTTCATATCCTTCCTGTATGTTACGAAGGAAGGTTATGATGGAAGTCCATGCAAAAAATCATCTGAAAATTTGATTCTACGAAACTTTTCCAATTGCAAGTTTCGGTCAAAAAATCATAATATATTATACACATATTTATACTAGTTTTGCTCAAAAAATATAATTAAATCGAGGACTATACAAAACAATACAAACCTTTTTAGATCCTCCTATATGTTACGAGGGAAGGTTACGTTATTATGGAAGTCAATTCAAAAAATCATCTGATAATTTGATTCTACCAAACTTTTCCAATTGCAAGTTACGTTCAAAAAATCATAATTTATTATGCACATGTTTATACTAGTTTAGCTCAAAAACTATAATTAAATCGAGGACTGTACGAAACGATGCAAAACTTTTCAGGTCCTTCCTATATGTTACGAGGGAAGGTTATGATGGAAGTCCATGCAAAAAATCATCTGAAAATTTGATTCTACGAAACGTTTCCAATTGCTAGTTTCGGTCAAAAAATCATAATATATTATACACATATTTATACTAGTTTTGCTCAAAAAAATTAATTAAATCGAGGACTATACAAAACAACACAAACCTTTTTAGATCCTCCTATATGTTACGAGGGAAGGTTATGATATGATGGAAGTCAATTCAAAAAATCATCTGAAAATTTGAATCTACGAAACTTTTCCAATTGCAAGTTTCGGTCAAAAAATCATAATATATTATACACATGTTTATACTAGTTTTACTCAAATAATATAATTAAATCGACGACTATACAAAACAATACAAACCTTTTTAGATCCTCCTATATGTTACGAGGGAAGGTTATGATATGATGGAAGTCAATTCAAAAAATCATCTGAAAATTTGATTCTACCAAACTTTTCCAATTGCAAGTTTCGTTCAAAAAATCATAATATATTATTCACATGTTTATACTAGTTTAGCTCAATAACTATAATTAAATCGGGGACTGTTCGAAACGATGCGAAACTTTTCAGGTCCTTCCTATATGTTACGAGGGAAGGTTATGATGGAAGTCCATGCAAAAAATCATCTGAAAATTTGATTCTACGAAACTTTTCCAATTGCAAGTTTCGTTCAAAAAGTCACAATATATTATACACATGTTTATACTAGTTTTGCTCAAAAACTATAATTAAATCGAGGACTGTACGAAACGATACAAAACTTCTCAGATCCTTCCTATATGTTACGAGGGTAGGTTATGATGAAAGTCCATGCAAAAAATCATCTGAAAATTTGATTTTACGTAATTTTTCAAAATGCAAGTTTCGGTCAAAGAATTGTAATATATCATACACAACTTTATACTAGTTTTGCTCAAAAAATAAAAATTAAATCGAGAACTATACAAAACGATACAAAACTTTTCAGATCCTTCCTATATGCTACGAGGAAAGGTAATGATGGAAGTCCATGCAAAAAATCATCTGAAAATTAGATTCTACGAAACTTTTCAAAATGCAAGTTCCGGTCAAAAAATCGTAATATCACATACACAAGTTTATACTAGTTTTGCTCAAAAAATAAAAATTAAATTGAGGACTATACGAAATGATAAAAAACTTTTCAGATCCTTCCTGAATGTTACGAAGGAAGGTTATGATGGAAGTCCATGCATAAAATCATCTGAAAATTTGATTCTACAAAACTTTTCCAATTGCATGTTTCGGTCAAAAAATCATAATATATTATACACATATTTATACTAGTTTTGCTCAAAAAATATAACTAAATCGAGGACTATACAAAACAATACAAACCTTTTTAGATCCTCCTATATGTTACGAGGGAAGGTTATGATATGATGGAAGTCAATTCAAAAAATCATCTGAAAATTTGATTCTACCAAACTTTTCCAATTGCAAGTTTCGTTCAAAAAATCATAATTTATTATGCATATGTTTATACTAGTTGAGCTCAAAAACTATAATTAAATCGAGGATTGTACGAAACGATGCAAAACTTTTCAGGTCCTTCCTATATGTTACGAGGGAAGGTTATGATGGAAGTCCATGCAAAAAATCATCTGAAAATTTGATTCTACGAAACGTTTTCAATTGCTAGTTTCGGTCAAAAAATCATAATATATTATACACATATTTATACTAGTTTTGCTCAAAAAAATTAATTAAATCGAGGACTATACAAAACAATACAAACCTTTTTAGATCCTCTTATATGTTACGAGGGAAGGTTATGATATGATGGAAGTCAATTCAAAAAATCATCTGAAAATTTGAATCTACGAAACTTTTCCAATTGCAAGTTTCGGTCAAAAAATCATAATATATTATACACATGTTTATACTAGTTTTGCTCAAATAATATAATTAAATCGAGGACTATACAAAACAATACAAACCTTTTTAGATCCTCCTATATGTTACGAGGGAAGGTTATGATATGATGGAAGTCAATTAAAAATCATCTGAAAATTTGATTCTACCAAACTTTTCCAATTGCAAGTTTCGTTCAAAAAATCATAATATATTATGCACATGTTTATACTAGTTTAGCTCAAAAACTATAGTTAAATCGAGGACTGTACGAAACGATGCAAAACTTTTCAGGTCCTTCCTATATGTTACGAGGGAAGTTTATGATGGAAGTCCATGCAAAAAATCATCTGAAAATTTGATTCTACGAAACTTTTCCAATTGCAAGTTTCGTTCAAAAAATCATAATATATTATACACATGTTTATACTAGTTTTGCTCAAAAACTATAATTAAATCGAGGACTGTACGAAACGATACAAAACTTCTCAGATCCTTCCTATATGTTACGAGGGAAGGTTATGATGAAAGTCCATGCAAAAAATAATCTGAAAACTTGATTTTACGAAATTTTTCAAAATGCAAGTTTCGGTCAAAGTATTGTAATATATCATACACAAGTTTATACTAGTTTTGCTCAAAAAATAAAAATTAAATCGAGAACTATACAAAACGATACAAAATTTTTCAGATCCTTCATATATGCTACGAGGGAAGGTAATGATGGAAGTCCATGCAAAAAATCATCTGAAAATTAGATTCTACGAAACTTTTCAAAATGCAAGTTCCAGTCAAAAAATCGTAATATCACATACACAAGTTTATACTAGTTTTGCTCAAAAAGATAAAAATTAAATTGAGGACTATACGAAATGATAAAAAAACTTTTCAGATCCTTCCTGTATGTTACGAAGGAAGGTTATGATGGAAGTCCATGCAAAAAATCATCTGAAAATTTGATTCTACGAAACTTTTCCAATTGCAAGTTTCTGTCAAAAAATCATAATATATTATACACATATTTATACTAGTTTTGCTGAAAAAATATAATTAAATCGAGGACTATACAAAACAATACAAACCTTTTTAGATCCTCCTATATGTTACGAGGGAAGGTTATGATATGATGGAAGTCAATTCAAAAAATCATCTGATAATTTGATTCTACCAAACTTTTCCAATTGCAAGTTACGTTCAAAAAATCATAATTTATTATGCACATGTTTATACTAGTTTAGCTCAAAAACTATAATTAAATCGAGGACTGTACGAAACGATGCAAAACTTTTCAGGTCCTTCCTATATGTTACGAGGGAAGGTTATGATGGAAGTCCATGCAAAAAATCATCTGAAAATTTGATTCTACGAAACGTTTTCAATTGCTAGTTTCGGTCAAAAAATCATAATATATTATACACATATTTATACTTGTTTTGCTCAAATTAATTAATTAAATCGAGGACTATACAAAACAATACAAACCTTTTTAGATCCTCTTATATGTTACGAGGGAAGGTTATGATATGATGGAAGTCAATTCAAAAAATCATCTGAAAATTTGAATCTACGAAACTTTTCCAATTGCAAGTTTCGGTCAAAAAATCATAATATATTATACACATGTTTATACTAGTTTTGCTCAAATAATATAATTAAATCGAGGACTATACAAAACAATACAAACCTTTTTAGATCCTCCTATATGTTACGAGGGAAGGTTATGATATGATGGAAGTCAATTAAAAATCATCTGAAAATTTGATTCTACCAAACTTTTCCAATTGCAAGTTTCGTTCAAAAAATCATAATATATTATGCACATGTTTATACTAGTTTAGCTCAAAAACTATAGTTAAATCGAGGACTGTACGAAACGATGCAAAACTTTTCAGGTCCTTCCTATATGTTACGAGGGAAGTTTATGATGGAAGTCCATGCAAAAAATCATCTGAAAATTTGATTCTACGAAACTTTTCCAATTGCAAGTTTCGTTCAAAAAATCATAATATATTTAACACATGTTTATACTAGTTTTGCTCAAAAACTATAATTAAATCGAGGACTGTACGAAACGATACAAAACTTCTCAGATCCTTCCTATATGTTACGAGGGAAGGTTATGATGAAAGTCCATGCAAAAAATAATCTGAAAACTTGATTTTACGAAATTTTTCAAAATGCAAGTTTCGGTCAAAGTATTGTAATATATCATACACAAGTTTATACTAGTTTTGCTCAAAAAATAAAAATTAAATCGAGAACTATACAAAACGATACAAAATTTTTCAGATCCTTCATATATGCTACGAGGGAAGGTAATGATGGAAGTCCATGCAAAAAATCATCTGAAAATTAGATTCTACGAAACTTTTCAAAATGCAAGTTCCGGTCAAAAAATCGTAATATCACATACACAAGTTTATACTAGTTTTGCTCAAAAAGATAAAAATTAAATTGAGGACTATACGAAATGATAAAAAAACTTTTCAGATCCTTCCTGTATGTTACGAAGGAAGGTTATGATGGAAGTCCATGCAAAAAATCATCTGAAAATTTGATTCTACGAAACTTTTCCAATTGCAAGTTTCGGTCAAAAAATCATAATATATTATACACATATTTATACTAGTTTTGCTGAAAAAATATAATTAAATCGAGGACTATACAAAACAATACAAACCTTTTTAGATCCTCCTATATGTTACGAGGGAAGGTTATGATATGATGGAAGTCAATTCAAAAAATCATCTGATAATTTGATTCTACCAAACTTTTCCAATTGCAAGTTACGTTCAAAAAATCATAATTTATTATGCACATGTTTATACTAGTTTAGCTCAAAAACTATAATTAAATCGAGGACTGTACGAAACGATGCAAAACTTTTCAGGTCCTTCCTATATGTTACGAGGGAAGGTTATGATGGAAGTCCATGCAAAAAATCATCTGAAAATTTGATTCTACGAAACGTTTTCAATTGCTAGTTTCGGTCAAAAAATCATAATATATTATACACATATTTATACTAGTTTTGCTCAAATTAATTAATTAAATCGAGGACTATACAAAACGATACAAACCTTTTTAGATCCTCTTATATGTTACGAGGGAAGGTTATGATATGATGGAAGTCAATTCAAAAAATCATCTGAAAATTTGAATCTACGAAACTTTTCCAATTGCAAGTTTCGGTCAAAAAATCATAATATATTATACACATGTTTATACTAGTTTTGCTCAAATAATATAATTAAATCGAGGACTATACAAAACAATACAAACCTTTTTAGATCCTCCTATATGTTACGAGGGAAGGTTATGATATGATGGAAGTCAATTAAAAATCATCTGAAAATTTGATTCTACCAAACTTTTCCAATTGCAAGTTTCGTTCAAAAAATCATAATATATTATGCACATGTTTATACTAGTTTAGCTCAAAAACTATAATTAAATCGAGGACTGTACGAAACGATGCAAAACTTTTCAGGTCCTTCCTATATGTTACGAGGGAAGTTTATGATGGAAGTCCATGCAAAAAATCATCTGAAAATTTGATTCTACGAAACTTTTCCAATTGCAAGTTTCGTTCAAAAAATCATAATATATTATACACATGTTTATACTAGTTTTGCTCAAAAACTATAATTAAATCGAGGACTGTACGAAACGATACAAAACTTCTCAGATCCTTCCTATATGTTACGAGGGAAGGTTATGATGAAAGTCCATGCAAAAAATAATCTGAAAACTTGATTTTACGAAATTTTTCAAAATGCAAGTTTCGGTCAAAGTATTGTAATATATCATACACAAGTTTATACTAGTTTTGCTCAAAAAATAAAAATTAAATCGAGAACTATACAAAACGATACAAAATTTTTCAGATCCTTCATATATGCTACGAGGGAAGGTAATGATGGAAGTCCATGCAAAAAATCATCTGAAAATTAGATTCTACGAAACTTTTCAAAATGCAAGTTCCGGTCAAAAAATCGTAATATCACATACACAAGTTTATACTAGTTTTGCTCAAAAAGATAAAAATTAAATTGAGGACTATACGAAATGATAAAAAACTTTTCAGATCCTTCCTGTATGTTACGAAGGAAGGTTATGATGGAAGTCCATGCAAAAAATCATCTGAAAATTTGATTCTACGAAACTTTTCCAATTGCAAGTTTCGGTCAAAAAATCATAATATATTATACACATATTTATACTAGTTTTGCTCAAAAAATATAATTAAATCGAGGACTATACAAAACAATACAAACCTTTTTAGATCCTCCTATATGTTACGAGGGAAGGTTATGTTATTATGGAAGTCAATTCAAAAAATCATCTGATAATTTGATTCTACCAAACTTTTCCAATTGCAAGTTACGTTCAAAAAATCATAATTTATTATGCACATGTTTATACTAGTTTAGCTCAAAAACTATAATTAAATCGAGGACTGTACGAAACGATGCAAAACTTTTCAGGTCCTTCCTATATGTTACGAGGGAAGGTTATGATGGAAGTCCATGCAAAAAATCATCTGAAAATTTGATTCTACGAAACGTTTCCAATTGCTAGTTTCGGTCAAAAAATCATAATATATTATACACATATTTATACTAGTTTTGCTCAAAAAAATTAATTAAATCGAGGACTATACAAAACAATACAAACCTTTTTAGATCCTCTTATATGTTACGAGGGAAGGTTATGATATGATGGAAGTCAATTCAAAAAATCATCTGAAAATTTGAATCTACGAAACTTTTCCAATTGCAAGTTTCGGTCAAAAAATCATAATATATTATACACATGTTTATACTAGTTTTGCTCAAATAATATAATTAAATCGAGGACTATACAAAACAATACAAACCTTTTTAGATCCTCCTATATGTTACGAGGGAAGGTTATGATATGATGGAAGTCAATTAAAAATCATCTGAAAATTTGATTCTACCAAACTTTTCCAATTGCAAGTTTCGTTCAAAAAATCATAATATATTATGCACATGTTTATACTAGTTTAGCTCAAAAACTATAATTAAATCGAGGACTGTACGAAACGATGCAAAACTTTTCAGGTCCTTCCTATATGTTACGAGGGAAGTTTATGATGGAAGTTCATGCAAAAAATCATCTGAAAATTTGATTCTACGAAACTTTTCCAATTGCAAGTTTCGTTCAAAAAATCATAATATATTATACACATGTTTATACTAGTTTTGCTCAAAAACTATAATTAAATCGAGGACTGTACGAAACAATACAAACCTTTTTAGATCCTCCTATATGTTACGAGGGAAGGTTATGATATGATGGAAGTCAATTCAAAAAATCATCTGAAAATTTGAATCTACGAAACTTTTCCAATTGCAAGTTTCGGTCAAAAAATCATAATATATTATACACATGTTTATACTAGTTTTTCTCAAATAATATAATTAAATCGAGGACTATACAAAACAATACAAACCTTTTTAGATCCTCCTATATGTTACGAGGGAAGGTTATGATATGATGGAAGTCAATTAAAAATCATCTGAAAATTTGATTCTACCAAACTTTTCCAATTGCAAGTTTCGTTCAAAAAATCATAATATATTATGCACATGTTTATACTAGTTTAGCTCAAAAACTATAATTAAATCGAGGACTGTACGAAACGATGCAAAACTTTTCAGGTCCTTCCTATATGTTACGAGGGAAGTTTATGATGGAAGTCCATGCAAAAAATCATCTGAAAATTTGATTCTACGAAACTTTTCCAATTGCAAGTTTCGTTCAAAAAATCATAATATATTATACACATGTTTATACAAGTTTTGCTCAAAAACTATAATTAAATCGAGGACTGTACGAAACAATACAAACCTTTTTAGATCCTCCTATATGTTATGAGGGAAGGTTATGATATGATGGAAGTCAATTAAAAATCATCTGAAAATTTGATTCTACCAAACTTTTCCAATTGCAAGTTTCGTTCAAAATATCATAATATATTATGCACATGTTTATACTAGTTTAGCTCAAAAACTATAATTAAATCGAGGACTGTACGAAACGATGCAAAACTTTTCAGGTCCTTCCTATATGTTACGAGGGAAGGTTATGATGGAAGTCCATGCAAAAAATCATCTGAAAATTTGATTCTACGAAACGTTTCCAATTGCTAGTTTCGGTCAAAAAATCATAATATATTATACACATATTTATACTAGTTTTGCTCAAAAAAATTAATTAAATCGAGGACTATACAAAACAATACAAACCTTTTTAGATCCTCTTATATGTTACGAGGGAAGGTTATGATATGATGGAAGTCAATTCAAAAAATCATCTGAAAATTTGAATCTACGAAACTTTTCCAATTGCAAGTTTCGGTCAAAAAATCATAATATATTATACACATGTTTATACTAGTTTTGCTCAAATAATATAATTAAATCGAGGACTATACAAAACAATACAAACCTTTTTAGATCCTCCTATATGTTACGAGGGAAGGTTATGATATGATGGAAGTCAATTAAAAATCATCTGAAAATTTGATTCTACCAAACTTTTCCAATTGCAAGTTTCGTTCAAAAAATCATAATATATTATGCACATGTTTATACTAGTTTAGCTCAAAAACTATAATTAAATCGAGGACTGTACGAAACGATGCAAAACTTTTCAGGTCCTTCCTATATGTTACGAGGGAAGTTTATGATGGAAGTCCATGCAAAAAATCATCTGAAAATTTGATTCTACGAAACTTTTCCAATTGCAAGTTTCGTTCAAAAAATCATAATATATTATACACATGTTTATACTAGTTTTGCTCAAAAACTATAATTAAATCGAGGACTGTACGAAACGATACAAAACTTCTCAGATCCTTCCTATATGTTACGAGGGAAGGTTATGATGAAAGTCCATGCAAAAAATAATCTGAAAACTTGATTTTACGAAATTTTTCAAAATGCAAGTTTCGGTCAAAGTATTGTAATATATCATACACAAGTTTATACTAGTTTTGCTCAAAAAATAAAAATTAAATCGAGAACTATACAAAACGATACAAAATTTTTCAGATCCTTCATATATGCTACGAGGGAAGGTAATGATGGAAGTCCATGCAAAAAATCATCTGAAAATTAGATTCTACGAAACTTTTCAAAATGCAAGTTCCGGTCAAAAAATCGTAATATCACATACACAAGTTTATACTAGTTTTGCTCAAAAAGATAAAAATTAAATTGAGGACTATACGAAATGATAAAAAACTTTTCAGATCCTTCCTGTATGTTACGAAGGAAGGTTATGATGGAAGTCCATGCAAAAAATCATCTGAAAATTTGATTCTACGAAACTTTTCCAATTGCAAGTTTCGGTCAAAAAATCATAATATATTATAAACATATTTATACTAGTTTTGCTCAAAAAATATAATTAAATCGAGGACTATACAAAACAATACAAACCTTTTTAGATCCTCCTATATGTTACGAGGGAAGGTTATGTTATTATGGAAGTCAATTCAAAAAATCATCTGATAATTTGATTCTACCAAACTTTTCCAATTGCAAGTTACGTTCAAAAAATCATAATTTATTATGCACATGTTTATACTAGTTTAGCTCAAAAACTATAATTAAATCGAGGACTGTACGAAACGATGCAAAACTTTTCAGGTCCTTCCTATATGTTACGAGGGAAGGTTATGATGGAAGTCCATGCAAAAAATCATCTGAAAATTTGATTCTACGAAACGTTTCCAATTGCTAGTTTCGGTCAAAAAATCATAATATATTATACACATATTTATACTAGTTTTGCTCAAAAAAATTAATTAAATCGAGGACTATACAAAACAATACAAACCTTTTTAGATCCTCTTATATGTTACGAGGGAAGGTTATGATATGATGGAAGTCAATTCAAAAAATCATCTGAAAATTTGAATCTACGAAACTTTTCCAATTGCAAGTTTCGGTCAAAAAATCATAATATATTATACACATGTTTATACTAGTTTTGCTCAAATAATATAATTAAATCGAGGACTATACAAAACAATACAAACCTTTTTAGATCCTCCTATATGTTACGAGGGAAGGTTATGATATGATGGAAGTCAATTAAAAATCATCTGAAAATTTGATTCTACCAAACTTTTCCAATTGCAAGTTTCGTTCAAAAAATCATAATATATTATGCACATGTTTATACTAGTTTAGCTCAAAAACTATAATTAAATCGAGGACTGTACGAAACGATGCAAAACTTTTCAGGTCCTTCCTATATGTTACGAGGGAAGTTTATGATGGAAGTTCATGCAAAAAATCATCTGAAAATTTGATTCTACGAAACTTTTCCAATTGCAAGTTTCGTTCAAAAAATCATAATATATTATACACATGTTTATACTAGTTTTGCTCAAAAACTATAATTAAATCGAGGACTGTACGAAACAATACAAACCTTTTTAGATCCTCATATATGTTACGAGGGAAGGTTATGATATGATGGAAGTCAATTCAAAAAATCATCTGAAAATTTGAATCTACGAAACTTTTCCAATTGCAAGTTTCGGTCAAAAAATCATAATATATTATACACATGTTTATACTAGTTTTTCTCAAATAATATAATTAAATCGAGGACTATACAAAACAATACAAACCTTTTTAGATCCTCCTATATGTTACGAGGGAAGGTTATGATATGATGGAAGTCAATTAAAAATCATCTGAAAATTTGATTCTACCAAACTTTTCCAATTGCAAGTTTCGTTCAAAAAATCATAATATATTATGCACATGTTTATACTAGTTTAGCTCAAAAACTATAATTAAATCGAGGACTGTACGAAACGATGCAAAACTTTTCAGGTCCTTCCTATATGTTACGAGGGAAGTTTATGATGGAAGTCCATGCAAAAAATCATCTGAAAATTTGATTCTACGAAACTTTTCCAATTGCAAGTTTCGTTCAAAAAATCATAATATATTATACACATGTTTATACAAGTTTTGCTCAAAAACTATAATTAAATCGAGGACTGTACGAAACAATACAAACCTTTTTAGATCCTCCTATATGTTATGAGGGAAGGTTATGATATGATGGAAGTCAATTAAAAATCATCTGAAAATTTGATTCTACCAAACTTTTCCAATTGCAAGTTTCGTTCAAAATATCATAATATATTATGCACATGTTTATACTAGTTTAGCTCAAAAACTATAATTAAATCGAGGACTGTACGAAACGATGCAAAACTTTTCAGGTCCTTCCTATATGTTACGAGGGAAGGTTATGATGGAAGTCCATGCAAAAAATCATCTGAAAATTTGATTCTACGAAACGTTTCCAATTGCTAGTTTCGGTCAAAAAATCATAATATATTATACACATATTTATACTAGTTTTGCTCAAAAAAATTAATTAAATCGAGGACTATACAAAACAATACAAACCTTTTTAGATCCTCTTATATGTTACGAGGGAAGGTTATGATATGATGGAAGTCAATTCAAAAAATCATCTGAAAATTTGAATCTACGAAACTTTTCCAATTGCAAGTTTCGGTCAAAAAATCATAATATATTATACACATGTTTATACTAGTTTTGCTCAAATAATATAATTAAATCGAGGACTATACAAAACAATACAAACCTTTTTAGATCCTCCTATATGTTACGAGGGAAGGTTATGATATGATGGAAGTCAATTAAAAATCATCTGAAAATTTGATTCTACCAAACTTTTCCAATTGCAAGTTTCGTTCAAAAAATCATAATATATTATGCACATGTTTATACTAGTTTAGCTCAAAAACTATAATTAAATCGAGGACTGTACGAAACGATGCAAAACTTTTCAGGTCCTTCCTATATGTTACGAGGGAAGTTTATGATGGAAGTTCATGCAAAAAATCATCTGAAAATTTGATTCTACGAAACTTTTCCAATTGCAAGTTTCGTTCAAAAAATCATAATATATTATACACATGTTTATACTAGTTTTGCTCAAAAACTATAATTAAATCGAGGACTGTACGAAACAATACAAACCTTTTTAGATCCTCCTATATGTTACGAGGGAAGGTTATGATATGATGGAAGTCAATTCAAAAAATCATCTGAAAATTTGAATCTACGAAACTTTTCCAATTGCAAGTTTCGGTCAAAAAATCATAATATATTATACACATGTTTATACTAGTTTTTCTCAAATAATATAATTAAATCGAGGACTATACAAAACAATACAAACCTTTTTAGATCCTCCTATATGTTACGAGGGAAGGTTATGATATGATGGAAGTCAATTAAAAATCATCTGAAAATTTGATTCTACCAAACTTTTCCAATTGCAAGTTTCGTTCAAAAAATCATAATATATTATGCACATGTTTATACTAGTTTAGCTCAAAAACTATAATTAAATCGAGGAATGTACGAAACGATGCAAAACTTTTCAGGTCCTTCCTATATGTTACGAGGGAAGTTTATGATGGAAGTCCATGCAAAAAATCATCTGAAAATTTGATTCTACGAAACTTTTCCAATTGCAAGTTTCGTTCAAAAAATCATAATATATTATACACATGTTTATACAAGTTTTGCTCAAAAACTATAATTAAATCGAGGACTGTACGAAACAATACAAACCTTTTTAGATCCTCCTATATGTTACGAGGGAAGGTTATGATATGATGGAAGTCAATTAAAAATCATCTGAAAATTTGATTCTACCAAACTTTTCCAATTGCAAGTTTCGTTCAAAATATCATAATATATTATGCACATGTTTATACTAGTTTAGCTCAAAAACTATAATTAAATCGAGGACTGTACGAAACGATGCAAAACTTTTCAGGTCCTTCCTATATGTTACGAGGGAAGGTTATGATGGAAGTCCATGCAAAAAATCATCTGAAAATTTGATTCTACGAAACGTTTCCAATTGCTAGTTTCGGTCAAAAAATCATAATATATTATACACATATTTATACTAGTTTTGCTCAAAAAAATTAATTAAATCGAGGACTATACAAAACAATACAAACCTTTTTAGATCCTCTTATATGTTACGAGGGAAGGTTATGATATGATGGAAGTCAATTCAAAAAATCATCTGAAAATTTGAATCTACGAAACTTTTCCAATTGCAAGTTTCGGTCAAAAAATCATAATATATTATACACATGTTTATACTAGTTTTGCTCAAATAATATAATTAAATCGAGGACTATACAAAACAATACAAACCTTTTTAGATCCTCCTATATGTTACGAGGGAAGGTTATGATATGATGGAAGTCAATTAAAAATCATCTGAAAATTTGATTCTACCAAACTTTTCCAATTGCAAGTTTCGTTCAAAAAATCATAATATATTATGCACATGTTTATACAAGTTTAGCTCAAAAACTATAATTAAATCGAGGACTGTACGAAACGATGCAAAACTTTTCAGGTCCTTCCTATATGTTACGAGGGAAGTTTATGATGGAAGTTCATGCAAAAAATCATCTGAAAATTTGATTCTACGAAACTTTTCCAATTGCAAGTTTCGTTCAAAAAATCATAATATATTATACACATGTTTATACTAGTTTTGCTCAAAAACTATAATTAAATCGAGGACTGTACGAAACAATACAAACCTTTTTAGATCCTCCTATATGTTACGAGGGAAGGTTATGATATGATGGAAGTCAATTCAAAAAATCATCTGAAAATTTGAATCTACGAAACTTTTCCAATTGCAAGTTTCGGTCAAAAAATCATAATATATTATACACATGTTTATACTAGTTTTTCTCAAATAATATAATTAAATCGAGGACTATAAAAAACAATACAAACCTTTTTAGATCCTCCTATATGTTACGAGGGAAGGTTATGATATGATGGAAGTCAATTAAAAATCATCTGAAAATTTGATTCTACCAAACTTTTCCAATTGCAAGTTTCGTTCAAAAAATCATAATATATTATGCACATGTTTATACTAGTTTAGCTCAAAAACTATAATTAAATCGAGGACTGTACGAAACGATGCAAAACTTTTCAGGTCCTTCCTATATGTTACGAGGGAAGTTTATGATGGAAGTCCATGCAAAAAATCATCTGAAAATTTGATTCTACGAAACTTTTCCAATTGCAAGTTTCGTTCAAAAAATCATAATATATTATACACATGTTTATACAAGTTTTGCTCAAAAACTATAATTAAATCGAGGACTGTACGAAACAATACAAACCTTTTTAGATCCTCCTATATGTTACGAGGGAAGGTTATGATATGATGGAAGTCAATTAAAAATCATCTGAAAATTTGATTCTACCAAACTTTTCCAATTGCAAGTTTCGTTCAAAATATCATAATATATTATGCACATGTTTATACTAGTTTAGCTCAAAAACTATAATTAAATCGAGGACTGTACGAAACGATGCAAAACTTTTCAGGTCCTTCCTATATGTTACGAGGGAAGTTTATGATGGAAGTCCATGCAAAAAATCATCTGAAAATTTGATTCTACGAAACTTTTCCAATTGCAAGTTTCGTTCAAAAAATCATAATATATTATACACATGTTTATACTAGTTTTGCTCAAAAACTATAATTAAATCGAGGATTATACAAAACAATACAAACCTTTTTAGATCCTCCTATATGTTACGAGGGAAGGTTATGATATGATGGAAGTCAATTCAAAAAATCATCTGAAAATTTGAATCTACGAAACTTTTCCAATTGCAAGTTTCGGTCAAAAAATCATAATATATTATACATATGTTTATACTAGTTTTGCTCAAATAATATAATTAAATCGAGGACTATACAAAACAATACAAACCTTTTTAGATCCTCCTATATGTTACGAGGGAAGGTTATGATATGATGGAAGTCAATTAAAAATCATCTGAAAATTTGATTCTACCAAACTTTTCCAATTGCAAGTTTCGTTCAAAAAATCATAATATATTATGCACATGTTTATACTAGTTTAGCTCAAAAACTATAATTAAATCGAGGACTGTACGAAACGATGCAAAACTTTTCAGGTCCTTCCTATATGTTACGAGGGAAGTTTATGATGGAAGTCCATGCAAAAAATCATCTGAAAATTTGATTCTACGAAACTTTTCCAATTGCAAGTTTCGTTCAAAAAATCATAATATATTATACACATGTTTATACTAGTTTTGCTCAAAAACTATAATTAAATCGAGGACTGTACGAAACAATACAAACCTTTTTAGATCCTCCTATATGTTACGAGGGAAGGTTATGATATGATGGAAGTCAATTCAAAAAATCATCTGAAAATTTGAATCTACGAAACTTTTCCAATTGCAAGTTTCGGTCAAAAAATCATAATATATTATACACATGTTTATACTAGTTTTGCTCAAATAATATAATTAAATCGAGGACTATACAAAACAATACAAACCTTTTTAGATCCTCCTATATGTTACGAGGGAAGGTTATGATATGATGGAAGTCAATTAAAAATCATCTGAAAATTTGATTCTACCAAACTTTTCCAATTGCAAGTTTCGTTCAAAAAATCATAATATATTATGCACATGTTTATACTAGTTTAGCTCAAAAACTATAATTAAATCGAGGACTGTACGAAACGATGCAAAACTTTTCAGGTCCTTCCTATATGTTACGAGGGAAGTTTATGATGGAAGTCCATGCAAAAAATCATCTGAAAATTTGATTCTACGAAACTTTTCCAATTGCAAGTTTCGTTCAAAAAATCATAATATATTATACACATGTTTATACAAGTTTTGCTCAAAAACTATAATTAAATCGAGGACTGTACGAAACAATACAAACCTTTTTAGATCCTCCTATATGTTACGAGGGAAGGTTATGATATGATGGAAGTCAATTAAAAATCATCTGAAAATTTGATTCTACCAAACTTTTCCAATTGCAAGTTTCGTTCAAAATATCATAATATATTATGCACATGTTTATACTAGTTTAGCTCAAAAACTATAATTAAATCGAGGACTGTACGAAACGATGCAAAACTTTTCAGGTCCTTCCTATATGTTACGAGGGAAGTTTATGATGGAAGTCCATGCAAAAAATCATCTGAAAATTTGATTCTACGAAACATTTCCAATTGCAAGTTTCGTTCAAAAAATCATAATATATTATACACATGTTTATACTAGTTTTGCTCAAAAACTATAATTAAATCGAGGACTATACAAAACAATACAAACCTTTTTAGATCCTCCTATATGTTACGAGGGAAGGTTATGATATGATGGAAGTCAATTCAAAAAATCATCTGAAAATTTGAATCTACGAAACTTTTCCAATTGAAGTTTCGGTCAAAAAATCATAATATATTATACACATGTTTATACTAGTTTTGTTCAAATAATATAATTAAATCGACGACTGTACAAAACAATACAAACCTTTTTAGATCCTCCTATATGTTACGAGGGAAGGTTATGATATGATGGAAGTCAATTCAAAAAATCATCTGAAAATTTGATTCTACCAAACTTTTCCAATTGCAAGTTTCGTTCAAAAAATCATAATTTATTATGCACATGTTTATACTAGTTTAGCTCAAAAACTATAATTAAATCGAGGACTGTACGAAACGATGCAAAACTTTTCAGGTCCTTCCTATATGTTACGAGGGAAGGTTATGATGGAAGTCCATGCAAAAAATCATCTGAAAATTTGAGTCTACGAAACGTTTCCAATTGCTAGTTTCGGTCAAAAAATCATAATATATTATACACATATTTATACTAGTTTTGCTCAAAAAAATTAATTAAATCGAGGACTATACAAAACAATACAAACCTTTTTAGATCCTCCTATATGTTACGAGGGAAGGTTATGATATGATGGAAGTCAATTCAAAAAATCATCTGAAAATTTGAATCTACGAAACTTTTCCAATTGCAAGTTTCGGTCAAAAAATCATAATATATTATACACATGTTTATACTAGTTTTGCTCAAATAATATAATTAAATCGAGGACTATACAAAACAATACAAACCTTTTTAGATCCTCCTATATGTTACGCGGGAAGGTTATGATATGATGGAAGTCAATTAAAAATCATCTGAAAATTTGATTCTACCAAACTTTTCCAATTGCATGTTTCGTTCAAAAAATCATAATATATTATGCACATGTTTATACTAGTTTAGCTCAAAAACTATAATTAAATCGAGGACTGTACGAAACGATGCAAAACTTTTCAGGTCCTTCCTATATGTTACGAGGGAAGTTTATGATGGAAGTCCATGCAAAAAATCATCTGAAAATTTGATTCTACGAAACTTTTCCAATTGCAAGTTTCGTTCAAAAAATCATAATATATTATACATATGTTTATACTAGTTTTGCTCAAAAACTATAATTAAATCGAGGACTGTAAGAAACAATACAAACCTTTTTAGATCCTCCTACATGTTACGAGGGAAGGTTATGATATGATGGAAGTCAATTCAAAAAATCATCTGAAAATTTGAATCTACGAAACTTTTCCAATTGCAAGTTTCGGTCAAAAAATCATAATATATTATACACATGTTTATACTAGTTTTGCTCAAATAATATAATTAAATCGAGGACTATACAAAACAATACAAACCTTTTTAGATCCTCCTATATGTTACGAGGGAAGGTTATGATATGATGGAAGTCAATTAAAAATCATCTAAAAATTTGATTCTACCAAACTTTTCCAATTGCAAGTTTCGTTCAAAAAATCATAATATATTATGCACATGTTTATACTAGTTTAGCTCAAAAACTATAATTAAATCGAGGACTGTACGAAACGATGCAAAACTTTTCAGGTCCTTCCTATATGTTACGAGGGAAGTTTATGATGGAAGTCCATGCAAAAAATCATCTGAAAATTTGATTCTACGAAACTTTTCCAATTGCAAGTTTCGTTCAAAAAATCATAATATATTATACACATGTTTATACTAGTTTTGCTCAAAAACTATAATTAAATCGAGGACTGTACGAAACAATACAAACCTTTTTAGATCCTCCTATATGTTACGAGGGAAGGTTATGATATGATGGAAGTCAATTCAAAAAATCATCTGAAAATTTGAATCTACGAAACTTTTCCAATTGCAAGTTTCGGTCAAAAAATCATAATATATTATACACATGTTTATACTAGTTTTGTTCAAATAATATAATTAAATCGACGACTATACAAAACAATACAAACCTTTTTAGATCCTCCTATATGTTACGAGGGAAGGTTATGATATGATGGAAGTCAATTCAAAAAATCATCTGAAAATTTGATTCTACCAAACTTTTCCAATTGCAAGTTTCGTTCAAAAAATCATAATATATTATTCACATGTTTATACTAGTTTAGCTCAATAACTATAATTAAATCGGGGACTGTTCGAAACGATGCGAAACTTTTCAGGTCCTTCCTATATGTTACGAGGGAAGGTTATTATGGAAGTCCATGCAAAAAATCATCTGAAAATTTGATTCTACGAAACTTTTCCAATTGCAAGTTTCGTTCAAAAAGTCACAATATATTATACACATGTTTATACTAGTTTTGCTCAAAAACTATAATTAAATCGAGGACTGTACGAAACGATACAAAACTTCTCAGATCCTTCCTATATGTTACGAGGGAAGGTTATGATGAAAGTCCATGCAAAAAATCATCTGAAAACTTGATTTTACGAAATTTTTCAAAATGCAAGTTTCGGTCAAAGTATTGTAATATATCACACAAGTTTATACTAGTTTTGCTCAAAAAATAAAAATTAAATCGAGAACTATACAAAACGATACAAAACTTTTCAGATCCTTCCTATATGCTACGAGGAAAGGTAATGATGGAAGTCCATGCAAAAAATCATCTGAAAATTAGATTCTACGAAACTTTTCAAAATGCAAGTTCCGGTCAAAAAATCGTAATATCACATACACAAGTTTATACTAGTATTGCTCAAAAAATAAAAATTAAATTGAGGACTATACGAAATGATAAAAAACTTTTCAGATCCTTCCTGAATGTTACGAAGGAACGTTATGATGGAAGTCCATGCAAAAAATCATCTGAAAATTTGATTCTACGAAACTTTTCCAATTGCAAGTTTCGGTCAAAAAATCATAATATATTATACACATATTTATACTAGTTTTGCTCAAAAAATATAACTAAATCGAGGACTATACAAAACAATACAAACCTTTTTAGATCCTCCTATATGTTACGAGGGAAGGTTATGATATGATGGAAGTCAATTCAAAAAATCATCTGAAAATTTGATTCTACCAAACTTTTCCAATTGCAAGTTTCGTTCAAAAAATCATAATTTATTATGCATATGTTTATACTAGTTGAGCTCAAAAACTATAATTAAATCGAGGATTGTACGAAACGATGCAAAACTTTTCAGGTCCTTCCTATATGTTACGAGGGAAGGTTATGATGGAAGTCCATGCAAAAAATCATCTGAAAATTTGATTCTACGAAACGTTTTCAATTGCTAGTTTCGGTCAAAAAATCATAATATATTATACACATATTTATACTAGTTTTGCTCAAAAAAATTAATTAAATCGAGGACTATACAAAACAATACAAACCTTTTTAGATCCTCCTATATGTTACGAGGGAAGGTTATGATATGATGGAAGTCAATTCAAAAAATCATCTGAAAATTTGAATCTACGAAACTTTTCCAATTGCAAGTTTCGGTCAAAAAATCATAATATATTATACACATGTTTATACTAGTTTTGCTCAAATAATATAATTAAATCAAGGACTATACAAAACAATACAAACCTTTTTAGATCCTCCTATATGTTACGAGGGAAGGTTATGATATGATGGAAGTCAATTAAAAATCATATGAAAATTTGATTCTACCAAACTTTTCCAATTGCAAGTTTCGTTCAAAAAATCATAATATATTATGCACATGTTTATACTAGTTTAGCTCAAAAACTATAATTAAATCGAGGACTGTACGAAACGATGCAAAACTTTTCAGGTCCTTCCTATATGTTACGAGGGAAGTTTATGATGGAAGTCCATGTAAAAAATCATCTGAAAATTTGATTCTACGAAACTTTTCCAATTGCAAGTTTCGTTCAAAAAATCATAATATATTATACACATGTTTATACTAGTTTTGCTCAAAAACTATAATTAAATCGAGGACTGTACGAAACAATACAAACCTTTTTAGATCCTCCTATATGTTACGAGGGAAGGTTATGATATGATGGAAGTCAATTCAAAAAATCATCTGAAAATTTGAATCTACGAAACTTTTCCAATTGCAAGTTTCGGTCAAAAAATCATAATATATTATACACATGTTTATACTAGTTTTGTTCAAATAATATAATTAAATCGACGACTATACAAAACAATACAAACCTTTTTAGATCCTCCTATATGTTACGAGGGAAGTTTATGATATGATGGAAGTCAATTCAAAAAATCATCTGAAAATTTGATTCTACCAAACTTTTCCAATTGCAAGTTTCGTTCAAAAAATCATAATTTATTATGCACATGTTTATACTAGTTTAGCTCAAAAACTATAATTAAATCGAGGACTGTACGAAACGATGCAAAACTTTTCAGGTCCTTCCTATATCTTACGAGGGAAGGTTATGATGGAAGTCCATGCAAAAAATCATCTGAAAATTTGATTCTACGAAACGTTTCCAATTGCTAGTTTCGGTCAAAAAATCATAATATATTATACACATATTTATACTAGTTTTGCTCAAAAAAATTAATTAAATCGAGGACTATACAAAACAATACAAACCTTTTTAGATCCTCCTATATGTTACGAGGGAAGGTTATGATATGATGGAAGTCAATTCAAAAAATCATCTGAAAATTTGAATCTACGAAACTTTTCCAATTGCAAGTTTCGGTCAAAAAATCATAATATATTATACACATGTTTATACTAGTTTTGTTCAAATAATATAATTAAATCGACGACTATACAAAACAATACAAACCTTTTTAGATCCTCCTATATGTTACGAGGGAAGGTTATGAAATGATGGAAGTCAATTCAAAAAATCATCTGAAAATTTGATTCTACCAAACTTTTCCAATTGCAAGTTTCGTTCAAAAAATCATAATATATTATTCACATGTTTATACTAGTTTAGCTCAATAACTATAATTAAATCGGGGACTGTTCGAAACGATGCGAAACTTTTCAGGTCCTTCCTATATGTTACGAGGGAAGGTTATGATGGAAGTCCATGCAAAAAATCATCTGAAAATTTGATTCTACGAAACTTTTCCAATTGCAAGTTTCGTTCAAAAAGTCACAATATATTATACACATGTTTATACTAGTTTTGCTCAAAAACTATAATTAAATCGAGGACTGTACGAAACGATACAAAACTTCTCAGATCCTTCCTATATGTTACGAGGGTAGGTTATGATGAAAGTCCATGCAAAAAATCATCTGAAAATTTGATTTTACGTAATTTTTCAAAATGCAAGTTTCGGTCAAAGAATTGTAATATATCATACACAAGTTTATACTAGTTTTGCTCAAAAAATAAAAATTAAATCGAGAACTATACAAAACGATACAAAACTTTTCAGATCCTTCCTATATGCTACGAGGAAAGGTAATGATGGAAGTCCATGCAAAAAATCATCTGAAAATTAGATTCTACGAAACTTTTCAAAATGCAAGTTCCGGTCAAAAAATCGTAATATCACATACACAAGTTTATACTAGTTTTGCTCAAAAAATAAAAATTAAATTGAGGACTATACGAAATGATAAAAAACTTTTCAGATCCTTCCTGAATGTTACGAAGGAAGGTTATGATGGAAGTCCATGCAAAAAATCATCTGAAAATTTGATTCTACGAAACTTTTCCAATTGCAAGTTTCGGTCAAAAAATCATAATATATTATACACATATTTATACTAGTTTTGCTCAAAAAATATAACTAAATCGAGGACTATACAAAACAATACAAACCTTTTTAGATCCTCCTATATGTTACGAGGGAAGGTTATGATATGATGGAAGTCAATTCAAAAAATCATCTGAAAATTTGATTCTACCAAACTTTTCCAATTGCAAGTTTCGTTCAAAAAATCATAATTTATTATGCATATGTTTATACTAGTTGAGCTCAAAAACTATAATTAAATCGAGGATTGTACGAAACGATGCAAAACTTTTCAGGTCCTTCCTATATGTTACGAGGGAAGGTTATGATGGAAGTCCATGCAAAAAATCATCTGAAAATTTGATTCTACGAAACGTTTTCAATTGCTAGTTTCGGTCAAAAAATCATAATATATTATACACATATTTATACTAGTTTTGCTCAAAAAAATTAATTAAATCGAGGACTATACAAAACAATACAAACCTTTTTAGATCCTCCTATATGTTACGAGGGAAGGTTATGATATGATGGAAGTCAATTCAAAAAATCATCTGAAAATTTGAATCTACGAAACTTTTCCAATTGCAAGTTTCGGTCAAAAAATCATAATATATTATACACATGTTTATACTAGTTTTGCTCAAATAATATAATTAAATCGTGGACTATACAAAACAATACAAACCTTTTTAGATCCTCCTATATGTTACGAGGGAAGGTTATGATATGATGGAAGTCAATTAAAAATCATCTGAAAATTTGATTCTACCAAACTTTTCCAATTGCAAGTTTCGTTCAAAAAATCATAATATATTATGCACATGTTTATACTAGTTTAGCTCAAAAACTATAATTAAATCGAGGACTGTACGAAACGATGCAAAACTTTTCAGGTCCTTCCTATATGTTACGAGGGAAGTTTATGATGGAAGTCCATGCAAAAAATCATCTGAAAATTTGATTCTACGAAACTTTTCCAATTGCAAGTTTCGTTCAAAAAATCATAATATATTATACACATGTTTATACTAGTTTTGCTCAAAAACTATAATTAAATCGAGGACTGTACGAAACGATACAAAACTTCTCAGATCCTTCCTATATGTTACGAGGGAAGGTTATGATGAAAGTCCATGCAAAAAATAATCTGAAAACTTGATTTTACGAAATTTTTCAAAATGCAAGTTTCGGTCAAAGTATTGTAATATATCATACACAAGTTTATACTAGTTTTGCTCAAAAAATAAAAATTAAATCGAGAACTAAACAAAACGATACAAAACTTTTCAGATCCTTCCTATATGCTACGAGGAAAGGTAATGATGGAAGTCCATGCAAAAAATCATCTGAAAATTAGATTCTACGAAACTTTTCAAAATGCAAGTTCCGGTCAAAAAATCGTAATATCACATACACAAGTTTATACTAGTTTTGCTCAAAAAATAAAAATTAAATTGAGGACTCTACGAAATGATAAAAAACTTTTCAGATCCTTCCTGAATGTTACGAAGGAAGGTTATGATGGAAGTCCATGCAAAAAATCATCTGAAAATTTGATTCTACGAAACTTTTCCAATTGCAAGTTTCGGTCAAAAAATCATAATATATTATACACATATTTATACTAGTTTTGCTCAAAAAATATAACTAAATCGAGGACTATACAAAACAATACAAACCTTTTTAGATCCTCCTATATGTTACGAGGGAAGGTTATGTTATTATGGAATTCAATTCAAAAAATCATCTGATAATTTGATTCTACCAAACTTTTCCAATTGCAAGTTACGTTCAAAAAATCATAATTTATTATGCACATGTTTATACTAGTTTAGCTCAAAAACTATAATTAAATCGAGGACTGTACGAAACGATGCAAAACTTTTCAGGTCCTTCCTATATGTTACGAGGGAAGGTTATGATGGAAGTCCATGCAAAAAATCATCTGAAAATTTGATTCTACGAAACGTTTCCAATTGCTAGTTTCGGTCAAAAAATCATAATATATTATACACATATTTATACTAGTTTTGCTCAAAAAAATTAATTAAATCGAGGACTATACAAAACAATACAAACCTTTTTAGATCCTCCTATATGTTACGAGGGAAGGTTATGATATGATGGAAGTCAATTCAAAAAATCATCTGAAAATTTGAATCTACGAAACTTTTCCAATTGCAAGTTTCGGTCAAAAAATCATAATATATTATACACATGTTTATACTAGTTTTGTTCAAATAATATAATTAAATCGACGACTATACAAAACAATACAAACCTTTTTAGATCCTCCTATATGTTACGAGGGAAGGTTATGATATGATGGAAGTCAATTCAAAAAATCATCTGAAAATTTGATTCTACCAAACTTTTCCAATTGCAAGTTTCGTTCAAAAAATCATAATATATTATTCACATGTTTATACTAGTTTAGCTCAATAACTATAATTAAATCGGGGACTGTTCGAAACGATGCGAAACTTTTCAGGTCCTTCCTATATGTTACGAGGGAAGGTTATGATGGAAGTCCATGCAAAAAATCATCTGAAAATTTGATTCTACGAAACTTTTCCAATTGCAAGTTTCGTTCAAAAAGTCACAATATATTATACACATGTTTATACTAGTTTTGCTCAAAAACTATAATTAAATCGAGGACTGTACGAAACGATACAAAACTTCTCAGATCCTTCCTATATGTTACGAGGGTAGGTTATGATGAAAGTCCATGCAAAAAATCATCTGAAAATTTGATTTTACGTAATTTTTCAAAATGCAAGTTTCGGTCAAAGAATTGTAATATATCATACACAAGTTTATACTAGTTTTGCTCAAAAAATAAAAATTAAATCGAGAACTATACAAAACGATACAAAACTTTTCAGATCCTTCCTATATGCTACGAGGAAAGGTAATGATGGAAGTCCATGCAAAAAATCATCTGAAAATTAGATTCTACGAAACTTTTCAAAATGCAAGTTCCGGTCAAAAAATCGTAATATCACATACACAAGTTTATACTAGTTTTGCTCAAAAAATAAAAATTAAATTGAGGACTATACGAAATGATAAAAAACTTTTCAGATCCTTCCTGAATGTTACGAAGGAAGGTTATGATGGAAGTCCATGCAAAAAATCATCTGAAAATTTGATTCTACGAAACTTTTACAATTGCAAGTTTCGGTCAAAAAATCATAATATATTATACACATATTTATACTAGTTTTGCTCAAAAAATATAATTAAATTGAGGACTATACAAAACAATACAAACCTTTTTAGATCCTCCTATATGTTACGAGGGAAGGTTATGTTATGATGGAAGTCAATTCAAAAAATCATCTGATAATTTGATTCTACCAAACTTTTCCAATTGCAAGTTACGTTCAAAAAATCATAATTTATTATGCACATGTTTATACTAGTTTAGCTCAAAAACTATAATTAAATCGAGGATTGTACGAAACGATGCAAAACTTTTCAGGTCCTTCCTATATGTTACGAGGGAAGTTTATGATGGAAGTCCATGCAAAAAATCATCTGAAAATTTGATTCTACGAAACGTTTCCAATTGCTAGTTTCGGTCAAAAAATCATAATATATTATACACATATCTATACTAGTTTTGCTCAAAAAAATTAATTAAATCGAGGACTATACAAAACAATACAAACCTTTTTAGATCCTCCTATATGTTACGAGGGAAGGTTATGATATGATGGAAGTCAATTCAAAAAATCATCTGAAAATTTGAATCTACGAAACTTTTCCAATTGTAAGTTTCGGTCAAAAAATCATAATATATTATACACATGTTTATACTAGTTTTGCTCAAATAATATAATTAAATCGAGGACTATACAAAACAATACAAACCTTTTTAGATCCTCCTATATGTTACGAGGGAAGGTTATGATATGATGGAAGTCAATTAAAAATCATCTGAAAATTTGATTCTACCAAACTTTTCCAATTGCAAGTTTCGTTCAAAAAATCATAATATATTATGCACATGTTTATACTAGTTTAGCTCAAAAACTATAATTAAATCGAGGACTGTACGAAACGATGCAAAACTTTTCAGGTCCTTCCTATATGTTACGAGGGAAGTTTATGATGGAAGTCCATGCAAAAAATCATCTGAAAATTTGATTCTACGAAACTTTTCCAATTGCAAGTTTCGTTCAAAAAATCATAATATATTATACACATGTTTATACTAGTTTTGCTCAAAAACTATAATTAAATCGAGGACTGTACGAAACGATACAAAACTTCTCAGATCCTTCCTATATGTTACGAGGGAAGGTTATGATGAAAGTCCATGCAAAAAATAATCTGAAAACTTGATTTTACGAAATTTTTCAAAATGCAAGTTTCGGTCAAAGTATTGTAATATATCATACACAAGTTTATACTAGTTTTGCTCAAAAAATAAAAATTAAATCGAGAACTAAACAAAACGATACAAAACTTTTCAGATCCTTCCTATATGCTACGAGGAAAGGTAATGATGGAAGTCCATGCAAAAAATCATCTGAAAATTAGATTCTACGAAACTTTTCAAAATGCAAGTTCCGGTCAAAAAATCGTAATATCACATACACAAGTTTATACTAGTTTTGCTCAAAAAATAAAAATTAAATTGAGGACTCTACGAAATGATAAAAAACTTTTCAGATCCTTCCTGAATGTTACGAAGGAAGGTTATGATGGAAGTCCATGCAAAAAATCATCTGAAAATTTGATTCTACGAAACTTTTCCAATTGCAAGTTTCGGTCAAAAAATCATAATATATTATACACATATTTATACTAGTTTTGCTCAAAAAATATAACTAAATCGAGGACTATACAAAACAATACAAACCTTTTTAGATCCTCCTATATGTTACGAGGGAAGGTTATGATATGATGGAAGTCAATTCAAAAAATCATCTGAAAATTTGATTCTACCAAACTTTTCCAATTGCAAGTTTCGTTCAAAAAATCATAATTTATTATGCATATGTTTATACTAGTTGAGCTCAAAAACTATAATTAAATCGAGGATTGTACGAAACGATGCAAAACTTTTCAGGTCCTTCCTATATGTTACGAGGGAAGGTTATGATGGAAGTCCATGCAAAAAATCATCTGAAAATTTGATTCTACGAAACGTTTTCAATTGCTAGTTTCGGTCAAAAAATCATAATATATTATACACATATTTATACTAGTTTTGCTCAAAAAAATTAATTAAATCGAGGACTATACAAAACAATACAAACCTTTTTAGATCCTCCTATATGTTACGAGGGAAGGTTATGATATGATGGAAGTCAATTCAAAAAATCATCTGAAAATTTGAATCTACGAAACTTTTCCAATTGCAAGTTTCGGTCAAAAAATCATAATATATTATACACATGTTTATACTAGTTTTGCTCAAATAATATAATTAAATCGTGGACTATACAAAACAATACAAACCTTTTTAGATCCTCCTATATGTTACGAGGGAAGGTTATGATATGATGGAAGTCAATTAAAAATCATCTGAAAATTTGATTCTACCAAACTTTTCCAATTGCAAGTTTCGTTCAAAAAATCATAATATATTATGCACATGTTTATACTAGTTTAGCTCAAAAACTATAATTAAATCGAGGACTGTACGAAACGATGCAAAACTTTTCAGGTCCTTCCTATATGTTACGAGGGAAGTTTATGATGGAAGTCCATGCAAAAAATCATCTGAAAATTTGATTCTACGAAACTTTTCCAATTGCAAGTTTCGTTCAAAAAATCATAATATATTATACACATGTTTATACTAGTTTTGCTCAAAAACTATAATTAAATCGAGGACTGTACGAAACGATACAAAACTTCTCAGATCCTTCCTATATGTTACGAGGGAAGGTTATGATGAAAGTCCATGCAAAAAATAATCTGAAAACTTGATTTTACGAAATTTTTCAAAATGCAAGTTTCGGTCAAAGTATTGTAATATATCATACACAAGTTTATACTAGTTTTGCTCAAAAAATAAAAATTAAATCGAGAACTAAACAAAACGATACAAAACTTTTCAGATCCTTCCTATATGCTACGAGGAAAGGTAATGATGGAAGTCCATGCAAAAAATCATCTGAAAATTAGATTCTACGAAACTTTTCAAAATGCAAGTTCCGGTCAAAAAATCGTAATATCACATACACAAGTTTATACTAGTTTTGCTCAAAAAATAAAAATTAAATTGAGGACTCTACGAAATGATAAAAAACTTTTCAGATCCTTCCTGAATGTTACGAAGGAAGGTTATGATGGAAGTCCATGCAAAAAATCATCTGAAAATTTGATTCTACGAAACTTTTCCAATTGCAAGTTTCGGTCAAAAAATCATAATATATTATACACATATTTATACTAGTTTTGCTCAAAAAATATAACTAAATCGAGGACTATACAAAACAATACAAACCTTTTTAGATCCTCCTATATGTTACGAGGGAAGGTTATGTTATTATGGAATTCAATTCAAAAAATCATCTGATAATTTGATTCTACCAAACTTTTCCAATTGCAAGTTACGTTCAAAAAATCATAATTTATTATGCACATGTTTATACTAGTTTAGCTCAAAAACTATAATTAAATCGAGGACTGTACGAAACGATGCAAAACTTTTCAGGTCCTTCCTATATGTTACGAGGGAAGGTTATGATGGAAGTCCATGCAAAAAATCATCTGAAAATTTGATTCTACGAAACGTTTCCAATTGCTAGTTTCGGTCAAAAAATCATAATATATTATACACATATTTATACTAGTTTTGCTCAAAAAAATTAATTAAATCGAGGACTATACAAAACAATACAAACCTTTTTAGATCCTCCTATATGTTACGAGGGAAGGTTATGATATGATGGAAGTCAATTCAAAAAATCATCTGAAAATTTGAATCTACGAAACTTTTCCAATTGCAAGTTTCGGTCAAAAAATCATAATATATTATACACATGTTTATACTAGTTTTGTTCAAATAATATAATTAAATCGACGACTATACAAAACAATACAAACCTTTTTAGATCCTCCTATATGTTACGAGGGAAGGTTATGATATGATGGAAGTCAATTCAAAAAATCATCTGAAAATTTGATTCTACCAAACTTTTCCAATTGCAAGTTTCGTTCAAAAAATCATAATATATTATTCACATGTTTATACTAGTTTAGCTCAATAACTATAATTAAATCGGGGACTGTTCGAAACGATGCGAAACTTTTCAGGTCCTTCCTATATGTTACGAGGGAAGGTTATGATGGAAGTCCATGCAAAAAATCATCTGAAAATTTGATTCTACGAAACTTTTCCAATTGCAAGTTTCGTTCAAAAAGTCACAATATATTATACACATGTTTATACTAGTTTTGCTCAAAAACTATAATTAAATCGAGGACTGTACGAAACGATACAAAACTTCTCAGATCCTTCCTATATGTTACGAGGGTAGGTTATGATGAAAGTCCATGCAAAAAATCATCTGAAAATTTGATTTTACGTAATTTTTCAAAATGCAAGTTTCGGTCAAAGAATTGTAATATATCATACACAAGTTTATACTAGTTTTGCTCAAAAAATAAAAATTAAATCGAGAACTATACAAAACGATACAAAACTTTTCAGATCCTTCCTATATGCTACGAGGAAAGGTAATGATGGAAGTCCATGCAAAAAATCATCTGAAAATTAGATTCTACGAAACTTTTCAAAATGCAAGTTCCGGTCAAAAAATCGTAATATCACATACACAAGTTTATACTAGTTTTGCTCAAAAAATAAAAATTAAATTGAGGACTATACGAAATGATAAAAAACTTTTCAGATCCTTCCTGAATGTTACGAAGGAAGGTTATGATGGAAGTCCATGCAAAAAATCATCTGAAAATTTGATTCTACGAAACTTTTACAATTGCAAGTTTCGGTCAAAAAATCATAATATATTATACACATATTTATACTAGTTTTGCTCAAAAAATATAATTAAATTGAGGACTATACAAAACAATACAAACCTTTTTAGATCCTCCTATATGTTACGAGGGAAGGTTATGTTATGATGGAAGTCAATTCAAAAAATCATCTGATAATTTGATTCTACCAAACTTTTCCAATTGCAAGTTACGTTCAAAAAATCATAATTTATTATGCACATGTTTATACTAGTTTAGCTCAAAAACTATAATTAAATCGAGGATTGTACGAAACGATGCAAAACTTTTCAGGTCCTTCCTATATGTTACGAGGGAAGTTTATGATGGAAGTCCATGCAAAAAATCATCTGAAAATTTGATTCTACGAAACGTTTCCAATTGCTAGTTTCGGTCAAAAAATCATAATATATTATACACATATCTATACTAGTTTTGCTCAAAAAAATTAATTAAATCGAGGACTATACAAAACAATACAAACCTTTTTAGATCCTCCTATATGTTACGAGGGAAGGTTATGATATGATGGAAGTCAATTCAAAAAATCATCTGAAAATTTGAATCTACGAAACTTTTCCAATTGTAAGTTTCGGTCAAAAAATCATAATATATTATACACATGTTTATACTAGTTTTGCTCAAATAATATAATTAAATCGAGGACTATACAAAACAATACAAACCTTTTTAGATCCTCCTATATGTTACGAGGGAAGGTTATGATATGATGGAAGTCAATTAAAAATCATCTGAAAATTTGATTCTACCAAACTTTTCCAATTGCAAGTTTCGTTCAAAAAATCATAATATATTATGCACATGTTTATACTAGTTTAGCTCAAAAACTATAATTAAATCGAGGACTGTACGAAACGATGCAAAACTTTTCAGGTCCTTCCTATATGTTACGAGGGAAGTTTATGATGGAAGTCCATGCAAAAAATCATCTGAAAATTTGATTCTACGAAACTTTTCCAATTGCAAGTTTCGTTCAAAAAATCATAATATATTATACACATGTTTATACTAGTTTTGCTCAAAAACTATAATTAAATCGAGGACTGTACGAAACGATACAAAACTTCTCAGATCCTTCCTATATGTTACGAGGGAAGGTTATGATGAAAGTCCATGCAAAAAATAATCTGAAAACTTGATTTTACGAAATTTTTCAAAATGCAAGTTTCGGTCAAAGTATTGTAATATATCATACACAAGTTTATACTAGTTTTGCTCAAAAAATAAAAATTAAATCGAGAACTAAACAAAACGATACAAAACTTTTCAGATCCTTCCTATATGCTACGAGGAAAGGTAATGATGGAAGTCCATGCAAAAAATCATCTGAAAATTAGATTCTACGAAACTTTTCAAAATGCAAGTTCCGGTCAAAAAATCGTAATATCACATACACAAGTTTATACTAGTTTTGCTCAAAAAATAAAAATTAAATTGAGGACTCTACGAAATGATAAAAAACTTTTCAGATCCTTCCTGAATGTTACGAAGGAAGGTTATGATGGAAGTCCATGCAAAAAATCATCTGAAAATTTGATTCTACGAAACTTTTCCAATTGCAAGTTTCGGTCAAAAAATCATAATATATTATACACATATTTATACTAGTTTTGCTCAAAAAATATAACTAAATCGAGGACTATACAAAACAATACAAACCTTTTTAGATCCTCCTATATGTTACGAGGGAAGGTTATGTTATTATGGAATTCAATTCAAAAAATCATCTGATAATTTGATTCTACCAAACTTTTCCAATTGCAAGTTACGTTCAAAAAATCATAATTTATTATGCACATGTTTATACTAGTTTAGCTCAAAAACTATAATTAAATCGAGGACTGTACGAAACGATGCAAAACTTTTCAGGTCCTTCCTATATGTTACGAGGGAAGGTTATGATGGAAGTCCATGCAAAAAATCATCTGAAAATTTGATTCTACGAAACGTTTCCAATTGCTAGTTTCGGTCAAAAAATCATAATATATTATACACATATTTATACTAGTTTTGCTCAAAAAAATTAATTAAATCGAGGACTATACAAAACAATACAAACCTTTTTAGATCCTCCTATATGTTACGAGGGAAGGTTATGATATGATGGAAGTCAATTCAAAAAATCATCTGAAAATTTGAATCTACGAAACTTTTCCAATTGCAAGTTTCGGTCAAAAAATCATAATATATTATACACATGTTTATACTAGTTTTGTTCAAATAATATAATTAAATCGACGACTATACAAAACAATACAAACCTTTTTAGATCCTCCTATATGTTACGAGGGAAGGTTATGATATGATGGAAGTCAATTCAAAAAATCATCTGAAAATTTGATTCTACCAAACTTTTCCAATTGCAAGTTTCGTTCAAAAAATCATAATATATTATTCACATGTTTATACTAGTTTAGCTCAATAACTATAATTAAATCGGGGACTGTTCGAAACGATGCGAAACTTTTCAGGTCCTTCCTATATGTTACGAGGGAAGGTTATGATGGAAGTCCATGCAAAAAATCATCTGAAAATTTGATTCTACGAAACTTTTCCAATTGCAAGTTTCGTTCAAAAAGTCACAATATATTATACACATGTTTATACTAGTTTTGCTCAAAAACTATAATTAAATCGAGGACTGTACGAAACGATACAAAACTTCTCAGATCCTTCCTATATGTTACGAGGGTAGGTTATGATGAAAGTCCATGCAAAAAATCATCTGAAAATTTGATTTTACGTAATTTTTCAAAATGCAAGTTTCGGTCAAAGAATTGTAATATATCATACACAAGTTTATACTAGTTTTGCTCAAAAAATAAAAATTAAATCGAGAACTATACAAAACGATACAAAACTTTTCAGATCCTTCCTATATGCTACGAGGAAAGGTAATGATGGAAGTCCATGCAAAAAATCATCTGAAAATTAGATTCTACGAAACTTTTCAAAATGCAAGTTCCGGTCAAAAAATCGTAATATCACATACACAAGTTTATACTAGTTTTGCTCAAAAAATAAAAATTAAATTGAGGACTATACGAAATGATAAAAAACTTTTCAGATCCTTCCTGAATGTTACGAAGGAAGGTTATGATGGAAGTCCATGCAAAAAATCATCTGAAAATTTGATTCTACGAAACTTTTACAATTGCAAGTTTCGGTCAAAAAATCATAATATATTATACACATATTTATACTAGTTTTGCTCAAAAAATATAATTAAATTGAGGACTATACAAAACAATACAAACCTTTTTAGATCCTCCTATATGTTACGAGGGAAGGTTATGTTATGATGGAAGTCAATTCAAAAAATCATCTGATAATTTGATTCTACCAAAATTTTCCAATTGCAAGTTACGTTCAAAAAATCATAATTTATTATGCACATGTTTATACTAGTTTAGCTCAAAAACTATAATTAAATCGAGGATTGTACGAAACGATGCAAAACTTTTCAGGTCCTTCCTATATGTTACGAGGGAAGTTTATGATGGAAGTCCATGCAAAAAATCATCTGAAAATTTGATTCTACGAAACGTTTCCAATTGCTAGTTTCGGTCAAAAAATCATAATATATTATACACATATCTATACTAGTTTTGCTCAAAAAAATTAATTAAATCGAGGACTATACAAAACAATACAAACCTTTTTAGATCCTCCTATATGTTACGAGGGAAGGTTATGATATGATGGAAGTCAATTCAAAAAATCATCTGAAAATTTGAATCTACGAAACTTTTCCAATTGTAAGTTTCGGTCAAAAAATCATAATATATTATACACATGTTTATACTAGTTTTGCTCAAATAATATAATTAAATCGAGGACTATACAAAACAATACAAACCTTTTTAGATCCTCCTATATGTTACGAGGGAAGGTTATGATATGATGGAAGTCAATTAAAAATCATCTGAAAATTTGATTCTACCAAACTTTTCCAATTGCAAGTTTCGTTCAAAAAATCATAATATATTATGCACATGTTTATACTAGTTTAGCTCAAAAACTATAATTAAATCGAGGACTGTACGAAACGATGCAAAACTTTTCAGGTCCTTCCTATATGTTACGAGGGAAGTTTATGATGGAAGTCCATGCAAAAAATCATCTGAAAATTTGATTCTACGAAACTTTTCCAATTGCAAGTTTCGTTCAAAAAATCATAGTATATTATACACATGTTTATACTAGTTTTGCTCAAAAACTATAAATTAAATCGAGGACTGTACGAAACGATACAAAACTTCTCAGATCCTTCCTATATGTTACGAGGGAAGGTTATGATGAAAGTCCATGCAAAAAATCATCTGAAAACTTGATTTTACGAAATTTTTCAAAATGCAAGTGTCGGTCAAAGTATTGTAATATATCATACACAAGTTTATACTAGTTTTGCTCAAAAAATAAAAATTAAATCGAGAACTATACAAAACGATACAAAATTTTTCAGATCCTTCATATATGCTACGAGGGAAGGTAATGATGGAAGTCCATGCAAAAAATCATCTGAAAATTAGATTCAACGAAACTTTTCAAAATGCAAGTTCCGGTCAAAAAATCGTAATATCACATACACAAGTTTATACTAGTTTTGCTCAAAAAATAAAAATTAAATTGAGGACTATACGAAATGATAAAAAACTTTTTAGATCCTTCCTGTATGTTGCGAAGGAAGGTTATGATGGAAGTCCATGCAAAAAATCATCTGAAAATTTGATTCTACGAAACTTTTACAATTGCAAGTTTCGGTAAAAAAATCATAATATATTATACACATATTTATACTAGTTTTGCTCAAAAAATATAATTAAATCGAGGACTATACAAAACAATACAAACCTTTTTAGATCCTCCTATATGTTACGAGGGAAGGTTATGTTATGATGGAAGTCAATTCAAAAAATCATCTGATAATTTGATTCTACCAAACTTTTCCAATTGCAAGTTACGTTCAAAAAATCATAATTTATTATGCACATGTTTATACTAGTTTAGCTCAAAAACTATAATTAAATCGAGGATTGTACGAAACGATGCAAAACTTTTCAGGTCCTTCCTATATGTTACGAGGGAAGGTTATGATGGAAGTCCATGCAAAAAATCATCTGAAAATTTGATTCTACGAAACGTTTCCAATTGCTAGTTTCGGACAAAAAATCATAATATATTATACACATATTTATACGAGTTTTGCTCAAAAAAATTAATTAAATCGAGGACTATATAAAACAATACAAACCTTTTTAGATCCTCCTATATGTTACGAGGGAAGGTTATGATATGATGGAAGTCAATTTAAAAAATCATCTGAAAATTTGAATCTACGAAACTTTTCCAATTGCAAGTTTCGGTCAAAAAATCATAATATATTATACACATGTTTATACTAGTTTTGCTCAAATAATATAATTAAATCGAGGACTATACAAAACAATACAAACCTTTTTAGATCCTCCTATATGTTACGAGGGAAGGTTATGATATGATGGAAGTCAATTAAAAATCATCTGAAAATTTGATTCTACCAAACTTTTCCAATTGCAAGTTTCGTTCAAAAAATCATAATATATTATGCACATGTTTATACTAGTTTAGCTCAAAAACTATAATTAAATCGAGGACTGTACGAAACGATGCAAAACTTTTCAGGTCCTTCCTATATGTTACGAGGGAAGTTTATGATGGAAGGCCATGCAAAAAATCATCTGAAAATTTGATTCTACGAAACTTTTCCAATTGCAAGTTTCGTTCAAAAAATCATAATATATTATACACATGTTTATACTAGTTTTGCTCAAAAACTATAATTAAATCGAGGACTGTACGAAACGATACAAAACTTCTCAGATCCTTCCTATATGTTACGAGGGAAGGTTATGATGAAAGTCCATGCAAAAAATCATCTGAAAACTTGATTTTACGAAATTTTTCAAAATGCTAGTTTCGGTCAAAGTATTGTAATATATCATACACAAGTTTATACTAGTTTTGCTCAAAAAATAAAAATTAAATCGAGAACTATACAAAACGATACAAAATTTTTCAGATCCTTCATATATGCTACGAGGGAAGGTAATGATGGAAGTCCATGCAAAAAATCATCTGAAAATTAGATTCTACGAAACTTTTCAAAATGCAAGTTCCGGTCAAAAAATCGTAATATCACATACACAAGTTTATACTAGTTTTGCTCAAAAAATAAAAATTAAATTGAGGACTATACGAAATGATAAAAAACTTTTCAGATCCTTCCTGTATGTTACGAAGGAAGGTTATGATGGAAGTCCATGCAAAAAATCATCTGAAAATTTGATTCTACGAAACTTTTACAATTGGAAGTTTCGGTCAAAAAATCATAATATATTATACACATATTTATACTAGTTTTGCTCAAAAAATATAATTAAATCGAGGACTATACAAAACAATACAAACCTTTTTAGATCCTCCTATATGTTACGAGGGAAGGTTATGTTATGATGGAAGTCAATTCAAAAAATCATCTGATAATTTGATTCTACCAAACTTTTCCAATTGCAAGTTACGTTCAAAAAACAATAATTTATTATGCACATGTTTATACTAGTTTAGCTCAAAAACTATAATTAAATCGAGGATTGTACGAAACGATGCAAAACTTTTCAGGTCCTTCCTATATGTTACGAGGGAAGGTTATGATGGAAGTCCATGCAAAAAATCATCTGAAAATTTGATTCTACGAATCGTTTCCAATTGCTAGTTTTGGACAAAAAATCATAATATATTATACACATATTTATACTAGTTTTGCTCAAAAAAATTAATTAAATCGAGGACTATATAAAACAATACAAACCTTTTTAGATCCTCCTATATGTTACGAGGGAAGGTTATGATATGATGGAAGTCAATTCGAAAAATCATCTGAAAATTTGAATCTACGAAACTTTTCCCATTGCAAGTTTCGGTCAAAAAATCAAAATATATTATACACATGTTTATACTAGTTTTGCTCAAATAATATAATTAAATCGAGGACTATACAAAACAATACAAACCTTTTTAGATCCTCCTATATGTTACGAGGGAAGGTTATGATATGAAGGAAGTCAATTAAAAATCATCTGAAAATTTGATTCTACCAAACTTTTCCAATTGCAAGTTTCGTTCAAAAAATCATAATATATTATGCACATGTTTATACTAGTTTAGCTCAAAAACTATAATTAAATCGAGGACTGTACGAAACGATGCAAAACTTTTCAGGTCCTTCCTATATGTTACGAGGGAAGTTTATGATGGAAGTCCATGCAAAAAATCATCTGAAAATTTGATTCTACGAAACTTTTCCAATTGCAAGTTTCGTTCAAAAAATCATAATATATTATACACATGTTTATACTAGTTTTGCTCAAAAACTATAATTAAATCGAGGACTGTACGAAACGATACAAAACTTCTCAGATCCTTCCTATATGTTACGAGGGAAGGTTATGATGAAAGTCCATGCAAAAAATCATCTGAAAACTTGATTTTACGAAATTTTTCAAAATGCTAGTTTCGGTCAAAGTATTGTAATATATCATACACAAGTTTATACTAGTTTTGCTCAAAAAATAAAAATTAAATCGAGAACTATACAAAACAATACAAAATTTTCCAGATCCTTCATATATGCTACGAGGGAAGGTAATGATGGAAGTCCATGCAAAAAATCATCTGAAAATTAGATTCTACGAAACTTTTCAAAATGCAAGTTCCGGTCAAAAAATCGTAATATCACATACACAAGTTTATATTAGTTTTGCTCAAAAAATAAAAATTAAATTGAGGACTATACGAAATGATAAAAAACTTTTCAGATCCTTCCTGTATGTTACGAAGGAAGGTTATGATGGAAGTCCATGCAAAAAATAATCTGAAAATTTGATTCTACGAAACTTTTACAATTGCAAGTTTCGGTCAAAAAATCATAATATATTATACACATATTTATACTAGTTTTGCTCAAAAAATATAATTAAATCGAGGACTATACAAAACAATACAAACCTTTTTAGATCCTCCTATATGTTACGAGGGAAGGTTATGTTATGATGGAAGTCAATTCAAAAAATCATCTGATAATTTGATTCTACCAAACTTTTCCAATTGCAAGTTACGTTCAAAAAATCATAATTTATTATGCACATGTTTATACTAGTTTAGCTCAAAAACTATAATTAAATCGAGGACTGTACGAAACGATGCAAAACTTTTCAGGTCCTTCCTATATGTTACGAGGGAAGGTTATGATGGAAGTCCATGCAAAAAATCATCTGAAAATTTGATTCTACGAAACGTTTCCAATTGCTAGTTTCGGTCAAAAAATCATAATATATTATACACATATTTATACTAGTTTTGCTCAAAAAAATTAATTAAATCGAGGACTATACAAAACAATACAAACCTTTTTAGATCCTCCTATATGTTACGAGGGAAGGTTATGATATGATGGAAGTCAATTCAAAAAATCATCTGAAAATTTGAATCTACGAAACTTTTCCAATTGCAAGTTTCGGTCAAAAAATCATAATTTATTATGCACATGTTTATACTAGTTTAGCTCAAAAACTATAATTAAATCGAGGATTGTACGAAACGATGCAAAACTTTTCAGGTCCTTCCTATATGTTACGAGGGAAGGTTATGATGGAAGTCCATGCAAAAAATCATCTGAAAATTTGATTCTACGAAACGTTTCCAATTGCTAGTTTCGGTCAAAAAATCATAATATATTATACACATATTTATACTAGTTTTGCTCAAAAAAATTAATTAAATCGAGGACTATACAAAACAATACAAACCTTTTTAGATCCTCCTATATGTTACGAGGGAAGGTTATGATATGATGGAAGTCAATTCAAAAAATCATCTGAAAATTTGAATCTACGAAACTTTTCCAATTGCAAGTTTCAGTCAAAAAATCATAATATATTATACACATGTTTATACTAGTTTTGTTCAAATAATATAATTAAATCGACGACTATACAAAACAATACAAACCTTTTTAGATCCTCCTATATGTTACGAGGGAAGGTTATGATATGATGGAAGTCAATTCAAAAAATCATCTGAAAATTTGATTCTACCAAACTTTTCCAATTGCAAGTTTCGTTCAAAAAATCATAATATATTATTCACATGTTTATACTAGTTTAGCTCAATAACTATAATTAAATCGGGGACTGTTCGAAACGATGCGAAACTTTTCAGGTCCTTCCTATATGTTACGAGGGAAGGTTATGATGGAAGTCCATGCAAAAAATCATCTGAAAATTTGATTCTACGAAACTTTTCCAATTGCAAGTTTCGTTCAAAAAGTCACAATATATTATACACATGTTTATACTAGTTTAGCTCAAAAACTATAATTAAATCGAGGACTGTACGAAACGATACAAAACTTCTCAGATCCTTCCTATATGTTACGAGGGTAGGTTATGATGAAAGTCCATGCAAAAAATCATCTGAAAATTTGATTTTACGTAATTTTTCAAAATGCAAGTTTCGGTCAAAGAATTGTAATATATCATACACAAGTTTATACTAGTTTTGCTCAAAAAATAAAAATTAAATCGAGAACTATACAAAACGATACAAAACTTTTCAGATCCTTCCTATATGCTACGAGGAAAGGTAATGATGGAAGTCCATGCAAAAAATCATCTGAAAATTAGATTCTACGAAACTTTTCAAAATGCAAGTTCCGGTCAAAAAATCGTAATATCACATACACAAGTTTATACTAATTTTGCTCAAAAAGATAAAAATTAAATTGAGGACTATACGAAATGATAAAAAACTTTTCAGATCCTTCCTGTATGTTACGAAGGAAGGTTATGATGGAAGTCCATGCAAAAAATCATCTGAAAATTTGATTCTACGAAACTTTTACAATTGCAAGTTTCGGTCAAAAAATCATAATATATTATACACATATTTATACTAGTTTTGCTCAAAAAATATAATTAAATCGAGGACTATACAAAACAATACAAACCTTTTTAGATCCTCCTATATGTTACGAGGGAAGGTTATGTTATGATGGAAGTCAATTCAAAAAATCATCTGATAATTTGATTCTACCAAACTTTTCCAATTGCAAGTTACGTTCAAAAAATCATAATTTATTATGCACATGTTTATACTAGTTTAGCTCAAAAACTATAATTAAATCGAGGACTGTACGAAACGATGCAAAACTTTTCAGGTCCTTCCTATATGTTACGAGGGAAGGTTATGATGGAAGTCCATGCAAAAAATCATCTGAAAATTTGATTCTACGAAACGTTTCCAATTGCTAGTTTCGGTCAAAAAATCATAATATATTATACACATATTTATACTAGTTTTGCTCAAAAAAATTAATTAAATCGAGGACTATACAAAACAATACAAACCTTTTTAGATCCTCCTATATGTTACGAGGGAAGGTTATGATATGATGGAAGTCAATTCAAAAAATCATCTGAAAATTTGAATCTACGAAACTTTTCCAATTGCAAGTTTCGGTCAAAAAATCATAATTTATTATGCACATGTTTATACTAGTTTAGCTCAAAAACTATAATTAAATCGAGGATTGTACGAAACGATGCAAAACTTTTCAGGTCCTTCCTATATGTTACGAGGGAAGGTTATGATGGAAGTCCATGCAAAAAATCATCTGAAAATTTGATTCTACGAAACGTTTCCAATTGCTAGTTTCGGTCAAAAAATCATAATATATTATACACATATTTATACTAGTTTTGCTCAAAAAAATTAATTAAATCGAGGACTATACAAAACAATACAAACCTTTTTAGATCCTCCTATATGTTACGAGGGAAGGTTATGATATGATGGAAGTCAATTCAAAAAATCATCTGAAAATTTGAATCTACGAAACTTTTCCAATTGCAAGTTTCGGTCAAAAAATCATAATATATTATACACATGTTTATACTAGTTTTGTTCAAATAATATAATTAAATCGACGACTATACAAAACAATACAAACCTTTTTAGATCCTCCTATATGTTACGAGGGAAGGTTATGATATGATGGAAGTCAATTCAAAAAATCATCTGAAAATTTGATTCTACCAAACTTTTCCAATTGCAAGTTTCGTTCAAAAAATCATAATATATTATTCACATGTTTATACTAGTTTAGCTCAATAACTATAATTAAATCGGGGACTGTTCGAAACGATGCGAAACTTTTCAGGTCCTTCCTATATGTTACGAGGGAAGGTTATGATGGAAGTCCATGCAAAAAATCATCTGAAAATTTGATTCTACGAAACTTTTCCAATTGCAAGTTTCGTTCAAAAAGTCACAATATATTATACACATGTTTATACTAGTTTAGCTCAAAAACTATAATTAAATCGAGGACTGTACGAAACGATACAAAACTTCTCAGATCCTTCCTATATGTTACGAGGGTAGGTTATGATGAAAGTCCATGCAAAAAATCATCTGAAAATTTGATTTTACGTAATTTTTCAAAATGCAAGTTTCGGTCAAAGAATTGTAATATATCATACACAAGTTTATACTAGTTTTGCTCAAAAAATAAAAATTAAATCGAGAACTATACAAAACGATACAAAACTTTTCAGATCCTTCCTATATGCTACGAGGAAAGGTAATGATGGAAGTCCATGCAAAAAATCATCTGAAAATTAGATTCTACGAAACTTTTCAAAATGCAAGTTCCGGTCAAAAAATCGTAATATCACATACACAAGTTTATACTAGTTTTGCTCAAAAAATAAAAATTAAATTGAGGACTATACGAAATGATAAAAAACTTTTCAGATCCTTCCTGAATGTTACGAAGGAAGGTTATGATGGAAGTCCATGCAAAAAATCATCTGAAAATTTGATTCTACGAAACTTTTCCAATTGCAAGTTTCGGTCAAAAAATCATAATATATTATACACATATTTATACTAGTTTTGCTCAAAAAATATAACTAAATCGAGGACTATACAAAACAATACAAACCTTTTTAGATCCTCCTATATGTTACGAGGGAAGGTTATGATATGATGGAAGTCAATTCAAAAAATCATCTGAAAATTTGATTCTACCAAACTTTTCCAATTGCAAGTTACGTTCAAAAAATCATAATTTATTATGCACATGTTATACTAGTTTAGCTCAAAAACTATAATTAAATCGAGGACTGTACGAAACGATGCAAAACTTTTCAGGTCCTTCCTATATGTTACGAGGGAAGGTTATGATGGAAGTCCATGCAAAAAATCATCTGAAAATTTGATTCTACGATACGTTTCCAATTGCTAGTTTCGGTCAAAAAATCATAATATATTATACACATATTTATACTAGTTTTGCTCAAAAAAATTAATTAAATCGAGGACTATACAAAACAATACAAACCTTTTTAGATCCTCCTATATGTTACGAGGGAAGGTTATGATATGATGGAAGTCAATTCAAAAAATCATCTGAAAATTTGAATCTACGAAACTTTTCCAATTGCAAGTTTCGGTCAAAAAATCATAATATATTATACACATGTTTATACTAGTTTTGTTCAAATAATATAATTAAATCGACGACTATACAAAACAATACAAACCTTTTTAGATCCTCCTATATGTTACGAGGGAAGGTTATGATATGATGGAAGTCAATTCAAAAAATCATCTGAAAATTTGATTCTACCAAACTTTTCCAATTGCAAGTTTCGTTCAAAAAATCATAATATATTATTCACATGTTTATACTAGTTTAGCTCAATAACTATAATTAAATCGGGGACTGTTCGAAACGATGCGAAACTTTTCAGGTCCTTCCTATATGTTACGAGGGAAGGTTATGATGGAAGTCCATGCAAAAAATCATCTGAAAATTTGATTCTACGAAACTTTTCCAATTGCAAGTTTCGTTCAAAAAGTCACAATATATTATACACATGTTTATACTAGTTTTGCTCAAAAGCTATAATTAAATCGAGGACTGTACGAAACGATACAAAACTTCTCAGATCCTTCCTATATGTTACGAGGGTAGGTTATGATGAAAGTCCATGCAAAAAATCATCTGAAAATTTGATTTTACGTAATTTTTCAAAATGCAAGTTTCGGTCAAAGAATTGTAATATATCATACACAAGTTTATACTAGTTTTGCTCAAAAAATAAAAATTAAATCGAGAACTATACAAAACGATACAAAACTTTTCAGATCCTTCCTATATGCTACGAGGAAAGGTAATGATGGAAGTCCATGCAAAAAATCATCTGAAAATTAGATTCTACGAAACTTTTCAAAATGCAAGTTCCGGTCAAAAAATCGTAATATCACATACACAAGTTTATACTAATTTTGCTCAAAAAGATAAAAATTAAATTGAGGACTATACGAAATGATAAAAAACTTTTCAGATCCTTCCTGTATGTTACGAAGGAAGGTTATGATGGAAGTCCATGCAAAAAATCATCTAAAAATTTGATTCTACGAAACTTTTACAATTGCAAGTTTCGGTCAAAAAATCATAATATATTATACACATATTTATACTAGTTTAGCTCAAAAAATATAATTAAATCGAGGACTATACAAAACAATACAAACCTTTTTAGATCCTCCTATATGTTACGAGGGAAGGTTATGTTATGATGGAAGTCAATTCAAAAAATCATCTGATAATTTGATTCTACCAAACTTTTCCAATTGCAAGTTACGTTCAAAAAATCATAATTTATTATGCACATGTTTATACTAGTTTAGCTCAAAAACTATAATTAAATCGAGGATTGTACGAAACGATGCAAAACTTTTCAGGTCCTTCCTATATGTTACGAGGGAAGTTTATGATGGAAGTCCATGCAAAAAATCATCTGAAAATTTGATTCTACGAAACGTTTCCAATTGCTAGTTTCGGTCAAAAAATCATAATATATTATACACATATCTATACTAGTTTTGCTCAAAAAAATTAATTAAATCGAGGACTATACAAAACAATACAAACCTTTTTAGATCCTCCTATATGTTACGAGCGAAGGTTATGATATGATGGAAGTCAATTCAAAAAATCATCTGAAAATTTGAATCTACGAAACTTTTCCAATTGTAAGTTTCGGTCAAAAAATCATAATATATTATACACATGTTTATACTAGTTTTGCTCAAATAATATAATTAAATCGAGGACTATACAAAACAATACAAACCTTTTTAGATCCTCCTATATGTTACGAGGGAAGGTTATGATATGATGGAAGTCAATTAAAAATCATCTGAAAATTTGATTCTACCAAACTTTTCCAATTGCAAGTTTCGTTCAAAAAATCATAATATATTATGCACATGTTTATACTAGTTTAGCTCAAAAACTATAATTAAATCGAGGACTGTACGAAACGATGCAAAACTTTTCAGGTCCTTCCTATATGTTACGAGGGAAGTTTATGATGGAAATCCATGCAAAAAATCATCTGAAAATTTGATTCTACGAAACTTTTCCAATTGCAAGTTTCGTTCAAAAAATCATAATATATTATACACATGTTTATACTAGTTTTGCTCAAAAACTATAAATTAAATCGAGGACTGTACGAAACGATACAAAACTTCTCAGATCCTTCCTATATGTTACGAGGGAAGGTTATGATGAAAGTCCATGCAAAAAATCATCTGAAAACTTGATTTTACGAAATTTTTCAAAATGCAAGTGTCGGTCAAAGTATTGTAATATATCATACACAAGTTTATACTAGTTTTGCTCAAAAAATAAAAATTAAATCGAGAACTATACAAAACGATACAAAATTTTTCAGATCCTTCATATATGCTACGAGGGAAGGTAATGATGGAAGTCCATGCAAAAAATCATCTGAAAATTAGATTCTACGAAACTTTTCAAAATGCAAGTTCCGGTCAAAAAATCGTAATATCACATACACAAGTTTATACTAGTTTTGCTCAAAAAATAAAAATTAAATTGAGGACTATACGAAATGATAAAAAACTTTTTAGATCCTTCCTGTATGTTGCGAAGGAAGGTTATGATGGAAGTCCATGCAAAAAATCATCTGAAAATTTGATTCTACGAAACTTTTACAATTGCAAGTTTCGGTAAAAAAATCATAATATATTATACACATATTTATACTAGTTTTGCTCAAAAAATATAATTAAATCGAGGACTATACAAAACAATACAAACCTTTTTAGATCCTCCTATATGTTACGAGGGAAGGTTATGTTATGATGGAAGTCAATTCAAAAAATCATCTGATAATTTGATTCTACCAAACTTTTCCAATTGCAAGTTACGTTCAAAAAATCATAATTTATTATGCACATGTTTATACTAGTTTAGCTCAAAAACTATAATTAAATCGAGGATTGTACGAAACGATGCAAAACTTTTCAGGTCCTTCCTATATGTTACGAGGGAAGGTTATGATGGAAGTCCATGCAAAAAATCATCTGAAAATTTGATTCTACGAAACGTTTCCAATTGCTAGTTTCGGACAAAAAATCATAATATATTATACACATATTTATACGAGTTTTGCTCAAAAAAATTAATTAAATCGAGGACTATATAAAACAATACAAACCTTTTTAGATCCTCCTATATGTTACGAGGGAAGGTTATGATATGATGGAAGTCAATTTAAAAAATCATCTGAAAATTTGAATCTACGAAACTTTTCCAATTGCAAGTTTCGGTCAAAAAATCATAATATATTATACACATGTTTATACTAGTTTTGCTCAAATAATATAATTAAATCGAGGACTATACAAAACAATACAAACCTTTTTAGATCCTCCTATATGTTACGAGGGAAGGTTATGATATGATGGAAGTCAATTAAAAATCATCTGAAAATTTGATTCTACCAAACTTTTCCAATTGCAAGTTTCGTTCGAAAAATCATAATATATTATGCACATGTTTATACTAGTTTAGCTCAAAAACTATAATTAAATCGAGGACTGTACGAAACGATGCAAAACTTTTCAGGTCCTTCCTATATGTTACGAGGGAAGGTTATGATGGAAGTCAATTCAAAAAATCATCTGAAAATTTGATTCTACCAAACTTTTCCAATTGCAAGTTTCGTTCAAAAAATCATAATATATTATACACATGTTTATACTAGTTTTGCTCAAAAACTATAATTAAATCGAGGACTGTACGAAACGATACAAAACTTCTCAGATCCTTCCTATATGTTACGAGGGAAGGTTATGATGAAAGTCCATGCAAAAAATCATCTGAAAACTTGATTTTACGAAATTTTTCAAAATGCTAGTTTCGGTCAAAGTATTGTAATATATCATACACAAGTTTATACTAGTTTTGCTCAAAAAATAAAAATTAAATCGAGAACTATACAAAACGATACAAAATTTTTCAGATCCTTCATATATGCTACGAGGGAAGGTAATAATGGAAGTCCATGCAAAAAATCATCTGAAAATTAGATTCTACGAAACTTTTCAAAATGCAAGTTCCGGTCAAAAAATCGTAATATCACATACACAAGTTTATATTAGTTTTGCTCAAAAAATAAAAATTAAATTGAGGACTATACGAAATGATAAAAAACTTTTCAGATCCTTCCTGTATGTTACGAAGGAAGGTTATGATGGAAGTCCATGCAAAAAATCATCTGAAAATTTGATTCTACGAAACTTTTACAATTGCAAGTTTCGGTAAAAAAATCATAATATATTATACACATATTTATACTAGTTTTGCTTAAAAAATATAATTAAATCGAGGACTATACAAAACAATACAAACCTTTTTAGATCCTCCTATATGTTACGAGGGAAGGTTATGTTATGATGGAAGTCAATTCAAAAAATCATCTGATAATTTGATTCTACCAAACTTTTCCAATTGCAAGTTACGTTCAAAAAATCATAATTTATTATGCACATGTTTATACTAGTTTAGCTCAAAAACTATAGTTAAATCGAGGATTGTACGAAACGATGCAAAACTTTTCAGGTCCTTCCTATATGTTACGAGGGAAGGTTATGATGGAAGTCCATGCAAAAAATCATCCGAAAATTTGATTCTACGAAACGTTTCCAATTGCTAGTTTCGGACAAAAAATCATAATATATTATACACATATTTATACTAGTTTTGCTCAAAAAAATTAATTAAATCGAGGACTATATAAAACAATACAAACCTTTTTAGATCCTCCTATATGTTACGAGGGAAGGTTATGATATGATGGAAGTCAATTTAAAAAATCATCTGAAAATTTGATTCTACCAAACTTTTCCAATTGCAAGTTTCGTTCAAAAAATCATAATATATTATACACATGTTTATACTAGTTTTGCTCAAAAACTATAATTAAATCGAGGACTGTACGAAACGATACAAAACTTCTCAGATCCTTCCTATATGTTACGAGGGAAGGTTATGATGAAAGTCCATGCAAAAAATCATCTGAAAACTTGATTTTACGAAATTTTTCAAAATGCTAGTTTCGGTCAAAGTATTGTAATATATCATACACAAGTTTATACTAGTTTTGCTCAAAAAATAAAAATTAAATCGAGAACTATACAAAACGATACAAAATTTTTCAGATCCTTCATATATGCTACGAGGGAAGGTAATGATGGAAGTCCATGCAAAAAATCATCTGAAAATTAGATTCTACGAAACTTTTCAAAATGCAAGTTCCGGTCAAAAAATCGTAATATCACATACACAAGTTTATATTAGTTTAGCTCAAAAAATAAAAATTAAATTGAGGACTATACGAAATGATAAAAAACTTTTCAGATCCTTCCTGTATGTTACGAAGGAAGGTTATGATGGAAGTCCATGCAAAAAATCATCTGAAAATTTGATTCTACGAAACTTTTACAATTGCAAGTTTCGGTAAAAAAATCATAATATATTATACACATATTTATACTAGTTTTGCTCAAAAAATATAATTAAATCGAGGACTATACAAAACAATACAAACCTTTTTAGATCCTCCTATATGTTACGAGGGAAGGTTATGTTATGATGGAAGTCAATTCAAAAAATCATCTGATAATTTGATTCTACCAAACTTTTCCAATTGCAAGTTACGTTCAAAAAATCATAATTTATTATGCACATGTTTATACTAGTTTAGCTCAAAAACTATAATTAAATCGAGGATTGTACGAAACGATGCAAAACTTTTCAGGTCCTTCCTATATGTTACGAGGGAAGGTTATGATGGAAGTCCATGCAAAAAATCATCTGAAAATTTGATTCTACGAAACGTTTCCAATTGCTAGTTTCGGACAAAAAATCATAATATATTATACACATATTTATACTAGTTTTGCTCAAAAAAATTAATTAAATCGAGGACTATACAAAACAATACAAACCTTTTTAGATCCTCCTATATGTTACGAGGGAAGGTTATGATATGATGGAAGTCAATTCAAAAAATCATCTGATAATTTGATTCTACCAAACTTTTCCAATTGCAAGTTACGTTCAAAAAATCATAATTTATTATGCACATGTTTATACCAATTTAGCTCAAAAACTATAATTAAATCGAGGACTGTACGAAACGATGCAAAACATTTCAGGTCCTTCCTATATGTTACGAGGGAAGGTTATGATGGAAGTCCATGCAAAAAATCATCTGAAAATTTGATTCTACGAAACGTTTCCAATTGCTAGTTTCGGTCAAAAAATCATAATATATTATACACATATTTATACTAGTTTTGCTCAAAAAAATTAATTAAATCGAGGACTATACAAAACAATACAAACCTTTTTAGATCCCCCTATATGTTACGAGGGAAGGTTATGATATGATGGAAGTCAATTCAAAAAATCATCTGAAAATTTGAATCTACAAAACTTTTCCAATTGCAAGTTTCGGTCAAAAAATCATAATATATTATACACATGTTTATACTAGTTTTGCTCAAATAATATAATTAAATCGAGGACTATACAAAACAATACAAACCTTTTTAGATCCTCCTATATGTTACGAGGGAAGGTTATGATATGATGGAAGTCAATTCAAAAAATCATCTGAAAATTTGATTCTACGAAACTTTTCCAATTGCAAGTTTCGTTCAAAAAATCATAATATATTATACACATGTTTTTACTAGTTTTGCTCAAAAACTATAATTAAATCGAGGACTGTACGAAACGATACAAAACATCTCAGATCCTTCCTATATGTTACGAGGGAAGGTTATGATGAAAGTCCATGCAAAAAATCATCTGAAAACTTGATTTTACGAAATTTTTCAAAATGCTAGTTTCGGTCAAAGTATTGTAATATATCATACACAAGTTTATACTAGTTTTGCTCAAAAAATAAAAATTAAATCGAGAACTATACAAAACGATACAAAATTTTTCAGATCCTTCATATATGCTACGAGGGAAGGTAATAATGGAAGTCCATGCAAAAAATCATCTGAAAATTAGATTCTACGAAACTTTTCAAAATGCAAGTTCCGGTCAAAAAATCGTAATATCACATACACAATTTAATATTAGTTTTGCTCAAAAAATAAAAATTAAATTGAGGACTATACGAAATGATAAAAAACTTTTCAGATCCTTCCTGTATGTTACGAAGGAAGGTTATGATGGAAGTCCATGCAAAAAATCATCTGAAAATTTGATTCTACGAAACTTTTACAATTGCAAGTTTCGGTAAAAAAATCATAATATATTATACACATATTTATACTAGTTTTGCTCAAAAAATATAATTAAATCGAGGACTATACAAAACAATACAAACCTTTTTAGATCCTCCTATATGTTACGAGGGAAGGTTATGTTATGATGGAAGTCAATTCAAAAAATCATCTCATAATTTGATTCTACCAAACTTTTCCAATTGCAAGTTACGTTCAAAAAATCATAATTTATTATGCACATGTTTATACTAGTTTAGCTCAAAAACTATAATTAAATCGAGGATTGTACGAAACGATGCAAAACTTTTCAGGTCCTTCCTATATGTTACGAGGGAAGGTTATGATGGAAGTCCATGCAAAAAATCATCTGAAAATTTGATTCTACGAAACGTTTCCAATTGCTAGTTTCGGACAAAAAATCATAATATATTATACACATATTTATACTAGTTTTGCTCAAAAAAATTAATTAAATCGAGGACTATACAAAACAATACAAACCTTTTTAGATCCTCCTATATGTTACGAGGGAAGGTTATGATATGATGGAAGTCAATTCAAAAAATCATCTGATAATTTGATTCTACCAAACTTTTCCAATTGCAAGTTACGTTCAAAAAATCATAATTTATTATGCACATGTTTATACCAATTTATCTCAAAAACTATAATTAAATCGAGGACTGTACGAAACGATGCAAAACATTTCAGGTCCTTCCTATATGTTACGAGGGAAGGTTATAATGGAAGTCCATGCAAAAAATCATCTGAAAATTTGATTCTACGAAACGTTTCCAATTGCTAGTTTCGGTCAAAAAATCATAATATATTATACACATATTTATACTAGTTTTGCTCAAAAAAATTAATTAAATCGAGGACTATACAAAACAATACAAACCTTTTTAGATCCCCCTATATGTTACGAGGGAAGGTTATGATATGATGGAAGTCAATTCAAAAAATCATCTGAAAATTTGAATCTACAAAACTTTTCCATTTGCAAGTTTCGGTCAAAAAATCATAATATATTATACACATGTTTATACTAGTTTTGCTCAAATAATATAATTAAATCGAGGACTATACAAAACAATACAAACCTTTTTAGATCCTCCTATATGTTACGAGGGAAGGTTATGATATGATGGAAGTCAATTCAAAAAAACATCTGAAAATTTGATTCTACCAAACTTTTCCAATTGCAAGTTTCGTTCAAAAAATCATAATATATTATACACATGTTTATACTAGTTTTGCTCAAAAACGATAATTAAATCGAGGACTGTACGAAACGATACAAAACTTCTCAGATCCTTCCTATATGTTACGAGGGAAGGTTATGATGAAAGTCCATGCAAAAAATCATCTGAAAACTTGATTTTACGAAATTTTTCAAAATGCTAGTTTCGGTCAAAGTATTGTAATATATCATACACAAGTTTATACTAGTTTTGCTCAAAAAATAAAAATTAAATCGAGAACTATACAAAACGATACAAAATTTTTCAAATCCTTCATATATGCTACGAGGGAAGGTAATAATGGAAGTCCATGCAAAAAATCATCTGAAAATTAGATTCTACGAAACTTTTCAAAATGCAAGTTCCGGTCAAAAAATCGTAATATCACATACACAAGTTTATATTAGTTTTGCTCAAAAAATAAAAATTAAATTGAGGACTATACGAAATGATAAAAAACTTTTCAGATCCTTCCTGTATGTTACGAAGGAAGGTTATGATGGAAGTCCATGCAAAAAATCATCTGAAAATTTGATTCTACGAAACTTTTACAATTGCAAGTTTCGGTCAAAAAATCATAATATATTATACACATATTTATACTAGTTTTGCTCAAAAAATATAATTAAATCGAGGACTATACAAAACAATACAAACCTTTTTAGATCCTCCTATATGTTACGAGGGAAGGTTATGTTATGATGGAAGTCAATTCAAAAAATCATCTGATAATTTGATTCTACCAAACTTTTCCAATTGCAAGTTACGTTCAAAAAATCATAATTTATTATGCACATGTTTATACTAGTTTAGCTCAAAAACTATAATTAAATCGAGGATTGTACGAAACGATGCAAAACTTTTCAGGTCCTTCCTATATGTTACGAGGGAAGGTTATGATGGAAGTCCATGCAAAAAATCATCTGAAAATTTGATTCTACGAAACGTTTCCAATTGCTAGTTTCGGACAAAAAATCATAATATATTATACACATATTTATACTAGTTTTGCTCAAAAAAATTAATTAAATCGAGGACTATATAAAACAATACAAACCTTTTTAGATCCTCCTATATGTTACGAGGGAAGGTTATGATATGATGGAAGTCAATTTAAAAAATCATCTGAAAATTTGAATCTACGAAACTTTTCCAATTGCAAGTATCGGTCAAAAAATCATAATATATTATACACATGTTTATACTAGTTTTGCTCAAATAATATAATTAAATCGAGGACTATACAAAACAATACAAACCTTTTTAGATCCTCCTATATGTTACGAGGGAAGGTTATGATATGATGGAAGTCAATTCAAAAAAACATCTGAAAATATGATTCTACCAAACTTTTCCAATTGCAAGTTTCGTTCAAAAAATCATAATATATTATACACATGTTTATACTAGTTTTGCTCAAAAACTATAATTAAATCGAGGACTGTACGAAACGATACAAAACTTCTCAGATCCTTCCTATATGTTACGAGGGAAGGTTATGATGAAAGTCCATGCAAAAAATCATCTGAAAACTTGATTTTACGAAATTTTTCAAAATGCTAGTTTCGGTCAAAGTATTGTAATATATCATACACAAGTTTATACTAGTTTTGCTCAAAAAATAAAATTTAAATCGAGAACTATACAAAACGATACAAAATTTTTCAGATCCTTCATATATGCTACGAGGGAAGGTAATGATGGAAGTCCATGCAAAAAATCATCTGAAAATTAGATTCTACGAAACTTTTCAAAATGCAAGTTCCGGTCAAAAAATCGTAATATCACATACACAAGTTTATATTAGTTTTGCTCAAAAAATAAAAATTAAATTGAGGACTATACGAAATGATAAAAAACTTTTCAGATCCTTCCTGTATGTTACGAAGGAAGGTTATGATGGAAGTCCATGCAAAAAATCATCTGAAAATTTGATTCTACGAAACTTTTACAATTGCAAGTTTCGGTAAAAAAATCATAATATATTATACACATATTTATACTAGTTTTGCTCAAAAAATATAATTAAATCGAGGACTATACAAAACAATACAAACCTTTTTAGATCCTCCTATATGTTACGAGGGAAGGTTATGTTATGATGGAAGTCAATTCAAAAAATCATCTGATAATTTGATTCTACCAAACTTTTCCAATTGCAAGTTACGTTCAAAAAATCATAATTTATTATGCACATGTTTATACTAGTTTAGCTCAAAAACTATAATTAAATCGAGGATTGTACGAAACGATGCAAAACTTTTCAGGTCCTTCCTATATGTTACGAGGGAAGGTTATGATGGAAGTCCATGCAAAAAATCATCTGAAAATTTGATTCTACGAAACGTTTCCAATTGCTAGTTTCGGACAAAAAATCATAATATATTATACACATATTTATACTAGTTTTGCTCAAAAAAATTAATTAAATCGAGGACTATATAAAACAATACAAACCTTTTTAGATCCTCCTATATGTTACGAGGGAAGGTTATGATATGATGGAAGTCAATTTAAAAAATCATCTGAAAATTTGAATCTACGAAACTTTTCCAATTGCAAGTATCGGTCAAAAAATCATAATATATTATACACATGTTTATACTAGTTTTGCTCAAATAATATAATTAAATCGAGGACTATACAAAACAATACAAACCTTTTTAGATCCTCCTATATGTTACGAGGGAAGGTTATGATATGATGGAAGTCAATTCAAAAAAACATCTGAAAATTTGATTCTACCAAACTTTTCCAATTGCAAGTTTCGTTCAAAAAATCATAATATATTATACACATGTTTATACTAGTTTTGCTCAAAAACTATAATTAAATCGAGGACTGTACGAAACGATACAAAACTTCTCAGATCCTTCCTATATGTTACGAGGGAAGGTTATGATGAAAGTCCATGCAAAAAATCATCTGAAAACTTGATTTTACGAAATTTTTCAAAATGCTAGTTTCGGTCAAAGTATTGTAATATATCATACACAAGTTTATACTAGTTTTGCTCAAAAAATAAAAATTAAATCGAGAACTATACAAAACGATACAAAATTTTTCAAATCCTTCATATATGCTACGAGGGAAGGTAATAATGGAAGTCCATGCAAAAAATCATCTGAAAATTAGATTCTACGAAACTTTTCAAAATGCAAGTTCCGGTCAAAAAATCGTAATATCACATACACAAGTTTATATTAGTTTTGCTCAAAAAATAAAAATTAAATTGAGGACTATACGAAATGATAAAAAACTTTTCAGATCCTTCCTGTATGTTACGAAGGAAGGTTATGATGGAAGTCCATGCAAAAAATCATCTGAAAATTTGATTCTACGAAACTTTTACAATTGCAAGTTTCGGTCAAAAAATCATAATATATTATACACATATTTATACTAGTTTTGCTCAAAAAATATAATTAAATCGAGGACTATACAAAACAATACAAACCTTTTTAGATCCTCCTATATGTTACGAGGGAAGGTTATGTTATGATGGAAGTCAATTCAAAAAATCATCTGATAATTTGATTCTACCAAACTTTTCCAATTGCAAGTTACGTTCAAAAAATCATAATTTATTATGCACATGTTTATACTAGTTTAGCTCAAAAACTATAATTAAATCGAGGATTGTACGAAACGATGCAAAACTTTTCAGGTCCTTCCTATATGTTACGAGGGAAGGTTATGATGGAAGTCCATGCAAAAAATCATCTGAAAATTTGATTCTACGAAACGTTTCCAATTGCTAGTTTCGGACAAAAAATCATAATATATTATACACATATTTATACTAGTTTTGCTCAAAAAAATTAATTAAATCGAGGACTATATAAAACAATACAAACCTTTTTAGATCCTCCTATATGTTACGAGGGAAGGTTATGATATGATGGAAGTCAATTTAAAAAATCATCTGAAAATTTGAATCTACGAAACTTTTCCAATTGCAAGTATCGGTCAAAAAATCATAATATATTATACACATGTTTATACTAGTTTTGCTCAAATAATATAATTAAATCGAGGACTATACAAAACAATACAAACCTTTTTAGATCCTCCTATATGTTACGAGGGAAGGTTATGATATGATGGAAGTCAATTCAAAAAAACATCTGAAAATATGATTCTACCAAACTTTTCCAATTGCAAGTTTCGTTCAAAAAATCATAATATATTATACACATGTTTATACTAGTTTTGCTCAAAAACTATAATTAAATCGAGGACTGTACGAAACGATACAAAACTTCTCAGATCCTTCCTATATGTTACGAGGGAAGGTTATGATGAAAGTCCATGCAAAAAATCATCTGAAAACTTGATTTTACGAAATTTTTCAAAATGCTAGTTTCGGTCAAAGTATTGTAATATATCATACACAAGTTTATACTAGTTTTGCTCAAAAAATAAAATTTAAATCGAGAACTATACAAAACGATACAAAATTTTTCAGATCCTTCATATATGCTACGAGGGAAGGTAATGATGGAAGTCCATGCAAAAAATCATCTGAAAATTAGATTCTACGAAACTTTTCAAAATGCAAGTTCCGGTCAAAAAATCGTAATATCACATACACAAGTTTATATTAGTTTTGCTCAAAAAATAAAAATTAAATTGAGGACTATACGAAATGATAAAAAACTTTTCAGATCCTTCCTGTATGTTACGAAGGAAGGTTATGATGGAAGTCCATGCAAAAAATCATCTGAAAATTTGATTCTACGAAACTTTTACAATTGCAAGTTTCGGTAAAAAAATCATAATATATTATACACATATTTATACTAGTTTTGCTCAAAAAATATAATTAAATCGAGGACTATACAAAACAATACAAACCTTTTTAGATCCTCCTATATGTTACGAGGGAAGGTTATGTTATGATGGAAGTCAATTCAAAAAATCATCTGATAATTTGATTCTACCAAACTTTTCCAATTGCAAGTTACGTTCAAAAAATCATAATTTATTATGCACATGTTTATACTAGTTTAGCTCAAAAACTATAATTAAATCGAGGATTGTACGAAACGATGCAAAACTTTTCAGGTCCTTCCTATATGTTACGAGGGAAGGTTATGATGGAAGTCCATGCAAAAAATCATCTGAAAATTTGATTCTACGAAACGTTTCCAATTGCTAGTTTCGGACAAAAAATCATAATATATTATACACATATTTATACTAGTTTTGCTCAAAAAAATTAATTAAATCGAGGACTATATAAAACAATACAAACCTTTTTAGATCCTCCTATATGTTACGAGGGAAGGTTATGATATGATGGAAGTCAATTTAAAAAATCATCTGAAAATTTGAATCTACGAAACTTTTCCAATTGCAAGTATCGGTCAAAAAATCATAATATATTATACACATGTTTATACTAGTTTTGCTCAAATAATATAATTAAATCGAGGACTATACAAAACAATACAAACCTTTTTAGATCCTCCTATATGTTACGAGGGAAGGTTATGATATGATGGAAGTCAATTCAAAAAAACATCTGAAAATTTGATTCTACCAAACTTTTCCAATTGCAAGTTTCGTTCAAAAAATCATAATATATTATACACATGTTTATACTAGTTTTGCTCAAAAACTATAATTAAATCGAGGACTGTACGAAACGATACAAAACTTCTCAGATCCTTCCTATATGTTACGAGGGAAGGTTATGATGAAAGTCCATGCAAAAAATCATCTGAAAACTTGATTTTACGAAATTTTTCAAAATGCTAGTTTCGGTCAAAGTATTGTAATATATCATACACAAGTTTATACTAGTTTTGCTCAAAAAATAAAATTTAAATCGAGAACTATACAAAACGATACAAAATTTTTCAGATCCTTCATATATGCTACGAGGGAAGGTAATGATGGAAGTCCATGCAAAAAATCATCTGAAAATTAGATTCTACGAAACTTTTCAAAATGCAAGTTCCGGTCAAAAAATCGTAATATCACATACACAAGTTTATATTAGTTTTGCTCAAAAAATAAAAATTAAATTGAGGACTATACGAAATGATAAAAAACTTTTCAGATCCTTCCTGTATGTTACGAAGGAAGGTTATGATGGAAGTCCATGCAAAAAATCATCTGAAAATTTGATTCTACGAAACTTTTACAATTGCAAGTTTCGGTAAAAAAATCATAATATATTATACACATATTTATACTAGTTTTGCTCAAAAAATATAATTAAATCGAGGACTATACAAAACAATACAAACCTTTTTAGATCCTCCTATATGTTACGAGGGAAGGTTATGTTATGATGGAAGTCAATTCAAAAAATCATCTGATAATTTGATTCTACCAAACTTTTCCAATTGCAAGTTACGTTCAAAAAATCATAATTTATTATGCACATGTTTATACTAGTTTAGCTCAAAAACTATAATTAAATCGAGGATTGTACGAAACGATGCAAAACTTTTCAGGTCCTTCCTATATGTTACGAGGGAAGGTTATGATGGAAGTCCATGCAAAAAATCATCTGAAAATTTGATTCTACGAAACGTTTCCAATTGCTAGTTTCGGACAAAAAATCATAATATATTATACACATATTTATACTAGTTTTGCTCAAAAAAATTAATTAAATCGAGGACTATATAAAACAATACAAACCTTTTTAGATCCTCCTATATGTTACGAGGGAAGGTTATGATATGATGGAAGTCAATTTAAAAAATCATCTGAAAATTTGAATCTACGAAACTTTTCCAATTGCATGTTTCGGTCAAAAAAACATAATATATTATACACATGTTTATACTAGTTTTGCTCAAATAATATAATTAAATCGAGGACTATACAAAACAATACAAACCTTTTTAGATCCTCCTATATGTTACGAGGGAAGGTTATGATATGATGGAAGTCAATTCAAAAAATCATCTGAAAATTTGATTCTACCAAACTTTTCCAATTGCAAGTTTCGTTCAAAAAATCATAATATATTATACACATGTTTATACTAGTTTTGCTCAAAAACTATAATTAAATCGAGGACTGTACGAAACGATACAAAACTTCTCAGATCCTTCCTATATGTTACGAGGGAAGGTTATGATGAAAGTCCATGCAAAAAATCATCTGAAAACTTGATTTTACGAAAATTTTCAAAATGCTAGTTTCGGTCAAAGTATTGTAATATATCATACACAAGTTTATACTAGTTTTGCTCAAAAAATAAAAATTAAATCGAGAACTATACAAAACGATACAAAATTTTTCAGATCCTTCATATATGCTACGAGGGAAGGTAATGATGGAAGTCCATGCAAAAAATCATCTGAAAATTTGATTCTACGAAACTTTTCCAATCGCAAGTTTTTGTCAAAAAATCATAATATATTATACACATATATATACTAGTTTTGCTCAAAAAATATAATTAAATCGAGGACTATACAAAACAATACAAACCTTTTTAGATCCTCCTATATGTTACGAGGGAAGGTTATGATATGATGGAAGTCAATTCAAAAAATCATCTGAAAATTTGATTCTACCAAACTTTTCCAATTGCAAGTTTCGTTCAAAAAATCATAATTTATTATGCACATGTTTATACTAGTTTAGCTCAAAAACTATAATTAAATCGAGGACTGTACGAAACGTTGCAAAACTTTTCAGGTCCTTCCTATATGTTACGAGGGAAGGTTATGATGGAAGTCCATGCAAAAAATCATCTGAAAATTTGATTCTACGAAACGTTTCCAATTGCTAGTTTCGGTTAAAAAATCATAATATAATATACACATATTTATACTAGTTTTGCTCAAAAAAAATAATTAAATCGAGGACTATACAAAACAATACAAACCTTTTTAGATCCTCCTATATGTTACGAGGGAAGGTTATGATATGATGGAAGTCAATTCAAAAAATCATCTGAAAATTTGATTCTACCAAACTTTTCCAATTGCAAGTTTCGTTCAAAAAATCATAATATATTATGCACATGTTTATACTAGTTTAGCTCAAAAACTATAATTAAATCGAGGACAGTAAGAAACGATGCAAAACTTTTCAGGTCCTTCCTATATGTTACGAGGGAAGTTTATGATGGAAGTCCTTGCAAAAAATCATCTGAAAATTTGATTCTACGAAACTTTTCCAATTGCATGTTACGGTCAAAAAATCATAATATATTATACACATGTTTATACTAGTTTTGCTCAAATAATATAATTAAATCGAGGACTATACAAAACAATACAAACCTTTTTAGATCCTCCTATATGTTACGAGGGAAGGTTATGATATGATGGAAGTCAATTCAAAAAATCATCTGAAAATTTGATTCTACCAAACTTTTCCAATTGCAAGTTTCGTTCAAAAAATCATAATATATTATGCACATGTTTATACTAGTTTAGCTCAAAAACTATAATTAAATCGAGGACAGTAAGAAACGATGCAAAACTTTTTAGGTCCTTCCTATATGTTACGAGGGAAGTTTATGATGGAAGTCCTTGCAAAAAATCATCTGAAAATTTGATTCTATGAAACTTTTCCAATTGCAACTTTCGTTCAAAAAATCATAATATATTATACACATGTTTATACTATTTTTGCTCAAAAACTATAATTAAATCGAGGACTGTACGAAACGATACAAAACTTCTCAGATCCTTCCTATATGTTACGAGGGAAGGTTATGATGAAAGTCCATGCAAAAAAATCATCTGAAAATTTGATTTTACGAAATTTTTCAAAATGCAAGTTTCGGTCAAAGAATTGTAATATATCATACACAAGTTTATACTAGTTTTGTTCAAAAAATAAAAATTAAATCGAGAACTATACAAAACGAAACAAAACTTCTCAGATCCTTCCTATATGCTACGAGGGAAGGTAATGATGGAAGTCCATGCAAAAAATCATCTGAAAATTAGATTCTACGAAACTTTTCAAAATGCAAGTTCCGGTCAAAAAATCGTAATATCACATACACAAGTTTATACTAGTTTTGCTCAAAATATAAAAATTAAATTGAGGACTATACGAAATGATAAAAAAATTTTTAGATCCTTCCTGTATGTTACGAAGGAAGGTTATGATGGAAGTCCATGCAAAAAATCATCTGAAAATTTGATTCTACGAAACTTTTCCAATTGCAAGTTTCGGTCAAAAAATCATAATATATTATACACATATTTATCCTAGTTTTGCTCAAAAAATATAATTAAATCAAGGACTATACAAAACAATACAAACCTTTTTAGATCCTCCTATATGTTACGAGGGAAGGTTATGATATGATGGAAGTCAATTCAAAAAATCATCTGAAAATTTGATTCTACCAAACTTTTCCAATTGCAAGTTTCGTTCAAAAAATCATAATATATTATGCACATATTTATACTAGTTTAGCTCAAAAACTATAATTAAATCGAGGACTGTAAGAAACGATGCAAAACTTTTCAGGTCCTTCCTATATGTTACGAGGGAAGTTTATGATGGAAGTCCATGCAAAAAATCATCTGAAAATTTGATTCTACGAAACTTTTCCAATTGCAAGTTTCGTTCAAAAAATCATAATATATTATACATATGTTTATACTAGTTTTTCTCAAAAACTATAATTAAATCGAGGACTGTACGAAACGATACAAAACTTCTCAGATCCTTCCTATATGTTACGAGGGAAGGTTATGATGAAAGTCCATGCAAAAAATCATCTGAAAATTTGGTTTTACGAAATTTTTCAAAATGCAAATTTCGGTCATAGAATTGTAATATATCATACACAAGTTTATACTAGTTTTGCTCAAAAAATAAAAATTAAATCGAAAACTATACAAAACGATACAAAACGTTTCAGATCCTTCCTATATGCTACGAGGGAAGGTAATGATGGAAGTCCATGCAAAAAATCATCTGAAAAATAGATTTTACGAAACTTTTCAAAATGCAAGTTCCGGTCAAAAAATCATAATATCACATACACAAGTTTATACTAGTTTTGCTCAAAAAATAAAAATTAAATTGAGGACTATACGAAATGATAAAAAACTTTTCAGATCCTTCCTGTATGTTACGAAGGAAGGTTATGATGGAAGTCCATGCAAAATATCATCTGAAAATTTGATTCTACGAAACTTTTCCAATTGAAAGTTTCGGTCAAAAAATCATAATATATTATACACATATTTATACTAGTTTTGCTCAAAATATATAATTAAATCGAGGACTATACAAAACAATACAAACCTTTTTAGATCCTCCTATATGTTACGAGGGAAGGTTATGATATGATGGAAGTCAATTAAAAAAATCATCTGAAAATTTGATTCTACCAAACTTTTATAATTGCAAGTTTCGTTCAAAAAATCATAATTTATTATGCACATGTTTATACTAGTTTAGCTCAAAAACTATAATTAAATCGAGGACTGTACGAAATGATGCAAAACTTTTCAGGTCCTTCCTATATGTTACGAGGGAAGGTTATGATGGAAGTCCATGCAAAAAATCATCTGAAATTTTGATCCTACGAAACTTTTAAAAATGCAAGTTTCGGTCAAAAAATCATAATATATCATACAGGAGTTTATACTAGTTTTGCTCAAAAAATAAAAATTAAATTGAGGACTATACGAAACGATACAAAACTTTTCAAATCCTTCCTATATGTTATGAAGGAAGGTTATGATGGAAGTCCATGCAAAAAATCATCTGAAAATTTGATTCTACGAAACTTTTCCAATTGCAAGTTTCGTTCAAAAAATTATAATATATTATGCACATTGAAATTCTGTGATCAGGTACGAGATGTCGAATGAGATGTTTAAACACTTGAAGACTTAACTAAAACTTAAAGTGCAGGAAAATTAAACAACACAGGAATTTGTTAACCCAGTTCAGTGTATAACCACACTTACATTTGGAGGCTACCAAGCCAGGAAGGAAATCCAATATAAGTAATATTAATTCTAGACTTAAACCACCCAGTTTAATCTTTCACTTAATATCTACCCAATGCAATTTCTACCTAAGACACAACTTAGATATGAGTACCAACTCACTCCCCCTCAATCACACAGTGATATGTTTTACAAGTTTAATAAAATTGAAGTCATACTTCAAACAAAACAGCTTGATCTTACTTCACAGTTTCAATCAAGACACAAATACACTTTTGCTTAAAAGCTCATAAAGTGGTACAATCAAAACAACCTGCTATTAACACAAAACACCCTATTTGGTCTTCTTAATTTCGTACTCTATTCTGAGAGTTTATGTTGCTTAAATAGGTGTTTGGATTTTGGGCTTTCTGTAGGTTTATCCAATCCTGATATGCATGCAATCATCACCATGAATTAGGGTTTGTTACTTCCTAGATTCTAGGTGATTCAGTTCTTCTGATTATGCTGAAGTCACATAACAAAACTCCCTACAGATGCGCCTTATTCTGTTTCATTCATCCATAATTAATTCCAGATAACTTCCCTTAATTTACTCAGTTCTGTTAGTCATTAATTAATTCTGGTACCAGGTTTGAGATGTCACAACATCTGGTGTGACATCCTGAAAACTGAACTTACTTCATTTACTTATACAATGTCACAACATCTGGTGTGACATCCTGTAAACTGAACTTATTTCATTAACTGATACAATGTCCCAACATTTGATGTGACATCCTGAATTAAGTTCATTTACTTATACTCTGTTTGATAATGTCCCAACATCTGATGTGACATCCTGAACTAAATTCAACACTTCTTGTTGGTCAAAAATTCTGCCAATTCTAAACATCTACAAACTCCCCCTTTGGCTAATTTTTGGCTAACATACTTTTTCTGGTTATTAGAGTGCAGTAGAGTTTCTTTTATCAGAGTACAGCAGTTCTTTTCTGTTGAGTCATGTGTGAGTTTACTCCCCCTCAAACATACATGTGTTCAGTCTTGTTGCAACAGAAATTTTTCATTAAAATCACAGCTTTAGTTCAGAAGCAAACAAAAGTTTTTCACTAATCAGTAATTAGCATCATACATTGTTGTTGTTGTTCAGTTCTCCCCCTTGTTAGACATAAATTGGGGCCAAAGTTACTAATTCAAAATTACAATGCAGAAGCAGACATTACATATTCCTCACATACAAGTTTCACTCAGACTCTTCATATTCAGTGTCTTCCTCTTCCTCAGTCTCTTCATCAGAAGCAGCAGCTTTCTGAGCATTCTCTTCAATCTCCAACCTTTGGATAATCTCCTCAAGCTTCTGCTTCCTAGCATCCATCTCTTTGCATGTATTCTTCAGTTCAGCAATCAAGGCAGCTTTGGAGATTGGAGTCTTTGTCTTTGAAGATCCAGCAGATGTCCCAGAGGGAGCCTCAACATCAGCTGCATGATGACTCAAGAACAGCTTGTAGTGGAAGGCCAGAGGGCTTTGTCTTTTGCAAATTGAGTCCTTCTCAGTGAGGATACCTGGATACTGACTCAGCATTATTCCACACAGCAAGGAAGGGAAGGCAATTGGCAGCTTTGTTGCAGATGATCCAACATGCTTCAAAGTCTGATCAAAGATATAAGCCCCAAAATCCAGCTTTGTTTGGGTGCCCACAGCATATATAAACCTGCCCAATCCAGTTGCTATTGAGGAGGTGTGGTTGGTAGGAACCCAGTTTGTAGTGCCAATCCTATGCAGCATTGCATACTTTCTTGTCAGCAAACTCACAGACAGTTTTCCTTTAACTGGCCAAGTCTTTACCTGATTTGCAGTGATGACTTTGCAAACCTGGTTATCTGTCTTTCCTAACTCATTAGGTCCATCAGACTCTCTTCCTAGATAGTGATTGATAACCCTAGGAGAGAATTCCACACATCTCCCTCTTACATATACTTTTCTGAAGTCAGCAGACTTACCATCAGCACAGTCTTCTTGGAGGTTGACAATGAATTCCTTGACTAGCAGCTCATAGCAAGGAGAGAAGTTGGACACTATTTTGAACAAGCCAGCAGAAGAGATGAGATCAATTACCTCTGTGCACTCAAGTGCATTACTGCTCAGCTCTCTTTCAAGTGCTACCCTTCTTTGATATACAAACTTCCATTTGTTCACACTTGACACATGATGGAAAGAGATGTTGTCCAGAGGAGCTTCTGGAACAGCAGCTGAGGACCTTGAGGGTGCTGGTTTCTTCTTTGGTGGGGATGTTGGGACATCCTCTTCAACGTCTGAATCTGGAGGGGTGACAGCTTTCCTCTTCTGTGTATTCCCCTTGCTCCATTGTTTTGTAGGTCCAAAAACAACTTTAGCTTTGTCCTTCTTTGGTGTAGATTGCTTCTTCTCAAGAGTTGCATGTCCTGCATTCTTCTTTTCCTTCCTAGTCCTAAGCCTTTTTGGCTATGCTAGGGTTTACAGAAGCAATGATTTCTATATCAGAATCATGCTCTATGTTTATAACAGGAGGAGGTTGAGCAGTCTCCTCTTCAGCAGGTGGATCAACAGAAGCTTGATCTTCAGTGGAGCCCTTGTGCTGGTCCTCAGATGTTTCATCATCACTATCAGTGGAGGCCTTTTGCTGGTCCTCAGATGTTTCATCAGCATCATTTGAGGAGGCCTTTGGCTGGTCCTCAGATGTTTCAACATCTATTGGGACATCCTGTTGAGCAGGAGTGTCCTTTTCAGCCTGATTTTGTTGTTCTTCTCGTGGAGCTGGCATGGTGTTCAGAGGGATAGAAATGCCACTCACAACTCTTTGCTCAGATAAGATCCTGTTCACCAGTTCCTTTATAGAATCATCAACATATTCTGAAGCTTTTGGAGTGGTGTTTGATGATGAAGGCATGCCTTTGGCCTTGCTGAAAACAGGTTCCTTTTCCCTTCTTACAGTAGGAGTTCTTGGCTTTTGAGCAAGAGGAACACTTCCTCTGATTTCGTCCATTGGAGTTGAATCCATGGGTACCACAAAGATGGGGGTTGCATGCACCACATCTTCCTTGTTGAGGATTTCTTCAGAGATGTTAGGGTTTTGATGTTGAGCCATTTTCGAATGTGGTGAAGAAAGAGATTAAGATTGGTTGAGTTTGATGATCTCTGAAAGTTAGCTATAGCATGCAAGTTGTTTTGAGAGAATGATGAGAAGATGAATAGCTGAAAGTGAGCTGATATTCTTATAAGAGCCGTTACTTGGAGAATTTCTAGGAGTGGAATACACAAAGTGCTTGACCAGACTGGTGTTGCCATCTGGTGATCATGCCACACGATGTCATATGACATGTTGGCACATTTCCATAACTGCTAAACTTCACATAAGCAGATTCCCAATTTACCCCTTAGGTTTTCAAATTGGGTAGCATCTAAAGCTTTAGTAAATATATCAGCCAATTGCAGATTTGTAGCTACATGTTCCAATGAGATCACTTTCTCTTCCACAAGATCTCTGATGAAATGATGCCTGATATCAATATGCTTGGTCCTGCTATGTTGGATAGGATTCTTTGATATGTTGATAGCACTTAAGTTGTCACAGTACAATGTCATGACATCTTGTGGGACATTGTACTCAGTAAGCATTTGCTTCATCCAAACCAACTGAGAACAACTGCTTCCAGCTGCAATGTATTCAGCTTCAGCAGTAGATAAGGATACACAATTTTGTTTCTTACTGAACCAAGAAATCAAATTGTTTCCTAGAAAGAAGCATCCTCCTGATGTGCTTTTTCTGTCATCAACACTTCCAGCCCAATCAGCATCACAGAAGCCAGTGAGAATTTGTTTGCATCCATGAAAATACATTATGCCATAGTCACAAGTACCATTAACATATTTCAGAATTCTCTTGACTTGGTTTAGATGACTAACTTTTGGATCAGCTTGATATCTTGCACATACACCTACTGCAAAGGCTATGTCTGGTCTGCTAGCAGTCAGATATAATAAGCTTCCAATCATACTTCTGTATAGGCTTTGGTCTACATTCTCACCCTTGTCATCTTTAGTCAGCTTTAAGTGTGTGGGGGCAGGAGTTCTCTTATGAGTAGCATTGTCCATCCCAAATTTCTTGACAATGTTCTTAGCATACTTGCTTTGGGAAATGAACATGGAGTCTTCCATTTGCTTTATTTGTAGTCCAAGAAAGTAGGTTAATTCTCCTACTAGGCTCATCTCAAATTCAGATTCCATCTGAGTGACAAAATGTTTAACCATCATGTCTGACATCCCACCAAAAACAATGTCATCTACATATATTTGAGCAATCATGACATTTCCTTCTTCATCTTTAACAAACAAAGTTTTGTCTATACCACCTTTCCTGTACCCTTGCTTGATAAGAAATGTAGTCAGCCTTTCATACCATGCTCTTGGAGCTTGCTTCAGTCCATAAAGGGCCTTCCTTAGTCTGTACACATGGTTTGGACAGCTTGGATCAACAAATCCTTTAGGCTGTTCTACATATACTTCTTCATTAAGATATCCATTTAGAAAGGCACTTTTCACATCCATTTGAAATAGCTTGAACTTCAAGATACAAGCAATTCCTAAAAGTAGTCTGATTGATTCAAGCCTTGCTACTGGTGCAAAGGTTTAATCAAAGTCTACTCCCTCAATTTGTGTGTATCCTTGAGCTACAACTCTAGCTTTGTTCTTTGTAACAACTCCCTGCTCATTTGACTTGTTCTTATACACCCATTTAGTGCCAATCACATTTATGTCATCAGGTCTAGGAACAAGATTCCACACTTCATTCCTTGTGAATTGTCCTAATTCCTCTTGCATAGCACAAATCCAGTATTCATCAGTAAGAGCTTCCTTGATGTTTTTAGGTTCTATTTTTGAAACAAAACAGGAACCTGAAATCACCTCTCTTGATCTAGTGCTTACACCTCTGTTGGGATCCCCAATTATCAAATCTTTGGGATGATCCTTCTGGATTCTGATAGAGGGAGGTTTGCTGGATTGTTTTGTCCTTGCATCAGTTTGAGTGAAGTCAGGATGATCACTCTTTTCTTCAGCTTTAGTTTGGCTGTCAGCAGATGTTCCAACATCTTCTGTAACATCTGCAGGAGCATCATCAATTATCTCATTTATGGACTCCATGATAACCTTGGTTCTAGAGTTAAATACTCTATATGCTCTGCTGTTTATAGAGTATCCAAGGAAGATCCCTTCATCACTTTTAGGATCCATTTTTCTTCTTTGTTCTCTATCAGCCAGAATACAACAATTACTTCCAAAAACATGGAAGTACTTAACTGTGGGTTTTCTGCCCTTCCAGACTTCATAGATTGTGGACAAGGTTCCTTTCCTTAGAGTGACTCTATTGTGAATGTAACAAGCTGTGTTCATGGCTTCAGCCCAGAAATACAATGGTAATTTTTTAGCATGGATCATAGCTCTTGCTGATTCTTGGATAGTTCTATTCTTCCTCTCAACAATCCCATTCTGTTGAGGAGTGATTGGTGAAGAGTATTCATGATTGATTCCTTCTGAAGAACAGAAATCTAAGAATTTCTGGTTCTCAAACTCCTTTCCATGGTCACTTCTTATTCTGACCACACAGCTGGCTTTTTCTCTTTGTATTCTTTGGCATAAATCTTTGAATACATCAAATACATCAGATTTTTCTTTGATAAAATTTATCCATGTATACCTTGAAAAGTCATCAACCACCACATAGGCATACCTCTTACCACCAAGGCTCTCAACCTGCATAGGTCCCATAAGATCCATATGCAATAATTCCAAAACTTTGGAAGTTGTCAGATGTTGGAGCTTTGGATGGGACATCTTGGTTTGCTTTCCTATTTGACATTCACCACATATTTTGCCATCATCAATCTTCAGTTTAGGAATACCTCTCACAGCTTCCATAGATATGATTTTCTTTATGCCTCTGAAATGAAGATGACCCAGTCTTTGGTGCCATAGTTTCACTTCTTCTTCTTTGGCTAAAGAGCAAGTTGAAGTGAGACTGAAGTCTTGAGGTTCCCACATGTAACAGTTGTCTTTAGATCTGGCTCCTCTCATGACAACATTCTATTCTTTATTAGACACTATGAATTCAGTTTTGGTAAAGTTTACACTGTAACCTTGATCACACAATTGACTTATGCTGATCAAGTTAGCAGTCAATCCTTTTACCAGCAACACATCATCTAGTCTTGGTACATCTGGACAGTCCAAGGTCCCAACTCCCTTGATTTCACCTTTAGCTCCATCTCCAAATGTTACATATCTGGATGAATATGACTTTAAGTCTACTAGCAGATTCTTCAATCCAGTCATGTGTCTTGAACATCCACTGTCAAAGTACCAGTCTTCTTTAGCTGATACTCTTAGAGATGTATGAGCTATATATGCAACACCCTTCTTTGACCATTTGTATTGAGATTTCTTTTGATCCCTCTGCCCTATGCAGTGTCCATTAGTAGAGCTTCAAGGTTGTTTATTGAACTTGTTCTTGAGCATGTAGCTTTGATCAGCATGAAGACTAGCTTTATGTACCCATACTTTCTTGATGACCTCTGTCTTCTACTTAGGGAGTTGCTGATATCTTTGAGGTTGATGTCTATGCAGCACTTTCTTGGTAACCTCTATCTTCTTCTTAGGAGGTTGCTGATACATCTGATTTGGATATCCATGCAACTTGTAGCAATGAGGTTTGATATGTCCAAACCTTCCACAATGATGACATCTCCATCTTTGATACTTTTTCTTCATTATGTTATTTTCATGATGTTGAGACATCTATTGGAACATTAAGTTTGACTTTGTGTTCTTTTCATGATGTTGAAGCATCTGTTGGGACATCTTGTTTGACTGTATGGAATTTGAAGTGGTTTTGCTGGTGCTAGCTTCAACCTTATGAACTTTGTTAAATCCCAGTCCACTTCTATCCCCTGAATGCTTATTGTTGTTGAGAATAACATCCAATGTGCTTGAGCTACTGTTCAGCATTCTAACAGATTTGGACATATGCTCCAACTTGGAGTTGAGCAGACTTACTTCACTTTTCAGGGTGTCAATGATCTCTAGATCATTTGTTTTTTCATCCTTTAGTGCCTCAATCTGCTTCTTTTGCTTTTTATTCTCCATGCATATTTCAGTGCTCCTTTTAATCAGTTCTCTGTATGATTGCTCAAGCTCTTCAAAAGTCAGCTCCCCATCACTGGATTCACTTTCAGATTCATATAATCCAGCTAGAGCAGTGATATGCTTAGCTAATTCTTCTTCTGAATCACATCCTGAGTCTTCATCAGACCAGGTTACAGAGAGACCTTTCTTTTGTCTTTTTAAATAGGTAGGACATTCATTTCTGATGTGTCCATATCCTTCACATCCATGACATTTAATCCCTTTTTCTTGACTGGTCTTTTCATCATAATTTGACCTTCTATTAGCATCATAAGGTCTTTTGTTCTCAGAAGAGTTTGTGTATCTTCCACTTGGTCTGGACTTGTCTTCCATCTTTCTGAGAATCTTTTTGAATTGTCTTCCAAGCATAGCAATGTTTTCTGATAAATTTTCTTCAGTTTCTGATTCATTATTTTCTTCTTCTTTATCAGTATTTGACACCAAGGCTATGCTTTTGTTCTTCTTTACAATTGTGTCATTCATTCCCATCTCAAATGTTTGAAGGGAACCAATGAGCTCTTCAACTTTCATTGTGCATATGTCTTGAGCTTCTTCTATTGCTGTGACCTTCATGTCAAATCTTTTTGGCAAAGATCTGAGAATCTTTCTTACAAGCTTTTCATCAGTCATCTTTTCTCCCAAAGCTCCAGAAGTATTGGCTATTTCTAAGATGTTCATGTAGAATTCATGAATTGTCTCATCTTCCTTCATTCTCAAGTTTTCAAACTTGGTGGTGAGAAGTTGAAGTCTTGACATCTTCACCTTTGATGTTCCTTCATGAGTTGTTTTGAGAGTGTCCCAAACATCTTTGGCCAGCTCACAGTGATGCACAAGTCTAAAGATGTTCCTATCAATGCCATTGAATAAAGCATTTAAGGCCTTGGAGTTGCCAAGTGCTGAATCTTCTTCCTCCTTACTCCATTCTTCTTCAGGTTTCAACACATTTGCTCCATCTTTGGTGTCTTGGACAGGGTGCTCCCATCCATTGTTGACTGCTTTCCAGGCCCTATTGTCAAGTGATCTTAAGAATGCTACCATTCTTGGCTTCCAGTAGTCATAATTAGATCCATCCAATATAGGTGGTCTGTTTACAGATCCTACATCTCTGTCCATGTTTCCAGAATTTGCAGTCCCTAGATCTCACCCAGTTAAACAGGCAGGGTGCCTGCTCTGATGCCAATTGAAATTCTGTGATCAGGTACGAGATGTCGAATGAGATGTTTAAACACTTGAAGACTTAACTAAAACTTAAAGTGCAGGAAAATTAAACAACACAGGAATTTGTTAACCCAGTTCAGTGTATAACCACACTTACATCTGGAGGCTACCAAGCCAGGAAGGAAATCCAATATAAGTAATATTAATTCTAGACTTAAACCACCCAGTTTAATCTTTCACTTAATATCTACCCAATGCAATTTCTACCTAAGACAAAACTTAGATATGAGTACCAACTCACTCCCCCTCAATCACACAGTGATATGTTTTACAAGTTTAATAAAATTGAAGTCATACTTCAAACAAAACAGCTTGATCTTACTTCACAGTTTCAATCAAGACACAAATACACTTTTGCTTAAAACCTCATAAAGTGGTACAATTAAAACAACCTGCTATTAACACAAAACACCCTATTTGGTCTTCTTAATTTCGTACTCTATTCTGAGAGTTTATGTTGCTTAAATAGGTGTTTGGATTTTGGGCTTTCTGTAGGTTAACCAATCCTGATACGCATGCAATCATCACCATGAATTAGGGTTTGTTACTTCCTAGATTCTAGGTGATTCAGTTCTTCTAATTATGCTGAAGTCACATAACAAAACTCCCTACAGATGCGCCTTATTCTGTTTCATTCATCCATAATTAATTCCAGATAACTTCCCTTAATTTACTCAGTTCTGTTAGTCATTAATTAATTCTGGTACCAGGTTTGAGATGTCACAACATCTGGTGTGACATCCTGAAAACTGAACTTACTTCATTTACTTATAAAATGTCACAACATCTGGTGTGACATCCTGTAAACTGAATTTATTTCATTAACTGATACAATGTCCCAACATTTGATGTGACATCCTGAATTAAGTCCATTTACTTATACTCTGTTTGATAATGTCCCAACATCTGATGTGACATCCTGAACTAAATTCAACACTTCTTGTTGGTCAAAAATTCTGCCAATTCTAAACATCTACACACATGTTTATACTAGTTTAGCTCAAAAACTATAATTAAATCGAGGACTGTACGAAACGATGCAAAACTTTTCAAGTCCTTCCTATATGTTACGAGGGAAGGTTATGATGGAAGTCCAGGCAAAAAATCATCTGAAATTTTGATTCTACGAAACTTTTAAAAATGCAAGTTTCGTTCAAAAAATCATAATATATTATACATATGTTTATACTAGTTTTGCTCAAAAACTATAATTAAATCGAGGACAGTACGAAACGATACAAAACTTCTCAGATCCTTCCTATATGTTACAAGGGTAGGTTATGATGAAAGTCCATGCAAAAAAATCATCTGAAAATTTGATTTTACGAAATTTTTCAAAATGCAAGTTTCGGTCAAAGAATTGTAATATATCATACACAAGTTTATACTAGTTTTGCTCAAAAAATAAAAATTAAATCGAGAACTATACAAAACGATACAAAACTTTTCAGATCCTTCCTATATGCTACGAGGGAAGGTAATGATGGAAGTCCATGCAAAAAATCATCTGAAAATTAGATTCTACAAAACTTTTCAAAATGCAAGTTCCGGTCAAAAAATCGTAATATCACATACACAAGTTTATACTAGTTTTTCTCAAAAAATAAAAATTTAATTTAGGACTATACGAAATGAAAAAAAAAATTCAGATCCTTCCTGTATGTTACGAAGGAAGGTTATGATGGAAGTCCATGCAAAAAATCATCTGAAAATTTGATTCTGCGAAACTTTTCCAATTGCAAGTTTCGGTCAAAAAATCATAATATATTATACACATATTTATACTAGTTTTGCTCAAAAAATATAATTAAATCGAGGACTATACAAAACAATACAAACCTTTTTAGATCCTCCTATATGTTACGAGGGAAGGTTATGATATGATGGAAGTCAATTCAAAAAATCATCTGAAAATTTGATTCTACCAAACTTTTCCAATTGCAAGTTTCGTTCAAAAAATCATAATTTATTATGCACATGTTTATACTAGTTTAGCTCAAAAGCTATATTTAAATCGAGGACTGTATGAAACGATACCAAACTTTCCAGGTCCTTCCTATATGTTACGAGGGAAGGTTATGATGGAAGTCCATGCAAAAAATCATCTGAAATTTTGATCCTACGAAACTTATAAAAATGCAAGTTTCGGTCAAAAAATCATAATATATCATACAGGAGTTTATACTAGTTTTGCTCAAAAAATAAAAATTAAATCGAGAACTATACAAAACGATACAAAACTTTTCAGATCCTTCCTATATGCTACGAGGGAAGGTAATGATGGAAGTCCATGCAAAAAATCATCTGAAAATTAGATTCTACAAAATTTTTCAAAATGCAAGTTCCGGTCAAAAAATCGTAATATCACATACACAAGTTTATACTAGTTTTGCTCAAAAAATAAAAATTAAATTGAGGACTATACGAAATGAAAAAAAAAATTCAGATCCTTCATGTATGTTACGAAGGAAGGTTATGATGGAAGTCCATGCAAAAAATCATCTGAAAATTTGATTCTGCGAAACTTTTCCAATTGCAAGTTTCGGTCAAAAAATCATAATATATTATACACATATTTATACTAGTTTTGCTCAAAAAATATAATTAAATCGAGGACTATACAAAACAATACAAACCTTTTTAGATCCTCCTATATGTTACGAGGGAAGGTTATGATATGATGGAAGTCAATTCAAAAAATCATCTGAAAATTTGATTCTACCAAACTTTTCCAATTGCAAGTTTCGTTCAAAAAATCATAATTTATTATGCACATGTTTATACTAGTTTAGCTCAAAAGCTATATTTAAATCGAGGACTGTATGAAACGATACCAAACTTTCCAGGTCCTTCCTATATGTTACGAGGGAAGGTTATGATGGAAGTCCATGCAAAAAAATCATCTGAAATTTTGATCCTACGAAACTTATAAAAATGCAAGTTTCGGTCAAAAAATCATAATATATCATACAGGAGTTTATACTAGTTTTGCTCAAAAAATAAAAATTAAATCGAGAACTATACAAAACGATACAAAACTTTGCAGATCCTTCCTATATGCTACGAGGGAAGGTAATGATGGAAGTCCATGCAAAAAATCATCTGAAAATTAGATTCTACAAAACTTTTCAAAATGCAAGTTCCGGTCAAAAAATCGTAATATCACATACACAAGTTTATACTAGTTTTGCTCAAAAAATAAAAATTAAATTGAGGACTATACAAAATGATAAAAAAATTTTCAGATCCTTCCTGTATGTTACGAAGGAAGGTTATGATGGAAGTCCATGCAAAAAATCATCTGAAAATTTGATTCTGCGAAACTTTTCCAATTGCAAGTTTCGGTCAAAAAATCATAATATATTATACACATATTTATACTAGTTTTGCTCAAAAAATATAATTAAATCGAGGACTATACAAAACAATACAAACCTTTTTAGATCCTCCTATATGTTACGAGGGAAGGTTATGATATGATGGAAGTCAATTCAAAAAATCATCTGAAAATTTGATTCTACCAAACTTTTCCAAATGCAAGTTTCGTTCAAAAAATCATAATTTATTATGCACATGTTTATACTAGTTTAGCTCAAAAGCTATATTTAAATCGAGGACTGTACGAAACGATACCAAACTTTCCAGGTCCTTCCTATATGTTACGAGGGAAGGTTATGATGGAAGTCCATGCAAAAAATCATCTGAAATTTTGATCCTACGAAACTTATAAAAATGCAAGTTTCGGTCAAAAAATCATAATATATCATACAGGAGTTTATACTAGTTTTGCTCAAAAAATAAAAATTAAATCGAGAACTATACAAAACGATGCAAAACTTTGCAGATCCTTCCTATATGCTACGAGGGAAGGTAATAATGGAAGTCCATGCAAAAAATCATCTGAAAATTAGATTCTACGAAACTTTTCAAAATGCAAGTTCCGGTCAAAAAATCGTAATATCACATACACAAGTTTATACTAGTTTTGCTCAAAAAATAAAAATTAAATTGAGGACTATACGAAATGATAAAAAAAATTTCAGATCCTTCCTGTATGTTACGAAGGAAGGTTATGATGGAAGTCCATGCAAAAAATCATCTGAAAATTTGATTCTGCGAAACTTTTCCAATTGCAAGTTTCGGTCAAAAAATCATAATATATTATACACATATTTATACTAGTTTTGCTCAAAAAATATAATTAAATCGAGGACTATACAAAACAATACAAACCTTTTTAGATCCTCCTATATGTTACGAGGGAAGGTTATGATATGATGGAAGTCAATTCAAAAAATCATCTGAAAATTTGATTCTACCAAACTTTTCCAATTGCAAGTTTCGTTCAAAAAATCATAATTTATTATGCACATGTTTATACTAGTTTAGCTCAAAAGCTATATTTAAATCGAGGACTGTACGAAACGATACCAAACATTCCAGGTCCTTCCTATATGTTACGAGGGAAGGTTATGATGGAAGTCCATGCAAAAAATCATCTGAAATTTTGATCCTACGAAACTTATAAAAATGCAAGTTTCGGTCAAAAAATCATAATATATCATACAGGAGTTTATACTAGTTTTGCTCAAAAAATAAAAATTAAATCGAGAACTATACAAAACGATGCAAAACTTTGCAGATCCTTCCTATATGCTACGAGGGAAGGTAATAATGGAAGTCCATGCAAAAAATCATCTGAAAATTAGATTCTACGAAACTTTTCAAAATGCAAGTTCCGGTCAAAAAATCGTAATATCACATACACAAGTTTATACTAGTTTTGCTCAAAAAATAAAAATTAAATTGAGGACTATACGAAATGATAAAAAAATTTTCAGATCCTTCCTGTATGTTACGAAGGAAGGTTATGATGGAAGTCCATGCAAAAAATCATCTGAAAATTTGATTCTGCGAAACTTTTCCAATTGCAAGTTTCGGTCAAAAAATCATAATATATTATACACATATTTATACTAGTTTTGCTCAAAAAATATAATTAAATCGAGGACTATACAAAACAATACAAACCTTTTTAGATCCTCCTATATGTTACGAGGGAAGGTTATGATATGATGGAAGTCAATTCAAAAAATCATCTGAAAATTTGATTCTACCAAACTTTTCCAATTGCAAGTTTCGTTCAAAAAATCATAATTTATTATGCACATGTTTATACTAGTTTAGCTCAAAAGCTATATTTAAATCGAGGACTGTACGAAACGATACCAAACATTCCAGGTCCTTCCTATATGTTACGAGGGAAGGTTATGATGGAAGTCCATGCAAAAAATCATCTGAAATTTTGATCCTACGAAACTTATAAAAATGCAAGTTTCGGTCAAAAATTCATAATATATCATACAGGAGTTTATACTAGTTTTGCTCAAAAAATAAAAATTAAATCGAGAACTATACAAAACGATGCAAAACTTTGCAGATCCTTCCTATATGCTACGAGGGAAGGTAATGATGGAAGTCCATGCAAAAAATCATCTGAAAATTAGATTCTACGAAACTTTTCAAAATGCAAGTTCCGGTCAAAAAATCGTAATATCACATACACAAGTTTATACTAGTTTTGCTCAAAAAATAAAAATTAAATTGAGGACTATACGAAATGATAAAAAAATTTTCAGATCCTTCCTGTATGTTACGAAGGAAGGTTATGATGGAAGTCCATGCAAAAAATCATCTGAAAATTTGATTCTGCGAAACTTTTCCAATTGCAAGTTTCGGTGAAAAAATCATAATATATTATACACATATTTATACTAGTTTTGCTCAAAAAATATAATTAAATCGAGGACTATACAAAACAATACAAACCTTTTTAGATCCTCCTATATGTTACGAGGGAAGGTTATGATATGATGGAAGTCAATTCAAAAAATCATCTGAAAATTTGATTCTACCAAACTTTTCCAATTGCAAGTTTCGTTCAAAAAATCATAATTTATTATGCACATGTTTATACTAGTTTAGCTCAAAAGCTATATTTAAATCGAGGACTGTACGAAACGATACCAAACTTTCCAGGTCCTTCCTATATGTTACGAGGGAAGGTTATGATGGAAGTCCATGCAAAAAATCATCTGAAATTTTGATCCTACGAAACTTATAAAAATGCAAGTTTCGGTCAAAAAATCATAATATATCATACAGGAGTTTATACTAGTTTTGCTCAAAAAATAAAAATTAAATCGAGAACTATACAAAACGATGCAAAACTTTGCAGATCCTTCCTATATGCTACGAGGGAAGGTAATGATGGAAGTCCATGCAAAACATCATCTGAAAATTAGATTCTACGAAACTTTTCAAAATGCAAGTTCCGGTCAAAAAATCGTAATATCACATACACAAGTTTATACTAGTTTTGCTCAAAAAATAAAAATTAAATTGAGGACTATACGAAATGATAAAAAAAATTTCAGATCCTTCCTGTATGTTACGAAGGAAGGTTATGATGGAAGTCCATGCAAAAAATCATCTGCAAATTTGATTCTGCGAAACTTTTCCAATTGCAAGTTTCGGTCAAAAAATCATAATATATTATACACATATTTATACTAGTTTTGCTCAAAAAATATAATTAAATCGAGGACTATACAAAACAATACAAACCTTTTTAGATCCTCCTATATGTTACGAGGGAAGGTTATGATATGATGGAAGTCAATTCAAAAAATCATCTGAAAATTTGATTCTACCAAACTTTTCCAATTGCAGGTTTCGTTCAAAAAATCATAATTTATTATGCACATGTTTATACTAGTTTAGCTCAAAAGCTATATTTAAATCGAGGACTGTACGAAACGATACCAAACTTTCCAGGTCCTTCCTATATGTTACGAGGGAAGGTTATGATGGAAGTCCATGCAAAAAATCATCTGAAATTTTGATCCTACGAAACTTATAAAAATGCAAGTTTCGGTCAAAAAATCATAATATATCATACAGGAGTTTATACTAGTTTTGCTCAAAAAATAAAAATTAAATCGAGAACTATACAAAACGATGCAAAACTTTGCAGATCCTTCCTATATGCTACGAGGGAAGGTAATGATGGAAGTCCATGCAAAAAATCATCTGAAAATTAGATTCTACGAAACTTTTCAAAATGCAAGTTCCGGTCAAAAAATCGTAATATCACATACACAAGTTTATACTAGTTTTGCTCAAAAAATAAAAATTAAATTGAGGACTATACGAAATGATAAAAAAAATTTCAGATCCTTCCTGTATGTTACGAAGGAAGGTTATGATGGAAGTCCATGCAAAAAATCATCTGAAAATTTGATTCTGCGAAACTTTTCCAATTGCAAGTTTCGGTCAAAAAATCATAATATATTATACACATATTTATACTAGTTTTGCTCAAAAAATATAATTAAATCGAGGACTATACAAAACAATACAAACCTTTTTAGATCCTCCTATATGTTACGAGGGAAGGTTATGATATGATGGAAGTCAATTCAAAAAATCATCTGAAAATTTGATTCTACCAAACTTTTCCAATTGCAAGTTTCGTTCAAAAAATCATAATTTATTATGCACATGTTTATACTAGTTTAGCTCAAAAGCTATATTTAAATCGAGGACTGTACGAAACGATACCAAACTTTCCAGGTCCTTCCTATATGTTACGAGGGAAGGTTATGATGGAAGTCCATGCAAAAAATCATCTGAAATTTTGATCCTACGAAACTTATAAAAATGCAAGTTTCGGTCAAAAAATCATAATATATCATACAGGAGTTTATACTAGTTTTGCTCAAAAAATAAAAATTAAATCGAGAACTATACAAAACGATGCAAAACTTTGCAGATCCTTCCTATATGCTACGAGGGAAGGTAATGATGGAAGTCCATGCAAAAAATCATCTGAAAATTAGATTCTACGAAACTTTTCAAAATGCAAGTTCCGGTCAAAAAATCGTAATATCACATACACAAGTTTATACTAGTTTTGCTCAAAAAATAAAAATTAAATTCAGGACTATACGAAATGATAAAAAAAATTTCAGATCCTTCCTGTATGTTACGAAGGAAGGTTATGATGGAAGTCCATGCAAAAAATCATCTGAAAATTTGATTCTGCGAAACTTTTCCAATTGCAAGTTTCGGTCAAAAAATCATAATATATTATACACATATTTATACTAGTTTTGCTCAAAAAATATAATTAAATCGAGGACTATACAAAACAATACAAACCTTTTTAGATCCTCCTATATGTTACGAGGGAAGGTTATGATATGATGGAAGTCAATTCAAAAAATCATCTGAAAATTTGATTCTACCAAACTTTTCCAATTGCAAGTTTCGTTCAAAAAATCATAATTTATTATGCACATGTTTATACTAGTTTAGCTCAAAAGCTATATTTAAATCGAGGACTGTACGAAACGATACCAAACTTTCCAGGTCCTTCCTATATGTTACGAGGGAAGGTTATGATGGAAGTCCATGCAAAAAATCATCTGAAATTTTGATCCTACGAAACTTATAAAAATGCAAGTTTCGGTCAAAAAATCATAATATATCATACAGGAGTTTATACTAGTTTTGCTCAAAAAATAAAAATTAAATCGAGAACTATACAAAACGATGCAAAACTTTGCAGATCCTTCCTATATGCTACGAGGGAAGGTAATGATGGAAGTCCATGCAAAAAATCATCTGAAAATTAGATTCTACGAAACTTTTCAAAATGCAAGTTCCGGTCAAAAAATCGTAATATCACATACACAAGTTTATACTAGTTTTGCTCAAAAAATAAAAATTAAATTGAGGACTATACGAAATGATAAAAAAAATTTCAGATCCTTCCTGTATGTTACGAAGGAAGGTTATGATGGAAGTCCATGCAAAAAATCATCTGAAAATTTGATTCTGCGAAACTTTTCCAATTGCAAGTTTCGGTCAAAAAATCATAATATATTATACACATATTTATACTATTTTTGCTCAAAAAATATAATTAAATCGAGGACTATACAAAACAATACAAACCTTTTTAGATCCTCCTATATGTTACGAGGGAAGGTTATGATATGATGGAAGTCAATTCAAAAAATCATCTGAAAATTTGATTCTACCAAACTTTTCCAATTGCAAGTTTCGTTCAAAAAATCATAATTTATTATGCACATGTTTATAATTAATTCGAGGACTGTACGAAACGATACCAAACTTTCCAAGTCCTTCCTATATGTTACGAGGGAAGGTTATGATGGAAGTCCATGCAAAAAATCATCTGAAATGTTGATCCTACGAAACATATAAAAATGCAAGTTTCGGTCAAAAAATCATAATATATCATACAGGAGTTTATACTAGTTTTGCTCAAAAAAATAAAAATTAAAACGAGGACTATACGAAACGATACACAAATTTTCAAATCCTTCCTATATGTTATGAAGGAAGGTTATGATGGAAGTCCATGCAAAAAATCATCTGAAAATTTGATTTTACGAAAATTTTCAAAATGAAAGTTTCGATCAAAGAATTGTAATATATCATACACAAGTTTATACTAGTTTTGTTCTAAAAATAAAAATTAAATCGAGAACTATACAAAACGATACAAAACTTTTCAGATCCTTCCTATATGCTATGAGGGAAGGTAATGATGGAAGTCCATGCAAAAAATCATCTGAAAATTTGATTCTGCGAAACTTTTCCAATTGCAAGTTTCGGTCAAAAAATCATAATATATTATACACATATTTATACTAGTTTTGCTCAAAAAATATAATTAAATCGAGGACTATACAAAACAATACAAACCTTTTTAGATCCTCCTATATGTTACGAGGGAAGGTTATGATATGATGGAAGTCAATTCAAAAAATCATCTGAAAATTTGATTCTACCAAACTTTTCCAATTGCAAGTTTCGTTCAAAAAATCATAATTTATTATGCACATGTTTATACTAGTTTAGCTCAAAAGCTATAATTAATTCGAGGACTGTACGAAACGATACCAAACTATCCAGGTCCTTCCTATATGTTACGAGGGAAGGTTATGATGGAAGTCCATGCAAAAAATCATCTGAAATTTTGATCCTACGAAACTTATAAAAATGCAAGTTTCGGTCAAAAATCATAATATATCATACAGGAGTTTATACTAGTTTTGCTCAAAAAATAAAAATTAAATTGAGGACTATACGAAACGATACAAAACTTTTCAAATCCTTCCTATATGTTATGAAGGATGGTTATGATGGAAGTCCATGCAAAAAATCATCTGAAAATTTGATTTTACGAAATTTTTCAAAATGCATGTTTCGATCAAAGTATTGTAATATATCATACACAAGTTTATACTAGTTTTGTTCAAAAAATAAAAATTAAATCGAGAACTATACAAAACGATACAAAACTTTTCAGATCCTTCCTATATGCTACGAGGGAAGGTAATGATGGAAGTCCATGCAAAAAATTATCTGAAAATTAGATTCTACGAAACTTTTCAAAATGCAAGTTCCGGTCAAAAAATCGTAATATCACATACATAAGTATATACTAGTTTTGCTCAAAAAATAAAAATTAAATTGAGGACTATACGAAATGATAAAAAACTTTTCAGATCCTTCCTGTATGTTACGAAGGAAGGTTATGATGGAAGTCCATGCAAAAAATCATCTAAAAATTTGATTCTACGAAACTTTTCCAATTGCTAGTTTCGGTCAAAAAATCATAATATATATACACATATTTATACTAGTTTTGCTAAAAAAATATAATTAAATCGAGGACAATACAAAACAATACAAACCTTTTTAGATCCTCCTATATGTTACGAGGGAAGGTTATGATATGATGGAAGTCAATTCAAAAAATCATCTGAAAATTTGATTCTACCAAACTTTTCCAATTGCAAGTTTCGTTCAAAAAATCATAATTTATTATGCACATGTTTATACTAGTTTAGCTCAAAAACTATAATTAAATCGAGGACTGTACGAAACGATGCAAAACTTTCCAGGTCCTTCCTATATGTTACGAGGGAAGGTTATGATGGAAGTCCATGCAAAAAAATCATCTGAAATTTTGATCTTACGAAACTTTTAAAAATGAAAGTTTCGGTCAAAAAATCATAATATATCATACAGGAGTTTATACTAGTTTTGCTCAAAATAAAAATTCAATTGAGGACTATACGAAACGATACAAAACTTTTCAAATCCTTCCTATATGTTATGAAGGAAGGTTATGATGGAAGTCCATGCAAAAAATCATCTGATAATTTGATTCTACGAAACTTTACCAATTGCAAGTTTCGTTCAAAAAATTATAATATATTATGCACATGTTTATACTAGTTTAGCTCAAAAACTATAATTAAATCGAGGACAGTACGAAACGATGCAAAACTTTTCAAGTCCTTCCTATATGTTACGATGGAAGGTTATGATGGAAGTCCATGCAAAAAATCATCTGAAATTTTGATTCTTTGAAACTTTTAAAAATGCAAGTTTCGTTCAAAAAATCATAATATATTATACATATGTTTATACTTGTTTTGCTCAAAAACTATAATTAAATCGAGGACAGTACGAAACGATACAAAACTTCTCAGATCCTTCCTATATGTTACGAGGGTAGGTTATGATGAAAGTCCATGCAAAAAATCATCTGAAAATTTGATTTTACGAAATTTTTCAAAATGCAAGTTTCGGTTAAAGAATTGTAATATATCATACACAAGTTTATACTAGTTTTGCTCAAAAAATAAAAATTAAATTGAGAACTATACAAAACGATACAAAACTTTTCAGATCCTTCCTATATGCTACGAGGGAAGGTAATGATGGAAGTCCATGCAAAAAATCATCTGAAAATTAGATTCTACGAAACTTTTCAAAATGCAAGTTCCGGTTAAAAAATCGTAATATCACATACACAAGTTTATACTAGTTTTGCTCAAAAAATAAAAATTAAATTGAGGACTATACGAAATGATAAAAAACTTTTAAGATCCTTCCTGTATGTTACGAAGGAAGGTTATGATTGAAGTCCATGCAAAAAATCATCTGAAAATTTGATTCTACGAAACTTTTCCAATTGCAAGTTTCGGTCAAAAAATCATAATATATTATACACATATTTATACTAGTTTTGCTAAAAAAATATAATTAAATCGAGGACTATACAAAACAATACAAACCTTTTTAGATCCTCCTATATGTTACGAGGGAAGGTTATGATATGATGGAAGTCAATTCAAAAAATCATCTAAAAATTTGATTCTACCAAACTTTTCCAATTGCAAGTTTCGTTCAAAAAATCATAATTTATTATGCACATGTTTATACTAGTTTAGCTCAAAAACTATAATTAAATCGAGGACTGTACGAAACGATGCAAAACTTTCCAGGTCCTTCCTATATGTTACGAGGGAAGGTTATGATGGAAGTCCATGCAAAAAAATCATCTGAAATTTTGATCCTACGAAACTTTTAAAAATGAAAGTTTAGGTCAAAAAATCATAATATATCATACAGGAGTTTATACTAGTTTTGCTCAAAAAATAAAAATTCAATTGAGGACTATACGAAACGATACAAAACTTTTCAAATCCTTCCTATATGTTATGAAGGAAGGTTATGATGGAAGTCCATGCAAAAAATCATCTGAAAATTTGATTCTACGAAACTTTACCAATTGCAAGTTTCGTTCAAAAAATTATAATATATTATGCACATGTTTATACTAGTTTATCTCAAAAACTATAATTAAATCGAGGACAGTACGAAACGATGCAAAACTTTTCAAGTCCTTCCCTATATGTTACGAGGGAAGGTTATGATGGAAGTCCATGCAAAAAATCATCTGAAATTTTGATTCTACGAAACTTTTAAAAATGCAAGTTTCGTTCAAAAAATCATAATATATTATACATATGTTTATACTAGTTTTGCTCAAAAACTATAATTAAATCGAGGACAGTACGAAACGATACAAAACTTCTCATATCCTTCCTATATGTTAAGAGGGTAGGTTATGATGAAAGTCCATGCAAAAAATCATCTGAAAATTTAATTTTACGAAATTTTTCAAAATGCAAGTTTCGGTCAAAGAACTGTAATATATCATACACAAGTTTATACTAGTTTTGCTCAAAAAATAAAAATTAAATCGAGAACTATAAAAAACGATACAAAACTTTTCAGATCCTTCCTATATGCTACGTGGGAAGGTAATGATGGAAGTCCATGCAAAAAATCATCTAAAAATTAGATTCTACGGAACTTTTCAAAATGCAAGTTCCGGTCAAAAAATCGTAATATCACATACACAAGTTTATACTAGTTTTGCTCAAAAAATAAAAATTAAATTGAGGACTATACGAAATGATAAAAAACTTTTCAGATCCTTCCTGTATGTTACGAAGGAAGGTTATGATGGAAGTCCATGCAAAAAATCATCTAAAAATTTTATTCTACGAAACGTTTCCAATTGCAAGTTTCGGTCAAAAAATCATAATATATTATACACATATTTATACTAGTTTTGCTCAAAAAATATAATTAAATCGAGGACTATTCAAAACAATACAAACCTTTTTAGATCCTCCTATAAGTTACGAGGGAAGGTTATGATATGATGGAAGTCAATTCAAAAAATCATCTGAAAATTTGATTCTACCAAACTTTTCCAATTGCAAGTTTCGTTCAAAAAATCATAATTTATTATGCACATGTTTATACTAGTTTAGCTCAAAAACTATAATTAAATCGAGGACTGTATGAAACGTTGCAAAACTTTTCAGGTCCTTCCTATATGTTAAGAGGGAAGGTTATGATGGAAATCCATGCAAAAAATCATCTGAAAATTTGATTCTACGAAACGTTTCCAATTGCTAGTTTCGGTCAAAAAATCATAATATATTATACACATATTTATACTAGTTTTGCTCAAAAATAATAATTAAATCGAGGACTATACAAAACAATACAAACCTTTTTAGATCCTCCTATATGTTACGAGGGAAGGTTATGATATGATGGAAGTCAATTCCAAAAATCATCTGAAAATTTGAATCTACGAAACTTTTCCAATTGCAAGTTTCGGTCAAAAAATCATAATATATTATACACATGTTTATACTAGTTTTGCTCAAATAATATAATTAAATCGAGGACTATACAAAACAATACAAACCTTTTTAGATCCTCCTATATGTTACGAGGGAAGGTTATGATATGATGGAAGTCAATTCAAAAAATCATCTGAAAATTTGATTCTACCAAACTTTTCCAATTGCATGTTTCGTTCAAAAAATCATAATATATTATACACATGTTTATACTAGTTTTTCTCAAAAACTATAATTAAATCGAGGACTGTACGAAACGATACAAAACTTCTCAGATCCTTCCTATATGTTACGACGGAAGGTTATGATGAAAGTCCATGCAAAAAATCATCTGAAAATTTGATTTTACGAAATTTTTCAAAATGCAAGTTTCGGTCAAAGAATTGTAATATATCATACACAAGTTTATACTAGTTTTGTGTAACACCCCAAAATTTGCCCTCTAATTTATTACTATCTAATTGGCTTATGCTTCGTTCATCTGTTTCGTTCATCAGGTCATAATACTTGCCATTGTACATTTTCGTTGAGCTACTAAGACATGGGATCAAGAATTCTTTTGAAATATGGTTTCCTGTGTACTTTAAGGATCTTTCATTCAATTCAAAGCAAGAGTTTGAATGTTGTTGGGGTTTATTTCCCTGATCGCATGATTTTAAAAGGGGTTCGATTTAGGATACATTTGAGGTATTGGCATACAATACAGAAAAGGAAAATTTGAAACCTATTCATACCAAATGCATTCGTGGTTGGCCTAGTCTTAGTGAGCAATTCATCATTATTCGTCATTACATCGGTTGAATCCTATTTCAGTTTGATGTTCCATTACGATTCAAGAGGTACGTTATGTTAGTGACTAAATTTATTATTAATTGAACTTGGTTTCTATTAATAGTATGTTTAGTCATTATTATAATATTCTCTTTTAAAATTCCTTCTATACATAGCTAAATCCAAACAAAGGGAATAAAAAAAAAGAGATTCATAAAGCTTAAAGGTACAATTGAGTCTCCGCGGATATTATTGCTTGGAGTTGAGAGAGATTTGGTTTAACAAAGATTTGAGTTCATAAGATATTGAGTCCTTAAGAAATGCAATAAAAAATATAATAATAATGTTAATGGTTACAATATATTGGGAGGACTATATTGAGGAAAGATCCAAAAGAAAAAACCTAGTAAAGCTCTAAACTTGTTACAACTTTACAAGTGAGTGTGAGTGTTGCTGGGAAATTCAACTTAGTGAATTGCTGGAATAGTTGCCAGCCTGAAGATCTGATCGGTTTGTTGCGCAAACAGAGAGAAGAAACTTGATCGGAATAAGTGAAAAATTCTGGGCTTGCAAATTTGTTTCCATACTCGTAAAAAACGGCATATGCAGCAAAGTTATTGCAAAATGGTTATAAGGAAATCAGAACAGAATATGAGGCAGGGTAAAAGAGAAACTACAAAGGCAGCAGTAAGATTATATCAATTTCTAACAGAAATCACAAAATTCACTTCTAACTAATTCTAACAAACTAACAAACAATCCTAACTGAATCTCAACAAGAAGTATAACTGATTTTTTACCTGAGAAAATCACAATCCCTTTTTCTATAAAACCAGAAATTGGCTGAGAGATAGGGGTTTTCTTCATCAAATTTGTCATTCCTCTTCTTCTTCTTCTTCATCCCTTTCTTCATCAACTCTCAACAACCATTCACTCTTCTCCACTTTTATATTCATCTTCATCACCTTCTCATTCGGCAATCTCTCTCAGACCTTCTTCATTCTTCAAAACTCATTCTGCAGTTTTTCTTCATCACTTCAACATTCATCTCTTGCGATTCACCGACCTTAAAGCACCATTCTTCTTCATGCCAAATTCACTCATTCTCCATCACCATCTTGAGTCATCAATCCTGCAACAAAGTTCATGAGTCCATCATTAACATAGCTCCATCACAATCTGCAAATTCAAGAACAAATACTCAATAACGATTCAAAATATGAGGTAAAAGAAGAGAAGAATTACTCATCTCGATTTGCAGGTTCATCAGTAGATCAGAACCGCGACAATCCACAAGGATAGTAATAGTTCGCTTTTCCGATCTCATCATCATCCTCATTATTCCCAACTCCAGAATCTCCTCTTCAATCATCTTCATCGAAGGATTGCACCTAAAAACAGAAAAAAAAATCGCGTTAACACGAAGAACGACTCAGCATAAAGGCAACGATACATGCACGAAGATCGAAGAAGGCGAACAAAAGCAAGAAGACACAAGCCATACCTGCGATTCGTTCTTCAGGTACGTGATTCAAGAACTTCTCTTATGAGTCGAGTTGTTTGGTGTCCTTTATCCCTCTGTAAGCCGAATCCTATGGTTTGGTGAGGAGTTTGGGGAATCTGAGCTCGTATCCCTAATCAGAAGCGAGAATGAGGAAGGGTTCATGTTCGAGTTTTGTTGATTGGTGGTGGTTGACGGAAAGGGAACCACCGTAGGCGGCGGCTAGAGTTGAGATGGAAGATGAATGTGAAAGCGAGAACAAGTGAGAGCGAGAGATAGACTAGGTGAGAGGGAAGGTGGCGGCGGTGAGGAAGAAAGGAATGAGCGAGAAGAAGAAATGCGGTAGTGAGAGATGAAGGACAAGGCGCCGTTTCGGATAGAGAGGCTAGGGTTTTGGCGGACGAATTTTTGAGAGAGATGAGAGGAAGAAGAATGGGTGTGCGGCGTGAGGAGGAAGAAGAGGAACTAGGTTTTGTTGAGTTTTATCCCCTCTGTGTCGTTTTTATTTTTGTTTTATAATTCAAAATTTTAGTTAATTAAATGAAGATATTGAGGGAATATTGTGAGGATAATGAGAGTTAATATTGATTAATTATATTAATCACCAATTAAGCCACAATTAAAAGTCTTAATGAATAATAATAAACCGTAAAATCTTCTCCCCCTTATTGTTCTTTGAAGATAAGTTTAGATTTTGGGGTCCAGTCCGGCGGTGACACTTGTCACCGTCCGGTTGGACCACCCTCAACAATCGCATGCGCGACGTCACACGACAATTCCCATGCACCTGCGGGCTTCTGCGCATATGGGCCCAGTTCCAGTGCTATTCTCACCCCCCATGCGCATACCCAATTGGATTTTCAACTAGAAAACATTGCTTCCTCACCCCCTTTCTATTTCTTTTCCTTTTAATTTCTATTTTTAAATAGCTTCAAATTTAATTCATGAAAAATACTAAAACAAATAATAAAAATTCCCCAAAAAAATTACAGTAGAATATTAAGTCAATTTAGAAGCACTCCCAATTTTTACTTTCGGAATTTTTGCATTTTTCATTTTAATTTCGATTTTTTCACTTTTATTGACTTATATTGAATTCCTTTATAAAGACATAAATATGTACAATTTATTTCTGCCACTTCCTATAACATTTTTGATCCATTCTTTTTGCTATGATTAGAGGACAAATTAAGGTACCTAGAATATTTTTGGGGTATTTTTTAAGACATTTTTTCTATTGTTTTGTTAGTGTGATTTGTATAAATTTAGGATTGAACCTTAAGCGAGTTTAGGTGATCATTTAGCATAGTTAGATTTAGAATTTTTAAGAGATTTTTTAACACAATATTATAATCAGGTTAGAGACCCTAGGGAATTAATTTTACATTTTTTCCATGACTTTTGATATTTTTTTCATTTTAATTCATTCCATCACATTATGCATATTCATGATTCATGTCATTCACTAACTATTCTCTTTTTTGTGCAAGGTATTTTCCGAGGATTTTTCGTATGGACTTGGATATTTTTATGTCTCGATTATGTTTTATACTTTGTGTACTTTGTGATGTAATACTTGTATGCTTTTATAGTTTCCATAATTAGGATAGAAAAGATAAAACAAATCGATAGAAAACAAAATCTCAAAAATGAAATAAATAAGATACTCGATCCAACGTCGAGTAAAATTTTCAAATAAACAAATAAAGTTGCATGTGACTTTAGGGTTCCTCGATTACCATCGTTCCATTCCATTCAACCAAAAGCAAGCCTTGTATGTTGCACACCATAAGTCGTGCGTCTCAGCACCACGCAATCGACCTATCCGATCCATTGTTTCATCCCATTTACATTTCATACACGTTTTTACCGACCATGACTTAGGAGGACCATATTGCTCATCATTAACTCTTGTACTTGCATTTGTAGTTTAATATCTCTTAGGTAGTTTTATTCTTTCAAACCTCACTAACCATAGGTCATCCTTGAATTCAACTAACTTAGGGTAAGTCTAGTTTCCCTTAGAAGTTTTCCTTTTACAACTTGAGTCTCACTTCTCATCTTAAAATAAAATAAAAAACACTTAATAAAGGAAAAGGTGTACAATGCACCACGGGCCTTAAGCTATACGGGAAATGACTAGTGGAGGTCTCCTTCACTCTTCTAGGATGCTTTACAAACGTTCCATTGGGGGCGATCTTGGAAAGTATTCGCTCCTGTGTCATAGTCTTTAGTGTTGTACATACAATAAACACAATCTCAAAACACTTCTTCTAAAAAACAACAAACCAAGAAGTCACGTCTTCTCATCTCATCTCATACTCTTGGCGGACGAACATGACTTGTCTTGACAGTTCAAACATCGATACGGTAAACACCCTCGAGTCAGAGCCGGTAACACCTGAGCTAGAGCTATGGCAACATCATCCTAAAAACCACAAACAAGTGTAAGCCTTAGTTAGACGAACTACGGTGTCTCTGATCCTCATTTATCCCGATGAGGTACGTAGGCAGTGGGGTAGGGCCCATTCGAGCATAATCTTTCCTTTTCCCTACATTTTCCCCTTTTATTTCCATTTTCCAATTCCATTTCCTTTTTCATTTCCATTCCATTCCAAATAGCTATTCTTTCAGTCAAGCAGCATATTATTTCTCACCCTTTGAAAACAGACTTATAAGCGTGGATCCCGTCGGGTACGGCGGACGGATTGGGGTGCTAATACCTCTTCAATTCGTAACCGACTTCCGTATCCAGATCTTTGGTTCGCAAGGCCTCGTCCTTTTCCTTCTTCCTTAGGTTTGTGCAACATTACCTTTCCCGTTCCTTCGGGATAAAAATGTCTGGCTGGCGACTCTAACTTTTCCGCGCCACTTTCGCGTTTTTACCAGGATGAAAATCCCGGGAGCGACAGCTGGCGACTCTGCTGGGGACTTTTAGAAATTCTAATTTCCCCTTTGAGAGTCAATCCTAGCGCTTGTCTGTTTCTGTTTTCTTTGGGTGTTTATTCGTTTGTTGTTATGCCTTAGCTTAGCCTTACTATTTTGTTTACAGTTTATCGCTTTCCTTTACAGCCTTACTTTACAGCATTTATTTACCACTTTCAGTATTTTATTTTCCATGCATCATATTATACTGGACTGTCTGGCTGTGCTGGTTTTCATTTTTTCTGTGGGATGGGGTTACTGTGAGATGAGCTCGTAACCGGGGCTCGAGTGCACCCTAGGACTTAGGGTGGTTCCACTTTGGCTTCATGGCATCTTGCTATGTTGGTAGTAGTGAGTTCCACACCTTGACTTGCGACCTTCTCGGGAATGTATTGATACCAGAATCTTTCTGGGTTAATACGCTACCTTGATAGTTATGTGCAGTCAGGGGACCGATCATTGAGAACCTTTGTGGAAACACCCCTCTCCAGTGACGACAGTGGCAGACCACATTTGTTGGCAAACCCACTCGCATCCAAGGGCCCACTGGGAACTCGCATAGGATGGCCTGGTTCTCTCATAAGAATCCAGTTAAGGCAAACTATTCGTATGACGATAGTATTGTACCCTTCGGGATGAATGTACCATTGTTTCTCGATTCAGTGCTTGAAGCTGGGGACTTATGAGGGATGCTTGTTTTCCCCATACTCAGCTGAGACCTCCCTGGTTAGTACATAATGCCAAACCGATTCCCTGATTTGGTCATGAGCCATTTCTCGGAAATGGTGATCGTATTATTGCTATCCGGCTTTGAGAGTCCGTGATGTTGACTCGGTATAGCATACCCGTGAGATGGGAGGGGTTTACAGGTTTGCAGGAACCCTGAAACTTCCAACATACCCGATTTGCCAGCATTGTTCAGTATTATGATCAGATTTCACATGGTCCTTTGGTTTCGAAATCCGGAATTTCGGTGGTACTGTTATTACGACTTGTCACCAGCACATGACTGTCTTCTCAACACCAATGTCAGACCAATGATCGCCAGACCTTTGATCACACACCAGTGCATTACATAACATCCTCTGTATGCTTGCATTACTAACACATGCTTACTCATTTGCAGGGCCGCATGTCGCATCCTCATGAACATATCATACGCATTTACTGCATGATTTGCATATTTTGCATTTTACAGATTATTCGGACTTCCTAACTTATTCAACTTCAGGCAATATAGCTGGTCAACGCGTTCACCGATATCCGACTAAAAGAAACCGAGTAAGGATGGCTAAACGAATGCAGACTGATCTCAATGAGCTCCGACAGAGGATGGATCAGTTCATGGAAATGATGACTGGCATGGCCCAGAACCAGGAGCGTCTCCGGATGATGGTTGAGCAACCTCATGGGAATGTTAATACGGGAATACCGGCTGAGAATGTGGATTCTAACGCTGCCCGTAACGGGGAGCCTAATCCAAATAGGACCACAGCCCGTAATGCAGGTTTAGAAGACAATCAAGAGGACTAGTTCACTCTACTGGATGCTGATATGGGTAACATGAATGAGATCAACAATCGTAGGTATGAAGAGCTAGCAGAGAAGATCAAGGCCATGGAATGTCAGAATTCCTTGGGCATCGATGTAACTAATCTTGGGTTAGTGCCAGGAGTCAGAATCCCTCCTAAGTTTAAGGTGCCATCATTCGACAAGTACAACGGCAGCACGTGCCCTAGGACTCACATTCATGCGTATTTTGGAAGAATCTCGGCTCACACTGATGACGAGAAACTTTGGATGCATTTCTTCCAAGACAGTTTATCTGGAGCTTTGTTGAGCTGGTACATGAAGTTGAGTCGGGTCTCTATTCAAAGCTGGAAAGATCTAGCTGAAGCGTTCCTCAAGCAGTATCAATACAACATTGATATGGCTCCGAATCGAACTCAGTTGCAGAACTTGTCTCAAGGACCTAAGGAGAGTTTTAAGCAGTATGCCCAGAGGTGGCGTAAGCTGGCCGCACAGGTTCAACCTCCGTTGCTAGATCGGGAAATGGCCGACATGTTTATGGGCACCTTGCAAGGTGTTTACTTGGATCGTCTAGCCGCCTGTCCGTCCATTGGTTTCTCTGATATCGTCGTTGCGGGAGAAAGAATAGAAATTTTTCTGAAATTGGGAAAGATTCAGGATGCAAGCAGTGCTAGTTCTTCTGGTGTGAGAAAGCCTTTTGGCAACGGCCAAAGAAGAAGAGAAGGCGAGACGAATGCTGTGTATAGAGGCCGAGACAGAAGTTATTCTCAAGGTTACTACCAAGCATCTGCAGTGACTATTACTCCACAGGTTCAACAACAACGACCACAGGGTCAACAACAACAGGTACAGAGACCAAATCAAGAAAGAACAAGAGCGAGAAACCGCAGACTCGACCCCGTCCCATGCCCATATGTTGTATTGCTCCCAGAGCTGCTAAAGTTGAACCTGGTAGAGCTTCGTACCATGAGACCTCCTGCTCCTGACAATCTACCTCCGAATTTTGATGCTAATGCCAGGTGCGAATTCCATTCAGGTGCCCAGGGGCACAGTATTGAGAAATGTTGGGATTTTCAGAACAAGGTACAGGACTTAGTTGACTCCAAGGCGATCAATTTTGCTCCTCTCCCAAATGTACTCCAGAATCCGATGCCTAGTCATAATGGAACCAGTGTCACGGTTATTCTACCAGATGGTCCACGTTAAGCTGAAGTGTTCAAGTTAATCACCCAGGACGCCAGGGTCTTCATGAAGCAAATATAGCCAGCAGTATTCAAATACTCTCAGTGATGGCATTTTTGTGTTTGTCTTTCTGCATTGTTCGTTTTCATCCCTATTGAGGGGAACTACGTCGCTCTGATTCTTCATTGGTCATCAGTCAATGAAGATACGTAGGCAGAAGATCGTCAGGTCTTTCCGAGCAACCTTATGGGGCAACTTTACTCCCCAGCTTTACTTTTTCCTTCAGACGTCTCGTGTCAGAGTCAGAATAGCTAGGAGAAGAAGTATGACTGCCATGGTTGGGCATGCAACTGCAAATTGAAGATTACAAGTCTGTGAAAAGAGCTATTGATCGTTGAAAGTATCCAAGACTGACAGGTCCAGACGGAGCCAAGCCTCCTCAACTACGGCAATATTCAGTTTCTTTACTGCATTTCCATTTGTAGTTTCTTTTATATGTTAAACATTTGTCTACATGTATGAAATTTGTTTGCTTTTGAATGTTAGCAATAATAAAACTCACATGTTTTTCTTGAAGTAATTCATTCGCATTCACTTATAATTTTGCATGTGTACATCGCAATACCAATTGTCGTGCTTAAATTCTATAAAGGAGAATGACGAAACAAAAAAACGCAAAATCTCTAATTGTGTGCTCTCGAGTAAGGCCCTGTTGACGATGTACATGCTTTGTTTCAAATCCCTAAAACACTGAAGATATAAGGAAGATAGACCCTTGCTAACCCCTTTGAGCCTTGAAGTAGGAGTTTCTTTTCACATGAAAAAACCCTCACATGTAACCCAAGGGCAGGGTAGATGTCAGCTAGTCGAACCAAGCATTCATGCTTTCATAAAGGAGTGTATTTGAAGATCCGTTGCATTCTACTATGCTTATCAAGAGGTCCAAAGACCCGAAACCACGATGGTTATCCAAATCAAAAGGTCCAAAGATTGAAAACCACAATGGTTATCCTTCGTCGACCAAAGAATGAGGCAGTCACAACCCCCGCAAAGCAATCAAGGCAAATAGTGTCACACGACTCGTTCAAAAAGAAAAAAGAAAAGAAAAGGCCCGCTAAGTCGAAACTTGAAAACAAGCGACTTAGGCAAAAGTTAGGGCATCCCGCTGGACTTCATAATCAAAGATTCACAAGAATCAGTCCAGGAAAAAGTTAGGGATAAAGCAAAATAACGCAAAAGCGAAAGACGGAAAGGATTACACAAGAAAGATCCTCAAATGAGAACAAAGTCGTGTGGCACAGACATGAAAGATAGGGGAGTGACTGACTCTCAACAATAACCTGATTTGTGCTTGAACTGATGGCAGAAATGGCTCCTCAAATCAACACGAAACCCCTATGAAAGGTGAATGCTTGTGAAAACTAGCTAAATGTAGGAATGGAGAACATCACGAAGAGTGGGTGGGCACAAATAAACTTCGAGCCTATATCCTTTGTTTCTATAACCATGAACCAGGCCACGATACAACCTTTAAAAGTCCTAACTGAAACAGGGCTAATTTGAGAGCGTACTACTACGAGGCCGTGTTCCTGACTCCTATGAGTTGTGCTAAAAGACATTTGTTGGTATTGCATGTACATACTCTCATTCAAAATAAGGTCGTATCTTAACCGGTGATTCGCTCACGAAGGTTAGCGGTCCATTTTCAAAACTTCAAGATTAACTTGTTTGTTGCATTAGAATCTTCATTCTAAGAATAAACATTTTTGCTTGCATACATTTGTTTGGAATCATAAATGGTTCACATGCGGAAATTCAATCCAGAAGCTTAAGCTTGCCAAGTTGAGAAGTTTAAAACTTCTGAAAGACTGTCACGTCGAGGTGCACTGTTCTGAGAAAGCTTCATTGAGCAAGGACTTTCCTAATTAGTCACAGTAAGAGCTAGCCAATCCGGGGCAGTTAAGCCGAGCAATCTCTTCAAACTTCAGTCAAACTGGGGAAATCACCTCGAGATTCAGATCTCTCCAAGAGCGAAGATCAGTCAGTCAGGTGCAAAGCTATTCAAATACTCGCACTGGGGCAGGCCACCCCAATAGTACGAGATTTCATTCTTTCCCGAAGACAGACGATCGAAGGCATTTACCCGAAGTTTAGAATACTATGGTCACTTGTCAAGTCAACTATCTCGTTCAGCACTTCTGACAGTTACCAACTCATCTGCATTGGCAATGGTTACCTCCCCAACAAGGTTGTTACGCTAATTCACGCAGTCGCCACGATACCTAAGAGTTTAAAGACACCAAGTCTTTTGTAAAATCCTCTTGAGGCAAAATCCATACGGAAGCAACTGATCCCCAGCGCGAGACAACTTGAAATCTTTCCTCCTCAGCAGGACGTGTCTCGGTGTCGTCATCACCAACAGGCAAATAGAAGTTATCCTCACTAAAGTCAACATTTTTTCCTTCAGACGGTTTCCTTGATCTCGGTTCCTCAACAGATCTAAGGCAACTCCTATTCCCCTAGAAGATTTCAGATAAATCATTCTCCTCCCCAGCAGCTCCATAAGAGCGGATAATCCCCAATAGTCGAGGCATAGTCCTCAAATCTAAAGTCCAATTTATTTTTGGCAAAGGTGGTAATTCGGGACAAAATGAATTATTCACGCTCTTCTCCAACAGAGATGTTATCCCCACAGGACTTCTTGGGATCGAATACGCGATCATTGTGTTTCCCCACAGAGTTAGCAGAGACTTATTACTTCCGCGTCAGGAAATCCTTTACCTTCGCACCAGTTCATTAACAATACTCAAGACATAACATCCCTAGTGTCATGGGGCAACATACCATGCAATTCAACATATGCAAAGTCCAACCGCAGATTGGCAAAAGTCCATCCTCTGGGTGGCAAAATTTCCGAAGTCCACCCGCAGCGTGGCAATTTATCCCAAGTTCACCCGCAGTGTGGCAATTCATTCAAAGTCCAGCCGCAGATTGGCCAAAGTCCATCCTCCGGGTGGCAAATCTCTAAAGTCTCCCGTAGTGAGCAAAAGTCCACCCGCAGTGTGGAAAATCTCTAAAGTCTCCCGTAGTGAGCAAAAGTCTCTCGTAGTGAGCAAAAGTCCATCCGCAGTGTGGCAAATCTCTAAAGTCTCCCGTAGTGAGCAAAAGCCTCCCGTAGTGAGCAAAAGTCTCCCGTAGTGAGCAAAAGTCCACCCGCAGTGTGGCAAATCTCTAAAGTCTCCCGTAGTGAGCAAAAGTCTCCCGTAGTGAGCAAAAGTCCACCCGCAGTGTGGCAAATCTCTAAAGTCTCCCGTAGTGAGCAAAAGCCTCCCGTAGTGAGCAAAAGCTTCCCGTAGTGAGCAAAAGTCTCCCGTAGTGAGCAAAAGTCCACCCGCAGTGTGGCAAATCTCTAAAGTCTCCCGTAGTGAGCAAAAGCCTCCCGTAGTGAGCAAAAGTCTCCCGTAGTGAGCAAAAGTCCACCCGCAGTGTGGCAAATCTCTAAAGTCCCCCGTAGTGGGCAAAAGCGTCCCGTAGTGAGCAGAAGTCCACCCGCAGTGTGGCAAATTGTTGAATGTCCACCCGTAGCGTGGCAGATCGTATCGTGAAGTCCAACTGTAGATTGGAAAAAGTCCATCCTCAGGGTGGCAAAGTATCTTAAAATTCTATCGCAAGTTGATCAAAGTCCACCCACAGCGTGGCAAGTCGTTATTCGTCTAACTCCATCCAATAATACATCACTAAGGCATTGTTGCAGCCTATCAAAGTCCACCCGCAGCGTGGCAAGTCAGTAGCCATCTAACATCATCAAAAAGGCATCCCCTGTTTACTTTTCTTCCCGTCATAATTATATCCAAGCAGAGTTCGTTCGGTTGAGTTTATTTCTCTGTTCTTCCGTCATACTTCAAACGTCTGAAAGCAACTGCTATCATCCATTCAATCCCTGCATACTTCAAACGTCTGAAAGCAACTGCTATCATCCATTCAAGTCTACAGTGATTGAATAGGGGCAGCTGTAACACCCCAAAATTTGCCCTCTAATTTATTACTATCTAATTGGCTTATGCTTCGTTCATCTGTTTCGTTCATCAGGTCATAATACTTACCATTGTACATTTTCGTTGAGCTACTAAGACATGGGATCAAGAATTCTTTTGAATTATGGTTTCCTGTGTACTTTAAGGATCTTTCATTCAATTCAAAGCAAGAGTTTGAATGTTGTTGGGGTTTATTTCCCTGATCGCATGATTTTCAAAAGGGGTTCGATTTAGGATACATTTGAGGTATTGGCATACAATACAGAAAAGGAAAATTTGAAACCTATTCATACCAAATGCATTCGTGGTTGGCCTAGTCTTAGTGAGCAATTCATCATTATTCGTCATTACATCGGTTGAATCCTATTTCAGTTGGAAGTTCCATTACGATTCAAGAGATACGTTATGTTAGTGACTAAATTTATTATTAATTGAACTTGGTTTCTATTAATAGTATGTTTAGTCATTATTATAATATTCTCTTTTAAAATTCCTTCTATACATAGCTAAATCCAAACAAAGGGAATAAAAAAAAAGAGATTCATAAAGCTTAAAGGTACAATTGAGTCTCCGCGGATATTATTGCTTGGAGTTGAGAGAGATTTGGTTTAACAAAGATTTGAGTTCATAAGATATTGAGTCCTTAAGAAATGCAATAAAAAATATAATAATAATGTTAACGGTTACAATATATTGGGAGGACTATATTGAGGAAAGTTCCAAAAGAAAAAACCTAGTAAAGCTCTAAACTTGTTACAACTTTACAAGTGAGTGTGAGTGTTGCTGGGAAATTCAACTTAGTGAATTGCTGGAATAATTGCCAGCCTGAAGATCTGATCGGTTTGTTGTGCAAACAGAGAGAAGAAACTTGATCGGAATAAGTGAAAAATTCTGGGCTAGCAAATTTGTTTCCATACGCGTAAAAAACGGCATCTGCAGCAAAGTTATTGCAAAATGGTTATAAGGAAATCAGAACAGAATATGAGGCAGGGTAAAAAGAGAAACTACAAAGGCAGCAGTAAGATTATATCAATTTCTAACAGAAATCATAAAATTCACTTCTAACTAATTCTAACAAACTAACAAACAATCCTAACTGAATCTCAACAAGAAGAGTAACTGATTTTTTACCTGAGAAAATCACAATCCCTTTTTCTATAAAACCAGAAATTGGCTGAGAGATAGGGGTCTTCTTCATCAAATTCGGCATTCCTCTTCTTCTTCTTCTTCATCCCTTTCTTCATCAACTCTCAACAACCATTCACTCTTCTCCACTTTTATATTCATCTTCATCACCTTCTCATTCGGCAATCTCTCTTAGACCTTCTTCATTCTTCATAACTCATTCTGCAGTTTTTCTTCATCACTTCAACATTCATCTCTTGCGATTCACCGACCTTAAAGCACCATTCTTCTTCATGCCAAATTCGCTCATTCTCCATCACCATCTTGAGTCATCAATCCTGCAACAAAGTTCATGAGTCCATCATCAACATAGCTCCACCATAATCTGCAAATTCAAGAACAAATACTTAATAACGATTCAAAATATGAGGTAAAAGAAGAGAAGAATTACTCATCTCGATTTGCAGGTTCATCAGTAGATCAGAACCGCGACAATCCACAAGGATAGTAATAGTTTGCTTTTCCGATCTCATCATCATCCTCATTATTCCCAACTCCAGAATCTCCTCTTCAATCATCTTCATCGAAGGATTGCACCTAAAAACAAGAAAAAAAAATCGCGTTAACACGAAGAACGACTCAGCATAAAGGCAACGATACACGCACGAAGATCGAAGAAGGCGAACAAAAGCAAGAAGACACAAGCCATACCTGCGATTCGTTCTTCAGGTACGCAATTCAAGAACTTCTCTTATGAGTCGAGTTGTTTGGTGTCCTTTATCCCTCTGTAAGCAGAATCCTATGGTTTGGTGAGGAGTTTGGGGAATCTGAGCTCGTATCCCTAATCAGAAGCGAGAATGAGGACGGTTCATGTTCGAGTGAGAGATGAACCACCGCAGGCGGCGGCTAAAGTTGAGATGGAAGATGAATGTGAAAGAGAGAACAAGTGAGAGCGAGAGATAGACTAGGTGAGAGGGAAGGTGGCGGCGGTGAGGAAGAAAGGAATGAGCGAGAAGAAGAAATGCGGTAGTGAGAGATGAAGGACAAGGCGCCGTTTCGGATAGAGAGGCTAGGGTTTTGGCGGACGAATTTTTGAGAGAGATGAGAGGAAGAAGAAGGGGTGTGCGGCGTGAGGAGGAAGAAGAGGAACTAGGTTTTGCTGAGTTTTAGCCCCTCTTTGTCGTTTTTATTTTTGTTTTATAATTCAAAATTTTAGTTAGATAAATGAAGATATTGGGGGAATATTGTGAGGATAATGAGAGTTAATATTGATTAATTATATTAATCACCAATTAAGCCACAATTAAAAGTCTTAATGAATAATAATAAACCGTAAAATCTTCTCCCCCTTATTGTTCTTTGAAGATAAGTTTGGATTTTGGGGTCCAATCCGGCGGTGACACTTGTCACCGTCCGGTTGGACCACCCTCCACAATCGCATGCGCGACATCACACGGCAATTACCATGCACCTGCGGGCTTCTGCGCATATGGGCCCAGTTCCAGTGCTATTCTCACGCCCCGTGCGCAGACCCAATTGGATTTTCAACTAGAAAACATTGCTTCCTCACCCCCTTTCTATTTCTTTTCCTTTTAATTTCTATTTTTATATAGCTTCAAATTTAATTCATGAAAAATACTAAAACAAATAATAAAAATTCCCAAAAAAATTACAGTAGAATATTAAGTCAATTTAGAAGAACTCCCAATTTTTACTTTCGGAATTTTTGCATTTTTCATTTTAATTTCGATTTTTTCACTTTTATTGACTTATATTGAATTCCTTTATAAAGACATAAATTTGTACAATTTATTTCTGCCACTTCCTATAACATTTTTGATCCATTCTTTTTGCTATGATTAGAGGACAAATTAAGGTACCTAGAATATTTTTGGGGTATTTTTTAAGACATTTTTTCTACTGTTTTGTTAGTGTGATTTGTATAAATTTAGGATTGAACCTTAAGCGAGTTTAGGTGATCATTTAGCATAGTTAGATTTAGAATTTTTAAGAGATTTTTAACACAATATTATAATCAGGTTAGAGACCTTAGGGAATTAATTTCACATTTTTTCCATGACTTTTGATATTTTTGTCATTTTAATTCATTCCATCACATTATGCATATTCATGATTCATGTCATTCACTAACTATTCTCTTTTTTGTTCAAGGTATTTTCCGAGGATTTTTCGTATGGACTTGGATATTTTTATGTATCGATTATGTTTTATACTTTGTGTACTTTGTGATGTAATACTTGTATGCTTTTATAGTTTCCATAATTAGGATAGAAAAGATAAAACAAATCGATAGAAAACAAAATCTCAAAAATGAAATAAATAAGATACTCGATCCAACGTCGAGTAAAATTTTCAAATAAACAAATAAAGTTGCATGTGACTTTAGGGTTCCTCGATTACCATCGTTCCATTCCATTCAACCAAAAGCAAGCCTTGTATGTTGCACACCATAAGTCGTGCGTCTCAGCACCACGCAATCGACCCACCCGATCCATTGTTTCATCCCATTTACATTTCATACACGTTTTTACCGACCATGACTTAGGAGGACCATATTGCTCATCATTAACTCTTGTACTTGCATTTGTAGTTTAATATCTCTTAGGTAGTTTTATTCTTTCAAACCTCACTAACCATAGGTCATCCTTGAATTCAACTAACTTAGGGTAAGTCTAGTTTCCCTTAGAAGTTTTCCTTTTACAACTTGAGTCTCACTTCTCATCTTAAAATAAAATCAAAAACACTTAATAAAGGAAAAGGTGTACAATGCGCTACGGGCCTTAAGCTATACGGGAAATGACTAGTGGAGGTCTCCTTCACTCTTCTAGGATGCTTTACAAACGTTCCATTGGGGGCGATCTTGGAAAGTATTCGCTCATGTGTCATAGTATTTAGTGTTGTACATACAATAAACACAATCTCAAAACACTTCTTCTAAAAAACAACAAACCAAGAAGTCACGTCTTCTCATCTCATCTCATACTCTTGGCGGACGAACATCACTTGTCTCGACAGTTCAAACAGCGATACGGTAAACACCCTCTAGTCAGAGCCGGTAACACTTGAGCTAGAGCTATGGAAACGTCATCCTAAAAACCACAAACAAGTGTAAGCCTTAGTTAGACGAACTACGGCGTCTCTGATCCTCATTTATCCCGATGAGGTACGTAGGCAGTGGGGTAGGGACCATTCGAGCACAATCTTTCCTTTTCCCTACATTTTCCCCTTTTATTTCCATTTTCCAATTCCATTTCCTTTTTCATTTCCATTCTATTCCAAATAGCTATTCTTTCAGTCAAGCAGCATATTATTTCTCACCCTTTGAAAACAGACTTATAAGCGTGGATCCCGTCGGGTACGGCGGACGGATTGGGGTGCTAATACCTTCTCAATTCGTAACCGACTTCCGTATCCAGATCTTTGGTTCGCAAGGCCTCGTCCTTTTCCTTCTTCCTTAGGTTTGTGCAACATTACCTTTCCCGTTCCTTCGGGATAAAAATGTCTGGCTGGCGACTCTAACTTTTCCGCGCCACTTTCGCGTTTTTACCAGGATGAAAATCCCGGGAGCGACATTTTGCTCAAAAAATAAAAATTAAATCGAGAACTATACAAAACGATACAAAACTTTTCAGATCCTTCCTATATGCTACGAGGGAAGGTAATGATGGAAGTCCATGCAAAAAATCATCTGAAATTTTGATCCTACGAAACTTTTAAAAATGCAAGTTTCGGTCAAAAAAATCATAATATATCATACAGGAGTTTATACTAGTTCTGCTCAAAAAAAAAAATTAAATTGAGGACTATACGAAATGATAAAAAACTTTTCAGATCCTTCCTGTATGTTACGAAGGAAGGTTATGATGGAAGTCCATGCAAAAAATCATCTGAAAATTTGATTCTACGAAACTTTCCCAATTGCAAGTTTCGGTCAAAAAATCATAATATATTATACACATATTTATACTAGTTTTGCTCAAAAAATATAATTAAATCGAGGACTATACAAAACAATACAAACCTGTTTAGATCCTCCTATATGTTATGAGGGAAGGTTATGATATGATGGAAGTCAATTAAAAAAACCATCTGAAAATTTAATTCTACCAAACTTTTCCAATTGCAAGTTTCGTTCAAAAAATCATAATTTATTATGCACATGTTTATACTAGTTTAGCTCAAAAACTATAATTAAATCGAGGACTGTACGAAACGATGCAAAACTTTTCAGGTCCTTCCTATATGTTACGAGGGAAGGTTATGATGGAAGTCCATGCAAAAAATCATCTGAAATTTTGATCCTACGAAACTTTTAAAAATGCAAGTTTCGGTCAAAAAATCATAATATATCATACAGGAGTTTATACTAGTTTTGCTCAAAAAATAAAAAATTAAATTGAGGACTATACGAAACGATACAAAACTTGTCAAATCCTTCCTATATGTTATGAGGGAAGGTTATGATGGAAGTCCATGCAAAAAATCATCTGAAAATTTGATTCTACGAAACTTTTCCAATTGCAAGTTTCGTTCAAAAAATTATAATATATTATGCACATGTTTATACTAGTTTAGCTAAAAAACTATAATTAAATCGAGGACTGTACGAAACAATGCAAAACTTTTCAAGTCCTTCCTATATGCTACGAGGGAAGGTTATGATGGAAGTCCATGCAAAAAATCATCTGAAATTTTGATTCTACGAAACTTTTAAAAATGCAAGTTTCGGTCAAAAATTTAGAATATATCATACACGAGTTTATACTAGTTTTGCTCAAAAAATAAAAATTAAATTGAGAACTATACGAAACGATACAAAAATTTTCAGATCCTTCCTATATGTTATGAGGAAAGGTTATGATGGAAGTCCATGAGAAAAATCATCTGAAAATTTGATTCTACGAAACTTTTCCAATTGCAAATTTCGTTCAAAAAATCATAGTATAATATACACATGTTTATACTAATTTTGTTCAAAAACTATAATTAAATCGAGGACTGTACGAAACGATACAAAACTTCTCAGATCCTTCCTATATGTTATGAGGGAAGGTTATGACGAAAGTCCATGCAAAAAATCATCTGAAATTTTGATTCTACGAAACTTTTCAAAATGCATGTTTCGGTCAAAAAATTGTAATATATCATACACAAGTTTATACTAGTTTTGCTCAAAAAATAAAAATTAAATCCAGAACTACACAAAACGATACAAAACTTTTAAGATCCTTCCTATATGTTACGAGGGAAGGTAATGATGAAAGTCCATGCAAAAAATCATCTGAAAATTTGATTCTACGAAAATTTTCAAAATTCAAGTTTCGGTCAAAGAATTGTAATATATCATACACAAGTTTATACTAGTTTTGCTCAAAAAATAAAAATTAAATCGAGAACTATACAAAACGATACAAAACTTTTCAGATCCTTCCTATATGCTACAAGGGAAGGTAATGATGGAAGTCCATGCAAAAAATCATCTGAAAATTAGATTCTACGAAACTTTTCAATATGCAAGTTCCGGTCAAAATATCGTAATATCACATACACAAGTTTATACTAGTTTTGCTCAAAAAATAAAAATTAAATTGAGGACTATACGAAATGATAAAAAACTTTTCAGATCCTTCCTGTATGTTACGAAGGAAGGTTATGATGAAGTCCATGCAAAAAATCATCTGAAAATTTGATTCTACGAAACTTTTCCAATTGCAAGTTTCGGTCAAAAAATCATAATATATTATACACATATTTATACTAGTTTTGCTAAAAAAATATAATTAAATTGAGGACTATACAAAACAATACAAACCTGTTTAGATCCTCCAATATGTTACGAGGGAAGGTTATGATATGATGGAAGTCAATTAAAAAAATCATCTGAAAATTTAATTCTACCAAACTTTTCCAATTGCAAGTTTCGTTCAAAAAATCATAATTTATTATGCACATGTTTATACTAGTTTAGCTCAAAAACTATAATTAAATCGAGGACTGTACGAAACGATACCAAACTTTTCAGGTCCTTCCTATATGTTACGAGGGAAGGTTATGATGGAAGTCCATGCAAAAAATCATCTGAAATTTTGATCCTACGAAACTTTTAAAAATGCAAGTTTCGGTCAAAAAAATCATAATATATCATACAGGAGTTTATACTAGTTCTGCTCAAAAAATAAAAATTAAATTGAGGACTATACGAAATGATAAAAAACTTTTCAGATCCTTCCTGTATGTTACGAAGGAAGGTTATGATGGAAGTCCATGCAAAAAATCATCTGAAAATTTGATTCTACGAAACTTTCCCAATTGCAAGTTTCGGTCAAAAAATCATAATATATTATACACATATTTATACTAGTTTTGCTCAAAAAATATAATTAAATCGAGGACTATACAAAACAATACAAACCTGTTTAGATCCTCCTATATGTTATGAGGGAAGGTTATGATATGATGGAAGTCAATTAAAAAAACCATCTGAAAATTTAATTCTACCAAACTTTTCCAATTGCAAGTTTCGTTCAAAAAATCATAATTTATTATGCACATGTTTATACTAGTTTAGCTCAAAAACTATAATTAAATCGAGGACTGTACGAAACGATGCAAAACTTTTCAGGTCCTTCCTATATGTTACGAGGGAAGGTTATGATGGAAGTCCATGCAAAAAATCATCTGAAATTTTGATCCTACGAAACTTTTAAAAATGCAAGTTTCGGTCAAAAAATCATAATATATCATACAGGAGTTTATACTAGTTTTGCTCAAAAAATAAAAAATTAAATTGAGGACTATACGAAACGATACAAAACTTGTCAAATCCTTCCTATATGTTATGAGGGAAGGTTATGATGGAAGTCCATGCAAAAAATCATCTGAAAATTTGATTCTACGAAACTTTTCCAATTGCAAGTTTCGATCAAAAAATTATAATATATTATGCACATGTTTATACTAGTTTAGCTAAAAAACTATAATTAAATCGAGGACTGTACGAAACAATGCAAAACTTTTCAAGTCCTTCCTATATGCTACGAGGGAAGGTTATGATGGAAGTCCATGCAAAAAATCATCTGAAATTTTGATTCTACGAAACTTTTAAAAATGCAAGTTTCGGTCAAAAATTTAGAATATATCATACACGAGTTTATACTAGTTTTGCTCAAAAAATAAAAATTAAATTGAGAACTATACGAAACGATACAAAAATTTTCAGATCCTTCCTATATGTTATGAGGAAAGGTTATGATGGAAGTCCATGAGAAAAATCATCTGAAAATTTGATTCTACGAAACTTTTCCAATTGCAAATTTCGTTCAAAAAATCATAGTATAATATACACATGTTTATACTAATTTTGTTCAAAAACTATAATTAAATCGAGGACTGTACGAAACGATACAAAACTTCTCAGATCCTTCCTATATGTTATGAGGGAAGGTTATGACGAAAGTCCATGCAAAAAATCATCTGAAATTTTGATTCTACGAAACTTTTCAAAATGCATGTTTCGGTCAAAAAATTGTAATATATCATACACAAGTTTATACTAGTTTTGCTCAAAAAATAAAAATTAAATCCAGAACTACACAAAACGATACAAAACTTTTAAGATCCTTCCTATATGTTACGAGGGAAGGTAATGATGAAAGTCCATGCAAAAAATCATCTGAAAATTTGATTCTACGAAAATTTTCAAAATTCAAGTTTCGGTCAAAGAATTGTAATATATCATACACAAGTTTATACTAGTTTTGCTCAAAAAATAAAAATTAAATCGAGAACTATACAAAACGATACAAAACTTTTCAGATCCTTCCTATATGCTACAAGGGAAGGTAATGATGGAAGTCCATGCAAAAAATCATCTGAAAATTAGATTCTACGAAACTTTTCAATATGCAAGTTCCGATCAAAATATCGTAATATCACATACACAAGTTTATACTAGTTTTGCTCAAAAAATAAAAATTAAATTGAGGACTATACGAAATGATAAAAAACTTTTCAGATCCTTCCTGTATGTTACGAAGGAAGGTTATGATGAAGTCCATGCAAAAAATCATCTGAAAATTTGATTCTACGAAACTTTTCCAATTGCAAGTTTCGGTCAAAAAATCATAATATATTATACACATATTTATACTAGTTTTGCTAAAAAAATATAATTAAATTGAGGACTATACAAAACAATACAAACCTGTTTAGATCCTCCTATATGTTACGAGGGAAGGTTATGATATGATGGAAGTCAATTAAAAAAATCATCTGAAAATTTAATTCTACCAAACTTTTCCAATTGCAAGTTTCGTTCAAAAAATCATAATTTATTATGCACATGTTTATACTAGTTTAGCTCAAAAACTATAATTAAATCGAGGACTGTACGAAACGATACCAAACTTTTCAGGTCCTTCCTATATGTTACGAGGGAAGGTTATGATGGAAGTCCATGCAAAAAATCATCTGAAATTTTGATCCTACGAAACTTTTAAAAATGCAAGTTTCGGTCAAAAAAATCATAATATATCATACAGGAGTTTATACTAGTTCTGCTCAAAAAATAAAAATTAAATTGAGGACTATACGAAATGATAAAAAACTTTTCAGATCCTTCCGGTATGTTACGAAGGAAGGTTATGATGGAAGTCCATGCAAAAAATCATCTGAAAATTTGATTCTACGAAACTTTCCCAATTGCAAGTTTCGGTCAAAAAATCATAATATATTATACACATATTTATACTAGTTTTGCTCAAAAAATATAATTAAATCGAGGACTATACAAAACAATACAAACCTGTTTAGATCCTCCTATATGTTATGAGGGAAGGTTATGATATGATGGAAGTCAATTAAAAAAACCATCTGAAAATTTAATTCTACCAAACTTTTCCAATTGCAAGTTTCGTTCAAAAAATCATAATTTATTATGCACATGTTTATACTAGTTTAGCTCAAAAACTATAATTAAATCGAGGACTGTACGAAACGATGCAAAACTTTTCAGGTCCTTCCTATATGTTACGAGGGAAGGTTATGATGGAAGTCCATGCAAAAAATCATCTGAAATTTTGATCCTACGAAACTTTTAAAAATGCAAGTTTCGGTCAAAAAATCATAATATATCATACAGGAGTTTATACTAGTTTTGCTCAAAAAATAAAAAATTAAATTGAGGACTATACGAAACGATACAAAACTTGTCAAATCCTTCCTATATGTTATGAGGGAAGGTTATGATGGAAGTCCATGCAAAAAATCATCTGAAAATTTGATTCTACGAAACTTTTCCAATTGCAAGTTTCGTTCAAAAAATTATAATATATTATGCACATGTTTATACTAGTTTAGCTAAAAAACTATAATTAAATCGAGGACTGTACGAAACAATGCAAAACTTTTCAAGTCCTTCCTATATGCTACGAGGGAAGGTTATGATGGAAGTCCATGCAAAAAATCATCTGAAATTTTGATTCTACGAAACTTTTAAAAATGCAAGTTTCGGTCAAAAATTTAGAATATATCATACACGAGTTTATACTAGTTTTGCTCAAAAAATAAAAATTAAATTGAGAACTATACGAAACGATACAAAAATTTTCAGATCCTTCCTATATGTTATGAGGAAAGGTTATGATGGAAGTCCATGAGAAAAATCATCTGAAAATTTGATTCTACGAAACTTTTCCAATTGCAAATTTCGTTCAAAAAATCATAGTATAATATACACATGTTTATACTAATTTTGTTCAAAAACTATAATTAAATCGAGGACTGTACGAAACGATACAAAACTTCTCAGATCCTTCCTATATGTTATGAGGGAAGGTTATGACGAAAGTCCATGCAAAAAATCATCTGAAATTTTGATTCTACGAAACTTTTCAAAATGCATGTTTCGGTCAAAAAATTGTAATATATCATACACAAGTTTATACTAGTTTTGCTCAAAAAATAAAAATTAAATCCAGAACTACACAAAACGATACAAAACTTTTAAGATCCTTCCTATATGTTACGAGGGAAGGTAATGATGAAAGTCCATGCAAAAAATCATCTGAAAATTTGATTCTACGAAAATTTTCAAAATTCAAGTTTCGGTCAAAGAATTGTAATATATCATACACAAGTTTATACTAGTTTTGCTCAAAAAATAAAAATTAAATCGAGAACTATACAAAACGATACAAAACTTTTCAGATCCTTCCTATATGCTACAAGGGAAGGTAATGATGGAAGTCCATGCAAAAAATCATCTGAAAATTAGATTCTACGAAACTTTTCAATATGCAAGTTCCGGTCAAAATATCGTAATATCACATACACAAGTTTATACTAGTTTTGCTCAAAAAATAAAAATTAAATTGAGGACTATACGAAATGATAAAAAACTTTTCAGATCCTTCCTGTATGTTACGAAGGAAGGTTATGATGAAGTCCATGCAAAAAATCATCTGAAAATTTGATTCTACGAAACTTTTCCAATTGCAAGTTTCGGTCAAAAAATCATAATATATTATACACATATTTATACTAGTTTTGCTAAAAAAATATAATTAAATTGAGGACTATACAAAACAATACAAACCTGTTTAGATCCTCCAATATGTTACGAGGGAAGGTTATGATATGATGGAAGTCAATTAAAAAAATCATCTGAAAATTTAATTCTACCAAACTTTTCCAATTGCAAGTTTCGTTCAAAAAATCATAATTTATTATGCACATGTTTATACTAGTTTAGCTCAAAAACTATAATTAAATCGAGGACTGTACGAAACGATACCAAACTTTTCAGGTCCTTCCTATATGTTACGAGGGAAGGTTATGATGGAAGTCCATGCAAAAAATCATCTGAAATTTTGATCCTACGAAACTTTTAAAAATGCAAGTTTCGGTCAAAAAAATCATAATATATCATACAGGAGTTTATACTAGTTCTGCTCAAAAAATAAAAATTAAATTGAGGACTATACGAAATGATAAAAAACTTTTCAGATCCTTCCTGTATGTTACGAAGGAAGGTTATGATGGAAGTCCATGCAAAAAATCATCTGAAAATTTGATTCTACGAAACTTTCCCAATTGCAAGTTTCGGTCAAAAAATCATAATATATTATACACATATTTATACTAGTTTTGCTCAAAAAATATAATTAAATCGAGGACTATACAAAACAATACAAACCTGTTTAGATCCTCCTATATGTTATGAGGGAAGGTTATGATATGATGGAAGTCAATTAAAAAAACCATCTGAAAATTTAATTCTACCAAACTTTTCCAATTGCAAGTTTCGTTCAAAAAATCATAATTTATTATGCACATGTTTATACTAGTTTAGCTCAAAAACTATAATTAAATCGAGGACTGTACGAAACGATGCAAAACTTTTCAGGTCCTTCCTATATGTTACGAGGGAAGGTTATGATGGAAGTCCATGCAAAAAATCATCTGAAATTTTGATCCTACGAAACTTTTAAAAATGCAAGTTTCGGTCAAAAAATCATAATATATCATACAGGAGTTTATACTAGTTTTGCTCAAAAAATAAAAAATTAAATTGAGGACTATACGAAACGATACAAAACTTGTCAAATCCTTCCTATATGTTATGAGGGAAGGTTATGATGGAAGTCCATGCAAAAAATCATCTGAAAATTTGATTCTACAAAACTTTTCCAATTGCAAGTTTCGATCAAAAAATTATAATATATTATGCACATGTTTATACTAGTTTAGCTAAAAAACTATAATTAAATCGAGGACTGTACGAAACAATGCAAAACTTTTCAAGTCCTTCCTATATGCTACGAGGGAAGGTTATGATGGAAGTCCATGCAAAAAATCATCTGAAATTTTGATTCTACGAAACTTTTAAAAATGCAAGTTTCGGTCAAAAATTTAGAATATATCATACACGAGTTTATACTAGTTTTGCTCAAAAAATAAAAATTAAATTGAGAACTATACGAAACGATACAAAAATTTTCAGATCCTTCCTATATGTTATGAGGAAAGGTTATGATGGAAGTCCATGAGAAAAATCATCTGAAAATTTGATTCTACGAAACTTTTCCAATTGCAAATTTCGTTCAAAAAATCATAGTATAATATACACATGTTTATACTAATTTTGTTCAAAAACTATAATTAAATCGAGGACTGTACGAAACGATACAAAACTTCTCAGATCCTTCCTATATGTTATGAGGGAAGGTTATGACGAAAGTCCATGCAAAAAATCATCTGAAATTTTGATTCTACGAAACTTTTCAAAATGCATGTTTCGGTCAAAAAATTGTAATATATCATACACAAGTTTATACTAGTTTTGCTCAAAAAATAAAAATTAAATCCAGAACTACACAAAACGATACAAAACTTTTAAGATCCTTCCTATATGTTACGAGGGAAGGTAATGATGAAAGTCCATGCAAAAAATCATCTGAAAATTTGATTCTACGAAAATTTTCAAAATTCAAGTTTCGGTCAAAGAATTGTAATATATCATACACAAGTTTATACTAGTTTTGCTCAAAAAATAAAAATTAAATCGAGAACTATACAAAACGATACAAAACTTTTCAGATCCTTCCTATATGCTACAAGGGAAGGTAATGATGGAAGTCCATGCAAAAAATCATCTGAAAATTAGATTCTACGAAACTTTTCAATATGCAAGTTCCGATCAAAATATCGTAATATCACATACACAAGTTTATACTAGTTTTGCTCAAAAAATAAAAATTAAATTGAGGACTATACGAAATGATAAAAAACTTTTCAGATCCTTCCTGTATGTTACGAAGGAAGGTTATGATGAAGTCCATGCAAAAAATCATCTGAAAATTTGATTCTACGAAACTTTTCCAATTGCAAGTTTCGGTCAAAAAATCATAATATATTATACACATATTTATACTAGTTTTGCTAAAAAAATATAATTAAATTGAGGACTATACAAAACAATACAAACCTGTTTAGATCCTCCTATATGTTACGAGGGAAGGTTATGATATGATGGAAGTCAATTAAAAAAATCATCTGAAAATTTAATTCTACCAAACTTTTCCAATTGCAAGTTTCGTTCAAAAAATCATAATTTATTATGCACATGTTTATACTAGTTTAGCTCAAAAACTATAATTAAATCGAGGACTGTACGAAACGATACCAAACTTTTCAGGTCCTTCCTATATGTTACGAGGGAAGGTTATGATGGAAGTCCATGCAAAAAATCATCTGAAATTTTGATCCTACGAAACTTTTAAAAATGCAAGTTTCGGTCAAAAAAATCATAATATATCATACAGGAGTTTATACTAGTTCTGCTCAAAAAATAAAAATTAAATTGAGGACTATACGAAATGATAAAAAACTTTTCAGATCCTTCCGGTATGTTACGAAGGAAGGTTATGATGGAAGTCCATGCAAAAAATCATCTGAAAATTTGATTCTACGAAACTTTCCCAATTGCAAGTTTCGGTCAAAAAATCATAATATATTATACACATATTTATACTAGTTTTGCTCAAAAAATATAATTAAATCGAGGACTATACAAAACAATACAAACCTGTTTAGATCCTCCTATATGTTATGAGGGAAGGTTATGATATGATGGAAGTCAATTAAAAAAACCATCTGAAAATTTAATTCTACCAAACTTTTCCAATTGCAAGTTTCGTTCAAAAAATCATAATTTATTATGCACATGTTTATACTAGTTTAGCTCAAAAACTATAATTAAATCGAGGACTGTACGAAACGATGCAAAACTTTTCAGGTCCTTCCTATATGTTACGAGGGAAGGTTATGATGGAAGTCCATGCAAAAAATCATCTGGAATTTTGATCCTACGAAACTTTTAAAAATGCAAGTTTCGGTCAAAAAATCATAATATATCATACAGGAGTTTATACTAGTTTTGCTCAAAAAATAAAAAATTAAATTGAGGACTATACGAAACGATACAAAACTTGTCAAATCCTTCCTATATGTTATGAGGGAAGGTTATGATGGAAGTCCATGCAAAAAATCATCTGAAAATTTGATTCTACGAAACTTTTCCAATTGCAAGTTTCGTTCAAAAAATTATAATATATTATGCACATGTTTATACTAGTTTAGCTAAAAAACTATAATTAAATCGAGGACTGTACGAAACAATGCAAAACTTTTCAAGTCCTTCCTATATGCTACGAGGGAAGGTTATGATGGAAGTCCATGCAAAAAATCATCTGAAATTTTGATTCTACGAAACTTTTAAAAATGCAAGTTTCGGTCAAAAATTTAGAATATATCATACACGAGTTTATACTAGTTTTGCTCAAAAAATAAAAATTAAATTGAGAACTATACGAAACGATACAAAAATTTTCAGATCCTTCCTATATGTTATGAGGAAAGGTTATGATGGAAGTCCATGAGAAAAATCATCTGAAAATTTGATTCTACGAAACTTTTCCAATTGCAAATTTCGTTCAAAAAATCATAGTATAATATACACATGTTTATACTAATTTTGTTCAAAAACTATAATTAAATCGAGGACTGTACGAAACGATACAAAACTTCTCAGATCCGTCCTATATGTTATGAGGGAAGGTTATGACGAAAGTCCATGCAAAAAATCATCTGAAATTTTGATTCTACGAAACTTTTCAAAATGCATGTTTCGGTCAAAAAATTGTAATATATCATACACAAGTTTATACTAGTTTTGCTCAAAAAATAAAAATTAAATCCAGAACTACACAAAACGATACAAAACTTTTAAGATCCTTCCTATATGTTACGAGGGAAGGTAATGATGAAAGTCCATGCAAAAAATCATCTGAAAATTTGATTCTACGAAAATTTTCAAAATTCAAGTTTCGGTCAAAGAATTGTAATATATCATACACAAGTTTATACTAGTTTTGCTCAAAAAATAAAAATTAAATCGAGAACTATACAAAACGATACAAAACTTTTCAGATCCTTCCTATATGCTACAAGGGAAGGTAATGATGGAAGTCCATGCAAAAAATCATCTGAAAATTAGATTCTACGAAACTTTTCAATATGCAAGTTCCGGTCAAAATATCGTAATATCACATACACAAGTTTATACTAGTTTTGCTCAAAAAATAAAAATTAAATTGAGGACTATACGAAATGATAAAAAACTTTTCAGATCCTTCCTGTATGTTACGAAGGAAGGTTATGATGAAGTCCATGCAAAAAATCATCTGAAAATTTGATTCTACGAAACTTTTCCAATTGCAAGTTTCGGTCAAAAAATCATAATATATTATACACATATTTATACTAGTTTTGCTAAAAAAATATAATTAAATTGAGGACTATACAAAACAATACAAACCTGTTTAGATCCTCCTATATGTTACGAGGGAAGGTTATGATATGATGGAAGTCAATTAAAAAAATCATCTGAAAATTTAATTCTACCAAACTTTTCCAATTGCAAGTTTCGTTCAAAAAATCATAATTTATTATGCACATGTTTATACTAGTTTAGCTCAAAAACTATAATTAAATCGAGGACTGTACGAAACGATACCAAACTTTTCAGGTCCTTCCTATATGTTACGAGGGAAGGTTATGATGGAAGTCCATGCAAAAAATCATCTGAAATTTTGATCCTACGAAACTTTTAAAAATGCAAGTTTCGGTCAAAAAAATCATAATATATCATACAGGAGTTTATACTAGTTCTGCTCAAAAAATAAAAATTAAATTGAGGACTATACGAAATGATAAAAAACTTTTCAGATCCTTCCGGTATGTTACGAAGGAAGGTTATGATGGAAGTCCATGCAAAAAATCATCTGAAAATTTGATTCTACGAAACTTTCCCAATTGCAAGTTTCGGTCAAAAAATCATAATATATTATACACATATTTATACTAGTTTTGCTCAAAAAATATAATTAAATCGAGGACTATACAAAACAATACAAACCTGTTTAGATCCTCCTATATGTTATGAGGGAAGGTTATGATATGATGGAAGTCAATTAAAAAAACCATCTGAAAATTTAATTCTACCAAACTTTTCCAATTGCAAGTTTCGTTCAAAAAATCATAATTTATTATGCACATGTTTATACTAGTTTAGCTCAAAAACTATAATTAAATCGAGGACTGTACGAAACGATGCAAAACTTTTCAGGTCCTTCCTATATGTTACGAGGGAAGGTTATGATGGAAGTCCATGCAAAAAATCATCTGGAATTTTGATCCTACGAAACTTTTAAAAATGCAAGTTTCGGTCAAAAAATCATAATATATCATACAGGAGTTTATACTAGTTTTGCTCAAAAAATAAAAAATTAAATTGAGGACTATACGAAACGATACAAAACTTGTCAAATCCTTCCTATATGTTATGAGGGAAGGTTATGATGGAAGTCCATGCAAAAAATCATCTGAAAATTTGATTCTACGAAACTTTTCCAATTGCAAGTTTCGTTCAAAAAATTATAATATATTATGCACATGTTTATACTAGTTTAGCTAAAAAACTATAATTAAATCGAGGACTGTACGAAACAATGCAAAACTTTTCAAGTCCTTCCTATATGCTACGAGGGAAGGTTATGATGGAAGTCCATGCAAAAAATCATCTGAAATTTTGATTCTACGAAACTTTTAAAAATGCAAGTTTCGGTCAAAAATTTAGAATATATCATACACGAGTTTATACTAGTTTTGCTCAAAAAATAAAAATTAAATTGAGAACTATACGAAACGATACAAAAATTTTCAGATCCTTCCTATATGTTATGAGGAAAGGTTATGATGGAAGTCCATGAGAAAAATCATCTGAAAATTTGATTCTACGAAACTTTTCCAATTGCAAATTTCGTTCAAAAAATCATAGTATAATATACACATGTTTATACTAATTTTGTTCAAAAACTATAATTAAATCGAGGACTGTACGAAACGATACAAAACTTCTCAGATCCGTCCTATATGTTATGAGGGAAGGTTATGACGAAAGTCCATGCAAAAAATCATCTGAAATTTTGATTCTACGAAACTTTTCAAAATGCATGTTTCGGTCAAAAAATTGTAATATATCATACACAAGTTTATACTAGTTTTGCTCAAAAAATAAAAATTAAATCCAGAACTACACAAAACGATACAAAACTTTTAAGATCCTTCCTATATGTTACGAGGGAAGGTAATGATGAAAGTCCATGCAAAAAATCATCTGAAAATTTGATTCTACGAAAATTTTCAAAATTCAAGTTTCGGTCAAAGAATTGTAATATATCATACACAAGTTTATACTAGTTTTGCTCAAAAAATAAAAATTAAATCGAGAACTATACAAAACGATACAAAACTTTTCAGATCCTTCCTATATGCTACAAGGGAAGGTAATGATGGAAGTCCATGCAAAAAATCATCTGAAAATTAGATTCTACGAAACTTTTCAATATGCAAGTTCCGGTCAAAATATCGTAATATCACATACACAAGTTTATACTAGTTTTGCTCAAAAAATAAAAATTAAATTGAGGACTATACGAAATGATAAAAAACTTTTCAGATCCTTCCTGTATGTTACGAAGGAAGGTTATGATGAAGTCCATGCAAAAAATCATCTGAAAATTTGATTCTACGAAACTTTTCCAATTGCAAGTTTCGGTCAAAAAATCATAATATATTATACACATATTTATACTAGTTTTGCTAAAAAAATATAATTAAATTGAGGACTATACAAAACAATACAAACCTGTTTAGATCCTCCTATATGTTACGAGGGAAGGTTATGATATGATGGAAGTCAATTAAAAAAATCATCTGAAAATTTAATTCTACCAAACTTTTCCAATTGCAAGTTTCGTTCAAAAAATCATAATTTATTATGCACATGTTTATACTAGTTTAGCTCAAAAACTATAATTAAATCGAGGACTGTACGAAACGATACCAAACTTTTCAGGTCCTTCCTATATGTTACGAGGGAAGGTTATGATGGAAGTCCATGCAAAAAATCATCTGAAATTTTGATCCTACGAAACTTTTAAAAATGCAAGTTTCGGTCAAAAAAATCATAATATATCATACAGGAGTTTATACTAGTTCTGCTCAAAAAATAAAAATTAAATTGAGGACTATACGAAATGATAAAAAACTTTTCAGATCCTTCCGGTATGTTACGAAGGAAGGTTATGATGGAAGTCCATGCAAAAAATCATCTGAAAATTTGATTCTACGAAACTTTCCCAATTGCAAGTTTCGGTCAAAAAATCATAATATATTATACACATATTTATACTAGTTTTGCTCAAAAAATATAATTAAATCGAGGACTATACAAAACAATACAAACCTGTTTAGATCCTCCTATATGTTATGAGGGAAGGTTATGATATGATGGAAGTCAATTAAAAAAACCATCTGAAAATTTAATTCTACCAAACTTTTCCAATTGCAAGTTTCGTTCAAAAAATCATAATTTATTATGCACATGTTTATACTAGTTTAGCTCAAAAACTATAATTAAATCGAGGACTGTACGAAACGATGCAAAACTTTTCAGGTCCTTCCTATATGTTACGAGGGAAGGTTATGATGGAAGTCCATGCAAAAAATCATCTGGAATTTTGATCCTACGAAACTTTTAAAAATGCAAGTTTCGGTCAAAAAATCATAATATATCATACAGGAGTTTATACTAGTTTTGCTCAAAAAATAAAAATTATATTGAGGACTATACGAAATGATACAAAACTTGTCAAATCCTTCCTATATGTTATGAGGAAAGGTTATGATGGAAGTCCATGCAAAAAATCATCTGAAAATTTGATTCTACGAAACTTTTCCAATTGCAAGTTTCGTTCAAAAAATTATAATATATTATGCACATGTTTATACTAGTTTAGCTAAAAAACTATAATTAAATCGAGGACTGTACGAAACAATGCAAAACTTTTCAAGTCCTTCCTATATGCTACGAGGGAAGGTTATGATGGAAGTCCATGCAAAAAATCATCTGAAATTTTGATTCTACGAAACTTTTAAAAATGCAAGTTTCGGTCAAAAATTCAGAATATATCATACACGAGTTTATACTAGTTTTGCTCAAAAAATAAAAATTAAATTGAGAACTATACAAAACGATACAAAATTTTTCAGATCCTTCCTATATGTTATGAGGAAAGGTTATGATGGAAGTCCATGAGAAAAATCATCTGAAAATTTGATTCTACGAAACTTTTCCAATTGCAAATTTCGTTCAAAAAATCATAATATAATATACACATGTTTATACTAATTTTGTTCAAAAACTATAATTAAATCGAGGACTGTACGAAACGATACAAAACTTCTCAGATCCTTCCTATATGTTATGAGGGAAGGTTATGACGAAAGTCCATGCAAAAAATCATCTGAAATTTTGATTCTACGAAACTTTTCAAAATGCATGTTTCGGTCAAAAAATTGTAATATATCATACACAAGTATTTACTAGTTTTGCTCAAAAAATAAAAATTAAATCCAGAACTACACAAAACGATACAAAACTTTTAAGATCCTTCCTATATGTTACGAGGGAAGGTAATGATGAAAGTCCATGCAAAAAATCATCTGAAAATTTGATTCTACGAAAATTTTCAAAATTCAAGTTTCGGTCAAAGAATTGTAATATATCATACACAAGTTTATACTAGTTTTGCTCAAAAAATAAAAATTAAATCGAGAACTATACAAAACGATACAAAACTTTTCAGATCCTTCCTATATGCTACAAGGGAAGGTAATGATGGAAGTCCATGCAAAAAATCATCTGAAAATTAGATTCTACGAAACTTTTCAATATGCAAGTTCCGATCAAAATATCGTAATATCACATACACAAGTTTATACTAGTTTTGCTCAAAAAATAAAAATTAAATTGAGGACTATACGAAATGATAAAAAACTTTTCAGATCCTTCCTGTATGTTACGAAGGAAGGTTATGATGAAGTCCATGCAAAAAATCATCTGAAAATTTGATTCTACGAAACTTTTCCAATTGCAAGTTTCGGTCAAAAAATCATAATATATTATACACATATTTATACTAGTTTTGCTAAAAAAATATAATTAAATTGAGGACTATACAAAACAATACAAACCTGTTTAGATCCTCCTATATGTTACGAGGGAAGGTTATGATATGATGGAAGTCAATTAAAAAAATCATCTGAAAATTTAATTCTACCAAACTTTTCCAATTGCAAGTTTCGTTCAAAAAATCATAATTTATTATGCACATGTTTATACTAGTTTAGCTCAAAAACTATAATTAAATCGAGGACTGTACGAAACGATACCAAACTTTTCAGGTCCTTCCTATATGTTACGAGGGAAGGTTATGATGGAAGTCCATGCAAAAAATCATCTGAAATTTTGATCCTACGAAACTTTTAAAAATGCATGTTTCGGTCAAAAAAATCATAATATATCATACAGGAGTTTATACTAGTTCTGCTCAAAAAATAAAAATTAAATTGAGGACTATACGAAATGATAAAAAACTTTTCAGATCCTTCCGGTATGTTACGAAGGAAGGTTATGATGGAAGTCCATGCAAAAAATCATCTGAAAATTTGATTCTACGAAACTTTCCCAATTGCAAGTTTCGGTCAAAAAATCATAATATATTATACACATATTTATACTAGTTTTGCTCAAAAAATATAATTAAATCGAGGACTATACAAAACAATACAAACCTGTTTAGATCCTCCTATATGTTATGAGGGAAGGTTATGATATGATGGAAGTCAATTAAAAAAACCATCTGAAAATTTAATTCTACCAAACTTTTCCAATTGCAAGTTTCGTTCAAAAAATCATAATTTATTATGCACATGTTTATACTAGTTTAGCTCAAAAACTATAATTAAATCGAGGACTGTACGAAACGATGCAAAACTTTTCAGGTCCTTCCTATATGTTACGAGGGAAGGTTATGATGGAAGTCCATGCAAAAAATCATCTGGAATTTTGATCCTACGAAACTTTTAAAAATGCAAGTTTCGGTCAAAAAATCATAATATATCATACAGGAGTTTATACTAGTTTTGCTCAAAAAATAAAAAATTAAATTGAGGACTATACGAAACGATACAAAACTTGTCAAATCCTTCCTATATGTTATGAGGGAAGGTTATGATGGAAGTCCATGCAAAAAATCATCTGAAAATTTGATTCTACGAAACTTTTCCAATTGCAAGTTTCGTTCAAAAAATTATAATATATTATGCACATGTTTATACTAGTTTAGCTAAAAAACTATAATTAAATCGAGGACTGTACGAAACAATGCAAAACTTTTCAAGTCCTTCCTATATGCTACGAGGGAAGGTTATGATGGAAGTCCATGCAAAAAATCATCTGAAATTTTGATTCTACGAAACTTTTAAAAATGCAAGTTTCGGTCAAAAATTTAGAATATATCATACACGAGTTTATACTAGTTTTGCTCAAAAAATAAAAATTAAATTGAGAACTATACGAAACGATACAAAAATTTTCAGATCCTTCCTATATGTTATGAGGAAAGGTTATGATGGAAGTCCATGAGAAAAATCATCTGAAAATTTGATTCTACGAAACTTTTCCAATTGCAAATTTCGTTCAAAAAATCATAGTATAATATACACATGTTTATACTAATTTTGTTCAAAAACTATAATTAAATCGAGGACTGTACGAAACGATACAAAACTTCTCAGATCCTTCCTATATGTTATGAGGGAAGGTTATGACGAAAGTCCATGCAAAAAATCATCTGAAATTTTGATTCTACGAAACTTTTCAAAATGCATGTTTCGGTCAAAAAATTGTAATATATCATACACAAGTTTATACTAGTTTTGCTCAAAAAATAAAAATTAAATCCAGAACTACACAAAACGATACAAAACTTTTAAGATCCTTCCTATATGTTACGAGGGAAGGTAATGATGAAAGTCCATGCAAAAAATCATCTGAAAATTTGATTCTACGAAAATTTTCAAAATTCAAGTTTCGGTCAAAGAATTGTAATATATCATATACAAGTTTATACTAGTTTTGCTCAAAAAATAAAAATTAAATCGAGAACTATACAAAACGATACAAAACTTTTCAGATCCTTCCTATATGCTACAAGGGAAGGTAATGATGGAAGTCCATGCAAAAAATCATCTGAAAATTAGATTCTACGAAACTTTTCAATATGCAAGTTCCGATCAAAATATCGTAATATCACATACACAAGTTTATACTAGTTTTGCTCAAAAAATAAAAATTAAATTGAGGACTATACGAAATGATAAAAAACTTTTCAGATCCTTCCTGTATGTTACGAAGGAAGGTTATGATGAAGTCCATGCAAAAAATCATCTGAAAATTTGATTCTACGAAACTTTTCCAATTGCAAGTTTCGGTCAAAAAATCATAATATATTATACACATATTTATACTAGTTTTGCTAAAAAAATATAATTAAATTGAGGACTATACAAAACAATACAAACCTGTTTAGATCCTCCTATATGTTACGAGGGAAGGTTATGATATGATGGAAGTCAATTAAAAAAATCATCTGAAAATTTAATTCTACCAAACTTTTCCAATTGCAAGTTTCGTTCAAAAAATCATAATTTATTATGCACATGTTTATACTAGTTTAGCTCAAAAACTATAATTAAATCGAGGACTGTACGAAACGATACCAAACTTTTCAGGTCCTTCCTATATGTTACGAGGGAAGGTTATGATGGAAGTCCATGCAAAAAATCATCTGAAATTTTGATCCTACGAAACTTTTAAAAATGCATGTTTCGGTCAAAAAAATCATAATATATCATACAGGAGTTTATACTAGTTCTGCTCAAAAAATAAAAATTAAATTGAGGACTATACGAAATGATAAAAAACTTTTCAGATCCTTCCGGTATGTTACGAAGGAAGGTTATGATGGAAGTCCATGCAAAAAATCATCTGAAAATTTGATTCTACGAAACTTTCCCAATTGCAAGTTTCGGTCAAAAAATCATAATATATTATACACATATTTATACTAGTTTTGCTCAAAAAATATAATTAAATCGAGGACTATACAAAACAATACAAACCTGTTTAGATCCTCCTATATGTTATGAGGGAAGGTTATGATATGATGGAAGTCAATTAAAAAAACCATCTGAAAATTTAATTCTACCAAACTTTTCCAATTGCAAGTTTCGTTCAAAAAATCATAATTTATTATGCACATGTTTATACTAGTTTAGCTCAAAAACTATAATTAAATCGAGGACTGTACGAAACGATCCAAAACTTTTCAGGTCCTTCCTATATGTTACGAGGGAAGGTTATGATGGAAGTCCATGCAAAAAATCATCTGGAATTTTGATCCTACGAAACTTTTAAAAATGCAAGTTTCGGTCAAAAAATCATAATATATCATACAGGAGTTTATACTAGTTTTGCTCAAAAAATAAAAAATTAAATTGAGGACTATACGAAACGATACAAAACTTGTCAAATCCTTCCTATATGTTATGAGGGAAGGTTATGATGGAAGTCCATGCAAAAAATCATCTGAAAATTTGATTCTACGAAACTTTTCCAATTGCAAGTTTCGTTCAAAAAATTATAATATATTATGCACATGTTTATACTAGTTTAGCTAAAAAACTATAATTAAATCGAGGACTGTACGAAACAATGCAAAACTTTTCAAGTCCTTCCTATATGCTACGAGGGAAGGTTATGATGGAAGTCCATGCAAAAAATCATCTGAAATTTTGATTCTACGAAACTTTTAAAAATGCAAGTTTCGGTCAAAAATTTAGAATATATCATACACGAGTTTATACTAGTTTTGCTCAAAAAATAAAAATTAAATTGAGAACTATACGAAACGATACAAAAATTTTCAGATCCTTCCTATATGTTATCAGGAAAGGTTATGATGGAAGTCCATGAGAAAAATCATCTGAAAATTTGATTCTACGAAACTTTTCCAATTGCAAATTTCGTTCAAAAAATCATAGTATAATATACACATGTTTATACTAATTTTGTTCAAAAACTATAATTAAATCGAGGACTGTACGAAACGATACAAAACTTCTCAGATCCTTCCTATATGTTATGAGGGAAGGTTATGACGAAAGTCCATGCAAAAAATCATCTGAAATTTTGATTCTACGAAACTTTTCAAAATGCATGTTTCGGTCAAAAAATTGTAATATATCATACACAAGTTTATACTAGTTTTGCTCAAAAAATAAAAATTAAATCCAGAACTACACAAAACGATACAAAACTTTTAAGATCCTTCCTATATGTTACGAGGGAAGGTAATGATGAAAGTCCATGCAAAAAATCATCTGAAAATTTGATTCTACGAAAATTTTCAAAATTCAAGTTTCGGTCAAAGAATTGTAATATATCATACACAAGTTTATACTAGTTTTGCTCAAAAAATAAAAATTAAATCGAGAACTATACAAAACGATACAAAACTTTTCAGATCCTTCCTATATGCTACAAGGGAAGGTAATGATGGAAGTCCATGCAAAAAATCATCTGAAAATTAGATTCTACGAAACTTTTCAATATGCAAGTTCCGATCAAAATATCGTAATATCACATACACAAGTTTATACTAGTTTTGCTCAAAAAATAAAAATTAAATTGAGGACTATACGAAATGATAAAAAACTTTTCAGATCCTTCCTGTATGTTACGAAGGAAGGTTATGATGAAGTCCATGCAAAAAATCATCTGAAAATTTGATTCTACGAAACTTTTCCAATTGCAAGTTTCGGTCAAAAAATCATAATATATTATACACATATTTATACTAGTTTTGCTAAAAAAATATAATTAAATTGAGGACTATACAAAACAATACAAACCTGTTTAGATCCTCCTATATGTTACGAGGGAAGGTTATGATATGATGGAAGTCAATTAAAAAAATCATCTGAAAATTTAATTCTACCAAACTTTTCCAATTGCAAGTTTCGTTCAAAAAATCATAATTTATTATGCACATGTTTATACTAGTTTAGCTCAAAAACTATAATTAAATCGAGGACTGTACGAAACGATACCAAACTTTTCAGGTCCTTCCTATATGTTACGAGGGAAGGTTATGATGGAAGTCCATGCAAAAAATCATCTGAAATTTTGATCCTACGAAACTTTTAAAAATGCAAGTTTCGGTCAAAAAAATCATAATATATCATACAGGAGTTTATACTAGTTCTGCTCAAAAAATAAAAATTAAATTGAGGACTATACGAAATGATAAAAAACTTTTCAGATCCTTCCTGTATGTTACGAAGGAAGGTTATGATGGAAGTCCATGCAAAAAATCATCTGAAAATTTGATTCTACGAAACTTTCCCAATTGCAAGTTTCGGTCAAAAAATCATAATATATTATACACATATTTATACTAGTTTTGCTCAAAAAATATAATTAAATCGAGGACTATACAAAACAATACAAACCTGTTTAGATCCTCCTATATGTTATGAGGGAAGGTTATGATATGATGGAAGTCAATTAAAAAAACCATCTGAAAATTTAATTCTACCAAACTTTTCCAATTGCAAGTTTCGTTCAAAAAATCATAATTTATTATGCACATGTTTATACTAGTTTAGCTCAAAAACTATAATTAAATCGAGGACTGTACGAAACGATGCAAAACTTTTCAGGTCCTTCCTATATGTTACGAGGGAAGGTTATGATGGAAGTCCATGCAAAAAATCATCTGAAATTATGATCCTACGAAACTTTTAAAAATGCAAGTTTCGGTCAAAAAATCATAATATATCATACAGGAGTTTATACTAGTTTTGCTCAAAAAATAAAAATTATATTGAGGACTATACGAAATGATACAAAACTTGTCAAATCCTTCCTATATGTTATGAGGAAAGGTTATGATGGAAGTCCATGCAAAAAATCATCTGAAAATTTGATTCTACGAAACTTTTCCAATTGCAAGTTTCGTTCAAAAAATTATAATATATTATGCACATGTTTATACTAGTTTAGCTCAAAAACTATAATTAAATCGAGGACTGTACGAAACAATGCAAAACTTTTCAAGTCCTTCCTATATGCTACGAGGGAAGGTTATGATGGAAGTCCATGCAAAAAATCATCTGAAATTTTGATTCTACGAAACTTTTAAAAATGCAAGTTTCGGTCAAAAATTCAGAATATATCATACACGAGTTTATACTAGTTTTGCTCAAAAAATAAAAATTAAATTGAGAACTATACAAAACGATACAAAATTTTTCAGATCCTTCCTATATGTTATGAGGAAAGGTTATGATGGAAGTCCATGAGAAAAATCATCTGAAAATTTGATTCTACGAAACTTTTCCAATTGCAAATTTCGTTCAAAAAATCATAATATAATATACACATGTTTATACTAATTTTGTTCAAAAACTATAATTAAATCGAGGACTGTACGAAACGATACAAAACTTCTCAGATCCTTCCTATATGTTATGAGGGAAGGTTATGATGAAAGTCCATGCAAAAAATCATCTGAAATTTTGATTCTACGAAACTTTTCAAAATGCATGTTTCGGTCAAAAAATTGTAATATATCATACACAAGTATTTACTAGTTTTGCTCAAAAAATAAAAATTAAATCCAGAACTACACAAAACGATACAAAACTTTTAAGATCCTTCCTATATGTTACGAGGGAAGGTAATGATGAAAGTCCATGCAAAAAATCATCTGAAAATTTGATTCTACGAAAATTTTCAAAATTCAAGTTTCGGTCAAAGAATTGTAATATATCATACACAAGTTTATACTAGTTTTGCTCAAAAAATAAAAATTAAATCGAGAACTATACAAAACGATACAAAACTTTTCAGATCCTTCCTATATGCTACAAGGGAAGGTAATGATGGAAGTCCATGCAAAAAATCATCTGAAAATTAGATTCTACGAAACTTTTCAATATGCAAGTTCCGGTAATAATATCGTAATATCACATACACAAGTTTATACTAGTTTTGCTCAAAAAATAAAAATTAAATTGAGGACTATACGAAATGATAAAAAACTTTTCAGATCCTTCCTCTATGTTACGAAGGAAGGTTATGATGAAGTCCATGCAAAAAATCATCTGAAAATTTGATTCTACGAAACTTTTCCAATTGCAAGTTTCGGTCAAAAAATCATAATATATTATACACATATTTATACTAGTTTTGCTAAAAAAATATAATTAAATTGAGGACTATACAAAACAATACAAACCTGTTTAGATCCTCCTATATGTTACGAGGGAAGGTTATGATATGATGGAAGTCAATTAAAAAAATCATCTGAAAATTTAATTCTACCAAACTTTTCCAATTGCAAGTTTCGTTCAAAAAATCATAATTTATTATGCACATGTTTATACTAGTTTAGCTCAAAAACTATAATTAAATCGAGGACTGTACGAAACGATACCAAACTTTTCAAGTCCTTCCTATATGTTACGAGGGAAGGTTATGATGGAAGTCCATGCAAAAAATCATCTGAAATTTTGATCCTACGAAACTTTTAAAAATGCAAGTTTCGGTCAAAAAAATCATAATATATCATACAGGAGTTTATACTAGTTCTGCTCAAAAAATAAAAATTAAATTGAGGACTATACGAAATGATAAAAAACTTTTCAGATCCTTCCTGTATGTTACGAAGGAAGGTTATGATGGAAGTCCATGCAAAAAATCATCTGAAAATTTGATTCTACGAAACTTTCCCAATTGCAAGTTTCGGTCAAAAAATCATAATATATTATACACATATTTATACTAGTTTTGCTCAAAAAATATAATTAAATCGAGGACTATACAAAACAATACAAACCTGTTTAGATCCTCCTATATGTTATGAGGGAAGGTTATGATATGATGGAAGTCAATTAAAAAAACCATCTGAAAATTTAATTCTACCAAACTTTTCCAATTGCAAGTTTCGTTCAAAAAATCATAATTTATTATGCACATGTTTATACTAGTTTAGCTCAAAAACTATAATTAAATCGAGGACTGTACGAAACGATGCAAAACTTTTCAGGTCCTTCCTATATGTTACGAGGGAAGGTTATGATGGAAGTCCATGCAAAAAATCATCTGAAATTATGATCCTACGAAACTTTTAAAAATGCAAGTTTCGGTCAAAAAATCATAATATATCATACAGGAGTTTATACTAGTTTTGCTCAAAAAATAAAAATTATATTGAGGACTATACGAAATGATACAAAACTTGTCAAATCCTTCCTATATGTTATGAGGAAAGGTTATGATGGAAGTCCATGCAAAAAATCATCTGAAAATTTGATTCTACGAAACTTTTCCAATTGCAAGTTTCGTTCAAAAAATTATAATATATTATGCACATGTTTATACTAGTTTAGCTAAAAAACTATAATTAAATCGAGGACTGTACGAAACAATGCAAAACTTTTCAAGTCCTTCCTATATGCTACGAGGGAAGGTTATGATGGAAGTCCATGCAAAAAATCATCTGAAATTTTGATTCTACGAAACTTTAAAAAATGCAAGTTTCGGTCAAAAATTCAGAATATATCATACACGAGTTTATACTAGTTTTGCTCAAAAAATAAAAATTAAATTGAGAACTATACAAAACGATAAAAAAATTTTCAGATCCTTCCTATATGTTATGAGGAAAGGTTATGATGGAAGTCCATGAGAAAAATCATCTGAAAATTTGATTCTACGAAACTTTTCCAATTGCAAATTTCGTTCAAAAAATCATAATATAATATACACATGTTTATACTAATTTTGTTCAAAAACTATAATTAAATCGAGGACTGTACGAAACGATACAAAACTTCTCAGATCCTTCCTATATGTTATGAGGGAAGGTTATGACGAAAGTCCATGCAAAAAATCATCCGAAATTTTGATTCTACGAAACTTTTCAAAATGCATGTTTCGGTCAAAAAATTGTAATATATCATACACAAGTTTTTACTAGTTTTGCTCAAAAAATAAAAATTAAATCCAGAACTACACAAAACGATACAAAACTTTTAAGATCCTTCCTATATGTTACGAGGGAAGGTAATGATGAAAGTCCATGCAAAAAATCATCTGAAAATTTGATTCTACGAAAATTTTCAAAATTCAAGTTTCGGTCAAAGAATTGTAATATATCATACACAAGTTTATACTAGTTTTGCTCAAAAAATAAAAATTAAATCGAGAACTATACAAAACGATACAAAACTTTTCAGATCCTTCCAATATGCTACAAGGGAAGGTAATGATGGAAGTCCATGCAAAAAATCATCTGAAAATTAGATTCTACGAAACTTTTCAATATGCAAGTTCCGGTAATAATATCGTAATATCACATACACAAGTTTATACTAGTTTTGCTCAAAAAATAAAAATTAAATTGAGGACTATACGAAATGATAAAAAACTTTTCAGATCCTTCCTCTATGTTACGAAGGAAGGTTATGATGAAGTCCATGCAAAAAATCATCTGAAAATTTGATTCTACGAAACTTTTCCAATTGCAAGTTTCGGTCAAAAAATCATAATATATTATACACATATTTATACTAGTTTTGCTAAAAAAATATAATTAAATTGAGGACTATACAAAACAATACAAACCTGTTTAGATCCTCCTATATGTTACGAGGGAAGGTTATGATATGATGGAAGTCAATTAAAAAAATCATCTGAAAATTTAATTCTACCAAACTTTTCCAATTGCAAGTTTCGTTCAAAAAATCATAATTTATTATGCACATGTTTATACTAGTTTAGCTCAAAAACTATAATTAAATCGAGGACTGTACGAAACGATACCAAACTTTTCAGGTCCTTCCTATATGTTACGAGGGAAGGTTATGATGGAAGTCCATGCAAAAAATCATCTGAAATTTTGATCCTACGAAACTTTTAAAAATGCAAGTTTCGGTCAAAAAAATCATAATATATCATACAGGAGTTTATACTAGTTCTGCTCAAAAAATAAAAATTAAATTGAGGACTATACGAAATGATAAAAAACTTTTCAGATCCTTCCTGTATGTTACGAAGGAAGGTTATGATGGAAGTCCATGCAAAAAATCATCTGAAAATTTGATTCTACGAAACTTTCCCAATTGCAAGTTTCGGTCAAAAAATCATAATATATTATACACATATTTATACTAGTTTTGCTCAAAAAATATAATTAAATCGAGGACTATACAAAACAATACAAACCTGTTTAGATCCTCCTATATGTTATGAGGGAAGGTTATGATATGATGGAAGTCAATTAAAAAAACCATCTGAAAATTTAATTCTACCAAACTTTTCCAATTGCAAGTTTCGTTCAAAAAATCATAATTTATTATGCACATGTTTATACTAGTTTAGCTCAAAAACTATAATTAAATCGAGGACTGTACGAAACGATGCAAAACTTTTCAGGTCCTTCCTATATGTTACGAGGGAAGGTTATGATGGAAGTCCATGCAAAAAATCATCTGAAATTATGATCCTACGAAACTTTTAAAAATGCAAGTTTCGGTCAAAAAATCATAATATATCATACAGGAGTTTATACTAGTTTTGCTCAAAAAATAAAAATTATATTGAGGACTATACGAAATGATACAAAACTTGTCAAATCCTTCCTATATGTTATGAGGAAAGGTTATGATGGAAGTCCATGCAAAAAATCATCTGAAAATTTGATTCTACGAAACTTTTCCAATTGCAAGTTTCGTTCAAAAAATTATAATATATTATGCACATGTTTATACTAGTTTAGCTAAAAAACTATAATTAAATCGAGGACTGTACGAAACAATGCAAAACTTTTCAAGTCCTTCCTATATGCTACGAGGGAAGGTTATGATGGAAGTCCATGCAAAAAATCATCTGAAATTTTGATTCTACGAAACTTTTAAAAATGCAAGTTTCGGTCAAAAATTCAGAATATATCATACACGAGTTTATACTAGTTTTGCTCAAAAAATAAAAATTAAATTGAGAACTATACAAAACGATACAAAATTTTTCAGATCCTTCCTATATGTTATAAGGAAAGGTTATGATGGAAGTCCATGAGAAAAATCATCTGAAAATTTGATTCTACGAAACTTTTCCAATTGCAAATTTCGTTCAAAAAATCATAATATAATATACACATGTTTATACTAATTTTGTTCAAAAACTATAATTAAATCGAGGACTGTACGAAACGATACAAAACTTCTCAGATCCTTCCTATATGTTATGAGGGAAGGTTATGACGAAAGTCCATGCAAAAAATCATCTGAAATTTTGATTCTACGAAACTTTTCAAAATGCATGTTTCGGTCAAAAAATTGTAATATATCATACACAAGTATTTACTAGTTTTGCTCAAAAAATAAAAATTAAATCCAGAACTACACAAAACGATACAAAACTTTTAAGATCCTTCCTATATGTTACGAGGGAAGGTAATGATGAAAGTCCATGCAAAAAATCATCTGAAAATTTGATTCTACGAAAATTTTCAAAATTCAAGTTTCGGTCAAAGAATTGTAATATATCATACACAAGTTTATACTAGTTTTGCTCAAAAAATAAAAATTAAATCGAGAACTATACAAAACGATACAAAACTTTTCAGATCCTTCCTATATGCTACAAGGGAAGGTAATGATGGAAGTCCATGCAAAAAATCATCTGAAAATTAGATTCTACGAAACTTTTCAATATGCAAGTTCCGGTAATAATATCGTAATATCACATACACAAGTTTATACTAGTTTTGCTCAAAAAATAAAAATTAAATTGAGGACTATACGAAATGATAAAAAACTTTTCAGATCCTTCCTCTATGTTACGAAGGAAGGTTATGATGAAGTCCATGCAAAAAATCATCTGAAAATTTGATTCTACGAAACTTTTCCAATTGCAAGTTTCGGTCAAAAAATCATAATATATTATACACATATTTATACTAGTTTTGCTAAAAAAATATAATTAAATTGAGGACTATACAAAACAATACAAACCTGTTTAGATCCTCCTATATGTTACGAGGGAAGGTTATGATATGATGGAAGTCAATTAAAAAAATCATCTGAAAATTTAATTCTACCAAACTTTTCCAATTGCAAGTTTCGTTCAAAAAATCATAATTTATTATGCACATGTTTATACTAGTTTAGCTCAAAAACTATAATTAAATCGAGGACTGTACGAAACGATACCAAACTTTTCAGGTCCTTCCTATATGTTACGAGGGAAGGTTATGATGGAAGTCCATGCAAAAAATCATCTGAAATTTTGATCCTACGAAACTTTTAAAAATGCAAGTTTCGGTCAAAAAAATCATAATATATCATACAGGAGTTTATACTAGTTCTGCTCAAAAAATAAAAATTAAATTGAGGACTATACGAAATGATAAAAAACTTTTCAGATCCTTCCTGTATGTTACGAAGGAAGGTTATGATGGAAGTCCATGCAAAAAATCATCTGAAAATTTGATTCTACGAAACTTTCCCAATTGCAAGTTTCGGTCAAAAAATCATAATATATTATACACATATTTATACTAGTTTTGCTCAAAAAATATAATTAAATCGAGGACTATACAAAACAATACAAACCTGTTTAGATCCTCCTATATGTTATGAGGGAAGGTTATGATATGATGGAAGTCAATTAAAAAAACCATCTGAAAATTTAATTCTACCAAACTTTTCCAATTGCAAGTTTCGTTCAAAAAATCATAATTTATTATGCACATGTTTATACTAGTTTAGCTCAAAAACTATAATTAAATCGAGGACTGTACGAAACGATGCAAAACTTTTCAGGTCCTTCCTATATGTTACGAGGGAAGGTTATGATGGAAGTCCATGCAAAAAATCATCTGAAATTATGATCCTACGAAACTTTTAAAAATGCAAGTTTCGGTCAAAAAATCATAATATATCATACAGGAGTTTATACTAGTTTTGCTCAAAAAATAAAAATTATATTGAGGACTATACGAAATGATACAAAACTTGTCAAATCCTTCCTATATGTTATGAGGAAAGGTTATGATGGAAGTCCATGCAAAAAATCATCTGAAAATTTGATTCTACGAAACTTTTCCAATTGCAAGTTTCGTTCAAAAAATTATAATATATTATGCACATGTTTATACTAGTTTAGCTAAAAAACTATAATTAAATCGAGGACTGTACGAAACAATGCAAAACTTTTCAAGTCCTTCCTATATGCTACGAGGGAAGGTTATGATGGAAGTCCATGCAAAAAATCATCTGAAATTTTGATTCTACGAAACTTTAAAAAATGCAAGTTTCGGTCAAAAATTCAGAATATATCATACACGAGTTTATACTAGTTTTGCTCAAAAAATAAAAATTAAATTGAGAACTATACAAAACGATAAAAAAATTTTCAGATCCTTCCTATATGTTATGAGGAAAGGTTATGATGGAAGTCCATGAGAAAAATCATCTGAAAATTTGATTCTACGAAACTTTTCCAATTGCAAATTTCGTTCAAAAAATCATAATATAATATACACATGTTTATACTAATTTTGTTCAAAAACTATAATTAAATCGAGGACTGTACGAAACGATACAAAACTTCTCAGATCCTTCCTATATGTTATGAGGGAAGGTTATGACGAAAGTCCATGCAAAAAATCATCTGAAATTTTGATTCTACGAAACTTTTCAAAATGCATGTTTCGGTCAAAAAATTGTAATATATCATACACAAGTTTTTACTAGTTTTGCTCAAAAAATAAAAATTAAATCCAGAACTACACAAAACGATACAAAACTTTTAAGATCCTTCCTATATGTTACGAGGGAAGGTAATGATGAAAGTCCATGCAAAAAATCATCTGAAAATTTGATTCTACGAAAATTTTCAAAATTCAAGTTTCGGTCAAAGAATTGTAATATATCATACACAAGTTTATACTAGTTTTGCTCAAAAAATAAAAATTAAATCGAGAACTATACAAAACGATACAAAACTTTTCAGATCCTTCCTATATGCTACAAGGGAAGGTAATGATGGAAGTCCATGCAAAAAATCATCTGAAAATTAGATTCTACGAAACTTTTCAATATGCAAGTTCCGGTAATAATATCGTAATATCACATACACAAGTTTATACTAGTTTTGCTCAAAAAATAAAAATTAAATTGAGGACTATACGAAATGATAAAAAACTTTTCAGATCCTTCCTCTATGTTACGAAGGAAGGTTATGATGAAGTCCATGCAAAAAATCATCTGAAAATTTGATTCTACGAAACTTTTCCAATTGCAAGTTTCGGTCAAAAAATCATAATATATTATACACATATTTATACTAGTTTTGCTAAAAAAATATAATTAAATTGAGGACTATACAAAACAATACAAACCTGTTTAGATCCTCCTATATGTTACGAGGGAAGGTTATGATATGATGGAAGTCAATTAAAAAAATCATCTGAAAATTTAATTCTACCAAACTTTTCCAATTGCAAGTTTCGTTCAAAAAATCATAATTTATTATGCACATGTTTATACTAGTTTAGCTCAAAAACTATAATTAAATCGAGGACTGTACGAAACGATACCAAACTTTTCAGGTCCTTCCTATATGTTACGAGGGAAGGTTATGATGGAAGTCCATGCAAAAAATCATCTGAAATTTTGATCCTACGAAACTTTTAAAAATGCAAGTTTCGGTCAAAAAAATCATAATATATCATACAGGAGTTTATACTAGTTCTGCTCAAAAAATAAAAATTAAATTGAGGACTATACGAAATGATAAAAAACTTTTCAGATCCTTCCTGTATGTTACGAAGGAAGGTTATGATGGAAGTCCATGCAAAAAATCATCTGAAAATTTGATTCTACGAAACTTTCCCAATTGCAAGTTTCGGTCAAAAAATCATAATATATTATACACATATTTATACTAGTTTTGCTCAAAAAATATAATTAAATCGAGGACTATACAAAACAATACAAACCTGTTTAGATCCTCCTATATGTTATGAGGGAAGGTTATGATATGATGGAAGTCAATTAAAAAAACCATCTGAAAATTTAATTCTACCAAACTTTTCCAATTGCAAGTTTCGTTCAAAAAATCATAATTTATTATGCACATGTTTATACTAGTTTAGCTCAAAAACTATAATTAAATCGAGGACTGTACGAAACGATGCAAAACTTTTCAGGTCCTTCCTATATGTTACGAGGGAAGGTTATGATGGAAGTCCATGCAAAAAATCATCTGAAATTATGATCCTACGAAACTTTTAAAAATGCAAATTTCGGTCAAAAAATCATAATATATCATACAGGAGTTTATACTAGTTTTGCTCAAAAAATAAAAATTATATTGAGGACTATACGAAATGATACAAAACTTGTCAAATCCTTCCTATATGTTATGAGGAAAGGTTATGATGGAAGTCCATGCAAAAAATCATCTGAAAATTTGATTCTACGAAACTTTTCCAATTGCATGTTTCGTTCAAAAAATTATAATATATTATGCACATGTTTATACTAGTTTAGCTAAAAAACTATAATTAAATCGAGGACTGTACGAAACAATGCAAAACTTTTCAAGTCTTTCCTATATGCTACGAGGGAAGGTTATGATGGAAGTCCATGCAAAAAATCATCTGAAATTTTGATTCTACGAAACTTTAAAAAATGCAAGTTTCGGTCAAAAATTCAGAATATATCATACACGAGTTTATACTAGTTTTGCTCAAAAAATAAAAATTAAATTGAGAACTATACAAAACGATAAAAAAATTTTCAGATCCTTCCTATATGTTATGAGGAAAGGTTATGATGGAAGTCCATGAGAAAAATCATCTGAAAATTTGATTCTACGAAACTTTTCCAATTGCAAATTTCGTTCAAAAAATCATAATATAATATACACATGTTTATACTAATTTTGTTCAAAAACTATAATTAAATCGAGGACTGTACGAAACGATACAAAACTTCTCAGATCCTTCCTATATGTTATGAGGGAAGGTTATGAAGAAAGTCCATGCAAAAAATCATCTGAAATTTTGATTCTACGAAACTTTTCAAAATGCATGTTTCGGTCAAAAAATTGTAATATATCATACACAAGTTTTTACTAGTTTTGCTCAAAAAATAAAAATTAAATCCAGAACTACACAAAACGATACAAAACTTTTAAGATCCTTCCTATATGTTACGAGGGAAGGTAATGATGAAAGTCCATGCAAAAAATCATCTGAAAATTTGATTCTACGAAAATTTTCAAAATTCAAGTTTCGGTCAAAGAATTGTAATATATCATACACAAGTTTATACTAGTTTTGCTCAAAAAATAAAAATTAAATCGAGAACTATACAAAACGATACAAAACTTTTCAGATCCTTCCTATATGCTACAAGGGAAGGTAATGATGGAAGTCCATGCAAAAAATCATCTGAAAATTAGATTCTACGAAACTTTTCAATATGCAAGTTCCGGTAATAATATCGTAATATCACATACACAAGTTTATACTAGTTTTGCTCAAAAAATAAAAATTAAATTGAGGACTATACGAAATGATAAAAAACTTTTCAGATCCTTCCTCTATGTTACGAAGGAAGGTTATGATGAAGTCCATGCAAAAAATCATCTGAAAATTTGATTCTACGAAACTTTTCCAATTGCAAGTTTCGGTCAAAAAATCATAATATATTATACACATATTTATACTAGTTTTGCTAAAAAAATATAATTAAATTGAGGACTATACAAAACAATACAAACCTGTTTAGATCCTCCTATATGTTACGAGGGAAGGTTATGATATGATGGAAGTCAATTAAAAAAATCATCTGAAAATTTAATTCTACCAAACTTTTCCAATTGCAAGTTTCGTTCAAAAAATCATAATTTATTATGCACATGTTTATACTAGTTTAGCTCAAAAACTATAATTAAATCGAGGACTGTACGAAACGATACCAAACTTTTCAGGTCCTTCCTATATGTTACGAGGGAAGGTTATGATGGAAGTCCATGCAAAAAATCATCTGAAATTTTGATCCTACGAAACTTTTAAAAATGCAAGTTTCGGTCAAAAAAATCATAATATATCATACAGGAGTTTATACTAGTTCTGCTCAAAAAATAAAAATTAAATTGAGGACTATACGAAATGATAAAAAACTTTTCAGATCCTTCCTGTATGTTACGAAGGAAGGTTATGATGGAAGTCCATGCAAAAAATCATCTGAAAATTTGATTCTACGAAACTTTCCCAATTGCAAGTTTCGGTCAAAAAATCATAATATATTATACACATATTTATACTAGTTTTGCTCAAAAAATATAATTAAATCGAGGACTATACAAAACAATACAAACCTGTTTAGATCCTCCTATATGTTATGAGGGAAGGTTATGATATGATGGAAGTCAATTAAAAAAACCATCTGAAAATTTAATTCTACCAAACTTTTCCAATTGCAAGTTTCGTTCAAAAAATCATAATTTATTATGCACATGTTTATACTAGTTTAGCTCAAAAACTATAATTAAATCGAGGACTGTACGAAACGATGCAAAACTTTTCAGGTCCTTCCTATATGTTACGAGGGAAGGTTATGATGGAAGTCCATGCAAAAAATCATCTGAAATTATGATCCTACAAAACTTTTAAAAATGCAAGTTTCGGTCAAAAAATCATAATATATCATACAGGAGTTTATACTAGTTTTGCTCAAAAAATAAAAATTATATTGAGGACTATACGAAATGATACAAAACTTGTCAAATCCTTCCTATATGTTATGAGGAAAGGTTATGATGGAAGTCCATGCAAAAAATCATCTGAAAATTTGATTCTACGAAACTTTTCCAATTGCAAGTTTCGTTCAAAAAATTATAATATATTATGCACATGTTTATACTAGTTTAGCTCAAAAACTATAATTAAATCGAGGACTGTACGAAACAATGCAAAACTTTTCAAGTCCTTCCTATATGCTACGAGGGAAGGTTATGATGGAAGTCCATGCAAAAAATCATCTGAAATTTTGATTCTACGAAACTTTTAAAAATGCAAGTTTCGGTCAAAAATTCAGAATATATCATACACGAGTTTATACTAGTTTTGCTCAAAAAATAAAAATTAAATTGAGAACTATACGAAACGATACAAAAATTTTCAGATCCTTCCTATATGTTATGAGGAAAGGTTATGATGGAAGTCCATGAGAAAAATCATCTGAAAATTTGATTCTACGAAACTTTTCCAATTGCAAGTTTCGTTCAAAAAATCATACTATATTATACACATGTTTATACTAATTTTGCTCAAAAACTATAATTAAATCGAGGACTGTACGAAACGATACAAAACTTCTCAGATCCTTCCTATATGTTATGAGGGAAGGTTATGACGAAAGTCCATGCAAAAAATCATCTGAAATTTTTATTCTACGAAACTTTTCAAAATGCATGTTTCGGTCAAAAAATTGTAATATATCATACACAAGTTTATACTTGTTTTGCTCAAAAAATAAAAATTAAATCCAGAACTACACAAAACGATACAAAACTTTTAAGATCCTTCCTATATGTTACGAGGGAAGGTAATGATGAAAGTCCATGCAAAAAATCATCTGAAAATTTGATTCTACGAAATTTTTCAAAATTCAAGTTTCGGTCAAAGAATTGTAATATATCATACACAAGGTTATACTAGTTTTGCTCAAAAAATAAAAATTAAATCGAGAACTATACAAAACGATACAAAACTTTTCAGATCCTTCCTATATGCTACAAGGGAAGGTAATGATGGAAGTCCATGCAAAAAATCATCTGAAAATTAGATTCTACGAAACTTTTCAAAATGCAAGTTCCGGTCAAAAAATCGTAATATCACATACACAAGTTTATACTAGTTTTGCTCAAAAAATAAAAATTAAATTGAGGACTATACGAAATGATAAAAAACTTTTCAGATCCTTCCTGTATGTTACGAAGGAAGGTTATGATGAAGTCCATGCAAAAAATCATCTGAAAATTTGATTCTACGAAACTTTTCCAATTGCAAGTTTCGGTCAAAAAATCATAATATATTATACACATATTTATACTAGTTTTGCTAAAAAAATATAATTAAATTGAGGACTATACAAAACAATACAAACCTGTTTAGATCCTCCTATATGTTACGAGGGAAGGTTATGATATGATGGAAGTCAATTAAAAAAATCATCTGAAAATTTAATTCTACCAAACTTTTCCAATTGCAAGTTTCGTTCAAAAAATCATAATTTATTATGCACATGTTTATACTAGTTTAGCTCAAAAACTATAATTAAATCGAGGACTGTACGAAACGATACCAAACTTTTCAGGTCCTTCCTATATGTTACGAGGGAAGGTTATGATGGAAGTCCATGCAAAAAATCATCTGATATTTTGATCCTACGAAACTTTTAAAAATGCAAGTTTCGGTCAAAAAAATCATAATATATCATACAGGAGTTTATACTAGTTCTGCTAAAAAAATTAAAATTAAATTGAGGACTATACGAAATGATAAAAAACTTTTCAGATCCTTCCTGTATGTTACGAAGGAAGGTTATGATGGAAGTCCATGCAAAAAATCATCTGAAAATTTGATTCTACGAAACTTTCCCAATCGCAAGTTTCGGTCAAAAAATCATAATATATTATACACATATTTATACTAGTTTTGCTCAAAAAATATAATTAAATCGAGGACTATACAAAACAATACAAACCTGTTTAGATCCTCCTATATGTTATGAGGGAACGTTATGATATGATGGAAGTCAATTAAAAAAACCATCTGAAAATTTAATTCTACCAAACTTTTCCAATTGCAAGTTTCGTTCAAAAAATCATAATTTATTATGCACATGTTTATACTAGTTTAGCTCAAAAACTATAATTAAATCGAGGACTGTACGAAACGATGCAAAACTTTTCAGGTCCTTCCTATATGTTACGAGGGAAGGTTATGATGGAAGTCCATGCAAAAAATCATCTGAAATTTTGATGCTACGAAACTTTTAAAAATGGAAGTTTCGGTCAAAAAATCATAATATATCATACACGAGTTTATACTAGTTTTGCTCAAAAAATAAAAATTAAATTGAGAACTATACGAAACGATACAAAAATTTTCAGATCCTTCCTGTATGTTACGAAGGAAGGTTATGATGGAAGTCCATGCAAAAAATCATCTGAAAATTTGATTCTACGAAACTTTCCCAATTGCAAGTTTCGGTCAAAAAATCATAATATATTATACACATATTTATACTAGTTTTGCTAAAAAAATATAATTAAATTGAGGACTATACAAAACAATACAAACCTGTTTAGATCCTCCTATATGTTACGAGGGAAGGTTATGATATGATGGAAGTCAATTAAAAAAATCATCTGAAAATTTAATTCTACCAAACTTTTCCAATTGCAAGTTTCGTTCAAAAAATCATAATTTATTATGCACATGTTTATACTAGTTTAGCTCAAAAACTATAATTAAATCGAGGACTGTACGAAACGATACCAAACTTTTCAGGTCCTTCCTATATGTTACGAGGGAAGGTTATGATGGAAGTCCATGCAAAAAATCATCTGATATTTTGATCCTACGAAACTTTTAAAAATGCAAGTTTCGGTCAAAAAAATCATAATATATCATACAGGAGTTTATACTAGTTTTGCTCAAAAAATAAAAATTAAATTGAGGACTATACGAAATGATAAAAAACTTTTCAGATCCTTCCTGTATGTTACGAAGGAAGGTTATGATGGAAGTCCATGCAAAAAATCATCTGAAAATTTGATTCTACGAAACTTTTCCAATTGCAAGTTTCGGTCAAAAAATCATAATATATTATACACATATTTATACTAGTTTTGCTCAAAAAATATAATTAAATCGAGTACTATATAAAACAATACAAACCTTTTTAGATCCTCCTATATGTTACGAGGGAAGGTTATGATATGATGGAAGTCAATTCAAAAAATCATCTGAAAATTTGATTCTACCAAACTTTTCCAATTGCAAGTTTCGTTCAAAAAATCATAGTTTATTATGCACATGTTTATACTAGTTTAGCTCAAAAACTATAATTAAATTGAGGACTGTAGGAAACGATGCAAAACTTTTTAGGTCCTTCCTATATGTTACGAGGGAAGGTTATGATGGAAGTCCATGCAAAAAATCATCTGAAATTTTGATTCTACGAAACTTTTCAAAATGCAAGTTTCGGTCAAAAAATCATAATATATCATACACGAGTTTATACTAGTTTTTCTCAAAAAATAAAAATTAAATTGAGAACTATACGAAACGATACAAAAATTTTCATATCCTTCCTATATGTTATGAGGAAAGGTTATGATGGAAGTCCATGCAAAAAATCATCTGAAAATTTGATTCTACGAAACTTTTCCAATTGCAAGTTTCGTTAAAAAAATCATAATATATTATACACATGTTTATACTAGTTTTGCTCAAAAACTATAATTAAATCGAGGACTGTACGAAACGATACAAAACTTTTCAAGTCCTTCCTATATGCTACGAGGGAAGGTTATGATGGAAGTCCATGCAAAAAATCATCTGAAATTTTGATTCTACGAAACTTTAAAAAATGCAAGTTTCGGTCAAAAATTCAGAATATATCATACACGAGTTTATACTAGTTTTGCTCAAAAAATAAAAATTAAATCCAGAACTATACAAAACGATACAAAACTTTTCAGATCCTTCCTATATGTTACGAGGGAAGGTAATGATGGAAGTACATGCAAAAAATCATCTAAAAATTTGATTCTACGAAATTTTTCAAAATTCAAGTTTCGGTCAAAGAATTGTAATATATCATACACAAGTTTATACTAGTTTTGCTCAAAAAATAAAAATTAAATCGAGAACTATACAAAACGATACAAAACTTTTCAGATCCTTCCTATATGCTACGAGGGAAGGTAATGATGGAAATCCATGCAAAAAATCATCTGAAAATTAGATTCTACGAAACTTTTCAAAATGCAAGTTCCGGTCAAAAAATCGTAATATCATATACACAAGTTTATACTAGTTTTGCTCAAAAAATAAAAATTAAATTGAGGACTATACGAAATGATAAAAAACTTTTCAGATCCTTCCTGTATGTTACGAAGGAAGGTTATGATGGAAGTCCATGCAAAAAATCATCTGAAAATTTGATTCTACGAAACTTTTCCAATTGCAAGTTTCGGTCAAAAAATCATAATATATTATACACATATTTATACTAGTTTTGCTCAAAAAATATAATTAAATCGAGTACTATATAAAACAATACAAACCTTTTTAGATCCTCCTATATGTTACGAGGGAAGGTTATGAAATGATGGAAGTCAATTCAAAAAATCATCTGAAAATTTGATTCTACCAAACTTTTCCAATTGCAAGTTTCGTTCAAAAAATCATAATTTATTATGCACATGTTTATACTAGTTTAGCTCAAAAACGATAATTAAATTGAGGACTGTAGGAAACGATGCAAAACTTTTTAGGTCCTTCCTATATGTTACGAGGGAAGGTTATGATGGAAGTCCATGCAAAAAATCATCTGAAATTTTGATTCTACGAAACTTTTAAAAATGCAAGTTTCGGTCAAAAAATCAGAATATATCATACACGAGTTTATACTAGTTTTTCTCAAAAAATAAAAATTAAATTGAGAACTATACGAAACAATACAAAAATTTTCATATCCTTCCTATATGTTATGAGGAAAGGTTATGATGGAAGTCCATGCAAAAAATCATCTGAAAATTTGATTCTACGAAACTTTTCCAATTGCAAGTTTCGTTAAAAAAATCATAATATATTATACACATGTTTATACTAGTTTTGCTTAAAAACTATAATTAAATCGAGGACTGTACGAAACGATACAAAACTTCTCAGATCCTTCCTATATGTTATGAGGGAAGGTTATGACGAAAGTCCATGCAAAAAATCATCTGAAATTTTGATTCTACGAAACTTTTCAAAATGCATGTTTCGGTCAAAAAATTGTTATATATCATACACAAGTTTATACTAGTTTTGCTCAAAAAATAAAAATTAAATCCAGAACTATACAAAACGATATAAAACTTTTCAGATCCTTCCTATATGTTACGAGGGAAGGTAATGATGGAAGTACATGCAAAAAATCATCTAAAAATTTGATTCTACGAAATTTTTCAAAATTCAAGTTTCGGTCAAAGAATTGTAATATATCATACACAAGTTTATACTAGTTTTGCTCAAAAAATAAAAATTAAATCGAGAACTATACAAAACGATACAAAACTTTTCAGAACCTTCCTAAATGCTACGAGGGAAGGTAATGATGGAAATCCATGCAAAAAATCATCTGAAAATTAGATTCTACGAATCTTTTCAAAATGCAAGTTCCGGTCAAAAAATCGTAATATCATATACACAAGTTTATACTAGTTTTGCTCAAAAAATAAAAATTAAATTGAGGACTATACGAAATGATAAAAAACTTTTCAGATCCTTCCTGTATGTTACGAAGGAAGGTTATGATGGAAGTCCATGCAAAAAATCATCTGAAAATTTGATTCTACGAAACTTTTCCAATTGCAAGTTTCGGTCAAAAAATCATAATATATTATACACATATTTATACTAGTTTTGCTCAAAAAATATAATTAAATCGAGTACTATATAAAACAATACAAACCTTTTTAGATCCTCCTATATGTTACGAGGGAAGGTTATGATATGATGGAAGTCAATTCAAAAAATCATCTGAAAATTTGATTCTACCAAACTTTTCCAATTGCAAGTTTCGTTCAAAAAATCATAATTTATTATGCACATGTTTATACTAGTTTAGCTCAAAAACTATAATTAAATTGAGGACTGTAGGAAACGATGCAAAACTTTTTAGGTCCTTCCTATATGTTACGAGGGAAGGTTATGATGGAAGTCCATGCAAAAAATCATCTGAAATTTTGATTCTACGAAACTTTTCAAAATGCAAGTTTCGGTCAAAAAATCATAATATATCATACACGAGTTTATACTAGTTTTTCTCAAAAAATAAAAATTAAATTGAGAACTATACGAAACGATACAAAAATTTTCATATCCTTCCTATATGTTATGAGGAAAGGTTATGATGGAAGTCCATGCAAAAAATCATCTGAAAATTTGATTCTACGAAACTTTTCCAATTGCAAGTTTCGTTAAAAAAATCATAATATATTATACACATGTTTATACTAGTTTTGCTCAAAAACTATAACTAAATCGAGGACTGTACGAAACGATACAAAACTTGTCAGATCCTTCCTATATGTTATGAGGGAAGGTTATGACGAAAGTCCATGCAAAAAATCATCTGAAATTTTGATTCTACGAAACTTTTCAAAATGCATGTTTCGGTCAAAAAATTGTTATATATCATACACAAGTTTATACTAGTTTTGCTCAAAAAATAAAAATTAAATCCAGAACTATACAAAACGATACAAAACTTTTCAGATCCTTCCTATATGTTACGAGGGAAGGTAATGATGGAAGTACATGCAAAAAATCATCTAAAAATTTGATTCTACGAAATTTTTCAAAATTCAAGTTTCGGTCAAAGAATTGTAATATATCATACACAAGTTTATACTAGTTTTGCTCAAAAAATAAAAATTAAATCGAGAACTATACAAAACGATACAAAACTTTTCAGATCCTTCCTATATGCTACGAGGGAAGGTAATGATGGAAATCCATGCAAAAAATCATCTGAAAATTAGATTCTACGAAACTTTTCAAAATGCAAGTTCCGGTCAAAAAATCGTAATATCATATACACAAGTTTATACTAGTTTTGCTCAAAAAATAAAAATTAAATTGAGGACTATACGAAATGATAAAAAACTTTTCAGATCCTTCCTGTATGTTACGAAGGAAGGTTATGATGGAAGTCCATGCAAAAAATCATCTGAAAATTTGATTCTACGAAACTTTTCCAATTGCAAGTTTCGGTCAAAAAATCATAATATATTATACACATATTTATACTAGTTTTGCTCAAAAAATATAATTAAATCGAGTACTATATAAAACAATACAAACCTTTTTAGATCCTCCTATATGTTACGAGGGAAGGTTATGAAATGATGGAAGTCAATTCAAAAAATCATCTGAAAATTTGATTCTACCAAACTTTTCCAATTGCAAGTTTCGTTCAAAAAATCATAATTTATTATGCACATGTTTATACTAGTTTAGCTCAAAAACGATAATTAAATTGAGGACTGTAGGAAACGATGCAAAACTTTTTAGGTCCTTCCTATATGTTACGAGGGAAGGTTATGATGGAAGTCCATGCAAAAAATCATCTGAAATTTTGATTCTACGAAACTTTTCAAAATGCAAGTTTCGGTCAAAAAATCATAATATATCATAAACGAGTTTATACTAGTTTTGCTCAAAAAATAAAAATTAAATTGAGGAGTATACGAAACGATACAAAACTTTTCAGATCCTTCCTATATGTTATGAGGGAAGGTTATGATGGAAGTCCATGCAAAAAATCATCTGAAAATTTGATTCTACGAAACGTTTCCAATTGCATGTTTCGTTCAAAAAATCATAATATATTATGCACATGTTTATACTAATTTAGCTCAAAAACTATAATTAAATCAAGGACTATACGAAACGATGCAAAACTTTTCAAGTCCTTCCTATATGTTACGAGGGAAGGTTATGATGGAAGTCCATGCAAAAAATCATCTGAAATTTTGATTCTACGAAACTTTTCAAAATGCAAGTTTCGGTCAAAAAATCATAATATATCATAAACGAGTTTATACTAGTTTTGCTCAAAAAATAAAAATTAAATTGAGGATTATACGAAACGATACAAAACTTTTCAGATCCTTCCTATATGTTATGAGGGAAGGTTATGATGGATGTCCATGCAAAAAATCATCTGAAAATTTGATTCTACGAAACGTTTCCAATTGCAAGTTTCGTTCAAAAAATCATAATATATTATGCACATGTTTATACTAATTTAGCTCAAAAACTATAATTAAATCGAGGACTATACGAAACGATGCAAAACTTTTCAAGTCCTTCCTATATGTTACGAGGGAAGGTTATGATGGAAGTCCATGCAAAAAATCATCTGAAATTTTGATTCTACGAAACTTTTAAAAATGCAAGTTTCGGTCAAAAAATCAGAATATATCATACACGAGTTTATACTAGTTTTGCTCAAAAAATAAAAATTAAATTGAGAACTATACAAAACGATACAAAACTTTTCAGATCCTTCCTATATGTTACGAGGGAAGGTAATGATGGAAGTTCATGCAAAAAATCATCTGAAAATTTGATTCTACGAAACTTTTCAAAATTCAAATTCCGGTCAAAAAATCGTAATATCACATACACAAGTTTATACTAGTTTTGCTCAAAAAAGAAAAATTAAATTGAGGACTATACGAAATGATAAAAAACTTTTAAGATCCTTCCTGTATGTTACGAAGGAAGGTTATGATGGAATCCATGCAACAAATCATCTAAAAATTTGATTCTACAAAACTTTTCCAATTGCAAGTTTCGGTAAAAAAATCATAATATATTATACAAGTATTTATACTAGTTTTGCTAAAAAAATATAATTAAATCGAGGACTATACAAAACAATACAAACCTTTTTAGATCCTCCTATATGTTACGAGGGAAGGTTATGATATGATGGAAGTCAATTAAAAAAATCATCTGAAAATTTGATTCTACCAAACTTTTCCAATTGCAAGTTTCGTTCAAAAAATCATAATATATTATGCACATGTTTATACTAGTTTAGCTCAAAAACTATAATTAAATCGAGGACTGTACGAAACGATGCAAAACTTTTCAGGTCCTTCCTATATGTTACGAGGGAAGGTTATGATGGAAGTCCATGCAAACAATCATCTGAAATTTTGATTCTACGAAACTTTTAAGAATGCAAGTTTCGGTCATAAAATTATAATATATCATACACAAGTTTATACTAGTTTTGGTCAAAAATTAAAATTTAAATTGAGGACTATATGAAACGATACAACACTTTTCAGATCCTTCCTATATGTTATGAGGGAAGGTTATGATGGAAGTCCATGCAAAAAATCATCTGAAAATTTGATTCTACAAAACTTTTCCAATTGCAAGTTTCGTTCAAAAAAATCATAATATATTATACACATGTTTATAATAGTTTTGCTAAAAAACTATAATTAAATCGAGGACTGTACGAAACGATACAAAACTTCTCAGATCCTTCCTATATGTTACGAGGGAAGGTTATGATGAAAGTCCATGCAAAAAATCATCTGAAATTTTGATTCTACGAAACTTTTCAAAATGCATGTTTCGGTCAAAAAATTGTAATATATCATACACAAGTATATACTAGTTTTGCTCAAAAAATAATAATTAAATCGAGAACTATACAAAACGATACAAAAATTTTCAGATCCTTCCTATATGTTACGAGGGAAGGTAATGATGGAAGTTCATGCAAAAAATCATCTGAAAATTTGATTCTACGAAACTTTTCAAAATGCAAGTTCCGGTCAAAAATCGTAATATCACATACACAAGTTTATACTAGTTTTCCTCAAAAAATAAAAATTAAATTGAGGACTATACGATATGATAAAAAACTTTTCAGATCCTTCCTGTATGTTACGAAGGAAGGTTATGATGGAATCCATGCAAAAAATCATCTGAAAATTTGATTCTACGAAACTTTTCCAATTGCAAGTTTCGGTAAAAAAATCATAATATATTATACACTTATTTATACTAGTTTTGCTCAAAAAATATAATCAAATCGAGGACTATACAAAACAATACAAACCTTTTTAGATCCTCCTATATGTTACGAGGGAAGGTTATGATATGATGGAAGTCAATTCAAAAATTCATTTGAAAATTTGATTATACGAAACTTTTCCAATTGCCAGTTTCAGTAAAAAAAACAATAATATATTATACACATGTTTATACTAGTTTTGCTGAAAAAATATAATTAAATCGAGGACTATACAAAACAATACAAACCTTTTTAGATCCTCCTATATGTTACGAGGGAAGGTTATGATATGATGGAAGTCAATTCAAAAAATCATCTGAAAATTTGATTCTACCAAACTTTTCCAATTGCAAGTTTCGTTCAAAAAATCATAATATATTATGCACATGTTTATACTAGTTTAGCTCAAAAACTATAATTAAATCGAGGACTGTACGAAACGATGTAAAACTTTTCAGGTCCTTCCTATATGTTACGAGGGAAGGTTATGATGGAAGTCCATGCAAAAAATCATCTGAAATTTTGATTCTACGAAACTTTTAAAAATGCAAGTTTCGGTCAAAAAATCAGAATATATCATACACGAGTTTATACTAGTTTTGCTCAAAAAATAAAAATTAAATTGAGAACTATACAAAACGATACAAAACTTTTCAGATCCTTCCTATATGTTACGAGGGAAGGTTATGATGGAAGTCAATGCAAAAAATCATCTGAAAATTTGATTCTACGAAACTTTTCAAAATTCAAATTCCGGTCAAAAAATCGTAATATCACATACACAAGTTTATAATAGTTTTGCTCAAAAAAGAAAAATTAAATTGAGGACTATACGAAATGATAAAAAACTTTTAAGATCCTTCCTGTATGTTACGAAGGAAGGTTATGATGGAATCCATGCAACAAATCATCTGAAAATTTGATTCTACAAAACTTTTCCAATTGCAAGTTTCGGAAAAAAAATCATAATATATTATACAAGTATTTATACTAGTTTTGCTAAAAAAATATAATTAAATCGAGGACTATACAAAACAATACAAACCTTTTTAGATCCTCCTATATGTTACGAGGGAAGGTTATGATATGATGGAAGTCAATTAAAAAAATCATCTGAAAATTTGATTCTACCAAACTTTTCCAATTGCAAGTTTCGTTCAAAAAATCATAATATATTATGCACATGTTTATACTAGTTTAGCTCAAAAACTATAATTAAATCGAGGACTGTACGAAACGATGCAAAACTTTTCAGGTCCTTCCTATATGTTACGAGGGAAGGTTATGATGGAAGTCCATGCAAACAATCATCTGAAATTTTGATTCTACGAAACTTTTAAGAATGCAAGTTTCGGTCATAAAATTATAATATATCATACACAAGTTTATACTAGTTTTGGTCAAAAAATAAAATTTAAATTGAGGACTATATGAAACGATACAACACTTTTCAGATCCTTCCTATATGTTATGAGGGAAGGTTATGATGGAAGTCCATGCAAAAAATCATCTGAAAATTTGATTCTACAAAACTTTTCCAATTACAAGTTTCGTTCAAAAAAATCATAATATATTATACACATGTTTATAATAGTTTTGCTAAAAAACTATAATTAAATCGAGGACTGTACAAAACGATACAAAACTTCTCAGATCCTTCCTATATGTTACGAGGGAAGGTTATGATGAAAGTCCATGCAAAAAATCATCTGAAATTTTGATTCTACGAAACTTTTCAAAATGCATGTTTCGGTCAAAAAATTGTAATATATCATACACAAGTATATACTAGTTTTGCTCAAAAAATAATAATTAAATCGAGAACTATACAAAACGATACAAAACTTTTCAGATCCTTCCTATATGTTACGAGGGAAGGTAATGATGGAAGTTCATGCAAAAAATCATCTGAAAATTTGATTCTACGAAACTTTTCAAAATGCAAGTTCCGGTCAAAAATCGTAATATCACATACACAAGTTTATACTAGTTTTCCTCAAAAAATAAAAATTAAATTGAGGACTATACGATATGATAAAAAACTTTTCAGATCCTTCCTGTATGTTACGAAGGAAGGTTATGATGGAATCCATGCAAAAAATCATCTGAAAATTTGATTCTACGAAACTTTTCCAATTGCAAGTTTCGGTAAAAAAATCATAATATATTATACACGTATTTATACTAGTTTTGCTCAAAAAATATAATCAAATCGAGGACTATACAAAACAATACAAACCTTTTTAGATCCTCCTATATGTTACGAGGGAAGGTTATGATATGATGGAAGTCAATTCAAAAAATCACCTGAATATTTGATTCTACCAAACTTTTCCAATTGCAAGTTTCGTTCAAAAAATCATAATATATTATGCACATGTTTATACTAGTTTAGCTCAAAAACTATAATTAAATCGAGGACTGTACGAAACGATGTAAAACTTTTCAGGTCCTTCCTATATGTTACCAGGGAAGGTTATGATGGAAGTCCATGCAAACAATCATCTGAAATTTTGATTCTACGAAACTTTTAAAAATGCAAGTTTCGGTCATAAAATTATAATATATCATACACAAGTTTATACTAATTTTGCTCAAAAAATAAAAATTAAATTGAGAACTATACGAAACGATACAACACTTTTCAGATCCTTCCTATATGTTATGAGGGAAGGTTATGATGGAAGTCCATGCAAAAAATCATCTGAAAATTGGATTCTACGAAACTTTTCCAATTGCAAGTTTCGTTCAAAAAATCATAATATATTATACACATGTTTATACTAGTATTGCTCAAAAACTATAATTAAATCGAGGACTGTACGAAACGATACAAAACTTCTCAGATTCTTCCTATATGTTACGAGGGAAGGTTATGATGAAAGTCCATGCAAAAAATCATCTGAAATTTTGATTCTACGAAACTTTTAAAAATGCAAGTTTCGGTCAAAAAATCAGAATATATCATACACGTGTTTATACTAGTTTTTCTCAAAAAATAAAAATTAAATTGAGAACTATACGAAACGATACAAAAATTTTCATATCCTTCCTATATGTTATGAGGAAAGGTTATGATGGAAGTCCATGAAAAAAATCATCTGAAAATTTGATTCTACGAAACTTTTCCAATTGCAAGTTTTGTTAAAAAAATCATAATATATTATACACATGTTTATACTAGTTTTGCTCAAAAACTATAATTAAATCGAGGACTGTACGAAACGATACAAAACTTCTCAGATCCTTCCTATATGTTACGAGGGAAGGTTATGATGAAAGTCCATGCAAAAAATCATCTGAAATTTTGATTCTACGAAACTTTTCAAAATGCATGTTTCGGTCAAAAAATTGTAATATATCATACACAAGTTTATACTAGTTTTGCTCAAAAAATAATAATTAAATCGAGAACTATACAAAACGATACAAAACTTTTCAGATCCTTCCTATATGTTACGAGGGAAGGTAATGATGGAAGTTCATGCAAAAAATCATCTGAAAATTTGATTCTACGAAACTTTTCAAAATGCAAGTTCCGGTCAAAAATCATAATATCACATACACAAGTTTATACTAGTTTTCCTCAAAAAATAAAAATTAAATTGAGGACTATACGATATGATAAAAAACTTTTCAGATCCTTCCTGTATGTTACGAAGGAAGGTTATGATGGAATCCATGCAAAAAATCATCTGAAAATTTGATTCTACGAAACTTTTCCAATTGCAAGTTTCGGTAAAAAAATCATAATATATTATACACGTATTTATACTAGTTTTGCTCAAAAAATATAATCAAATCGAGGACTATACAAAACAATACAAACCTTTTTAGATCCTCCTATATGTTACGAGGGAAGGTTATGATATGATGGAAGTCAATTCAAAAAATCATTTGAAAATTTGATTCTACGAAAGTTTTCCAATTGCCAGTTTCAGTAAAAAAACAATAATATATTATACACATGTTTATACTAGTTTTGCTGAAAAAATATAATTAAATCGAGGACTATACAAAACAATACAAACCTTTTTAGATCCTCCTATATGTTACGAGGGAAGGTTATGATATGATGGAAGTCAATTCAAAAAATCACCTGAAAATTTGATTCTACCAAACTTTTCCAATTGCAAGTTTCGTTCAAAAAATCATAATATATTATGCACATGTTTATACTAGTTTAGCTCAAAAACTATAATTAAATCGAGGACTGTACGAAACGATGTAAAACTTTTCAGGTCCTTCCTATATGTTACCAGGGAAGGTTATGATGGAAGTCCATGCAAACAATCATCTGAAATTTTGATTCTACGAAACTTTTAAAAATGCAAGTTTCGGTCATAAAATTATAATATATCATACACAAGTTTATACTAGTTTTGCTCAAAAAATAAAAATTAAATTGAGAACTATACGAAACGATACAACACTTTTCAGATCCTTCCTATATGTTATGAGGGAAGGTTATGATGGAATTCCATGCAAAAAATCATCTGAAAATTGGATTCTACGAAACTTTTCCAATTGCAAGTTTCGTTCAAAAAATCATAATATATTATACACATGTTTATACTAGTATTGCTCAAAAACTATAATTAAATCGAGGACTGTACGAAACGATACAAAACTTCTCAGATTCTTCCTATATGTTACGAGGGAAGGTTATGATGAAAGTCCATGCAAAAAATCATCTGAAATTTTGATTCTACGAAACTTTTAAAAATGCAAGTTTCGGTAGAAAAATCAGAATATATCATACACGTGTTTATACTAGTTTTTCTCAAAAAATAAAAATTAAATTGAGAACTATACGAAACGATACAAAAATTTTCATATCCTTCCTATATGTTATGAGGAAAGGTTATGATGGAAGTCCATGAAAAAAATCATCTGAAAATTTGATTCTACGAAACTTTTCCAATTGCAAGTTTTGTTAAAAAAATCATAATATATTATACACATGTTTATACTAGTTTTGCTCAAAAACTATAATTAAATCGAGGACTGTACGAAACGATACAAAACTTCTCAGATCCTTCCTATATGTTACGAGGGAAGGTTATGATGAAAGTCCATGCAAAAAATCATCTGAAATTTTGATTCTACGAAACTTTTCAAAATGCATGTTTCGGTCAAAAAATTGTAATATATCATACACAAGTTTATACTAGTTTTGCTCAAAAAATAATAATTAAATCGAGAACTATACAAAACGATACAAAACTTTTCAGATCCTTCCTATATGTTACGAGGGAAGGTAATGATGGAAGTTCATGCAAAAAATCATCTGAAAATTTGATTCTACGAAACTTTTCAAAATGCAAGTTCCGGTCAAAAATCATAATATCACATACACAAGTTTATACTAGTTTTCCTCAAAAAATAAAAATTAAATTGAGGACTATACGATATGATAAAAAACTTTTCAGATCCTTCCTGTATGTTACGAAGGAAGGTTATGATGGAATCCATGCAAAAAATCATCTGAAAATTTGATTCTACGAAACTTTTCCAATTGCAAGTTTCGGTAAAAAAATCATAATATATTATACACGTATTTATACTAGTTTTGCTCAAAAAATATAATCAAATCGAGGACTATACAAAACAATACAAACCTTTTTAGATCCTCCTATATGTTACGAGGGAAGGTTATGATATGATGGAAGTCAATTCAAAAAATCATTTGAAAATTTGATTCTACGAAAGTTTTCCAATTGCCAGTTTCAGTAAAAAAACAATAATATATTATACACATGTTTATACTAGTTTTGCTGAAAAAATATAATTAAATCGAGGACTATACAAAACAATACAAACCTTTTTAGATCCTCCTATATGTTACGAGGGAAGGTTATGATATGATGGAAGTCAATTCAAAAAATCACCTGAAAATTTGATTCTACCAAACTTTTCCAATTGCAAGTTTCGTTCAAAAAATCATAATATATTATGCACATGTTTATACTAGTTTAGCTCAAAAACTATAATTAAATCGAGGACTGTACGAAACGATGTAAAACTTTTCAGGTCCTTCCTATATGTTACCAGGGAAGGTTATGATGGAAGTCCATGCAAACAATCATCTGAAATTTTGATTCTACGAAACTTTTAAAAATGCAAGTTTCGGTCATAAAATTATAATATATCATACACAAGTTTATACTAGTTTTGCTCAAAAAATAAAAATTAAATTGAGAACTATACGAAACGATACAACACTTTTCAGATCCTTCCTATATGTTATGAGGGAAGGTTATGATGGAAGTCCATGCAAAAAATCATCTGAAAATTGGATTCTACGAAACTTTTCCAATTGCAAGTTTCGTTCAAAAAATCATAATATATTATACACATGTTTATACTAGTATTGCTCAAAAACTATAATTAAATCGAGGACTGTACGAAACGATACAAAACTTCTCAGATTCTTCCTATATGTTACGAGGGAAGGTTATGATGAAAGTCCATGCAAAAAATCATCTGAAATTTTGATTCTACGAAACTTTTAAAAATGCAAGTTTCGGTCAAAAAATCAGAATATATCATACACGAGTTTATACTAGTTTTTCTCAAAAAATAAAAATTAAATTGAGAACTATACGAAACGATACAAAAATTTTCATATCCTTCCTATATGTTATGAGGAAAGGTTATGATGGAAGTCCATGCAAAAAATCATCTGAAAATTTGATTCTACGAAACTTTTCCAATTGCAAGTTTCGTTAAAAAAATCATAATATATTATACACATGTTTATACTAGTTTTGCTCAAAAACTATAATTAAATCGAGGACTGTACGAAACGATACAAAACTTCTCAGATCCTTCCTATATGTTACGAGGGAAGGTTATGATGAAAGTCCATGCAAAAAATCATCTGAAATTTTGATTCTACGAAACTTTTCAAAATGCATGTTTCGGTCAAAAAATTGTAATATATCATACACAAGTTTATACTAGTTTTGCTCAAAAAATAATAATTAAATCGAGAACTATACAAAACGATACAAAACTTTTCAGATCCTTCCTATATGTTACGAGGGAAGGTAATGATGGAAGTTCATGCAAAAAATCATCTGAAAATTTGATTCTACGAAACTTTTCAAAATGCAAGTTCCGGTCAAAAATCATAATATCACATACACAAGTTTATACTAGTTTTCCTCAAAAAATAAAAATTAAATTGAGGACTATACGATATGATAAAAAACTTTTCAGATCCTTCCTGTATGTTACGAAGGAAGGTTATGATGGAATCCATGCAAAAAATCATCTGAAAATTTGATTCTACGAAACTTTTCCAATTGCAAGTTTCGGTAAAAAAATCATAATATATTATACACGTATTTATACTAGTTTTGCTCAAAAAATATAATCAAATCGAGGACTATACAAAACAATACAAACCTTTTTAGATCCTCCTATATGTTACGAGGGAAGGTTATGATATGATGGAAGTCAATTCAAAAAATCATTTGAAAATTTGATTCTACGAAACTTTTCCAATTGCCAGTTTCAGTAAAAAAACAATAATATATTATACACATGTTTATACTAGTTTTGCTGAAAAAATATAATTAAATCGAGGACTATACAAAACAATACAAACCTTTTTAGATCCTCCTATATGTTACGAGGGAAGGTTATGATATGATGGAAGTCAATTCAAAAAATCATCTGAAAATTTGATTCTACCAAACTTTTCCAATTGCAAGTTTCGTTCAAAAAATCATAATATATTATGCACATGTTTATACTAGTTTAGCTCAAAAACTATAATTAAATCGAGGACTGTACGAAACGATGTAAAACTTTTCAGGTCCTTCCTATATGTTACGAGGGAAGGTTATGATGGAAGTCCATGCAAACAATCATCTGAAATTTTGATTCTACGAAACTTTTAAAAATGCAAGTTTCGGTCATAAAATTATAATATATCATACACAAGTTTATACTAGTTTTGCTCAAAAAATAAAAATTAAATTGAGAACTATACGAAACGATACAACACTTTTCAGATCCTTCCTATATGTTATGAGGGAAGGTTATGATGGAAGTCCATGCAAAAAATCATCTGAAAATTGGATTCTACGAAACTTTTCCAATTGCAAGTTTCGTTCAAAAAATCATAATATATTATACACATGTTTATACTAGTATTGCTCAAAAACTATAATTAAATCGAGGACTGTACGAAACGATACAAAACTTCTCAGATTCTTCCTATATGTTACGAGGGAAGGTTATGATGAAAGTCCATGCAAAAAATCATCTGAAATTTTGATTCTACGAAACTTTTAAAAATGCAAGTTTCGGTCAAAAAATCAGAATATATCATACACGAGTTTATACTAGTTTTTCTCAAAAAATAAAAATTAAATTGAGAACTATACGAAACGATACAAAAATTTTCATATCCTTCCTATATGTTATGAGGAAAGGTTATGATGGAAGTCCATGCAAAAAATCATCTGAAAATTTGATTCTACGAAACTTTTCCAATTGCAAGTTTCGTTAAAAAAATCATAATATATTATACACATGTTTATACTAGTTTTGCTCAAAAACTATAATTAAATCGAGGACTGTACGAAACGATACAAAACTTCTCAGATCCTTCCTATATGTTACGAGGGAAGGTTATGATGAAAGTCCATGCAAAAAATCATCTGAAATTTTGATTCTACGAAACTTTTCAAAATGCATGTTTCGGTCAAAAAATTGTAATATATCATTCACAAGTTTATACTAGTTTTGCTCAAAAAATAATAATTAAATCGAGAACTATACAAAACGATACAAAACTTTTCAGATCCTTCCTATATGTTACGAGGGAAGGTAATGATGGAAGTTCATGCAAAAAATCATCTGAAAATTTGATTCTACGAAACTTTTCAAAATGCAAGTTCCGGTCAAAAATCATAATATCACATACACAAGTTTATACTAGTTTTCCTCAAAAAAAAAAAATTAAATTGAGGACTATACGATATGATAAAAATCTTTTCAGATCCTTCCTGTATGTTACGAAGGAAGGTTATGATGGAATCCATGCAAAAAATCATCTGAAAATTTGATTCTACGAAACTTTTCCAATTGCAAGTTTCGGTAAAAAAATCATAATATATTATACACGTATTTATACTAGTTTTGCTCAAAAAATATAATCAAATCGAGGACTATACAAAACAATACAAACCTTTTTAGATCCTCCTATATGTTACGAGGGAAGGTTATGATATGATGGAAGTCAATTCAAAAAATCATTTGAAAATTTGATTCTACGAAACTTTTCCAATTGCCAGTTTCAGTAAAAAAACAATAATATATTATACACATGTTTATACTAGTTTTGCTGAAAAAATATAATTAAATCGAGGACTATACAAAACAATACAAACCTTTTTAGATCCTCCTATATGTTACGAGGGAAGGTTATGATATGATGGAAGTCAATTCAAAAAATCATCTGAAAATTTGATTCTACCAAACTTTTCCAATTGCAAGTTTCGTTCAAAAAATCATAATATATTATGCACATGTTTATACTAGTTTAGCTCAAAAACTATAATTAAATCGAGGACTGTACGAAACGATGTAAAACTTTTCAGGTCCTTCCTATATGTTACGAGGGAAGGTTATGATGGAAGTCCATGCAAACAATCATCTGAAATTTTGATTCTACGAAACTTTTAAAAATGCAAGTTTCGGTCATAAAATTATAATATATCATACACAAGTTTATACTAGTTTTGCTCAAAAAATAAAAATTAAATTGAGAACTATACGAAACGATACAACACTTTTCAGATCCTTCCTATATGTTATGAGGGAAGGTTATGATGGAAGTCCATGCAAAAAATCATCTGAAAATTGGATTCTACGAAACTTTTCCAATTGCAAGTTTCGTTCAAAAAATCATAATATATTATACACATGTTTATACTAGTATTGCTCAAAAACTATAATTAAATCGAGGACTGTACGAAACGATACAAAACTTCTCAGATTCTTCCTATATGTTACGAGGGAAGGTTATGATGAAAGTCCATGCAAAAAATCATCTGAAATTTTGATTCTACGAAACTTTTAAAAATGCAAGTTTCGGTCAAAAAATCAGAATATATCATACACGAGTTTATACTAGTTTTTCTCAAAAAATAAAAATTAAATTGAGAACTATACGAAACGATACAAAAATTTTCATATCCTTCCTATATGTTATGAGGAAAGGTTATGATGGAAGTCCATGCAAAAAATCATCTGAAAATTTGATTCTACGAAACTTTTCCAATTGCAAGTTTCGTTAAAAAAATCATAATATATTATACACATGTTTATACTAGTTTTGCTCAAAAACTATAATTAAATCGAGGACTGTACGAAACGATACAAAACTTCTCAGATCCTTCCTATATGTTACGAGGGAAGGTTATGATGAAAGTCCATGCAAAAAATCATCTGAAATTTTGATTCTACGAAACTTTTCAAAATGCATGTTTCGGTCAAAAAATTGTAATATATCATTCACAAGTTTATACTAGTTTTGCTCAAAAAATAATAATTAAATCGAGAACTATACAAAACGATACAAAACTTTTCAGATCCTTCCTATATGTTACGAGGGAAGGTAATGATGGAAGTTCATGCAAAAAATCATCTGAAAATTTGATTCTACGAAACTTTTCAAAATGCAAGTTCCGGTCAAAAATCATAATATCACATACACAAGTTTATACTAGTTTTCCTCAAAAAAAAAAAATTAAATTGAGGACTATACGATATGATAAAAATCTTTTCAGATCCTTCCTGTATGTTACGAAGGAAGGTTATGATGGAATCCATGCAAAAAATCATCTGAAAATTTGATTCTACGAAACTTTTCCAATTGCAAGTTTCGGTAAAAAAATCATAATATATTATACACGTATTTATACTAGTTTTGCTCAAAAAATATAATCAAATCGAGGACTATACAAAACAATACAAACCTTTTTAGATCCTCCTATATGTTACGAGGGAAGGTTATGATATGATGGAAGTCAATTCAAAAAATCATTTGAAAATTTGATTCTACGAAACTTTTCCAATTGCCAGTTTCAGTAAAAAAACAATAATATATTATACACATGTTTATACTAGTTTTGCTGAAAAAATATAATTAAATCGAGGACTATACAAAACAATACAAACCTTTTTAGATCCTCCTATATGTTACGAGGGAAGGTTATGATATGATGGAAGTCAATTCAAAAAATCATCTGAAAATTTGATTCTACCAAACTTTTCCAATTGCAAGTTTCGTTCAAAAAATCATAATATATTATGCACATGTTTATACTAGTTTAGCTCAAAAACTATAATTAAATCGAGGACTGTACGAAACGATGTAAAACTTTTCAGGTCCTTCCTATATGTTACGAGGGAAGGTTATGATGGAAGTCCATGCAAACAATCATCTGAAATTTTGATTCTACGAAACTTTTAAAAATGCAAGTTTCGGTCATAAAATTATAATATATCATACACAAGTTTATACTAGTTTTGCTCAAAAAATAAAAATTAAATTGAGAACTATACGAAACGATACAACACTTTTCAGATCCTTCCTATATGTTATGAGGGAAGGTTATGATGGAAGTCCATGCAAAAAATCATCTGAAAATTGGATTCTACGAAACTTTTCCAATTGCAAGTTTCGTTCAAAAAATCATAATATATTATACACATGTTTATACTAGTATTGCTCAAAAACTATAATTAAATCGAGGACTGTACGAAACGATACAAAACTTCTCAGATTCTTCCTATATGTTACGAGGGAAGGTTATGATGAAAGTCCATGCAAAAAATCATCTGAAATTTTGATTCTACGAAACTTTTAAAAATGCAAGTTTCGGTCAAAAAATCAGAATATATCATACACGAGTTTATACTAGTTTTTCTCAAAAAATAAAAATTAAATTGAGAACTATACGAAACGATACAAAAATTTTCATATCCTTCCTATATGTTATGAGGAAAGGTTATGATGGAAGTCCATGCAAAAAATCATCTGAAAATTTGATTCTACGAAACTTTTCCAATTGCAAGTTTCGTTAAAAAAATCATAATATATTATACACATGTTTATACTAGTTTTGCTCAAAAACTATAATTAAATCGAGGACTGTACGAAACGATACAAAACTTCTCAGATCCTTCCTATATGTTACGAGGGAAGGTTATGATGAAAGTCCATGCAAAAAATCATCTGAAATTTTGATTCTACGAAACTTTTCAAAATGCATGTTTCGGTAAAAAAATTGTAATATATCATACACAAGTTTATACTAGTTTTGCTCAAAAAATAATAATTAAATCGAGAACTATACAAAATGATACAAAACTTTTCAGATCCTTCCTATATGTTACGAGGGAAGGTAATGATGGAAGTTCATGCAAAAAATCATCTGAAAATTTGATTCTACGAAACTTTTCAAAATGCAAGTTCCGGTCAAAAATCATAATATCACATACACAAGTTTATACTAGTTTTCCTCAAAAAATAAAAATTAAATTGAGGACTATACGATATGATAAAAAACTTTTCAGATCCTTCCTGTATGTTACGAAGGAAGGTTATGATGGAATCCATGCAAAAAATCATCTGAAAATTTGATTCTACGAAACTTTTCCAATTGCAAGTTTCGGTAAAAAAATCATAATATATTATACACGTATTTATACTAGTTTTGCTCAAAAAATATAATCAAATCGAGGACTATACAAAACAATACAAACCTTTTTAGATCCTCCTATATGTTACGAGGGAAGGTTATGATATGATGGAAGTCAATTCAAAAAATCATTTGAAAATTTGATTCTACGAAACTTTTCCAATTGCCAGTTTCAGTAAAAAAACAATAATATATTATACACATGTTTATACTAGTTTTGCTGAAAAAATATAATTAAATCGAGGACTATACAAAACAATACAAACCTTTTTAGATCCTCCTATATGTTACGAGGGAAGGTTATGATATGATGGAAGTCAATTCAAAAAATCATCTGAAAATTTGATTCTACCAAACTTTTCCAATTGCAAGTTTCGTTCAAAAAATCATAATATATTATGCACATGTTTATACTAGTTTAGCTCAAAAACTATAATTAAATCGAGGACTGTACGAAACGATGTAAAACTTTTCAGGTCCTTCCTATATGTTACGAGGGAAGGTTATGATGGAAGTCCATGCAAACAATCATCTGAAATTTTGATTCTACGAAACTTTTAAAAATGCAAGTTTCGGTCATAAAATTATAATATATCATACACAAGTTTATACTAGTTTTGCTCAAAAAATAAAAATTAAATTGAGAACTATACGAAACGATACAACACTTTTCAGATCCTTCCTATATGTTATGAGGGAAGGTTATGATGGAAGTCCATGCAAAAAATCATCTGAAAATTGGATTCTACGAAACTTTTCCAATTGCAAGTTTCGTTCAAAAAATCATAATATATTATACACATGTTTATACTAGTATTGCTCAAAAACTATAATTAAATCGAGGACTGTACGAAACGATACAAAACTTCTCAGATTCTTCCTATATGTTACGAGGGAAGGTTATGATGAAAGTCCATGCAAAAAATCATCTGAAATTTTGATTCTACGAAACTTTTAAAAATGCAAGTTTCGGTCAAAAAATCAGAATATATCATACACGAGTTTATACTAGTTTTTCTCAAAAAATAAAAATTAAATTGAGAACTATACGAAACGATACAAAAATTTTCATATCCTTCCTATATGTTATGAGGAAAGGTTATGATGGAAGTCCATGCAAAAAATCATCTGAAAATTTGATTCTACGAAACTTTTCCAATTGCAAGTTTCGTTAAAAAAATCATAATATATTATACACATGTTTATACTAGTTTTGCTCAAAAACTATAATTAAATCGAGGACTGTACGAAACGATACAAAACTTCTCAGATCCTTCCTATATGTTACGAGGGAAGGTTATGATGAAAGTCCATGCAAAAAATCATCTGAAATTTTGATTCTACGAAACTTTTCAAAATGCATGTTTCGGTCAAAAAATTGTAATATATCATACACAAGTTTATACTAGTTTTGCTCAAAAAATAATAATTAAATCGAGAACTATACAAAACGATACAAAACTTTTCAGATCCTTCCTATATGTTACGAGGGAAGGTAATGATGGAAGTTCATGCAAAAAATCATCTGAAAATTTGATTCTACGAAACTTTTCAAAATGCAAGTTCCGGTCAAAAATCATAATATCACATACACAAGTTTATACTAGTTTTCCTCAAAAAATAAAAATTAAATTGAGGACTATACGATATGATAAAAAACTTTTCAGATCCTTCCTGTATGTTACGAAGGAAGGTTATGATGGAATCCATGCAAAAAATCATCTGAAAATTTGATTCTACGAAACTTTTCCAATTGCAAGTTTCGGTAAAAAAATCATAATATATTATACACGTATTTATACTAGTTTTGCTCAAAAAATATAATCAAATCGAGGACTATACAAAACAATACAAACCTTTTTAGATCCTCCTATATGTTACGAGGGTAGGTTATGATATGATGGAAGTCAATTCAAAAAATCATTTGAAAATTTGATTCTACGAAACTTTTCCAATTGCCAGTTTCAGTAAAAAAACAATAATATATTATACACATGTTTATACTAGTTTTGCTGAAAAAATATAATTAAATCGAGGACTATACAAAACAATACAAACCTTTTTAGATCCTCCTATATGTTACGAGGGAAGGTTATGATATGATGGAAGTCAATTCAAAAAATCATCTGAAAATTTGATTCTACCAAACTTTTCCAATTGCAAGTTTCGTTCAAAAAATCATAATATATTATGCACATGTTTATACTAGTTTAGCTCAAAAACTATAATTAAATCGAGGACTGTACGAAACGATGTAAAACTTTTCAGGTCCTTCCTATATGTTACGAGGGAAGGTTATGATGGAAGTCCATGCAAACAATCATCTGAAATTTTGATTCTACGAAACTTTTAAAAATGCAAGTTTCGGTCATAAAATTATAATATATCATACACAAGTTTATACTAGTTTTGCTCAAAAAATAAAAATTAAATTGAGAACTATACGAAACGATACAACACTTTTCAGATCCTTCCTATATGTTATGAGGGAAGGTTATGATGGAAGTCCATGCAAAAAATCATCTGAAAATTGGATTCTACGAAACTTTTCCAATTGCAAGTTTCGTTCAAAAAATCATAATATATTATACACAGTTTATACTAGTATTGCTCAAAAACTATAATTAAATCGAGGACTGTACGAAACGATACAAAACTTCTCAGATTCTTCCTATATGTTACGAGGGAAGGTTATGATGAAAGTCCATGCAAAAAATCATCTGAAATTTTGATTCTACGAAACTTTTAAAAATGCAAGTTTCGGTCAAAAAATCAGAATATATCATACACGAGTTTATACTAGTTTTTCTCAAAAAATAAAAATTAAATTGAGAACTATACGAAACGATACAAAAATTTTCATATCCTTCCTATATGTTATGAGGAAAGGTTATGATGGAAGTCCATGCAAAAAATCATCTGAAAATTTGATTCTACGAAACTTTTCCAATTGCAAGTTTCGTTAAAAAAATCATAATATATTATACACATGTTTATACTAGTTTTGCTCAAAAACTATAATTAAATCGAGGACTGTACGAAACGATACAAAACTTCTCAGATCCTTCCTATATGTTACGAGGGAAGGTTATGATGAAAGTCCATGCAAAAAATCATCTGAAATTTTGATTCTACGAAACTTTTCAAAATGCATGTTTCGGTCAAAAAATTGTAATATATCATACACAAGTTTATACTAGTTTTGCTCAAAAAATAATAATTAAATCGAGAACTATACAAAACGATACAAAACTTTTCAGATCCTTTTTATATGTTACGAGGGAAGGTAATGATGGAAGTTCATGCAAAAAATCATCTGAAAATTTGATTCTACGAAACTTTTCAAAATGCAAGTTCCGGTCAAAAATCATAATATCACATACACAAGTTTATACTAGTTTTCCTCAAAAAATAAAAATTAAATTGAGGACTATACGATATGATAAAAAACTTTTCAGATCCTTCCTGTATGTTACGAAGGAAGGTTATGATGGAATCCATGCAAAAAATCATCTGAAAATTTGATTCTACGAAACTTTTCCAATTGCAAGTTTCGGTAAAAAAATCATAATATATTATACACGTATTTATACTAGTTTTGCTCAAAAAATATAATCAAATCGAGGACTATACAAAACAATACAAACCTTTTTAGATCCTCCTATATGTTACGAGGGAAGGTTATGATATGATGGAAGTCAATTCAAAAAATCATTTGAAAATTTGATTCTACGAAACTTTTCCAATTGCCAGTTTCAGTAAAAAAACAATAATATATTATACACATGTTTATACTAGTTTTGCTGAAAAAATATAATTAAATCGAGGACTATACAAAACAATACAAACCTTTTTAGATCCTCCTATATGTTACGAGGGAAGGTTATGATATGATGGAAGTCAATTCAAAAAATCATCTGAAAATTTGATTCTACCAAACTTTTCCAATTGCAAGTTTCGTTCAAAAAATCATAATATATTATGCACATGTTTATACTAGTTTAGCTCAAAAACTATAATTAAATCGAGGACTGTACGAAACGATGTAAAACTTTTCAGGTCCTTCCTATATGTTACGAGGGAAGGTTATGATGGAAGTCCATGCAAACAATCATCTGAAATTTTGATTCTACGAAACTTTTAAAAATGCAAGTTTCGGTCATAAAATTATAATATATCATACACAAGTTTATACTAGTTTTGCTCAAAAAATAAAAATTAAATTGAGAACTATACGAAACGATACAACACTTTTCAGATCCTTCCTATATGTTATGAGGGAAGGTTATGATGGAAGTCCATGCAAAAAATCATCTGAAAATTGGATTCTACGAAACTTTTCCAATTGCAAGTTTCGTTCAAAAAATCATAATATATTATACACATGTTTATACTAGTATTGCTCAAAAACTATAATTAAATCGAGGACTGTACGAAACGATACAAAACTTCTCAGATTCTTCCTATATGTTACGAGGGAAGGTTATGATGAAAGTCCATGCAAAAAATCATCTGAAATTTTGATTCTACGAAACTTTTAAAAATGCAAGTTTCGGTCAAAAAATCAGAATATATCATACACGAGTTTATACTAGTTTTTCTCAAAAAATAAAAATTAAATTGAGAACTATACGAAACGATACAAAAATTTTCATATCCTTCCTATATGTTATGAGGAAAGGTTATGATGGAAGTCCATGCAAAAAATCATCTGAAAATTTGATTCTACGAAACTTTTCCAATTGCAAGTTTCGTTAAAAAAATCATAATATATTATACACATGTTTATACTAGTTTTGCTCAAAAACTATAATTAAATCGAGGACTGTACGAAACGATACAAAACTTCTCAGATCCTTCCTATATGTTACGAGGGAAGGTTATGATGAAAGTCCATGCAAAAAATCATCTGAAATTTTGATTCTACGAAACTTTTCAAAATGCATGTTTCGGTCAAAAAATTGTAATATATCATACACAAGTTTATACTAGTTTTGCTCAAAAAATAATAATTAAATCGAGAACTATACAAAACGATACAAAACTTTTCAGATCCTTCCTATATGTTACGAGGGAAGGTAATGATGGAAGTTCATGCAAAAAATCATCTGAAAATTTGATTCTACGAAACTTTTCAAAATGCAAGTTCCGGTCAAAAATCATAATATCACATACACAAGTTTATACTAGTTTTCCTCAAAAAATAAAAATTAAATTGAGGACTATACGATATGATAAAAAACTTTTCAGATCCTTCCTGTATGTTACGAAGGAAGGTTATGATGGAATCCATGCAAAAAATCATCTGAAAATTTGATTCTACGAAACTTTTCCAATTGCAAGTTTCGGTAAAAAAATCATAATATATTATACACGTATTTATACTAGTTTTGCTCAAAAAATATAATCAAATCGAGGACTATACAAAACAATACAAACCTTTTTAGATCCTCCTATATGTTACGAGGGAAGGTTATGATATGATGGAAGTCAATTCAAAAAATCATTTGAAAATTTGATTCTACGAAACTTTTCCAATTGCCAGTTTCAGTAAAAAAACAATAATATATTATACACATGTTTATACTAGTTTTGCTGAAAAAATATAATTAAATCGAGGACTATACAAAACAATACAAACCTTTTTAGATCCTCCTATATGTTACGAGGGAAGGTTATGATATGATGGAAGTCAATTCAAAAAATCATCTGAAAATTTGATTCTACCAAACTTTTCCAATTGCAAGTTTCGTTCAAAAAATCATAATATATTATGCACATGTTTATACTAGTTTAGCTCAAAAACTATAATTAAATCGAGGACTGTACGAAACGATGTAAAACTTTTCAGGTCCTTCCTATATGTTACGAGGGAAGGTTATGATGGAAGTCCATGCAAACAATCATCTGAAATTTTGATTCTACGAAACTTTTAAAAATGCAAGTTTCGGTCATAAAATTATAATATATCATACACAAGTTTATACTAGTTTTGCTCAAAAAATAAAAATTAAATTGAGAACTATACGAAACGATACAACACTTTTCAGATCCTTCCTATATGTTATGAGGGAAGGTTATGATGGAAGTCCATGCAAAAAATCATCTGAAAATTGGATTCTACGAAACTTTTCCAATTGCAAGTTTCGTTCAAAAAATCATAATATATTATACACATGTTTATACTAGTATTGCTCAAAAACTATAATTAAATCGAGGACTGTACGAAACGATACAAAACTTCTCAGATTCTTCCTATATGTTACGAGGGAAGGTTATGATGAAAGTCCATGCAAAAAATCATCTGAAATTTTGATTCTACGAAACTTTTAAAAATGCAAGTTTCGGTCAAAAAATCAGAATATATCATACACGAGTTTATACTAGTTTTTCTCAAAAAATAAAAATTAAATTGAGAACTATACGAAACGATACAAAAATTTTCATATCCTTCCTATATGTTATGAGGAAAGGTTATGATGGAAGTCCATGCAAACAATCATCTGAAAATTTGATTCTACGAAACTTTTCCAATTGCAAGTTTCGTTAAAAAAATCATAATATATTATACACATGTTTATACTAGTTTTGCTCAAAAACTATAATTAAATCGAGGACTGTACGAAACGATACAAAACTTCTCAGATCCTTCCTATATGTTACGAGGGAAGGTTATGATGAAAGTCCATGCAAAAAATCATCTGAAATTTTGATTCTACGAAACTTTTCAAAATGCATGTTTCGGTCAAAAAATTGTAATATATCATACACAAGTTTATACTAGTTTTGCTCAAAAAATAATAATTAAATCGAGAACTATACAAAACGATACAAAACTTTTCAGATCCTTCCTATATGTTACGAGGGAAGGTAATGATGGAAGTTCATGCAAAAAATCATCTGAAAATTTGATTCTACGAAACTTTTCAAAATGCAAGTTCCGGTCAAAAATCATAATATCACATACACAAGTTTATACTAGTTTTCCTCAAAAAATAAAAATTAAATTGAGGACTATACGATATGATAAAAAACTTTTCAGATCCTTCCTGTATGTTACGAAGGAAGGTTATGATGGAATCCATGCAAAAAATCATCTGAAAATTTGATTCTACGAAACTTTTCCAATTGCAAGTTTCGGTAAAAAAATCATAATATATTATACACGTATTTATACTAGTTTTGCTCAAAAAATATAATCAAATCGAGGACTATACAAAACAATACAAACCTTTTTAGATCCTCCTATATGTTACGAGGGAAGGTTATGATATGATGGAAGTCAATTCAAAAAATCATTTGAAAATTTGATTCTACGAAACTTTTCCAATTGCCAGTTTCAGTAAAAAAACAATAATATATTATACACATGTTTATACTAGTTTTGCTGAAAAAATATAATTAAATCGAGGACTATACAAAACAATACAAACCTTTTTAGATCCTCCTATATGTTACGAGGGAAGGTTATGATATGATGGAAGTCAATTCAAAAAATCATCTGAAAATTTGATTCTACCAAACTTTTCCAATTGCAAGTTTCGTTCAAAAAATCATAATATATTATGCACATGTTTATACTAGTTTAGCTCAAAAACTATAATTAAATCGAGGACTGTACGAAACGATGTAAAACTTTTCAGGTCCTTCCTATATGTTACGAGGGAAGGTTATGATGGAAGTCCATGCAAACAATCATCTGAAATTTTGATTCTACGAAACTTTTAAAAATGCAAGTTTCGGTCATAAAATTATAATATATCATACACAAGTTTATACTAGTTTTGCTCAAAAAATAAAAATTAAATTGAGAACTATACGAAACGATACAACACTTTTCAGATCCTTCCTATATGTTATGAGGGAAGGTTATGATGGAAGTCCATGCAAAAAATCATCTGAAAATTGGATTCTACGAAACTTTTCCAATTGCAAGTTTCGTTCAAAAAATCATAATATATTATACACATGTTTATACTAGTATTGCTCAAAAACTATAATTAAATCGAGGACTGTACGAAACGATACAAAACTTCTCAGATTCTTCCTATATGTTACGAGGGAAGGTTATGATGAAAGTCCATGCAAAAAATCATCTGAAATTTGTATTCTACGAAACTTTTAAAAATGCAAGTTTCGGTCAAAAAATCAGAATATATCATACACGAGTTTATACTAGTTTTTCTCAAAAAATAAAAATTAAATTGAGAACTATACGAAACGATACAAAAATTTTCATATCCTTCCTATATGTTATGAGGAAAGGTTATGATGGAAGTCCATGCAAAAAATCATCTGAAAATTTGATTCTACGAAACTTTTCCAATTGCAAGTTTCGTTAAAAAAATCATAATATATTATACACATGTTTATACTAGTTTTGCTCAAAAACTATAATTAAATCGAGGACTGTACGAAACGATACAAAACTTCTCAGATCCTTCCTATATGTTACGAGGGAAGGTTATAACGAAAGTCCATGCAAAAAATCATCTGAAATTTTGATTCTACGAAACTTTTCAAAATGCATGTTTCGGTCAAAAAATTGTAATATATCATACACAAGTTTATACTAGTTTTGCTCAAAAAATGAAAATTAAATCCAGAACTATACAAAACGATACAAAACTTTTCAGATCCTTCCTATATGCTACGAGGGAAGGTAATGATGGAAATCCATGCAAAAAATCATCTGAAAATTAGATTCTACGAAACTTTTCAAAATGCAAGTTCCGGTCAAAAAATCGTAATATCATATACACAAGTTTATACTAGTTTTGCTCAAAAAATAAAAATTAAATTGAGGACTATACGAAATGATAAAAAACTTTTCAGATCCTTCCTGTATGTTACGAAGGAAGGTTATGATGGAAGTCCATGCAAAAAATCATCTGAAAATTTGATTCTACGAAACTTTTCCAATTGCAAGTTTCGGTCAAAAAATCATAATATATTATACACATATTTATACTAGTTTTGCTCAAAAAATATAATTAAATCGAGTACTATAGAAAACAATACAAACCTTTTTAGAGCCTCCTATATGTTACGAGGGAAGGTTATGATATGATGGAAGTCAATTCAAAAAATCATCTGAAAATTTGATTCTACCAAACTTTTCCAATTGCAAGTTTCGTTCAAAAAATCATAATTTATTATGCACATGTTTATACTAGTTTAGCTCAAAAACTATAATTAAATCGAGGACTGTAGGAAACGATGCAAAACTTTTTAGGTCCTTCCTATATGTTACGAGGGAAGGTTATGATGGAAGTCCATGCAAAAAATCATCTGAAATTTTGATTCTACGAAACTTTTCAAAATGCAAGTTTCGGTCAAAAAATCATAATATATCATAAACGAGTTTATACTAGTTTTGCTCAAAAAATAAAAATTAAATTGAGGATTATACGAAACGATACAAAACTTTTCAGATCCTTCCTATATGTTGTGAGGGAAGGTTATGATGGAAGTCCATGCAAAAAATCATCTGAAAATTTGATTCTACGAAACGTTTCCAATTGCAAGTTTCGTTCAAAAAATCATAATATATTATGCACATGTTTATACTAATTTAGCTCAAAAACTATAATTAAATCGAGGACTATACGAAACGATGCAAAACTTTTCAAGTCCTTCCTATATGTTACGAGGGAAGGTTATGATGGAAGTCCATGCAAAAAATCATCTGAAATTTTGATTCTACGAAACTTTTAAAAATGCAAGTTTCGGTCAAAAAATCAGAATATATCATACACGAGTTTATACTAGTTTTGCTCAAAAAATAAAAATTAAATTGACAACTATACAAAACGATACAAAACTTTTCAGATCCTTCCTATATGTTACGAGGGAAGGTTATGATGGAAGTCAATGCAAAAAATCATCTGAAAATTTGATTCTACGAAACTTTTCAAAATTCAAATTCCGGTCAAAAAATCGTAATATCACATACACAAGTTTATACTAGTTTTGCTCAAAAAAGACAAATTAAATTGAGGACTATACGAAATGATAAAAAACTTTTCAGATCATTCCTGTATGTTACGAAGGAAGGTTATGATGGAATCCATGCAACAAATCATCTGAAAATTTGATTCTACAAAACTTTTCCAATTGCAAGTTTCGGTAAAAAAATCATAATATATTATACAAGTATTTATACTAGTTTTGCTAAAAAAATATAATTAAATCGAGGACTATACAAAACAATACAAACCTTTTTAGATCCTCCTATATGTTACGAGGGAAGGTTATGATATGATGGAAGTCAATTAAAACAATCATCTGAAAATTTGATTCTACCAAACTTTTCCAATTGCAAGTTTCGTTCAAAAAATCATAATATATTATGCACATGTTTATACTAGTTTAGCTCAAAAACTATAATTAAATCGAGGACTGTACGAAACGATGCAAAACTTTTCAGGTCCTTCCTATATGTTACGAGGGAAGGTTATGATGGAAGTCCATGCAAACAATCATCTGAAATTTTGATTCTACGAAACTTTTAAGAATGCAAGTTTCGGTCATAAAATTATAATATATCATACACAAGTTTATACTAGTTTTGGTCAAAAAATAAAATTTAAATTGAGGACTATATGAAACGATACAACACTTTTCAGATCCTTCCTATATGTTATGAGGGAAGGTTATGATGGAAGTCCATGCAAAAAATCATCTGAAAATTTGATTCTACAAAACTTTTCCAATTGCAAGTTTCGTTCAAAAAAATCATAATATATTATACACATGTTTATAATAGTTTTGCTAAAAAACTATAATTAAATCGAGGACTGTACGAAACGATACAAAACTTCTCAGATCCTTCCTATATGTTACGAGGGAAGGTTATGATGAAAGTCCATGCAAAAAATCATCTGAAATTTTGATTCTACGAAACTTTTCAAAATGCATGTTTCGGTCAAAAAATTGTAATATATCATACACAAGTTTATACTACTTTTGCTCAAAAAATAATAATTAAATCGAGAACTATACAAAACGATACAAAACTTTTCAGATCCTTCCTATATGTTACGAGGGAAGGTAATGATGGAAGTTCATGCAAAAAATCATCTGAAAATTTGATTCTACGAAACTTTTCAAAATGCAAGTTCCGGTCAAAAATCGTAATATCACATACACAAGTTTATACTAGTTTTCCTCAAAAAATAAAAATTAAATTGAGTACTATACGATATGATAAAAAACTTTTCAGATCCTTCCTGTATGTTACGAAGGAAGGTTATGATGGAATCCATGCAAAAAATCATCTGAAAATTTGATTCTACGAAACTTTTCCAATTGCAAGTTTCGGTAAAAAAATCATAATATATTATACACGTATTTATACTAGTTTTGCTCAAAAAATATAATCAAATCGAGGACTATACAAAACAATACAAACCTTTTTAGATCCTCCTATATGTTACGAGGGAAGGTTATGATATGATGGAAGTCAATTCAAAAAATCATTTGAAAATTTGATTCTACGAAACTTTTCCAATTGCCAGTTTCAGTAAAAAAACAATAATATATTATACACATGTTTATACTAGTTTTGCTGAAAAAATATAATTAAATCGAGGACTATACAAAACAATACAAACCTTTTTAGATCCTCCTATATGTTACGAGGGAAGGTTATGATATGATGGAAGTCAATTCAAAAAATCATCTGAAAATTTGATTCTACCAAACTTTTCCAATTGCAAGTTTCGTTCAAAAAATCATAATATATTATGCACATGTTTATACTAGTTTAGCTCAAAAACTATAATTAAATCGAGGACTGTAAGAAACGATGCAAAACTTTTCAGGTCCTTCCTATATGTTACGAGGGAAGGTTATGATGGAAGTCCATGCAAACAATCATCTGAAATTTTGATTCTACGAAACTTTTAAAAATGCAAGTTTCGGTCATAAAATTATAATATATCATACACAAGTTTATACTAGTTTTGCTCAAAAAATAAAAATTAAATTGAGGACTATACGAAACGATACAAAACTTTTCAGATCCTTCCTATATGTTATGAAGGAAGTTTATGATGGAAGTCCGTGCAAAAAATCATCTGAAAATTGGATTCTACGAAACTTTTCCAATTGCAAGTTTCGTTCAAAAAATCATAATATATTATACACATGTTTATACTAGTATTGCTCAAAAACTATAATTAAATCGAGGACTATACGAAACGATACAAAACTTCTCAGATTCTTCCTATATGTTACGAGGGAAGGTTATGATGAAAGTCCAAGCAAAAAATCATCTGAAATTTTGATTCTACGAAACTTTTCAAAATGCATGTTTCGGTCAAAAAATTGTAATATATCATACACAAGTTTATACTAGTTTTTCTCAAAAAATAATAATTAAATCGAGAACTATACAAAACGATACAAAACTTTTCAGATCCTTCCTATATGTTACGAGGGAAGGTAATGATGGAATTTCATGGGAAAAATCATCTGAAAATTTGATTCTACCAAACTTTTCCAATTGCAAGTTTCGTTCAAAAAATCATAATATATTATGCACATGTTTATACTAATTTAGCTCAAAAACTATAATTAAATCGAGGACTGTACGAAACGATGCAAAACTTTTCAGGTCCTTCCTATATGTTACGAGGGAAGGTTATGATGGAAGTCCATGCAAACAATCATCTGAAATTTTGATTCTACGAAACTTTTAAAAATGCAAGTTTCGGTCATAAAATTATAATATATCATACACAAGTTTATACTAGTTTTGCTCAAAAAATAAAAATTAAATTGAGGACTATACGAAACGATACAAAACTTTTCAGATCCTTCCTATATGTTATGAAGGAAGGTTATGATGGAAGTCCGTGCAAAAAATCATCTGAAAATTTGATTCTACGAAACTTTTCCAATTGCAACTTTCATTCAAAAAATCATAATATATTATAAACATGTTTATACTAGTTTTGCTCAAAAACTATAATTAAATCGAGGACTGTACGAAACGATACGAAACTTCTCAGATCCTTCCTATATGTTACGAGGGAAGGTTATGATGAAAGTCCATGCAAAAAATCATCTGAAAATTTGATTCTATGAAACTTTTCAAAATGCAAGTTTCGGTCAAAAAATTGTAATATATCATACACAAGTTTATACAAGTTTTGCTCAAAAAATAAAAATTAAATCGAAAACTATACAAAACGATACAAAACTTTTCAGATCCTTCCTATGTGTTACGAGGGAAGGTAATGATGTTAGTCCATGCAAAAAATCATCTGAAAATTTGATTCTACGAAACTTTTCAAAATGCAAGTTCCGGTCAAAAAATCGTAATATCACATACATAAGTTTATACTAGTTTTTCTCAAAAAATAAAAATTAAATTGAGGACTATACGAAATGATAAAAAAACTTTTCAGATCCTTCCTGTATGTTACGAAGGAAGGTTATGATGGAATCCATGCAACAAATCATCTGAAAATTTGATTCTACAAAACTTTTCCAATTGCAAGTTTCGGTAAAAAAATCATAATATTTTATACACGTATTTATACTAGTTTTGCTCAAAAAATATAATTAAATCGAGGACTATACAAAACTATACAAACATTTTTAGATCCTCCTATATGTTACGAGGGAAGGTTATGATATGATGGAAGTCAATTCAAAAAATCATCTGAAAATTTGATTCTACGAAACTTTTCCAATTGCAAGTTTCGGTCAAAAAATCATAATATATTATACACATGTTTATACTAGTTTTGCTGAAAATATATAATTAAATCGAGGACTATACAAAACAATACAAACCTTTTTAGATCCTCCTATATGTTACGAGGGAAGGTTATGATATGATGGAAGTCAATTCAAAAAATCATCTGAAAATTTGATTCTACCAAACTTTTCCAATTGCAAGTTTCGTTCAAAAAATCATAATATATTATGCACATGTTTATACTAGTTTAGCTCAAAAACTATAATTAAATCGAGGACTGTACGAAACGATGCAAAACTTTTCAGGTCCATCCTATATGTTACGAGGGAAGGTTATGATGGAAGTCCATGCAAACAATCATCTGAAATTTTGATTCTACGAAACTTTTAAAAATGCAAGTTTCGGTCATAAAATTATAATATATCATACACAAGTTTATACTAGTTTTTCTCAAAAAATAAAAATTAAATTGAAGACTATACGAAACGATACAACACTTTTCAGATCCTTCCTATATGTTATGAGGGAAGGTTATGATGGAAGTCCATGCAAAAAATCATCTGAAAATTGGATTCTACGAAACTTTTCCAATTGCAAGTTTCGTTCAAAAAATCATAATATATTATACACGTGTTTATACTAGTATTGCTAAAAAACTATAATTAAATCGAGGACTGTACGAAACGATACAAAACTTCTCAGATTCTTCCTATATGTTACGAGGGAAGGTTATGATGAAAGTCCATGCAAAAAATCATCTGAAATTTTGATTCTACGAAACTTTTCAAATTGCATGTTTCGGTCAAAAAATTGTAATATATCATACACAAGTTTAAACTAGTTTTTCTCAAAAAATAATAATTAAATCGAGAACTATACAAAACGATACAAAACTTTTCAGATCCTTCCTATATGTTACGAGGGAAGATAATGATGGAAGTTCATGGAAAAAATCATCTGAAAATTTGATTCTACCAAACTTTTCCAATTGCAAGTTTCGTTCAAAAAATCATAATATATTATGCACATGTTTATACTAGTTTAGCTCAAAAACTATAATTAAATCGAGGTCTGTACGAAACGATGCAAAACTTTTCAGGTCTTTCCTATATGTTACGAGGGAAGGTTATGATGGAAGTCCATGCAAACAATCATATGAAATTTTGATTCTACGAAACTTTTAAAAATGCAAGTTTCGGTCATAAAATTATAATATATCATACACAAGTTTATACTAGTTTTGCTCAAAAAATAAAAATTAAATTGAGGACTATACGAAACGATACAAAACTTTTCAGATCCTTCCTATATGTTATGAAGGAAGTTTATGATGGAAGTTCGTGGAAAAAATTATCTGAAAATTTGATTCTACGAAACTTTTCCAATTGCAACTTTCATTCAAAAAATCATAATATATTATAAACTTGTTTATACTAGTTTTGCTCAAAAACTATAATTAAATCGAGGACTGTACGAAACGATACGAAACTTCTCAGATCCTTCCTATATGTTACGAGGGAAGGTTATGATGAAAGTCCATGCAAAAAATCATCTGAAAATTTGATTCTATGAAACTTTTCAAAATGCAAGTTTCGGTCAAAAAATTGTAATATATCATACACAAGTTTATACAAGTTTTGCTCAAAAAATATAAATTAAATCGAAAACTATACAAAACGATACAAAACTTTTCAGATCCTTCCTATATGTTACGAGGGAAGGTAATGATGTTAGTCCATGCAAAAAATCATCTGAAAATTTGATTCTACGAAACTTTTCAAAATGCAAGTTCCGGTCAAAAAATCGTAATATCACATACATAAGTTTATACTAGTTTTTCTCAAAAAATAAAAATTAAATTAAGGACTATACGAAATGATAAAAAACTTTTCAGATCCTTCCTGTATGTTATGAAGGAAGGTTATGATGGAATCCATGCAACAAATCATCTGAAAATTTGATTCTACAAAACTTTTCCAATTGCAAATTTCGGTAAAAAAAATCATAATATATTATACACGTATTTATACTAGTTTTGCTCAAAAAATATAATTAAATCGAGGACTATACAAAACAATACAAACCTTTTTAGATCCTCCTATATGTTACGAGGGAAGGTTATGATATGATGGAAGTCAATTCAAAAAATCATCTGAAAATTTGATTCTACGAAACTTTTCCAATTGCAAGTTTCGGTCAAAAAATCAAAATATATTATACACATGTTTATACTTGTTTTGCTGAAAAAATATAATTAAATCGAGGACTATACAAAACAATACAAACCTTTTTAGATCCTCCTATATGTTACGAGGGAAGGTTATGATATGATGGAAGTCAATTCAAAAAATCATCTGAAAATTTGATTCTACCAAACTTTTCCAATTGCAAGTTTCGTTCAAAAAATCATAATATATTATGCACATGTTTATACTAGTTTAGCTCAAAAACTATAATTAAATCGAGGACTGTACGAAACGATGCAAAACTTTTCAGGTCCATCCTATATGTTACGAGGGAAGGTTATGATGGAAGTCCATGCAAACAATCATCTGAAATTTTGATTCTACGAAACTTTTAAAAATGCAAGTTTCGGTCATAAAATTATAATATATCATACACAAGTTTATACTAGTTTTTCTCAAAAAATAAAAATTAAATTGAGGACTATACGAAACGATACAACACTTTTCAGATCCTTCCTATATGTTATGAGGGAAGGTTATGATGGAAGTCCAAGCAAAAAATCATCTGAAAATTGGATTCTACGAAACTTTTCCAATTGCAAGTTTCGTTCAAAAAATCATAATATATTATACACGTGTTTATACTAGTATTGCTAAAAAACTATAATTAAATCGAGGACTGTACGAAACGATACAAAACTTCTCAGATTCTTCCTATATGTTACGAGGGAAGGTTATGATGAAAGTCCATGCAAAAAATCATCTGAAATTTTGATTCTACGAAACTTTTCAAAATGCATGATTCGGTCAAAAAATTGTAATATATCATACACAAGTTTATACTAGTTTTTCTCAAAAAATAATAATTAAATCGAGAACTATACAAAACGATACAAAACTTTTCAGATCCTTCCTATATGTTACGAGGGAAGATAATGATGGAAGTTCATGGAAAAAATCATCTGAAAATTTGATTCTACCAAACTTTTCCAATTGCAAGTTTCGTTCAAAAAATCATAATATATTATGCACATGTTTATACTAGTTTAGCTCAAAAACTATAATTAAATCGAGGACTGTACGAAACGATGCAAAACTTTTCAGGTCCTTCCTATATGTTACGAGGGAAGGTTATGATGGAAGTCCATGCAAACAATCATCTGAAATTTTGATTCTACGAAACTTTTAAAAATGCAAGTTTCGGTCATAAAATTATAATATATCATACACAAGTTTATACTAGTTTTGCTCAAAAAATAAAAATTAAATTGAGGACTATACGAAACGATACAAAACTTTTCAGATCCTTCCTATATGTTATGAAGGAAGTTTATGATGGAAGTCCGTGCAAAAAATCATCTGAAAATTTGATTCTACGAAACTTTTGCAATTGCAACTTTCATTCAAAAAATCATAATATATTATAAACATGTTTATACTAGTTTTGCTCAAAAACTATAATTAAATCGAGGACTGTACGAAACGATACGAAACTTCTCAGATCCTTCCTATATGTTACGAGGGAAGGTTATGATGAAAGTCCATGCAAAAAATCATCTGAAATTTTGATTCTACGAAACTTTTCAAAATGCATGTTTCGGTCAAAAATACACAAGTTTATACTAGTTTTTCTCAAAAAATAATAATGAAATCGAGAACTATACAAAACGATACAAAACTTTTCAGATCCTTCCTATATGTTACGAGGGAAGATAATGATGGAAGTTCATGGAAAAAATCATCTGAAAATTTGATTCTACCAAACTTTTCCAATTGCAAGTTTCGTTCAAAAAATCATAATATATTATGCACATGTTTATACTAGTTTAGCTCAAAAACTATAATTAAATCGAGGACTGTACGAAACGATGCAAAACTTTTCAGGTCCATCCTATATGTTACGAGGGAAGGTTATGATGGAAGTCCATGCAAACAATCATCTGAAATTTTGATTCTACGAAACTTTTAAAAATGCAAGTTTCGGTCATAAAATTATAATATATCATACACAAGTTTATACTAGTTTTGCTCAAAAAATAAAAATTAAATTGAGGACTATACGAAACGATACAAAACTTTTCAGATCCTTCCTATATGTTATGAAGGAAGTTTATGATGGAAGTCCGTGCAAAAAATCATCTGAAAATTTGATTCTACGAAACTTTTCCAATTGCAACTTTCATTCAAAAAATCATAATATATTATAAACATGTTTATACTAGTTTTGCTCAAAAACTATAATTAAATCGAGGACTGTACGAAACGATACGAAACTTCTCAGATCCTTCCTATATGTTACGAGGGAAGGTTATGATGAAAGTCCATGCAAAAAATCATCTGAAATTTTGATTCTACGAAACTTTTCAAAATGCATGTTTCGGTCAAAAAATTGTAATATATCATACACAAGTTTATACTAGTTTTTCTCAAAAAATAATAATTAAATCGAGAACTATACAAAACGATACAAAACTTTTCAGATCCTTCCTATATGTTACGAGGGAAGATAATGATGGAAGTTCATGGAAAAAATCATCTGAAAATTTGATTCTACCAAACTTTTCCAATTGCAAGTTTCGTTCAAAAAATCATAATATATTATGCACATGTTTATACTAGTTTAGCTCAAAAACTATAATTAAATCGAGGACTGTACGAAACGATGCAAAACTTTTCAGGTCCTTCCTATATGTTACGAGGGAAGGTTATGATGGAAGTCCATGCAAACAATCATCTGAAATTTTGATTCTACGAAACTTTTAAAAATGCAAGTTTCGGTCATAAAATTATAATATATCATACACAAGTTTATACTAGTTTTGCTCAAAAAATAAAAATTAAATTGAGGACTATACGAAACGATACAAAACTTTTCAGATCCTTCCTATATGTTATGAAGGAAGTTTATGATGGAAGTCCGTGCAAAAAATCATCTGAAAATTTGATTCTACGAAACTTTTCCAATTGCAACTTTCATTCAAAAAATCATAATATATTATAAACATGTTTATACTAGTTTTGCTCAAAAACTATAATTAAATCGAGGACTGTACGAAACGATACGAAACTTCTCAGATCCTTCCTATATGTTACGAGGGAAGGTTATGATGAAAGTCCATGCAAAAAATCATCTGAAATTTTGATTCTACGAAACTTTTCAAAATGCATGTTTCGGTCAAAAATACACAAGTTTATACTAGTTTTTCTCAAAAAATAATAATGAAATCGAGAACTATACAAAACGATACAAAACTTTTCAGATCCTTCCTATATGTTACGAGGGAAGATAATGATGGAAGTTCATGGAAAAAATCATCTGAAAATTTGATTCTACCAAACTTTTCCAATTGCAAGTTTCGTTCAAAAAATCATAATATATTATGCACATGTTTATACTAGTTTAGCTCAAAAACTATAATTAAATCGAGGACTGTACGAAACGATGCAAAACTTTTCAGGTCTTTCCTATATGTTACGAGGGAAGGTTATGATGGAAGTCCATGCAAACAATCATCTGAAATTTTGATTCTACAAAACTTTTAAAAATGCAAGTTTCGGTCATAAAATTATAATATATCATACACAAGTTTATACTAGTTTTGCTCAAAAAATAAAAATTAAATTGAGGACTATACGAAACGATACAAAACTTTTCAGATCCTTCCTATATGTTATGAAGGAAGTTTATGATGGAAGACCGTGCAAAAAATCATCTGAAAATTTGATTCTACGAAACTTTTCCAATTGCAACTTTCATTCAAAAAATCATAATATATTATAAACATGTTTATACTAGTTTTGCTCAAAAACTATAATTAAATCGAGGACTGTACGAAACGATACGAAACTTCTCAGATCCTTCCTATATGTTACGAGGGAAGGTTATGATGAAAGTCCATGCAAAAAATCATCTGAAATTTTGATTCTACGAAACTTTTCAAAATGCATGTTTCGGTTAAAAAATTGTAATATATCATACACAAGTTTATACTAGTTTTTCTCAAAAAATAATAATTAAATCGAGAACTATACAAAACGATACAAAACTTTTCAGATCCTTCCTATATGTTACGAGGGAAGATAATGATGGAAGTTCATGGAAAAAATCATCTGAAAATTTGATTCTACCAAACTTTTCCAATTGCAAGTTTCGTTCAAAAAATCATAATATATTATGCACATGTTTATACTAGTTTAGCTCAAAAACTATAATTAAATCGAGGACTGTACGAAACGATGCAAAACTTTTCAGGTCCTTCCTATATGTTACGAGGGAAGGTTATGATGGAAGTCCATGCAAACAATCATCTGAAATTTTGATTCTACGAAACTTTTAAAAATGCAAGTTTCGGTCATAAAATTATAATATATCATACACAAGTTTATACTAGTTTTGCTCAAAAAATAAAAATTAAATTGAGGACTATACGAAACGATACAAAACTTTTCAGATCCTTCCTATATGTTATGAAGGAAGTTTATGATGGAAGTCCGTGCAAAAAATCATCTGAAAATTTGATTCTACGAAACTTTTCCAATTGCAACTTTCATTCAAAAAATCATAATATATTATAAACATGTTTATACTAGTTTTGCTCAAAAACTATAATTAAATCGAGGACTGTACGAAACGATACGAAACTTCTCAGATCCTTCCTATATGTTACGAGGGAAGGTTATGATGAAAGTCCATGCAAAAAATCATCTGAAATTTTGATTCTACGAAACTTTTCAAAATGCATGTTTCGGTCAAAAAATTGTAATATATCATACACAAGTTTATAATAGTTTTTCTCAAAAAATAATAATTAAATCGAGAACTATACAAAATGATACAAAACTTTTCAGATCCTTCCTATATGTTACGAGGGAAGATAATGATGGAAGTTCATGGAAAAAATCATCTGAAAATTTGATTCTACCAAACTTTTCCAATTGCAAGTTTCGTTCAAAAAATCATAATATATTATGCACATGTTTATACTAGTTTAGCTCAAAAACTATAATTAAATCGAGGACTGTACGAAACGATGCAAAACTTTTCAGGTCCTTCCTATATGTTACGAGGGAAGGTTATGATGGAAGTCCATGCAAACAATCATCTGAAATTTTGATTCTACGAAACTTTTAAAAATGCAAGTTTCGGTCATAAAATTATAATATATCATACACAAGTTTATACTAGTTTTTCTCAAAAAATAAAAATTAAATTGAGGACTATACGAAACGATACAACACTTTTCAGATCCTTCCTATATGTTATGAGGGAAGGTTATGATGGAAGTCCATGCAAAAAATCATCTGAAAATTGGATTCTACGAAACTTTTCCAATTGCAAGTTTCGTTCAAAAAATCATAATATATTATACACGTGTTTATACTAGTATTGCTAAAAAACTATAATTAAATCGAGGACTGTACGAAACGATACAAAACTTCTCAGATTCTTCCTATATGTTACGAGGGAAGGTTATGATGAAAGTCCATGCAAAAAATCATCTGAAATTTTGATTCTACGAAACTTTTCAAAATGCATGTTTCGGTCAAAATATTGTAATATATCATACACAAGTTTATACTAGTTTTTCTCAAAAAATAATAATTAAATCGAGAACTATACAAAACGATACAAAACTTTTCAGATCCTTCCTATATGTTACGAGGGAAGATAATGATGGAAGTTCATGGAAAAAATCATCTGAAAATTTGATTCTACCAAACTTTTCCAATTGCAAGTTTCGTTATAAAAATCATAATATATTATGCACATGTTTATACTAGTTTAGCTCAAAAACTATAATTAAATCGAGGACTGTACGAAACGCTGCAAAACTTTTCAGGTCCTTCCTATATGTTACGAGGGAAGGTTATGATGGAAGTCCATGCAAACAATCATCTGAAATTTTGATTCTACGAAACTTTTAAAAATGCAAGTTTCGGTCATAAAATTATAATATATCATACACAAGTTTATACTAGTTTTGCTCAAAAAATAAAAATTAAATTGAGGACTATACGAAACGATACAAAACATTTCAGATCCTTCCAATATGTTATGAAGGAAGTTTATGATGGAAGTCCGTGCAAAAAATCATCTGAAAATTTGATTCTACGAAACTTTTCCAATTGCAACTTTCATTCAAAAAATCATAATATATTATAAACATGTTTATACTAGTTTTGCTCAAAAACTATAATTAAATCGAGGACTGTACGAAACGATACGAAACTTCTCAGATTCTTCCTATATGTTACGAGGGAAGGTTATGATGAAAGTCCATGCAAAAAATCATCTGAAATTTTGATTCTACGAAACTTTTCAAAATGCATGTTTCGGTCAAAAAATTGTAATATATCATACACAAGTTTATACTAGTTTTTCTCAAAAAATAATAATTAAATCGAGAACTATACAAAACGATACAAAACTTTTCAGATCCTTCCTATATGTTACGAGGGAAGATAATGATGGAAGTTCATGGAAAAAATCATCTGAAAATTTGATTCTACCAAACTTTTCCAATTGCAAGTTTCGTTCAAAAAATCATAATATATTATGCACATGTTTATACTAGTTTAGCTCAAAAACTATAATTAAATCGAGGATTGTACGAAACGATGCAAAACTTTTCAGGTCCTTCCTATATGTTACGAGGGAAGGTTATGATGGAAGTCCATGCAAACAATCATCTGAAATTTTGATTCTACGAAACTTTTAAAAATGCAAGTTTCGGTCATAAAATTATAATATATCATACACAAGTTTATACTAGTTTTGCTCAAAAAATAAAAATTAAATTGAGGACTATACGAAACGATACAAAACTTTTCAGATCCTTCCTATATGTTATGAAGGAAGTTTATGATGGAAGTCCGTGCAAAAAATCATCTGAAAATTTGATTCTACGAAACTTTTCCAATTGCAACTTTCATTCAAAAAATCATAATATATTATAAACATGTTTATACTAGTTTTGCTCAAAAACTATAATTAAATCGAGGACTGTACGAAACGATACGAAACTTCTCAGATCCTTCCTATATGTTACGAGGGAAGGTTGTGATGAAAGTCCATGCAAAAAATCATCTGAAAATTTGAATCTATGAAACTTTTCAAAATGCAAGTTTCGGTCAAAAAATTGTAATATATCATACACAAGTTTATACAAGTTTTGCTCAAAAAATAAAAATTAAATCGAAAACTATACAAAACGATACAAAACTTTTCAGATCCTTCCTATATGTTACGAGGGAAGGTAATGATGGAAGTTCATGGAAAAAATCATCTGAAAATTTGATTCTACCAAACTTTTCCAATTGCAAGTTTCGTTCAAAAAATCATAATATATTATGCACATGTTTATACTAGTTTAGCTCAAAAACTATAATTAAATCGAGGACTGTACGAAACGATGCAAAACTTTTCAGGTCCTTCCTATATGTTACGAGGGAAGGTTATGATGGAAGTCCATGCAAACAATAATCTGAAATTTTGATTCTATGAAACTTTTAAAAATGCAAGTTTCGGTCATAAAATTATAATATAGGAAGGATACAAAACTTCCTATATGTTATGAGGACTATACGAAACGATACAAAACTTTTCAGATCCTTCCTATATGTTATGAGGGAAGGTTATGATGGAAGTCCGTGCAAAAAATCATCTGAAAATTTGATTCTACGAAACTTTTCCAATTGCAAGTTTCGTTCAAAAAATCATAATATATTATACACATGTTTATACTAGTTTTGCTCAAAAACTATAATTAAATCGAGGACTGTACGAAACGATACAAAACTTCACAGATCCTTCCTATATGTTACAAGGGAAGGTTATGATGAAAGTCCATGCAAAATATCATCTGAAATTTGGATTCTACGAAACTTTTCAAAATGCATGTTTCGGTCAAAAAATTGTAATATATCATACACAAGTTTATACTAGTTTTGCTCAAAAAATAATAATTAAATCGAGAACTATATAAAACGATACAAAACTTTTCAGATCCTTCCTATATGTTACGAGGGAAGGTAATGATGTTAGTCCATGCAAAAAATCATCTGAAAATTTGATTCTACGAAACTTTTCAAAATGCAAGTTCCGGTCAAAAAATCGTAATATCACATACATAAGTTTATACTAGTTTTTCTCAAAAAATAAAAATTAAATTGAGGACTATACGAAATGATAAAAAACTTTTCAGATCCTTCCTGTATGTTACGAAGGAAGGTTATGATGGAATCCACGCAACAAATCATCTGAAAATTTGATTCTACAAAACTTTTCCAATTGCAAGTTTCGGTAAAAAAATCATAATATATTATACACGTATTTATACTAGTTTTGCTAAAAAAATATAATTAAATCGAGGACTATACAAAACAATACAAACCTTTTTAGATCCTCCTATATGTTACGAGGGAAGGTTATGATATGATGGAAGTCAATTCAAAAAATCATCTGAAAATTTGATTCTACGAAACTTTTCCAATTGCAAGTTTCGATCAAAAAATCATAATATATTATACACATGTTTATACTAGTTTTGCTGAAAAAATATAATTAAATCGAGGACTATACAAAACAATACAAACCTTTTTAGATCCTCCTATATGTTACGAGGGAAGGTTATGATATGATGGAAGTCAATTCAAAAAATCATCTGAAAATTTGATTCTACCAAACTTTTCCAATTGCATGTTTCGTTCAAAAAATCATAATATATTATGCACATGTTTATACTAGTTTAGCTCAAAAACTATAATTAAATCGAGGACTGTACGAAACGATGCAAAACTTTTCAGGTCCATCCTATATGTTACGAGGGAAGGTTATGATGGAAGTCCATGCAAACAATCATTTGAAATTTTGATTCTACGAAACTTTTAAAAATGCAAGTTTCGGTCATAAAATTATAATATATCATACACAAGTTTATACTAGTTTTGCTCAAAAAATAAAAATTAAATTGAGGACTATACGAAACGGTACAACACTTTTCAGATCCTTCCTATATGTTATGAGGGAAGGTTATGATGGAAGTCCATGCAAAAAATCATCTGAAAATTGGATTCTACGAAACTTTTCCAATTGCAAGTTTCGTTCAAAAAATCATAATATATTATACACATGTTTATACTAGTATTGCTCAAAAACTATAATTAAATCGAGGACTGTACGAAACGATACAAAACTTCTCAGATTCTTCCTATATGTTACGAGGGAAGGTTATGATGAAAGTCCATGCAAAAAATCATCTGAAATTTTGATTCAACGAAACTTTTCAAAATGCATGTTTCGGTCAAAAAATTGTAATATATCATACACAAGTTTATACTAGTTTTTCTCAAAAAATAATAATTAAATCGAGAACTATACAAAACGATACAAAACTTTTCAGATCCTTCCTATATGTTACGAGGGAAGGTAATGATGGAAGTTCATGGAAAAAATCATCTGAAAATTTGATTCTACCAAACTTTTCCAATTGCAAGTTTCGTTCAAAAAATCATAATATATTATGCACATGTTTATACTAGTTTAGCTCAAAAACTATAATGAAATCGAGGACTGTACGAAACGATGCAAAACTTTTCAGGTATTTCCTATATGTTACGAGGGAAGGTTATGATGGAAGTCCATGCAAACAATCATATGAAATTTTGATTTTACGAAACTTTTAAAAATGCAAGTTTCGGTCATAAAATTATAATATATCATACACAATGAAATTCTGTTATGAGATGTCCTAAGAGATGTTCCAACACTTAATAGGACATTTGACAAATTTAAACAAGAACTTAAACAGCAGGAAAAATAAACAACACAGAAGTTTGTTAACCCAGTTCAGTGTATAACCACACCTACATCTGGAGGCTACCAAGCCAGGAGGAAATCCACTATTAGTAATATTAATTCTAGACTTAAACCACCCTGTTTAATCTATCACTTAATACTTACCCAATGCAATTTCTACCTAAGACTCACTTAGATAAGAGTACCCTACTCACTCCCCCTCAATCACCCAGTGATCAAGTTTACAAGTTTACAGAAATTGAAGACATCCTTCAAACAATAACAGCTTGATTTTACTTCACAGTTTCAATCAAGTCACAAATGCACTTTTGCTTAAAAGCTCATAAAGTGGTACATAAAAAAACAGCCTGCTATTAAAACACTAGACACCCTATTTATTCTTCTGAAATTCGTACTCAATTCTATGAGATTCTGTTGTTTAAATAGGTTCTGAATTTTGGGCTTTCTGTAGAATGATCCAGCCCTAATGTGCAGCAGCTGTCACCTTGAATTTAGGGTTTGTTACCTCCTATATTCTAGGTGCATTAGGTCTTCTGTTTTAATCTGAATCTTCAATTTAAAACCTCCCTACAGATGCGCCTTGGTCTGTTTTATCCAGCATTAATTAATTCCAGATAATTCTCCTTAAATATCTCTGATCTGTTAATCAATAATTAATTCTGGTAGCAGGTCTGAGATGTCTCAACATCTGTTGGGACATCCTGACAAAACTGAACTTAGTCATTTATACAATGTCCCAACATCCTGTAGAACATCCTGAACCAAGTTCACATACTCTGTTTGCTAATGTCCCAACATCTGATAGGACATTCTGAACTGAATTTAACATTTCTTGTTTGGTCAAAAATTCTGCCAATTCTTAAACATCTACAAACTCCCCCTTTGGCTAATTTTTGGCTAACATCTTTTCTGGTTTTCAGAGTGCAGCAGAAGTTCTTTTTATCAGAGTATATCATTACTTTTCTGTTGAATTTTATTTGAGATTACTCCCCCTCAAACATATATGTGTCCTGTCTTTATCCAGTCTTGTTCCAACAGAAAAACTTATTCAGTTCAGAAGCAAACAAACAGATCTTTCATTCATTTAAACAGCAATTACATTTGATGTTGTTCTCCCCCTTGGTAGGCACAAAATTAGGGGCCAAAGAACTATTATCCAGAAATACAAATCATTGCTGTCATTACAAATGCCTCACATACAAAGATCACTCAGATTCATCACTCTCAGTAGCTTCCTCCACTTCAGTGTCTTCATCTTTATCAGCTTCACTGTCAGCTTCACTGTCTTTATCAGATGCAGCTGTCTGATCTTCTTCACTTTCCAACCTCTTAATTATTTCCTCCAGCTTCTTCTTTCTAGCTTCAAGCTCTTTGCAGGTGTACTTTAGCTCAGCAATTAATTCTTTCTTGGAGATTGGATTCTTAGCAGAGGAGGGACCAGCAGATGTCCCAGCAGGTGTTTCAACATCTGCAGCATGGTGACTGAGAAATAATTTGTAGTGAAAAGCCAGGGGGCTTTCTCTCTTGCAGACAATGTCCTTCTCAGTTAAAATTCCAGGGTATTGACTTAGAACAATACCACACATCAATGATGGAAAAGCTATTGGCAGCTTTGTTGCAGTAGAGATGGCATGCTTCATAGTCTGATCAAAAATATATGCTCCATAATCCATCTTGGTTTGAGTCCCCACAGCAAAGATGAATCTGGCCAGACCAGTTGAGATTGATGAAGTGTGATTGGTAGGCACCCAGTTTGCAGTTCCAATCCTGTTAAGCATGGCATATTTTCTAGTAAGCATGCTCACAGAGAGCTTTCCCTTCACAGGCCAAGCTTTGACCTGGTTTGCAGTGATCACCTTACAGATTTGATTATCTGTCTTGCCCAGCTCATTTGGTCCATCTGTTTCTCTTCCTAGATACTGATTTATGATTTGGGGAGAAAACTCCACACATCTAACAAAGACTTTTTGGAATTCAGAGGACTTACCATGTGAACAATCTTCCTGAAGATTCACAATGAACTCTTTGACAAGAAGTTCATAGCAGGGAGAGAGGTCTGAGACTGTCTTGAACAGTCCTGCAGCAGATATGAGGTCTATCAGTTCTGTGCACTCAAGTGCATTGCTGCTCAGTTCTCTTTCCAGGGCAACCCTTCTTTGGTACACATATTTCCACCTGTTCACACTAGAGACATGGTGAAATGATATGTTATCCAAGGGAGCTTCTGGTACAGCAGATGAAGCTCTGGATATTGCTGGTCTCTTCTTAGGAGGAGATGTTGGGACATCTGATTCAACATCTGAATTTGATGGTGTGACAGCCTTTCTTTTCTGAGTTTGAACTTTACTCCATTGTTTTGATGGCCCAAAAGAGGCTTTAGCTTTCCCTTTCTTTGGAGAGGCTTTCTTCTTTTCAAGAATTGCTGCTTCAGCTTGCATCTTACCCTGCCTGGACCTGAGTCTTTTGGCTATGCTGGGTTTGACAGATGCTATGATTTCTGCATCAGAGTCCTGCTCCAGATTGACCCCTGGAGGAGATTGAGCAGTCTCTTCTTCAGCTTGTTGATCAGCAGGAATTAGATCTTCATCTGAGGCTTTGGTCTGATCCTCAGAGACTTTGTCATTATCTTCATTTAAGGCCTTATTCTGATCCTCAGAGTTTTCTTTATCACTTTCACTTGAGGCTTTTTCTTGGACCTCAGTCTGTTCAGCATCAGATGAATTTTCTTTCTCATCTGCAGATGTTCCAACATTTATTGGGACATCTTGTTCTGCAGAAGTGCCCTCTGCAGTTTGAGATGGTTCTTCTTGGGGAGCAGGCATGGTTTGCAATGGAACAGAGATCCCACTCACCTTTCTTTGTTCAAACAGAATTTGGGTGACAATCTCCTTGATTGAATCATCCACATAGTTTGAAGATTTTGGTGGCATGTTAGCAGGAGAAGGAATGCCTCCTTTGGCTTTGCTACAAACTTGATCTTTAGCTCTCTTTGGTGTTCTTGCCTTTTTAGAGTGAGAAGCGCTTCCCCTGAGCTCGTCTAATGGTGTTGATTGCATTGGCACCATAGAAATAGGAGTAGCATGAACCACGTCTTTCTGATTGAGAACTTCTTCAGATGTTTTAGGGTTTTGAGACATTGTTGAAGAAGATGAATGTGCAGCTTTAGGGTTTATGATTTCTGAAGAATTGCTAGTTAATGTGATTCGCTTGTGATGATGTGATGAGACTCTTGATAGCTGCTTATAAGGAGTTCCTAAATAAGTAGCCGTTACAGTCCAAATGATTAGGATTGGAATTCTCAAAGATCTTGTCCAGACCAGTTTTGCCATCTGGAAATTAAGCCATGCAATGTCATATGACATGTTGGCACATCTCATTAACTGCTAGATATCACATAAACATATTCCAAGTTTGCCCCTTAAGTTCTCAAATTGAGTAGCATCCAATGCCTTGGTAAAAATATCAGCTAACTGCAGATCTGTAGATACATGCTCCAATGAAATCACCTTTTCTTCTACAAGATCTCTGATGAAATAATGTCTGATATCAATATGCTTTGTCCTGCTGTGTTGGATAGGATTCTTAGATATGTTGATTGCACTCAAGTTGTCACAGTACAATGTCATGACATCCTGTGGGACATTGTACTCAGTGAGCATATGCTTCATCCAAACCAACTGAGAACAACTGCTACCTGCAGCTATATACTCAGCTTCAGCTGTAGATAATGACACACAATTCTGTTTCTTACAGAACCAAGAAATCAGATTGTTTCCTAGAAAGAAGCATCCTCCTGAAGTGCTTTTTCTGTCATCAGCACTTCCTGCCCAATCAGCATCACAGAAGCCAGTGAGAAGTGGTTTGCATCCATGAAAGTACATTATGCCATAGTCACATGTACCATTAACATATTTAAGGATTCTCTTGACTTGATTGAGATGACTGACTTTTGGATCAGCTTGATATCTTGCACAAACTCCTACTGCAAATGCAATGTCTGGTCTACTAGCAGTCAAGTATAACAAGCTTCCAATCATGCTCCTATATAAATTTTGATCTACCTTCTCACCCTTTTCATCTTTAGTCAGCTTTAAATGTGTAGGAGCAGGAGTTCTTTTATGAGAAGCATTTTCCATTCCAAATTTCTTCACTATGTTCTTGGAGTACTTGCTTTGTGAGATGAACATTGAGTCTTCCATTTGCTTAACTTGCAGACCAAGAAAATAGGTTAATTCACCTACTAGACTCATTTCAAATTCAGCTTCCATCTGCTTGACAAAATGTTTGACCATCTTATCAGACATCCCACCAAACACAATGTCATCAACATATATTTGTGCAATCATGACATTTCCTTCTTCATCTTTAACAAACAGGGTTTTATCAATCCCACCTTTTCTGTATCCTTGCTTGATAAGAAATGTGGTAAGTCTTTCATACCATGCCCTTGGAGCTTGCTTCAGACCATAAAGTGCTTTCTTGAGTTTGTATACATGATTTGGACAGCTTGGATCAACAAATCCTTTAGGCTGTTCTACATAAACCTCCTCATTAAGATAACCATTAAGAAAGGCACTTTTCACATCCATTTGAAATAACTTGAACTTTAAGATACAAGCAATTCCCAACAGTAGTCTTATTGATTCAAGCCTTGCTACTGGTGCAAAGGTTTCATCAAAGTCTACTCCTTCAATTTGAGTGTATCCTTGAGCCACAAGTCTAGCTTTGTTCTTTGTAACAATTCCTTGTTCATTTGACTTGTTCTTATACACCCATTTTGTACCAATCACATTTATGTCATCAGGTCTAGGAACAAGATTCCACACTTCATTCCTTGTGAATTGACCTAATTCCTCTTGCATAGCACAAATCCAGTATTCATCAGTGAGAGCTTCCATGACATTTTTAGGTTCTATTTTGGACACAAAACAAGAACCTGAAATCACTTCTCTTGATCTAGTGCTCACACCTCTGTTGGGATCACCAATTATTAAATCTTTGGGATGATCCTTCTGTATTCTGATGGAGGGAGGTTTGCTTGAATCTTCTGACCTTGTATCATTTTGAGTGAAGTTATATTGATCATTCTTTTCTTCAGCTTCAACCTTGATATCAGCAGATGTTCCAACATCTTCTGGGACATCTGTAGGAGCATCATCAATTATCACATTTATGGACTCCATGATAACATTTGTTCTGTAGTTAAATACTCTATAAGCTCTGCTGTTTATAGAGTATCCAAGGAAAATTCCTTCATCACTTCTAGGATCCATTTTTCTCCTTTGCTCCCTATCTGCCAGAATATAGCATTTACTTCCAAACACATGAAAGTACTTTACAGTGGGTTTTCTGCCCTTCCAGACTTCATATATTGTGGACAAAGTTCCTTTTCTCAAGGTAACTCTGTTATGGATGTAGCAGGCAGTGTTCATAGCTTCAGCCCAGAAATACAGAGGTAACTTTTTAGCATGGATCATAGCTCTTGCTGATTCTTGAATAGTTCTATTTTTTCTTTCAACAATCCCATTCTGTTGAGGAGTGATAGGAGAAGAATACTCATGATTGATTCCTTCTGAAGAACAGAAATCTAAGAATTTTTGATTCTCAAATTCCTTTCCATGATCACTTCTAATTCTGATCACACAGCTGGATTTTTCTCTTTGTAATCTTTGACATAATTCCTTGAATACATCAAAGACATCTGACTTTTCTTTAATGAAATTTATCCATGTATATCTTGAAAAGTCATCAACCACCACATATGCATATCTCTTACCACCAAGGCTTTCAACTTGCATAGGTCCCATGAGATCCATATGTAACAATTCCAAAACTTTGGAAGTTGTCAGATGTTGGAGCTTTGGATGGGACATCTTGGTTTGTTTGCCTATTTGACATTCACCACAGATTTTTCCATCATCAATCTTCAGTTTAGGGATACCTCTTACAGCATCCATAGATATGATCTTCTTTATGCCTCTGAAATGAAGATGACCTAGCCTTTGGTGCCATAGTTTCACTTCTTCTTCTTTAGCTAGAGAACAGGTTGAAGTGAGACTGAGATTTTGGGATTCCCACATGTAACAATTGTCTTTAGATCTGGCTCCTTTCATGACAACCTTTTGCTTTTGGTTAGTCACTATGCATTCAGTTTTTGTAAAGTTTACACTGTATCCTTGATCACATAGTTGACTTATACTGATCAGGTTGGCAGTTAAACCTTTAACAAGCAGCACATCATCTAATCTTGGAACATCTTGACAATCCAAGGTTCCAACTCCCTTGATCTCTCCTTTAGCTCCATCTCCAAAGGTAACATATCTGGATGAATGTGGCTTTAAGTTTACTAGCAAATTCTTCAATCCAGTCATGTGTCTTGAGCATCCACTGTCAAAGTACCAGTCTTCCTTAGCTGATACTTTCAATGATGTATGTGCTATGTATGCAGTACTCTTCTTTGACCAGATGAGTTGAGATTTCTTTTGATGCCTCTGCTCTGAGTGTTGTTCAGCTGATCTCCAAGCTTGATTGTTGATCTGGTTCTTGGGACTGTGGCTTTGATCAGTCTGAGTGTCAGCTTTTGGTCTCCAAACCTTCTTGATGACCTCTGTCTTCTGCTTAGGAGGTTGCTGATTCCTTTGATGTCTAAGCACTTTCTTGGTACCTTCTACTTTCTGTTTGGAGGGTTGCTGATACATCTGATTTGGATATCCATGTAGCTTATAACAGTGAGGTTTGATATGCCCAAATCTTCCACAGTGATGGCATCTCCATCTTTGATACTTCTTCTTCATTTTGTACTTTCCAGAATGTTGAGACATCTGTTGGAACATTAAGTTAGTCTTTGTGTTCTGATGTTGAAGCATCTGTTGGGACATCTTGTTTGACTGTGTAATTTTTGAAGTAGCTTTGCTGGAGCTGGCTTCATCTCTGTTATATCCCAGTCCACTTTTGTCCCCTGAATGTTTATTATTGCAGAGAATAGCATCCAGTGTATTTGAGCTGCTGTTCATCATTCTAACAGATTTGGACATATGTTCCAGCTTAGAATTGAGAAGAGTTACTTCACTTTTTAAGGTATCAATGATTACTTGATCACTTGCTTTTTCTTCTTCTAGTACTTCATTCTGCTTCTTTAGCTTTATGACCTCACTGCATACTTCAGTACTACTCTTGTACAGATCCTTGAAGGCTTGCTCAAGATCTGCATAAGTAAGCTCTCCACAGCTGGAATCACTATCATATTCACACAGTCCAGCTAGAGCAGTAATATGCTTAGCTGATTCTTCTTCTGACTCTCCTGAGTCTTCATCAGACCAGGTCACAGAGAGTCCTTTCTTTTGCCTCTTTAAGTAAGTAGGACATTCAAACTTGATGTGTCCATATCCTTCACATTCATGGCATTTGACTCCTTTATCTTGACTGGTCTTTTCAGCAAACTTTGACTTTCTGTTAGCATCATATGTTCTCCTGTTCTCAGAGTTTGTGTTTCTTTCACTGGATTTGGATTGGCCTTCCATTCCTCTGAGAATCTGTTTGAATTGTCTTCCAAGCAAGACAAGGTTTTCTGATAAGCTTTTGTCATATGCTGATTTATCATCTTCTTCTTCATCTGCATTTGAGACCAAGGCAATGCTTTTGTTCTTTTTAGCATGTGTGTCATTCATTCCCATTTCAAAAGTTTGAAGGGAACCAATGAGTTCTTCAGCTTTCATGGAGCATATGTCTTGAGCTTCTTCTATTGCTGTGACTTTCATGTCAAATCTTTTTGGCAAAGATCTGAGAATCTTCCTTACAAGCTTTTCATCAGTCATCTTTTCTCCCAAGGCTCCAGAAGTATTGGCTATATCCAAGATGTTCATGTAGAACTCATGAATTGATTCATCTTCCTTCATTCTCAAGTTTTCAAACTTGGTGGTGAGAAGTTGAAGTCTTGACATTTTTACTTTTGATGTTCCTTCATGAGTTGTCTTGAGGGTATCCCACACATCTTTGGCCAGCTCACAATGATGCACCAGTCTGAAAATATTTCTATCAATGCCATTGAATAAAGCATTTAGGGCTTTTGAGTTGCCTAGTTCTGAATCTTCTTCCTCTTTACTCCATTCTTCTTCAGGTTTCAGAACTATTGATCCATCTTTGGTGTCTTTAACAGGATGTTTCCATCCAACAATTACTGCTCTCCATGCCCTGTTGTCAAGTGACTTTAAGAATGCAATCATTCTTGGCTTCCAGTAGTCATAATTAGAACCATCCAGTATAGGTGGTCTATTTACTGACCCTATATCTCTGTCCATGATACAGAATTTGTTTTCCCTAGATCTCACCCAGTATAAACAGGCAGGGTGCCTGCTCTGATGCCAATTGAAATTCTGTAATGAGATGTCCTAAGAGATGTTCCAACACTTAATAGGACATTTGACAAATTTAAACAAGAACTTAAACAGCAGGAAAAATAAACAACACAGAAGTTTGTTAACCCAGTTCAGTGTATAACCACACCTACATCTGGAGGCTACCAAGCCAGGAGGAAATCCACTATTAGTAATATTAATTCTAGACTTAAACCACCCTGTTTAATCTATCACTTAATACTTACCCAATGCAATTTCTACCTAAGACTCACTTAGATAAGAGTACCCTACTCACTCCCCCTCAATCACCCAGTGATCAAGTTTACAAGTTTACAGAAATTGAAGACATCCTTCAAACAATAACAGCTTGATTTTACTTCACAGTTTCAATCAAGTCACAAATGCACTTTTGCTTAAAAGCTCATAAAGTGGTACATAAAAAAACAGCCTGCTATTAAAACACTAGACACCCTATTTATTCTTCTGAAATTCGTACTCAATTCTATGAGATTCTGTTGTTTAAATAGGTTCTGAATTTTGGGCTTTCTGTAGAATGATCCAGCCCTAATGTGCAGCAGCTGTCACCTTGAATTTAGGGTTTGTTACCTCCTATATTCTAGGTGCATTAGGTCTTCTGTTTTAATCTGAATCTTCAATTTAAAACCTCCCTACAGATGCGCCTTGGTCTGTTTTATCCAGCATTAATTAATTCCAGATAATTCTCCTTAAATATCTCTGATCTGTTAATCAATAATTAATTCTGGTAGCAGGTCTGAGATGTCTCAACATCTGTTGGGACATCCTGACAAAACTGAACTTAGTCATTTATACAATGTCCCAACATCCTGTAGAACATCCTGAACCAAGTTCACATACTCTGTTTGCTAATGTCCCAACATCTGATAGGACATTCTGAACTGAATTTAACATTTCTTGTTTGGTCAAAAATTCTGCCAATTCTTAAACATCTACACACAAGTTTATACTAGTTTTGCTCAAAAAATAAAAATTAAATTGAGGACTATACGAAACGATACAAAACTTTTCAGATCCTTCCAATATGTTATGAGGGAAGGTTATGATGGAAGTCCGTGCAAAAAATCATCTGAAAATTTGATTCTACGAAACTTTTCCAATTGCAAGTTTCGTTCAAAAAATCATAATATATTATACACATGTTTATACTAGTTTTGCTCAAAAACTATAATTAAATCGAGGACTGTACGAAACGATACAAAACTTCACAGATCCTTCCTATATGTTACAAGGGAAGGTTATGATGAAAGTCCATGCAAAATATCATCTGAAATTTTGATTCTACGAAACTTTTCAAAATGCATGTTTCGGTCAAAAAATTGTAATATATCATACACAAGTTTATACTAGTTTTGCTCAAAAAATAATAATTAAATCGAGAACTATATAAAACGATACAAAACTTTTCAGATCCTTCCTATATGTTACGAGGGAAGGTAATGATGTTAGTCCATGCAAAAAATCATCTGAAAATTTGATTCTACGAAACTTTTCAAAATGCAAGTTCCGGTCAAAAAATCGTAATATCACATACATAAGTTTATACTAGTTTTTCTCAAAAAATAAAAATTAAATTGAGGACTATACGAAATGATAAAAAACTTTTCAGATCCTTCCTGTATGTTACGAAGGAAGGTTATGATGGAATCCATGCAACAAATCATCTGAAAATTTGATTCTACAAAACTTTTCCAATTGCAAGTTTCGGTAAAAAAATCATAATATATTATACACGTATTTATACTAGTTTTGCTCAAAAAATATAATTAAATCGAGGACTATACAAAACAATACAAACTTTTTTAGATCCTCCTATATGTTACGAGGGAAGGTTATTATATGATGGAAGTCAATTCAAAAAATCATCTGAAAATTTGATTCTACCAAACTTTTCCAATTGCAAGTTTCGTTCAAAAAATCATAATATATTATACACATGTTTATACTAGTTTTGCTCAAAAACTATAATTAAATCGAGGACTGTACGAAACGATACAAAACTTCACAGATCCTTCCTATATGTTACAAGGGAAGGTTATGACGAAAGTCCATGCAAAATATCATCTGAAATTTTGAATCTACGAAACTTTTCAAAATGCATGTTTCGGTCAAAAAATTGTAATATATCATACACAAGTTTATACTAGTTTTGCTCAAAAAATAATAATTAAATCGAGAACTATATAAAACGATACAAAACTTTTCAGATCCTTCCTATATGTTACGAGGGAAGGTAATGATGTTAGTCCATGCAAAAAATCATCTGAAAATTTGATTCTACGAAACTTTTCAAAATGCAAGTTCCGGTCAAAAAATCGTAATATCACATACATAAGTTTATACTAGTTTTTCTCAAAAAATAAAAATTAAATTGAGGACTATACGAAATGATAAAAAACTTTTCAGATCCTTCCTGTATGTTACGAAGGAAGGTTATGATGGAATCCATGCAACAAATCATCTGAAAATTTGATTCTACAAAACTTTTCCAATTGCAAGTTTCGGTAAAAAAATCATAATATATTATACACGTATTTATACTAGTTTTGCTCAAAAAATATAATTAAATCGAGGACTATACAAAACAATACAAACCTTTTTAGATCCTCCTATATGTTACGAGGGAAGGTTATGATATGATGGAAGTCAATTCAAAAAATCATCTGAAAATTTGATTCTACGAAACTTTTCCAATTGCAAGTTTCGGTCAAAAAATCATAATATATTATACACATGTTTATAAATGTTTTGCTGAAAAAATATAATTAAATCGAGGACTATACAAAACAATACAAACCTTTTTAGATCCTCCTATATGTTACGAGGGAAGGTTATGATATGATGGAAGTCAATTCAAAAAATCATCTGAAAATTTTATTCTACCAAACTTTTCCAATTGCAAGTTTCGTTCAAAAAATCATAATATATTATGCACATGTTTATACTAGTTTAGCTCAAAAACTATAATTAAATCGAGGACTGTACGAAACGATGCAGCACTTTTCAGGTCCTTCCTATATGTTACGAGGGAAGGTTATGATGGAAGTCCATGCAAACAATCATCTGAAATTTTGATTCTACGAAACTTTTAAAAATGCAAGTTTCGGTCATAAAATTATAATATATCATACACAAGTTTATACTAGTTTTGCTCAAAAAATAAAAATTAAAATGAGGACTATACGAAACGATACAACACTTTTCAGATCCTTCCTATATGTTATGAGGGAAGGTTATGATGGAAGTCCATGCAAAAAATCATCTGAAAATTGGATTCTACGAAACTTTTCCAATTGCAAGTTTCGTTCAAAAAATCATAATATATTATACACATGTTTATACTAGTATTGCTCAAAAACTATAATTAAATCGAGGACTGTACGAAACGATACAAAACTTCTCAGATTCTTCCTATATGTTACGAGGGAAGGTTATGATGAAAGTCCATGCAAAAAATCATTTGAAATTTTGATTCTACGAAACTTTTCAAAATGCATGTTTCGGTCAAAAAATTGTAATATATCATACACAAGTTTATACTAGTTTTTCTCAAAAAATAATAATTAAATCGAGAACTATACAAAACGATACAAAACTTTTCAGATCCTTCCTATATGTTACGAGGGAAGGTAATGATGGAAGTTCATGGAAAAAATCATCTGAAAATTTGATTCTACCAAACTTTTCCAATTGCAAGTTTCGTTCAAAAAATCATAATATATTATGCACATGTTTATACTAGTTTAGCTCAAAAACTATAATTAAATCGAGGACTGTACGAAACGATGCAAAACTTTTCAGGTCCTTCCTATATGTTACGAGGGAAGGTTATGATGGAAGTCCATGCAAACAATCATCTGAAATTTTGATTCTACGAAACTTTTAAAAATGCAAGTTTCGGTCATAGAATTATAATATATCATACACAAGTTTATACTAGTTTTGCTCAAAAAATAAAAATTAAATTGAGGACTATACGAAACGATACAAAACTTTTCAGATCCTTCCTATATGTTATGAGGGAAGGTTATGATGGAAGTCCGTGCAAAAAATCATCTGAAAATTTGATTCTACGAAACTTTTCCAATTGCAAGTTTCGTTCAAAAAATCATAATATATTATACACATGTTTATACTAGTTTTGCACAAAAACTATAATTAAATCGAGGACTGTACGAAACGATACAAAACTTCACAGATCCTTCCTATATGTTACAAGGGAAGGTTATGATGAAAGTCCATGCAAAATATCATCTGAAATTTTGAATCTACGAAACTTTTCAAAATACATGTTTCGGTCAAAAAATTATAATATATCATACACAAGTTTATACTAGTTTTGCTCAAAAAATAATAATTAAATCGAGAACTATATAAAACGATATAAAACTTTTCAGATCCTTCCTATATGTTATGAGGGAAGGTAATGATGTTAGTCCATGCAAAAAATCATCTGAAAATTTGATTCTACAAAACTTTTCAAAATGCAAGTTCCGGTAAAAAAATCGTAATATCACATACATAAGTTTATACTAGTTTTTCTCAAAAAATAAAAATTAAATTGAGGACTATACAAAATGATAAAAAACTTTTCAGATCCTTCCTGTATGTTACGAAGGAAGGTTATGATGGAATCCATGCAACAAATCATCTGAAAATTTGATTCAACAAAACTTTTCCAATTGCAAGTTTCGGTAAAAAAATCATAATATATTATACACGTATTTATACTAGTTTTGCTCAAAATATATAATTAAATCGAGGACTATACAAAACAATACAAACCTTTTTAGATCCTCCTATATGTTACGAGGGAAGGTTATGATATGATGGAAGTCAATTCAAAAAATCATCTGAAAATTTGATTCTACGAAACTTTTCCAATTGCAAGTTTTGGTCAAAAAATCATAATATATTATACACATGTTTATACTAGTTTTGCTGAAAAAATATAATTAAATCGAGGACTATACAAAACAATACAAACCTTTTTAGATCCTCCTATATGTTACGAGGGAAGGTTATGATATGATGGAAGTCAATTCAAAAAATCATCTGAAAATTTGATTCTACCAAACTTTTCCATTTGCAAGTTTCGTTCAAAAAATCATAATATATTATGCACATGTTTATACTAGTTTAGCTCAAAAACTATAATTAAATCGAGGACTGTACGAAACGATGCAACACTTTTCAGGTCCTTCCTATATGTTACGAGGGAAGGTTATGATGGAAGTCCATGCAAACAATCATCTGAAATTTTGATTCTACGAAACTTTTAAAAATGCAAGTTTCGGTCATAAAATTATAATATATCATACACAAGTTTATACTAGTTTTGCTCAAAAAATAAAAATTAAAATGAGGACTATACGAAACGATACAACACTTTTCAGATCCTTCCTATATGTTATGAGGGAAGGTTATGATGGAAGTCCATGCAAAAAATCATCTGAAAATTGGATTCTACGAAACTTTTCCAATTGGAAGTTTCGTTCAAAAAATCATAATATATTATACACATGTTTATACTAGTATTGCTCAAAAACTATAATTAAATCGAGGACTGTACGAAACGATACAAAACTTCTCAGATTCTTCCTATATGTTACGAGGGAAGGTTATGATGAAAGTCCATGCAAAAAATCATCTGAAATTTTGATTCTACGAAACTTTTCAAAATGCATGTTTCGGTCAAAAAATTGTAATATATCATACACAAGTTTATACTAGTTTTTCTCAAAAAATAATAATTAAATCGAGAACTATACAAAACGATACAAAACTTTTCAGATCCTTCCTATATGTAACGAGAGAAGGTAATGATGGAAGTTCATGGAAAAAATCATCTGAAAATTTGATTCTACCAAACTTTTCCAATTGCAAGTTTCGTTCAAAAAATCATAATATATTATGCACATGTTTATACTAGTTTAGCTCAAAAACTATAATTAAATCGAGGACTGTACGAAACGATGCAAAACTTTTCAGGTCCTTCCTATATGTTACGAGGGAAGGTTATGATGGAAGTCCATGCAAACAATAATCTGAAATTTTGATTCTACGAAACTTTTAAAAATGCAAGTTTCGGTCATAAAATTATAATATATCATACACAAGTTTATACTAGTTTTGCTCAAAAAATAAAAATTAAATTGAGGATTATACGAAACGATACAAAACTTTTCAGATCCTTCCTATATGTTATGAGGGAAGGTTATGATGGAAGTCCGTGCAAAAAATCATATGAAAATTTGATTCTACGAAACTTTTCCAATTGCAAGTTTCGTTCAAAAAATCATAATATATTATACACATGTTTATACTAGTTTTGCTCAAAAACTATAATTAAATTCAGGACTGTACGAAACGATAAAAAACTTCACAGATCCTTCCTATATGTTACAAGGGAAGGTTATGATGAAAGTCCATGCAAAATATCATCTGAAATTTTGATTCTACGAAACTTTTCAAAATGCATGTTTCGGTCAAAAAATTGTAATATATCATACACAAGTATATACTAGTTTTGCTCAAAAAATAATAATTAAATCGAGAACTATATAAAACGATACAAAACTTTTCAGATCCTTCCTATATGTTACGAGGGAAGGTAATGATGTTAGTCCATGCAAAAAATCATCTAAAAATTTGATTCTACGAAACTTTTCAAAATGCAAGTTCCGGTCAAAAAATCGTAATATCACATACATAAGTTTATACTAGTTTTTCTCAAAAAATAAAAATTAAATTGAGGACTATACGAAATGATAAAAAACTTTTCAGATCCTTCCTGTATGTTACGAAGGAAGGTTATGATGGAATCCATGCAACAAATCATCTGAAAATTTGATTCTACAAAACTTTTCCAATTGCAAGTTTCGGTAAAAAAATCATAATATATTATACACGTATTTATACTAGTTTTGCTCAAAAAATATAATTAAATCGAGGACTATACAAAACAATACAAACCTTTTTAGATCCTCCTATATGTTACGAGGGAAGGTTATGATATGATGGAAGTCAATTCAAAAAATCATCTGAAAATTTGATTCTACGAAACTTTTCCAATTGCAAGTTTCGGTCAAAAAATCATAATATATTATACACATGTTTATAAATGTTTTGCTGAAAAAATATAATTAAATCGAGGACTATACAAAACAATACAAACCTTTTTAGATCCTCCTATATGTTACGAGGGAAGGTTATGATATGATGGAAGTCAATTCAAAAAATCATCTGAAAATTTGATTCTACCAAACTTTTCCAATTGCAAGTTTCGTTCAAAAAATCATAATATATTATGCACATGTTTATACTAGTTTAGCTCAAAAACTATAATTAAATCGAGGACTGTACGAAACGATGCAGCACTTTTCAGGTCCTTCCTATATGTTACGAGGGAAGGTTATGATGGAAATCCATGCAAACAATCATCTGAAATTTTGATTCTACGAAACTTTTAAAAATGCAAGTTTCGGTCATAAAATTATAATATATCATACACAAGTTTATACTAGTTTTGCTCAAAAAATAAAAATTAAAATGAGGACTATACGAAACGATACAACACTTTTCAGATCCTTCCTATATGTTATGAGGGAAGGTTATGATCGAAGTCCATGCAAAAAATCATCTGAAAATTGGATTCTACGAAACTTTTCCAATTGGAAGTTTCGTTCAAAAAATCATAATATATTATACACATGTTTATACTAGTATTGCTCAAAAACTATAATTAAATCGAGGACTGTACGAAACGATACAAAACTTCTCAGATTCTTCCTATATGTTACGAGGGAAGGTTATGATGAAAGTCCATGCAAAAAATCATCTGAAATTTTGATTCTACGAAACTTTTCAAAATGCATGTTTCGGTCAAAAAATTGTAATATATCATACACAAGTTTATACTAGTTTTTCTCAAAAAATAATAATTAAATCGAGAACTATACAAAACGATACAAAACTTTTCAGATCCTTCCTATATGTTACGAGGGAAGGTAATGATGGAAGTTCATGGAAAAAATCATCTGAAAATTTGATTCTACCAAACTTTTCCAATTGCAAGTTTCGTTCAAAAAATCATAATATATTATGCACATGTTTATACTAGTTTAGCTCAAAAACTATAATTAAATCGAGGACTGTACGAAACGATGCAAAACTTTTCAGGTCCTTCCTATATGTTACGAGGGAAGGTTATGATGGAAGTCCATGCAAACAATAATCTGAAATTTTGATTCTACGAAACTTTTAAAAATGCAAGTTTCGGTCATAAAATTATAATATATCATACACAAGTTTATACTAGTTTTGCTCAAAAAATTAAAATTAAAATGAGGACTATACGAAACGATACAACACTTTTCAGATCCTTCCTATATGTTATGAGGGAAGGTTATGATGGAAGTCCATGCAAAAAATCATCTGAAAATTGGATTCTACGAAACTTTTCCAATTGGAAGTTTCGTTCAAAAAATCATAATATATTATACACATGTTTATACTAGTATTGCTCAAAAACTATAATTAAATCGAGGACTGTACGAAACGATACAAAACTTCTCAGATTCTTCCTATATGTTACGAGGGAAGGTTATGATGAAAGTCCATGCAAAAAATCATCTGAAATTTTGATTCTACGAAACTTTTCAAAATGCATGTTTCGGTCAAAAAATTGTAATATATCATACACAAGTTTATACTAGTTTTTCTCAAAAAATAATAATTAAATCGAGAACTATACAAAACGATACAAAACTTTTCAGATCCTTCCTATATGTTACGAGGGAAGGTAATGATGGAAGTTCATGGAAAAAATCATCTGAAAATTTGATTCTACCAAACTTTTCCAATTGCAAGTTTCGTTCAAAAAATCATAATATATTATGCACATGTTTATACTAGTTTAGCTCAAAAACTATAATTAAATCGAGGACTGTACGAAACGATGCAAAACTTTTCAGGTCCTTCCTATATGTTACGAGGGAAGGTTATGATGGAAGTCCATGCAAACAATAATCTGAAATTTTGATTCTACGAAACTTTTAAAAATGCAAGTTTCGGTCATAAAATTATAATATATCATACACAAGTTTATACTAGTTTTGCTCAAAAAATAAAAATTAAATTGAGGATTATACGAAACGATACAAAACTTTTCAGATCCTTCCTATATGTTATGAGGGAAGGTTATGATGGAAGTCCGTGCAAAAAATCATATGAAAATTTGATTCTACGAAACTTTTCCAATTGCAAGTTTCGTTCAAAAAATCATAATATATTATACACATGTTTATACTAGTTTTGCTCAAAAACTATAATTAAATTCAGGACTGTACGAAACGATAAAAAACTTCACAGATCCTTCCTATATGTTACAAGGGAAGGTTATGATGAAAGTCCATGCAAAATATCATCTGAAATTTTGATTCTACGAAACTTTTCAAAATGCATGTTTCGGTCAAAAAATTGTAATATATCATACACAAGTATATACTAGTTTTGCTCAAAAAATAATAATTAAATCGAGAACTATATAAAACGATACAAAACTTTTCAGATCCTTCCTATATGTTACGAGGGAAGGTAATGATGTTAGTCCATGCAAAAAATCATCTAAAAATTTGATTCTACGAAACTTTTCAAAATGCAAGTTCCGGTCAAAAAATCGTAATATCACATACATAAGTTTATACTAGTTTTTCTCAAAAAATAAAAATTAAATTGAGGACTATACGAAATGATAAAAAACTTTTCAGATCCTTCCTGTATGTTACGAAGGAAGGTTATGATGGAATCCATGCAACAAATCATCTGAAAATTTGATTCTACAAAACTTTTCCAATTGCAAGTTTCGGTAAAAAAATCATAATATATTATACACGTATTTATACTAGTTTTGCTCAAAAAATATAATTAAATCGAGGACTATACAAAACAATACAAACCTTTTTAGATCCTCCTATATGTTACGAGGGAAGGTTATGATATGATGGAAGTCAATTCAAAAAATCATCTGAAAATTTGATTCTACGAAACTTTTCCAATTGCAAGTTTCGGTCAAAAAATCATAATATATTATACACATGTTTATAAATGTTTTGCTGAAAAAATATAATTAAATCGAGGACTATACAAAACAATACAAACCTTTTTAGATCCTCCTATATGTTACGAGGGAAGGTTATGATATGATGGAAGTCAATTCAAAAAATCATCTGAAAATTTGATTCTACCAAACTTTTCCAATTGCAAGTTTCGTTCAAAAAATCATAATATATTATGCACATGTTTATACTAGTTTAGCTCAAAAACTATAATTAAATCGAGGACTGTACGAAACGATGCAGCACTTTTCAGGTCCTTCCTATATGTTACGAGGGAAGGTTATGATGGAAATCCATGCAAACAATCATCTGAAATTTTGATTCTACGAAACTTTTAAAAATGCAAGTTTCGGTCATAAAATTATAATATATCATACACAAGTTTATACTAGTTTTGCTCAAAAAATAAAAATTAAAATGAGGACTATACGAAACGATACAACACTTTTCAGATCCTTCCTATATGTTATGAGGGAAGGTTATGATGGAAGTCCATGCAAAAAATCATCTGAAAATTGGATTCTACGAAACTTTTCCAATTGGAAGTTTCGTTCAAAAAATCATAATATATTATACACATGTTTATACTAGTATTGCTCAAAAACTATAATTAAATCGAGGACTGTACGAAACGATACAAAACTTCTCAGATTCTTCCTATATGTTACGAGGGAAGGTTATGATGAAAGTCCATGCAAAAAATCATCTGAAATTTTGATTCTACGAAACTTTTCAAAATGCATGTTTCGGTCAAAAAATTGTAATATATCATACACAAGTTTATACTAGTTTTTCTCAAAAAATAATAATTAAATCGAGAACTATACAAAACGATACAAAACTTTTCAGATCCTTCCTATATGTTACGAGGGAAGGTAATGATGGAAGTTCATGGAAAAAATCATCTGAAAATTTGATTCTACCAAACTTTTCCAATTGCAAGTTTCGTTCAAAAAATCATAATATATTATGCACATGTTTATACTAGTTTAGCTCAAAAACTATAATTAAATCGAGGACTGTACGAAACGATGCAAAACTTTTCAGGTCCTTCCTATATGTTACGAGGGAAGGTTATGATGGAAGTCCATGCAAACAATAATCTGAAATTTTGATTCTACGAAACTTTTAAAAATGCAAGTTTCGGTCATAAAATTATAATATATCATACACAAGTTTATACTAGTTTTGCTCAAAAAATTAAAATTAAAATGAGGACTATACGAAACGATACAACACTTTTCAGATCCTTCCTATATGTTATGAGGGAAGGTTATGATGGAAGTCCATGCAAAAAATCATCTGAAAATTGGATTCTACGAAACTTTTCCAATTGGAAGTTTCGTTCAAAAAATCATAATATATTATACACATGTTTATACTAGTATTGCTCAAAAACTATAATTAAATCGAGGACTGTACGAAACGATACAAAACTTCTCAGATTCTTCCTATATGTTACGAGGGAAGGTTATGATGAAAGTCCATGCAAAAAATCATCTGAAATTTTGATTCTACGAAACTTTTCAAAATGCATGTTTCGGTCAAAAAATTGTAATATATCATACACAAGTTTATACTAGTTTTTCTCAAAAAATAATAATTAAATCGAGAACTATACAAAACGATACAAAACTTTTCAGATCCTTCCTATATGTTACGAGGGAAGGTAATGATGGAAGTTCATGGAAAAAATCATCTGAAAATTTGATTCTACCAAACTTTTCCAATTGCAAGTTTCGTTCAAAAAATCATAATATATTATGCACATGTTTATACTAGTTTAGCTCAAAAACTATAATTAAATCGAGGACTGTACGAAACGATGCAAAACTTTTCAGGTCCTTCCTATATGTTACGAGGGAAGGTTATGATGGAAGTCCATGCAAACAATAATCTGAAATTTTGATTCTACGAAACTTTTAAAAATGCAAGTTTCGGTCATAAAATTATAATATATCATACACAAGTTTATACTAGTTTTGCTCAAAAAATAAAAATTAAATTGAGGACTATACGAAACGATACAAAACTTTTCAGATCCTTCCTATATGTTATGAGGGAAGGTTATAATGGAAGTCCTTGCAAAAAATCATCTGAAAATTTGATTCTACGAAACTTTTCCAATTGCAAGTTTCGTTCAAAAAATCATAATATATTATACACATGTTTATACTAGTTTTGCTCAAAAACTATAATTAAATTCAGGACTGTACGAAACGATAAAAAACTTCACAGATCCTTCCTATATGTTACAAGGGAAGGTTATGATGAAAGTCCATGCAAAATATCATCTGAAATTTTGATTCTACGAAACTTTTCAAAATGCATGTTTCGGTCAAAAAATTGTAATATATCATACACAAGTTTATACTAGTTTTGCTCAAAAAATAATAATTAAATCGAGAACTATACAAAACGATACAAAACCTTTCAGATCCTTCCTATATGTTACGAGGGAAGGTAATGATGGAAGTCCATGCAAAAAATCATCTGAAAATTTGATTCTACGAAATTTTTCAAAATGCATGTTCCGGTCTAAAATCGTAATATCACATACACAAGTTTATACTAGTTTTGTTCAAAAAATAAAAATTAAATTGAGTACTGTCGCTCCCACTAAATGAAGCTAAGTCAGATAGGGTACAGACGCGAACGGTCGGCGAAGGGAACAGTGAGAACACACAGTCGTGAACTCACTGGAGAATGAATAGAGTCGCCAGCTAGGCATTTTTATCCCAGAGGAAAGGTAATGCTGCATAAACCTAGAAAGAGAAGGATAAGACGGTATGCGAACCAGAGAGACTGAGAAAGGGGGTTGGTTACAACCTGGGAAGGTATTAGCACCCAGATTGTCCGTCGTACTCGACGGGATCCACGCTTAAAAGATTTGTGTTTTAAAGGGGTAGTGTCAGTGCAATTTGTGTATAAATGAGCTGGAAAAGGATGTACAGGTGTCAGTGTAAAGTGAAGTGAAGTGTATAATGATGTGTCAGTGTAAGAATGAGAATGAATTGCTCATGATAATGAGGCTAAAAGAATGAGGCTAGAAAGAGGGGGAATATACAGAGACTTTTGTTCGATAACTGTTGAGTTATGCCTACGTATCCTCTCGTGCAATGAGGAAGTCAGAACACCGTAGTTCGACCCAAAGAGACTGAAAGATGAATTGACTTGTGAACTGCTTGCTTGTCAATGCTCAAGTGTATAATCTGTCTGGCACAGATGCAAACTGTCTTGCATTAGACGGGAGAAGCAAGTTCTCGTTTGTGAGTGAATGAGATGAGAAAAGAATCCCGGAGGAGACGATTATTGTTTGTTTTTGTGTTTTCAGTCTTTTATTGCTTTTGAGAATTTGTCATAGGTTAATGAGCTTAAGCCTAAACCAATGGGTTAGTAAACTCATCACATCTTCCCTCTGATTAGGGGTAATGAGAATACCTTAAGTGTGAAGTCAGATTCTCACACTTAATCACCTTTGGTGTAGGATTAAGATCATTGACCTACTTGAGATTAATTAGATGCTTTTGGTGTTTTTGTTTAGTGTTAAGTAATGAGGTTAAGCCCTAATCAGGGATTCAACAGACTCATTACACCATCCTAATAGAAGGATAATAGATGAGAATGTTTAAGCTGAGGAAAGCTCCTCAACTTAATCTATGATTAGGGATTAAGCTCATGACAAAACAAGCCTTTGATTAAGTGGATTTTATTTAATGATATGATGATGAAGTGAGTTTTATGATTTGTAAGACAACTTGAGGGGGACTTGTCCATTAACACTAGGGTTAGTCCTTCTTAACCAATTAAGGAAGAATTAGAACCCTAATGCAAGGCCCAAGTTACAAGCTTGATGTCTTGATGATTATTAAGTGGGTTTATTAAGAGATTTAAACACATTAAGGGTTTAACACTTAGGATTAAAGTTATACACTCCATCCTAATAGAAGGATGCAGGCATAAGCTTAATCACAAAGCCTTAAAGCCTTTAGGGTTTAATCCCTGATTATGAGATGAGAAGAGAAGACTCAAAGAGAGACACCAAGGGTGAAACTATGAGGGGAGACTAATCAAAACCCTAATTCATTGTCATGCTTGGTTGTTCCTAAGGTTTGTATGGTTTGCAAGAACAATCTTCAATGGAACCACCAAGAAGCAGATGAACAAGACCAAGAGAAGCAAAGTGACTTGCTTCATTCAAGAAGTCAAGTCACTTAAAGAAAGAAAATGGGAGGAACAAGAATGAGCAAGATCAAACTCAAACACATATATAAATTCAGCAATGGATGCAAGAGAGATGAAAAGAAGAGTTATGAGAAGTGAAGGCAAATTCACTTCTCAAAATCACTTACCACCTGAAAGTTTAGAAAAGAAATGCAATGCAATGCAGAATGGGATGAGATGACATGATAAGAAACAAAACCAGAAGCATGTTGATGATGATTATGATGTTATGAGATGCTGCAAACATGAGGCAGCACATGGAGATGTTCATACAAGATTATGGATGCAAATGATGCAAGCTAGAAGCATGGATAAGCATGGAAAGTTATGAAGCATACAAGGCAAATGACATGGCAAATATGTGATGCAATGATCAAACATGCTTTCTATATGTCTTATGATGTTAAATGAATCAAATGGAGACATGGAATGGCATGGAAAGTCATGTTATACAAGAGAATGCAAGAGGTATGCAAATGGAAGCCCAAATTAGGGTTTATGAATCAAACAACAAACAAAAACCAAAAACAGAAGCAAACCCTAAGATAAAAAATGGAAAATGCTACCCAAAGAAACCCTAAACCTATACCAAACCAAGGTCCAAAGGGGAGGTCACAACTCTTAACCAATCTCAAGATATGATTTTTCTAAGTTATTAGGGTTTTTTAGGGTTCTTAACAAAAGAAATACCAAACAAATTGAAAATGAGGAAACAAAACATGGCCATTTTATCCTAGAAACTACATGCAAAACACAAAACAATGCAAAAAGAATCAATGTCCAACTCTTCTTAGATAGGCAGAAATGAATTTTTGAACTTTGGATCAAATTAATGCACAAAAAATGATTTAATTCAATGGAAAATTCTCAAAATGCATCAAGATCAAAAAAGAAATTTGGTTTGAAGGTTGGACAATGTTTCTAAATGTCTTAGAACATTTCATGAATTTTTTTGGTGATTTTTAAATACCTAAAAGTATTTTTAATAAATTAATTTTCATTAATCAATTAAAAATAATCTTTTAAATATTTAAAAATACTTTTTTAATGATAAAAAATAAAATAAAAATATTTTTGGGTCTTAAAAATTAATAAAACTTTTAGGAAAAAGTTTCGTAATTTTTAAGAATTTTTTACTATTTTTAATTAATTATGCAAGTAAAAAGAAAAGAAAATGAATAAAAATTAAATAAAATAGGAAGTAATCAGGATGGAGGGCCAGGATGGGCTCTGAATTCAAACTGGTTGACCAGCGCGCAAATGAAGGGTGTGGATTGCATCTGATTTAATTATCCTAATTAAAAATTAATTAAACTAATGAGAGAGATTAGGGCTAAGCAGATTGATCTGGGCCATCCAAACTGGAGGGAAGTCAACAAGTCAAGGGCCATCTACGGCTCAAATTCAAACTGGAATTAATTACGTAATTAGGGCATAATCACTCTCAGGTGGCCGGAGAAGACTTCCGGTCGTCTTCTCCGGCCAGCATCCCCCCTGAAAAACTCCCAACTCCCTCAAATCGTAACAAAAATGAAACCTAAGCACACCAAAATGATTCCCATGATCCCCTGAACTAAAACCCTAAGTCAAAACAAATTTCTTCTTCCTCAAATCCATGAATCGAACAAAACAAAATCTAGGGCACGCAGGTTTCAGAAGCTAATTAAACATTCATTTCAAAGCCATTTTCGAAACCAATGACATCAGGATGATCAGTGAAGCACAAGGAACAAGTTTATAACATGCAAAGTGATTTCTGGAAAAATAAATTTCAAGCCACCTGAGATTTGAAGCTTTCACTTTGGTGACTTTCTGGCCACTTCTCCTTGTGCAATCCACTCCACTTGATCCCCAGATGATGTTTGAATGCTCAAGAAGAGTTTATGTTGGCTGGATAGTGAGTTTCGAAAGCTCCTGCTTCAACTCAGTCAGAAATGGCAATGGTGATTCTGGCACTTTCAGGTCATGGTGAGGAGTTGTTTGTGATCCTGAGGGTGAATGGAGAAGGTCTATGGTGTTTGTTGGTATGTTTGTGAGCTATGGTGAGAGTTTCGAAGGAAACTGCAAAATGAGGTGAAGAATGGCAGTGGGATGTTCTTGCTTGTTTCAGGCCAGGCTCTTGGTGGTTTGAGGTCTATGAAGTGTGATGAGATGAATGATGAAGATGGTTTTTGTGCTTGTATGCTGTGGAGGCAGATTCGAAGCAACTTGCAAGATGAGGTGTTTTTGTGAATGTCCCCTTGTGAATGGTTTCAGCCCTGCTTAGTGTTATGCCTAGCTTGCAAATGGAAAGTATAAACAAATCTGATTGGCTGGATGATGTGACATGGCCTGCTATGATAGGTAAGTCACCTTTTGCAAAATGTCAACTTCTTTGTAAGAGAAAGTATGGGCAGCTTCTAGGCTAGTACAAGGCTGGTTCTGGTGCAGCATGGTGTGGTGAGAGGCTAGCTTAGTGTAGTAACCAATGCAGCAAGTTGTAGGAAGCATGATGAGTGGTTTTGCAAGTTGTTGCAACTTTGGTTCACATGTGATTTCTTTGCCTAACCAACCATAAACCATGGGCACTCTTGGTTCAATTCTGATTTTTATGACTTATAGAATGTTTGTGTGCTGGTTTGAAGTGAACTAGAGGTTACAATTGACTTTGGTTCATGATTTTGCAAAATTTCCATTTGAGGCGTGCCTTGAAAATCAATGATTTTAGCCAACTTTGTCACACCATAACTTTTGATCCAAGAAGAGTTTGATCATGTTCTTGTACTTTTTGAAAAGGGAAAGATGAGATCTACAACTTTCATGACCAAAGTTTTTCCATTTGAAGCATTTTTGGATCAATAATCAAAGCTTGAAAAATGACCTAAAATAAAGCATTATTGAAAAGTCAACTATGCCCAAAAAGTCAACATTTGCAAAACTTCCAAATTCTTGATTTTTATGAACTTCAACCTTCTTCCATGATCAAATAAAGATCATATACACTCAAAATGATGAAGATCACCCATTGGTTGGGTCATTGGGGGCCTCAGATGCCCTGATTTTACACTGACTTGTCTGAAAAGTCAACTCTTGATCAGATGACTTCCCCATGGAATTTCTTCATGAAAATTGATATGCATACTCCCTATACCATATAGAGACCAATGGAAACAAGAATGACCCAAAAATTTGGGGTTATGGCCTCTGAAACCAAAACCCTAATTTTCAGTCAACTGTGCAGTCAAGCCTGGCTCTGCATCTACTCAAACCCTAGTTCCTGTGATTCCTTTGAATTCTTGACTTTGAGAGGGTGTACTATGATGCTTGAACACATATGGATCCCTTTGAAGTGATTGGTTGCCTTTGGAGTGGCTCAAGAAGCTCTTGGATTGCTCAGATCACAAACCCTAGGTGCAGATGACTTAGAAACTATCCAGTGAATCAAAAATGAGATATGGGGTGATATGATTGTGTTTATGCATATGAAATGATCACAAGCCATGGTGTGAATGAGTGAGGGCAAATTTGGGGTGTTTACAGCTGCCCCTATTCAAACATGAGTTAGCTGTGCAGGATGTAAGCGACGGCTTAACAGGCAAACAAGATAACTTGTGGTTGAATACCAAAGACAGTCCAAAATTTGCACTCACAGAATGAAGAAGAAAAGGGATATAGATTGTCAAAAGAAAATAAAGTATATTGTAAAGTGTGGGCGACGGAGGACGACCGTCGAGCAGAGGACGACTGCTGGGTAAATAGCAACGACGGGGACGACCGACATGCTGGGGATAAAAGGTAAAGCCAAGACGGGGACGACCGACTAGCTGGGGAAAATAAAATCATGATGGGGACGGCCATCAAGGTAAAGTTGCAAAATTCTCTGGGGATTAATGAAACATGACGGGGACGGCCATCAAGTTCATAAAGGTAAAGTAACCGACGATGGGGACGGCCATCGGGAGAAAAAAAAAAAAAAAAAAAAAAAGGAAAAGGGACCACGACGGGGACGGCCATCGGGTTAAAAAATGAAATAAACAGATGATGGGGTACGGCCATCAAAGGTGAAGGACGATCACCTAGCAGGGGACGGCTGCTCTGTTGGGAATAAAAGAAATATGATGGGGACGACCATCAAAGGTGGAGGACGACCACCTGGCAGGGTACGGCTGCCGAAAATATCAACGATGGGGACGGCCATCGGATGAGCATGATGGAGGACGACCATCAAGAGGTGGAGGACGACCACCTAGCAGGGGACGGCTGCTCTCAGGGTTTATCATGACATAGGACGAATGCCAGATAACCAAAAATCAACAATGGGGACGGCCATTGGATGAAATGATGAAGGACGATCATCAAGAGGTGGAGGACGACCACCTAGCAGGGGACGGCTGCTAAAAATATCAACGATGGGGACGGCCATCGGGCGAGCATGATGGAGGACGACCATCAAGAAGTGGAGGACGACCACTTAGCAGGGTACGGCTGCTCTCAGGGTTACCATGACACAGGACGAGTGTCAGATAAAAGAAAATGCTTTGTTGATGTTCTACTGGGGATTAGTGAACACGGACGAGCGTTCACAACCAAGAAAGGAAAGTATAAGTGTTTGGTATTGTGTATAGATTAGAGATGCGGACGAGCATCCTTAAGACTATGATACGGACGAGTATCATGTAGAAACAAATACTGACACATGTTCAGAGATGATGATACGGACGAGTATCAACGGGTTAACAAAGAACACGGACGAGTGTTGCATCTGAAGGGACTCTTCTGGGGAATAGTAGACACGAACGAGTGTCTATATTCAAGAAGACATAAGTGTTTGACACAGTGTATGGATTAAAGATGCGAACGAGCATCCTTAAGACTATGATACGGACGAGTATCCTGTAGAAACAAACATTAGACGCAATGTTCTGAGATGATGATACGGGCGAGTACCAACTGGTTAACAAAGAACAAGGACTATTGTCGAATCTGTGGGGATATAGATGGTGTATATTAGATACGGACGAGTATCTGTATGAGATATGAGTAGCATGAGTATATATAGATGAGTGTTTATCTGCTGGGGAAGGTGACACAGACGAGTGTCAAAAAGAAGAAAAAGTATAGTAATATGAACAAATATCTGATATACAAAGTCTAGGCGACTGCGCTGGGGATATGACACGGACGAGTGTCAAGAAAATGTATATATAGGTATATGTGAGTGCAAAGAGGATGTCTTTGGCTTTCTGCTGGTGATGTGACACGGACGGGTGTCAGGAAGTATCTGTAATACGAGTGATTTGTTTGCAAAGAGTGTTCCGGCGACTTACTGGGGAGTGATGATACGGACGGGTATCAAAAGGTGTATATGATGGTGTTTGGGATTTGCGGGGCAACTGCTTTTGCTGGGACTCTGGTGGGGATTTCTGTACAATGATGATGAACGGTTGTTATTCATAAGTGTTAATTCAGAACATGGCTTATGATTATGCTATGCGTTTGATTTTTGCCGTAATGCTCCGTTTTAGACGGAATGCTACGCTCTGAGGGGATAATATGATGCAAATGCCATGATTGTGCAAAGACACCGTATCGGGACTCGGATCCCGTTGCTGCGAAGATCCCTGGCCGATCTGCTTGAAATGGACATCCCAGCTGGGGATGAGATCATTGGTAGACCTGGAGAGATGTATCTGCTTGGGGGTACAGGTCACTGATTGACACGTCCTTGTAATGAGGGACCCAGCTGGGGGTTGTAGAAGCTTTCTTCACTCTGTTGTGATTCTTTCGTGCGTTGCTCTTCTGAATAGAGGCTGAGGATTCTGTGGGGATATGGTTCCCTGATTTCTTGCATTCTGCTGAGGAGGAATGATTGGTACTACGGCTGGGAGAGTTGTTGGCCACTCAGCTGGGGAGAGTAATGAGAGGCAACTCAGCTGGGGATAGAGCATTTCAGATGCTGAGATTGAGTGTATGTTGATTTGGCAACTTCGCTGGGGAAATGGGCACCTTCCAGCGCCACATGGAAGATAGACCGAGTTGATAATGATCTGCCAGCTTGCTGAGGGTGAAGCTTTCATGCCCCAAGTTGCGTTCCGGATACCTGCAATCCTGAAAAAGATAGAAAAACGCACAAGATAATCCCGAGGTATCCCTTACTGGATTCCGTCATAGGAGTTAGGATACTTCTGAGAGTAAGTATATTTCCTGCAGGCATGTTTTTATTTGAAGATAAGCATTTGTATTCTTGTGCAATCAGTTTTTTTTCTTTTAAGACATCAGACATTTTTGCAAATAAAATGTACAAAACGAGACATGACTGAAAATCTGATTTTTATTAATTCATATGCCCTGAATTGGCGAGATACAGTCAAAGGAACATATCCCCTGAAATGAGGAGATTGTTACAAATTGAGAAACAAAAATGCTGGCAATGTTGACGACGCTTTAGGGAGATTCCCCTTCTGCTATGACTCGTATGACAATGACGTTCTTCTCGCCTTACTTTCTGAAGAAGGCTGATTCTGATTGGAGCTTGATCCTTTTGAAGCTTTCCAAGTTGCAAGTGATACAGACGAACTCAGAATGCAGTTGTTCGCTTATTCCCTCATTTTGCATGGATCGCCCTTTCGGGTTTTCAATCCATCGGGATACCCATTTTTGCCTGAGCTGTCCAATGCGGCTTTTCAACTCAGCGGGTGTACACATTTTTTTTATTTCCCTTATTTTTGCCCGAGTCTTTTATTCTGTTTCTGACTCGCCGGGATGCCCTATTTTTGCCTGGACTTACATTCTGTTTTTACGTCCAGCGGGTCATTTTACGCGAAGTATTTTTTAACTGCATCTGAATTCACAGGGGACGGGAAGTCTTCACCATCCATGGTGCTGAGCATCAGTGCTCCACCAGAGAAAACTTTCTTTACCACGAAAGGTCCTTCATAATTTGGAGTCCATTTGCCCCTGTGGTCTGTATGAGGAGGGAGGATTCTTTTCAGCACAAGATCTCCCACTTGGCACTCTCGGTGCCTGACTTTCTGATCGAAGGCTTTCTTCATTCTCTTCTGATACAACTGCCCATGACAGATTGCAGCCAGTCTTTTCTCTTCAATCAGACTCATCTGTTCATATCGGGACCGAACCCATTCTGCTTCACTCAGTTTAACATCCATTAGTACCCGCAGAGAGGGTAATTCAACTTCAACAGGTAGGACTGCTTCCATACCATACACAAGCTGATACGGTGTTGCCCCAGTGGATGTTCTGATTGACGTGCGGTACCCATGCAAGGCAAACGGTAGCATTTCATGCCAGTCTTTGTGAGTGACTACCATCTTCTGCACAATCTTCTTGATATTTTTATTTGCTGCCTCAACAGCGCCATTCATCTTTGGCCTGTAAGGAGAAGAATTGTGATGTTGGATCTTGAAGTCCCGGCACAGCTCTGCCATCATTTTGTTATTCAAGTTGGAACCATTATCAGTAATGATTCGCTCGGGCACTCCATACCGACAGATGATATCCCTTTTCAAATATCTAGCTACCACTTGTCTTGTGACGTTTGCATATGAGGCTGCTTCAACCCACTTGGTGAAATAGTCAATGGCGACCAGGATGAATCTGTGGCCATTCGAAGCAGTCGGTTCAATCTTGCCAATCATGTCAATGCCCCACATAGCAAAGGGCCATGGTGAAGACATGATGTTCAAAGGGTTGGGAGGCACATGCACCTTATCTGCATAAATCTGGCATTTATGGCATTTCCTGGCATAGGCACAACAGTCGGCATCCATTGTGATCCAGTAATAGCCTGATCTTAACAATTTCTTAGCCATGGCATGCCCTCCTGCATGGGTACCAAAGGAGCCTTCGTGCACTTCATGCATCAACAAGTCTGCTTCTGTCTTATCAACACATCTGAGGAGTACCATATCAAAGTTCCTCTTGTATAAAGACCCATCAGTATTCAGAAAGAAACTACCAGCAAGCCTTCTCAAAGTCTTCTTATCATTGGAAGATGCCCCAGGTGGGTATGTTTGATCCTCCAAGAAGCACTTAATGTCATGAAACCAAGGCTTATTGTCTTTGACAATATCTGCTGCAAATACATACGCTGGTCTGTCGAGTCTGGATACTGAAATCTGAGGTACACAGTTGGCAACTTGAACTTTGATCATGGATGAAATGGTAGCAAGAGCATCTGCAAACTGGTTCTCGTCCCGAGGGATATACTCAAGCTTGACTGTTGTGAAGAAAGTCAGTAACCTTCTTGTATAATCCCTGTAAGGTATCAGATGATCTTGGTGTGTGTACCACTTTCCGTTGGTTTGATTGATTACCAAAGCTGAATCTCCGAATACGGTCAATGTTTTGATCCTGAGGTCAATGGCTTCCTCAAGACCCATAATACAAGCTTCGTATTCAGCTTCGTTGTTAGTGCAGTTGAAAGTGAGTTTTGCCGAGAAAGGCATGTGAACTCCTTTAGGTGAAATGAGTACTGCACCAACACCACGACCATTCATGTTAACAGCCCCATCAAACATCATAGTCCATTCTTTTTCCGGGTCAGGCCCTTCAGTGTGAATAGGCTCTTCATGATCTTTTGCTTTAATGAACATGATGTCTTCATCAGGGAAGTCAAATCTCATAGGCTGGTAGTCATCAATAGGTTGCTCAGCAAGATATTCAGATAGTACACTGCCCTTGATGGCTTTCTGAGATGTGTACTGTATGTCGTATTCTGTGAGAATCATTTGCCATCTTGCAACCCGTCCGGTAAGAGCTGGCTTCTCGAAAATGTACTTAACTGGGTCCATTTTGGATATCAACAAAGTAGTGTGGGTCAACATATACTGTCTCAGTCGGCGAGCAGCCCACGCTAAAGCACAGCAAGTTTTCTCGAGCAGTGAATAACGTTGTTCACAGTCGGTAAACTTTTTGCTTAGGTAGTATATTGCATACTCTTTTCGACCAGACTCGTCATGCTGGCCCAACACACACCCCATTGACTCTTCTAATACTGTCAAGTACATAATCAGAGGTCTTCCTTCAACTGGCGGCATGAGGATTGGAGGTTCTTGTAAATACTCCTTGATCTTGTCAAAAGCCTTCTGGCAATCTTCGTTCCACCTGACCGTTTGTTCCTTTCTTAACAGCTTGAACAAGGGTTCACAGGTTGCCGTAAGGTGAGATATGAACCTTGAAATGTAGTTCAATCGACCTAAGAACCCTCGAACTTCTTTCTCAGTTTTCGGTGCAGGCATCTCTTGGATGGCTTTGACTTTATCAGGGTCAACTTCAATCCCTTTCTCACTTACAATAAATCCCAGCAGCTTACCAGATCTCACCCCGAATGTGCATTTGTTGGGGTTCAATTTCAGTTGATACTTCCTCAGACGCTTGAATAATTTCAGCAGATTCACCAGGTGATCTTCTTCTGTAAGGGACTTGGCAATCATATCATCCACATAACACTCGATTTCTTTATGAATCATATCGTGGAATAATGTTACCATAGCCCGTTGATACGTTGCACCAGCGTTCTTCAATCCGAATGGCATCACCTTATAACAGAAAGTGCCCCAGGGTGTGATGAAGGTTGTCTTCTCCATGTCTTCAGGTGACATTTTGATCTGATTGTATCCTGAAAATCCGTCCATGAAAGAGAATACCGAGAACTGAGCCGTGTTATCCACCAATACATCAATGTGAGGTAATGGGAAATCATCTTTCGGGCTGGCTCTGTTCAGATCCCGGTAGTCAACACACATCCTTACTTTGCCGTCCTTCTTAGGCACAGGCACAATATTAGCAACCCATGGTGGGTAGCTAGTCACAGCAAGGAACCCGGCGTCCCATTGCTTTTGTACCTCTTCTTTGATTTTCATTGCCATGTCCGGACGAGTACGGCGCAGCTTCTGTTTAACTGGCGGGCATTCTTCTCTCAAAGGCAGCTTGTGCACGACAATATCGGTATCTAACCCTGGCATATCTTGGTAAGACCAAGCAAACACATCTACATACTCTTGAAGCAGATCAATCAGTTGTCTTTTCACTGAGTCTTGTAGGCAGGCCCCGATTTTAACCTCTTTCACGTCTTCATCTGTACCAAGATTGATCACTTCAACCTCCTCCTGGTGAGGAGTAATAACCTTTTCCTCTTGTCTTAACATCCTGGCTAGCTCTTCAGGAAGCTCATATTCTTCTTCAACCCCTTCATCAGCTTGATTGATCGGATTGTCAAAGTCATACGATGTCATAGCCGTGCTGTTGTCGGTGCTGTCTGGAAGGCACTCTCTGCAAGGGTTTAATTTGGTTCATTTTAATGATCTGATTTTAGTCTTATTTAGAAAAGTGAAATGAAGTTGTCATTTTGAAAACACCGCCATTTATTTTTTGTACAAAAAGAAAAATGGAAAAAACAGTGAACGAAAAGAAAAAGACTCGTTTGCAAAAAGATGTCTGATATTTCATTAATTAATCTTGTTTGCACAAAAAGTACAGATGGCCCGATTGCAAAATGAGTCTTGTCATCTTGGGCAAGATGCAAGACTTTGATGCATGCTTATAAAATACAGGAAATAATAATTACTCTGATCGAGTAACTCTTATAATTTCCTGGGAAGACCAGTTCGAGATACTGCTCCCCGGGATCTTTGGACGAATCCAGCTTTCCAGGTTGCGCTCCTCTTCCAGCTCGTCTTCCAGACAGTTGATAGCATCGGGGGTAAGCATCCCCCCACTGACAAAACCAGGCTCTCCAGCAGCCTTTGCTTGATGTTGAGTTGGTCTGTAACCCAACCCAAATTTGTCTTTCTTCTCCTCCACAGCTAAAACCTTGCCCCAGCCTAGGGCAGTTCCTCCCTCAACAACCTTCCGGGCTTGTTGGTAAGATGACATGGAGGTCCCAGATACAGCAGATGCTTCATTCACATTCAAGGCTTCAAATCCTTGGCTCATTGTTTCATGGATCTCCCCATCCATTTCAATATACTTATAAGTAGCCAGATGGCTAACAAATATATCTTCCTCCCCACAGATTGTAACAACTTGGCCTTCCCACTCATATTTTAACTTTTGGTGAAGGGTAGACGTTATTGCGCCGGCGGCGTGAATCCAGGGTCTACCCAACAAACAGCTGTAGGCGGGCTGAATGTCCATCACATAAAAGATAGTCTTAAAGGTCTGTGGGCCAATTGTCACAGGCAGCTCAATCTCTCCCAGAACCGATCTCTTTGAGCCATCAAAGGCTCTTACCACCAGGTTGCTGGGTCTCAATGCCAATCCATCATATTCAAGCTTCACCAGAGCCTTCTTTGGTAAGACATTCAGGGATGAACCTGTGTCTACCAGCACATGAGAAAGGACAGCTCCTTTGCATTCCATGGTTATGTGCAAGGCTTTGTTGTGGTTGCGGCCATCCGCTGTCAAGTCAGTATTGGTGAACCCTAGCCCGTTGCTAGCAGTAACGTTCCCAACTACGGTTTCCAACTGGTTGACAGTAATCTCTTCAGGCACGTAAGCTGCGTGCAGGACTTTAAGTAGTGCATTCCGATGGGCTTCAGAGCACATAAGCAGTGAGAGGATAGAGATTTTGGATGGCGTCTGGTGAAGCTGATCCACAATCTTGTAATCACTCTTTTTGATGATTCTCATAAACTCATCAACTTCTTGATCGAACGGCGTCTTCAAGGCTTCCTTAACAGCTTGATCTTCCTGCACAAGGCTCTTTCCTTTTGCCTTGGCAGCAGCTTCTGCTTCGGCAGTAGGTCTTTGCATTGGTGGAGCAAAGAGACGTCCGCTTCGAGTGAAGCCTCCGCCTCCTCCCACATTATCTACTTGTGGTGCAGGTGTTGATGTTTCAAGAGTGATTCTCTTTCCTTCGCAGTATACGTCAGAGCCATAGTGCCAAGGGATGGCCCTATTGCTTTCATACGGTACCGGTCCAGGCACTGTGACAGTAACTGGACTGATGGCTGCTGCTGAAGGGACTGTAATTGTTTGTGGATCATAAAAGATTGTAACTGGTGCTCTGACGGGAGCAGCACCTTCTGAATTGTAGGCAGAGTTGTTTTCAGGATCATAAAATATGGTGACAGTAGAGACGTCTTCATGATTTGTTGCTGGAGTTGTAGTAGACATTGGCGGAAGAATGGATGTTGTTGTTGTAGGAGATTCAAAATGGAATGAAGCTGAAGTTGTAGCAGGAGAAATTGTTGATAACTGATCATTTGAGAAGATTGATGAAGTACTTGTTGATGAAGCCGAAGAATTGTCGGGAACAATGGTTGCTGCAGTTGTAGGAGGTTCTGAAACCGTTGCTGATGGGATTGCTGGATTTGTTGGAAACGATGTAGTGATCTGAAGTTGGCCACTCTGAATAAGGCCATCTATGCCATTCCTCAGATTATCGCACCCATTTACTGAGATATTACAGTAGGCACACCCTAATTCACACCCAGGGAACATTTGACATTCCAAGAGCTGAGCCTTGATTTCTACCAACGGTGTCCGGATCTGTCCCACACTGGTTATTAAATAAGACGGCTTGTCTTCTTCAATAGCGTTAATTCGAGGACCACCGTGGTTTGGCATCGGGTTTTTATTGACATTGGGAGGTGGTGCGAAATTCAAAGCTTTCGAGTCTACCAGGTCTTGTACCTTCATATGCAGAGCTCTGCACTTTTCTGTACTATGGCCAGGTGCGTTTGAATGGAAGGCACATCTGGCGTTGGAGTCATAGTTCCTGGGTAGACTGTTGGGATCTGGGGGTGCCAGCGTCCTTAGCTCAACCAGGTTGAGTTTCAGAAGCTGTGGCAGCAAGGTAGCATATGGCATTGGGATCGGATCAATCACTCTGTTAGCTTGAGATGGCCTCTGCTGAAATGGCCTTTGTTGGCTGTTGTTGTTGATGTTGCTGTTGTTGTAATTTCTTGGAGGATACTGATTCTGTTGATGGTACTGAGGTTGTTGCTGAAAGTTTTGTTGCGGAGGTTGATAGACTGGCTGTGGAAGAACTGGAGCAGGGATGGTGACTGCTGCTATTGACCTTTGAGCATATGGAGGCCTGCCCCTGTTGGTGTGGATGGCATTGGTCTCGCCAGTTCTTCTTGGGCCTGCAAAAGGCTTCCTTGTACTACTGGACGAGCTCGCACCGTTGTCTGAGATCTTACCCATTTTCAATAGACTTTCAATTCTCTCCCCGGCTATGACTACATCTGCGAAGCTAGTGGAAGAGAAAGCAGCCAACCTGTCAATATATGTTCCCTGAAGGGTGTTCATGAACATATCTGCCATTTCCCTTTCAGACATAGGGGGTTGAACAGCAGCAGCCAATTGCCTCCATCTCTGGGCATATTCTCGGAAACTTTCCCTTGACGACTGTGACATTCCCATTAGGAGAGTCCTATTGGGTGCCATGTCCAGGTTATACTGATACTGTCTGATGAAGGCCTCTGCCAGGTCCTTCCAACATCTAATAGTTGCCCTTGTCAAGTGGGAATACCATTCCCTTGATGCTCCAGTCAAACTGTCTTCGAAGTAGAACATCCAGAGCTTCTCATCCATTGTATAGGCCTTCAGCCTTCCCAGAAATGATTGTAGATGAGTCCGGGGGCATGAAGTCCCATTATACTTTTCGAAACAAGGAGGCTTGAACTTATGGGGAATCCTGACCCCGTCTACCAAGCCTATATCCATGACGTCGAAGCCCAAGGAATTTTGAGACTCTAAAGACCTCAGCTTCTCAGCTATCTCATCCAACCTCCTATCATAAGCTTCTTCTCCAGCACCCATTACTGTAAATTGATCCTCTTGAGGGTCTTCTTGCAATACCCTGGCTGCAGTGGTGGTTCCTTGAACGTTTGCAGGAATATTAATTTCAGGATGGAGATGTGGACCAAACACAGGGGGGTTAACATGGGGTTGGACCCTTTCATTGTTGCTAGTGCCGGCAGTCCCTATGTGTGGATCCTCTTGATTTTGCCTCTCCACCATGGCCCTCAATCTTTCCTGACTCTGAGCCATGTTGTTCATTACTTCCATAAACTGAGCTATCTGTGTTCTTATTTCCAACCTTTCGTTTGCCATTTGAGTCCTGACCTCTGCAAGGTCCTGCTGTACCTGATCCATTTGAATGCCCGGAAGGTTGTTACGGGTTGGATAACGGTGCGGACGGTTGAGGGGAAATACCCGGCGCCTAGCAATAGTTCCTGAACATCACAACAGAGTTAGTGGCAATAAAAACAAAAACCTACAAAACAAACAAAGAGTTAGCATGCAATGCAGTTATGCTTATTTGATATCAAGGTATCCGGTTTGGCTTTCAGTTTTGACCCTTCCAGACCCTTGAAGATGCTGTTGTTGTTGCCTGAAGAAAACTCAGATGAAGCAAACTAACACAAATATATTACAGAAGGTGAAATAATACAACTTGTTCATTTTACAACACAAGCCCCCTAAGGGGTCAAAATACATCACAAAAAAAAGGAAAAGTACATGGAATAGAAACAACAACAAGCAAATGGTCAAACACCAAGACCAAACTCATCCTCACGAACTTCCCTGAGAAGTGCTTCGGTCACAGGATCAGCCGGACGCTCCGTGAGATTCCGGATAAGGAGGTTCCGGGTTGCAATAGCTGCTGCTAGCTTTTTGTGCTGAGTTTGGTCCTTGGACCTCTTCACCCCTGCTTTGATCTTCAGTTCTGATATCTCCCTCTGGGCTGCTGCCAAGGCTTCTTGCTGTTCTTTTGCACTAGCTTCCAGTTGCTCCATCTTGTCTTGAACCCTCTTGTCCTCCAAGGTACGGGCCTCGGTGATTCTGACCCACCGGGCTTGGCTCTCCTTCAAATACAAGTCTGTCCTTGCTCTCTGGAACTGGGCTTCCTTGCAAGCATTCTTCAGAATTTGTTCACCAGCCTTAGACTTTTTGATATAATCCCCAGACTTCTCAATCTTAGTCAGATGCTCTACTCTCATCTTCTCCAATCTCTCAATCTCCCTCATACCTTCACTCCTCTCCCGGAGGGTCTTCTGCAAAGCCTGGGTTAGCTTCTCATTTCTTTCCTTCAAACCCTCAAACTCCTCCAAACTGATAGTGGCAGGTGGTGCTGAAGATGATTCGGGCATATCTTCTATAGTAAAGGGCATCCCAGAGAATTGGGCCCTGGCACGGGACCACTCATAATATTGTGCTGATGCCACATTGTTGCACTTCCCCAGAATGGTCATTCCCTTGGTTTGAACATTATCCCAGGCCCAGGCAGCCTGCCTAACAGTAGCCAGATTAGTCTTGTTCTCACAATAGAGAGTCTCAACCAAGTCCTGTGCCTTAGGAGTATGGACCAGTGCATAGCCCAGTTGCTTTCTGAACAGCAGAGGATTGTAATTAATGCTACCCTTAACTCCTATTAGGGGCACATTGGGAAAATGCCCACAGCTGGTGATGATATCCCTGCCTTTGGTGCTCTGAGTGCACCATCTGATATCAGCTGAAGTTAGAGCAGTGAGTCTCTTAGCCCAGTTTTTCTGCTGATGAGGGTTCAAAAATGCATCTGTCCTGGGTAGATGCCTGAGAAGCCAAGTGTGGAACAATGGAGCACAACACCTCACTAATCTTCCCCTCTGCTTTTCATTCCTCTGATGCACTGAGTAATAGAGATCCCCCAATAAAGTGGGCACTGGGTTCTTTAGGAGGAATAAGTGAATTGCATTCTTGCTAATGAATCGAGGCTCATCTGCAAATAACATGATCCCATATATGCTCAAGGCCAATAAAGCACAGACTGCTTTCCACTCTCCCAGAGAAGCTTTCAGGGTAGCTTGAGAGATCAAGAAATCCAGATGCAGGCCTGGGATTCCAGCTTTAGAAGTCATATGCTGCTCAATTAGGACAGGTTCCAGATGCAAAGCCTTTGCTACTTCTCCATTACCAGGAAAGACCATCTCAGGGTTGAAAGGGATTCCATCCCTGATAGGCATACCAACCAGTGATGAGTATTCTTCCAATAAAGGGCCCAACTGAAAGTCTTGGAAAGTGAAACATCTCAGTGGGGGATCATAGAACTGAATGCAAGTGTGGATCAGGCTTCTTTGTGATGGGTCCAGATCCATAACCATGTCCAGTATATCTCCATAACTCTCCCTGAACAAAGGTATGTGATCTGGAGTGATCAGGGTCTGAATCCTCCTGATGTCTGATAACTCTGGCTGGAAGAAGTGATAGGTGATGTTGCTCTTTTTAGGAGCCATGATGCTGAAGACTGAGTAGAGACAGGTGCTGATGAAGATACTGAAGAGTGGGCCACTGACTGGATGGTGCAGGTGGTAACTGAAGCAGATGCTGATGAAGATGGGTCAATACTGAAGATGGGGTCAAGACCAAAACCAAATGAAGATGGATACCCTGAAACACAAATAAGCAAATGTCAATATGATGCAATGAGTATGTATGCAAATGATATGCAAGGGTCTGTGACTGAGCTGGATCTGATCAAAATGCTCTGATATAAGTCCATGTGTGTAAGAAATCCAGATGGAGGTCTATAAATCCAGTAACCAAGGTGGGGGGCTCAAATAAAGAGCCACAAGTCCAGGGTTATAGAATCACAAGAACTGTCCAACATGGAGTATTCTTAATCAAACAAAGTAACAGGGTATTCTGAGGTCAAGGTACCTGCAATCTTGTAAACAGCCCAACCCCCTCACAGGTGGTGTTCTAAAACAAGGATCCTCAGACTTGGATCAGTTATGAGAAGTGTAAACACATCTAACCCGGAGGTACAGTGTTTACAATAACCATAACAATTCCTCCTCTAATTCACCTCAGTTTCTGAAGGTCAGTACTAAAAGGTCATCCAGACTTAGCAGGCTTCCCAGATAGCCCTAGCATTGCAGGAAATCTGCAACACAAAGTTCTCAAGAAGAAACCCACATCTGAACCGTGTTTCATATTCCCGCACCAGACCGAAATGGAATGGGAAAGAATATGATTCACTCTAGCCTAGGTGTCACTCAGGTCCCAGGTATAGGGCCTTAACTCTCAATGAATCACCCACCCACCAAAACAAGAAACCAGATCCAGCCAGCAGTACAGTATGATAATATGATATAATGCAAAAGCAATAAAGAAAGCAGTAAAGCAAATGTACAAAAAGCAAAAATAAATACAAACATACAAACACAAATAAGCACATAACACCCCAGTAAACACAAATCAAACAAGCGCTAGGAGGAACCCACAAAAAGAACCAGAAGCCCTGGTTGCAGTATAAGGTTCCCCAGCAGAGTCTCCAAGCTGTCGCTCCCACTAAATGAAGCTAAGTCAGATAGGGTACAGACGCGAACGGTCGGCGAAGGGAACAGTGAGAACACACAGTCGTGAACTCACTGGAGAATGAATAGAGTCGCCAGCTAGGCATTTTTATCCCAGAGGAAAGGTAATGCTGCATAAACCTAGAAAGAGAAGGATAAGACGGTATGCGAACCAGAGAGACTGAGAAAGGGGGTTGGTTACAACCTGGGAAGGTATTAGCACCCAGATTGTCCGTCGTACTCGACGGGATCCACGCTTAAAAGATTTGTGTTTTAAAGGGGTAGTGTCAGTGCAATTTGTGTATAAATGAGCTGGAAAAGGATGTACAGGTGTCAGTGTAAAGTGAAGTGAAGTGTATAATGATGTGTCAGTGTAAGAATGAGAATGAATTGCTCATGATAATGAGGCTAAAAGAATGAGGCTAGAAAGAGGGGGAATATACAGAGACTTTTGTTCGATAACTGTTGAGTTATGCCTACGTATCCTCTCGTGCAATGAGGAAGTCAGAACACCGTAGTTCGACCCAAAGAGACTGAAAGATGAATTGACTTGTGAACTGCTTGCTTGTCAATGCTCAAGTGTATAATCTGTCTGGCACAGATGCAAACTGTCTTGCATTAGACGGGAGAAGCAAGTTCTCGTTTGTGAGTGAATGAGATGAGAAAAGAATCCCGGAGGAGACGATTATTGTTTGTTTTTGTGTTTTCAGTCTTTTATTGCTTTTGAGAATTTGTCATAGGTTAATGAGCTTAAGCCTAAACCAATGGGTTAGTAAACTCATCACATCTTCCCTCTGATTAGGGGTAATGAGAATACCTTAAGTGTGAAGTCAGATTCTCACACTTAATCACCTTTGGTGTAGGATTAAGATCATTGACCTACTTGAGATTAATTAGATGCTTTTGGTGTTTTTGTTTAGTGTTAAGTAATGAGGTTAAGCCCTAATCAGGGATTCAACAGACTCATTACACCATCCTAATAGAAGGATAATAGATGAGAATGTTTAAGCTGAGGAAAGCTCCTCAACTTAATCTATGATTAGGGATTAAGCTCATGACAAAACAAGCCTTTGATTAAGTGGATTTTATTTAATGATATGATGATGAAGTGAGTTTTATGATTTGTAAGACAACTTGAGGGGGACTTGTCCATTAACACTAGGGTTAGTCCTTCTTAACCAATTAAGGAAGAATTAGAACCCTAATGCAAGGCCCAAGTTACAAGCTTGATGTCTTGATGATTATTAAGTGGGTTTATTAAGAGATTTAAACACATTAAGGGTTTAACACTTAGGATTAAAGTTATACACTCCATCCTAATAGAAGGATGCAGGCATAAGCTTAATCACAAAGCCTTAAAGCCTTTAGGGTTTAATCCCTGATTATGAGATGAGAAGAGAAGACTCAAAGAGAGACACCAAGGGTGAAACTATGAGGGGAGACTAATCAAAACCCTAATTCATTGTCATGCTTGGTTGTTCCTAAGGTTTGTATGGTTTGCAAGAACAATCTTCAATGGAACCACCAAGAAGCAGATGAACAAGACCAAGAGAAGCAAAGTGACTTGCTTCATTCAAGAAGTCAAGTCACTTAAAGAAAGAAAATGGGAGGAACAAGAATGAGCAAGATCAAACTCAAACACATATATAAATTCAGCAATGGATGCAAGAGAGATGAAAAGAAGAGTTATGAGAAGTGAAGGCAAATTCACTTCTCAAAATCACTTACCACCTGAAAGTTTAGAAAAGAAATGCAATGCAATGCAGAATGGGATGAGATGACATGATAAGAAACAAAACCAGAAGCATGTTGATGATGATTATGATGTTATGAGATGCTGCAAACATGAGGCAGCACATGGAGATGTTCATACAAGATTATGGATGCAAATGATGCAAGCTAGAAGCATGGATAAGCATGGAAAGTTATGAAGCATACAAGGCAAATGACATGGCAAATATGTGATGCAATGATCAAACATGCTTTCTATATGTCTTATGATGTTAAATGAATCAAATGGAGACATGGAATGGCATGGAAAGTCATGTTATACAAGAGAATGCAAGAGGTATGCAAATGGAAGCCCAAATTAGGGTTTATGAATCAAACAACAAACAAAAACCAAAAACAGAAGCAAACCCTAAGATAAAAAATGGAAAATGCTACCCAAAGAAACCCTAAACCTATACCAAACCAAGGTCCAAAGGGGAGGTCACAACTCTTAACCAATCTCAAGATATGATTTTTCTAAGTTATTAGGGTTTTTTAGGGTTCTTAACAAAAGAAATACCAAACAAATTGAAAATGAGGAAACAAAACATGGCCATTTTATCCTAGAAACTACATGCAAAACACAAAACAATGCAAAAAGAATCAATGTCCAACTCTTCTTAGATAGGCAGAAATGAATTTTTGAACTTTGGATCAAATTAATGCACAAAAAATGATTTAATTCAATGGAAAATTCTCAAAATGCATCAAGATCAAAAAAGAAATTTGGTTTGAAGGTTGGACAATGTTTCTAAATGTCTTAGAACATTTCATGAATTTTTTTGGTGATTTTTAAATACCTAAAAGTATTTTTAATAAATTAATTTTCATTAATCAATTAAAAATAATCTTTTAAATATTTAAAAATACTTTTTTAATGATAAAAAATAAAATAAAAATATTTTTGGGTCTTAAAAATTAATAAAACTTTTAGGAAAAAGTTTCGTAATTTTTAAGAATTTTTTACTATTTTTAATTAATTATGCAAGTAAAAAGAAAAGAAAATGAATAAAAATTAAATAAAATAGGAAGTAATCAGGATGGAGGGCCAGGATGGGCTCTGAATTCAAACTGGTTGACCAGCGCGCAAATGAAGGGTGTGGATTGCATCTGATTTAATTATCCTAATTAAAAATTAATTAAACTAATGAGAGAGATTAGGGCTAAGCAGATTGATCTGGGCCATCCAAACTGGAGGGAAGTCAACAAGTCAAGGGCCATCTACGGCTCAAATTCAAACTGGAATTAATTACGTAATTAGGGCATAATCACTCTCAGGTGGCCGGAGAAGACTTCCGGTCGTCTTCTCCGGCCAGCATCCCCCCTGAAAAACTCCCAACTCCCTCAAATCGTAACAAAAATGAAACCTAAGCACACCAAAATGATTCCCATGATCCCCTGAACTAAAACCCTAAGTCAAAACAAATTTCTTCTTCCTCAAATCCATGAATCGAACAAAACAAAATCTAGGGCACGCAGGTTTCAGAAGCTAATTAAACATTCATTTCAAAGCCATTTTCGAAACCAATGACATCAGGATGATCAGTGAAGCACAAGGAACAAGTTTATAACATGCAAAGTGATTTCTGGAAAAATAAATTTCAAGCCACCTGAGATTTGAAGCTTTCACTTTGGTGACTTTCTGGCCACTTCTCCTTGTGCAATCCACTCCACTTGATCCCCAGATGATGTTTGAATGCTCAAGAAGAGTTTATGTTGGCTGGATAGTGAGTTTCGAAAGCTCCTGCTTCAACTCAGTCAGAAATGGCAATGGTGATTCTGGCACTTTCAGGTCATGGTGAGGAGTTGTTTGTGATCCTGAGGGTGAATGGAGAAGGTCTATGGTGTTTGTTGGTATGTTTGTGAGCTATGGTGAGAGTTTCGAAGGAAACTGCAAAATGAGGTGAAGAATGGCAGTGGGATGTTCTTGCTTGTTTCAGGCCAGGCTCTTGGTGGTTTGAGGTCTATGAAGTGTGATGAGATGAATGATGAAGATGGTTTTTGTGCTTGTATGCTGTGGAGGCAGATTCGAAGCAACTTGCAAGATGAGGTGTTTTTGTGAATGTCCCCTTGTGAATGGTTTCAGCCCTGCTTAGTGTTATGCCTAGCTTGCAAATGGAAAGTATAAACAAATCTGATTGGCTGGATGATGTGACATGGCCTGCTATGATAGGTAAGTCACCTTTTGCAAAATGTCAACTTCTTTGTAAGAGAAAGTATGGGCAGCTTCTAGGCTAGTACAAGGCTGGTTCTGGTGCAGCATGGTGTGGTGAGAGGCTAGCTTAGTGTAGTAACCAATGCAGCAAGTTGTAGGAAGCATGATGAGTGGTTTTGCAAGTTGTTGCAACTTTGGTTCACATGTGATTTCTTTGCCTAACCAACCATAAACCATGGGCACTCTTGGTTCAATTCTGATTTTTATGACTTATAGAATGTTTGTGTGCTGGTTTGAAGTGAACTAGAGGTTACAATTGACTTTGGTTCATGATTTTGCAAAATTTCCATTTGAGGCGTGCCTTGAAAATCAATGATTTTAGCCAACTTTGTCACACCATAACTTTTGATCCAAGAAGAGTTTGATCATGTTCTTGTACTTTTTGAAAAGGGAAAGATGAGATCTACAACTTTCATGACCAAAGTTTTTCCATTTGAAGCATTTTTGGATCAATAATCAAAGCTTGAAAAATGACCTAAAATAAAGCATTCTTGAAAAGTCAACTATGCCCAAAAAGTCAACATTTGCAAAACTTCCAAATTCTTGATTTTTATGAACTTCAACCTTCTTCCATGATCAAATAAAGATCATATACACTCAAAATGATGAAGATCACCCATTGGTTGGGTCATTGGGGGCCTCAGATGCCCTGATTTTACACTGACTTGTCTGAAAAGTCAACTCTTGATCAGATGACTTCCCCATGGAATTTCTTCATGAAAATTGATATGCATACTCCCTATACCATATAGAGACCAATGGAAACAAGAATGACCCAAAAATTTGGGGTTATGGCCTCTGAAACCAAAACCCTAATTTTCAGTCAACTGTGCAGTCAAGCCTGGCTCTGCATCTACTCAAACCCTAGTTCCTGTGATTCCTTTGAATTCTTGACTTTGAGAGGGTGTACTATGATGCTTGAACACATATGGATCCCTTTGAAGTGATTGATTGCCTTTGGAGTGGCTCAAGAAGCTCTTGGATTGCTCAGATCACAAACCCTAGGTGCAGATGACTTAGAAACTATCCAGTGAATCAAAAATGAGATATGGGGTGATATGATTGTGTTTATGCATATGAAATGATCACAAGCCATGGTGTGAATGAGTGAGGGCAAATTTGGGGTGTTTACAAGTACTATACGAAATGATAAAAAACTTTTCAGATCCTTCGTGTATGTTACGAAGGAAGGTTGTGATGGAAGTCCATGCAAAAAATCATCTGAAAATTTGATTCTACGAAACTTTTCCAATTGCAAGTTTCGGTCAAAAAATCATAATATATTATACACATATTTATACTAGTTTTGCTCAAAAAATATAATTAAATCGAGGACAATACAAAACAATACAAACCTTCTTAGATCCTCCTATATGTTACGAGGGAAGGTTATGATATGATGGAAGTCAATTCAAAAAATCATCTGAAAATTTGATTCTACGAAACTTTTCCAATTGCATGTTTCGGTCAAAAAATCATAATATATTATACATATGTCTATACTAGTTTTGCTCAAAAAATATAATTAAATCGAGGACTATACAAAACAATACAAACCTTTTTAGATCCTCCTATATGTTACGAGGGAAGGTTATGATATGATGGAAGTCAATTCAAAAAATCATCTGAAAAGTTGATTCTATCAAACTTTTCCAATTGCAAGTTTCGTTCAAAAAATCATAATATATTATGCACATGTTTATACTAGTTTAGCTCAAAAACTATAATTAAATTGAGGACTGTACGAAACGATGCAAAACTTTTCAGGTCCTTCCTATATGTTACGAGGGAAGGTTATGATGGAAGTCCATGCAAACAATCATCTGAAATTTTGATTCTACGAAACTTTTAAAAATGCAAGTTTCGGTCATAAAATTATAATATATCATACACAAGTTTATACTAGTTTTGCTCAAAAAATAAAAATTAAATTGAGGACTATACGAAACGATACAAAACTTTTCAGATCCTTCCTATATGTTATGAGGGAAGGTTATGATGGAAGTCCGTGCAAAAAATCATCTGAAAATTTGATTCTACGAAACTTTTCCAATTGCAAGTTTCGTTCAAAAAATCATAATATATTATACACATGTTTATACTAGTTTTGCTCAAAAACTATAATTAAATCGATGACTGTACGAAACGATACAAAACTTCACAGATCCTTCCTATATGTTACAAGGGAAGGTTATGATGAAAGTCCATGCAAAATATCATCTGAAATTTTGATTCTAGGAAACTTTTCAAAATGCATGTTTCGGTCAAAAAAATGTAATATATCATACACAAGTTTATACTAGTTTTGCTCAAAAAATAATAATTAAATCGAGAACTATACAAAACGATACAAAACTTTTCAGATCCTTCCTATATGTTACGAGGGAAGGTATTGATGGAAGTCCATGCAAAAAGTCATCTGAAAATTTGATTCTACGAAACTTTTTAAAATGCAAGTTCCGGTCAAAAAATCGTAATATCACATACACAAGTTTATACTAGTTTTGCACAAAAAATAAAAATTAAATTGAGGACTATACGAAATGATAAAAAACTTTTCAGATCCTTCCTGTATGTTACGAAGGAAGGTTATGATGGAAGTCCATGCAAAAAATCATCTGAAAATTTGATTCTACGAAACTTTTCCAATTGCAAGTTTCGGTAAAAAAATCATAATATATTATACACATATTTATACTAGTTTTGCTCAAAAAATATAATTAAATCGAGGACAATACAAAACAAAACAAACCTTTTTAGATCCTCCTATATGTTACGAGGGAAGGTTATGATATGATGGAAGTCAATTCAAAAAATCATCTGAACATTTGATTCTACGAAACTTTTCCAATTGCAAGTTTCGGTCAAAAAATCATAATATATTATACATATGTTTATACTAGTTTTGCTCAAAAAATATAATTAAATCGAGGACTATACAAAACAATACAAACCTTTTTATATCCTCCTATATGTTACGAGGGAAGGTTATGATATGATGGAAGTCAATTCAAAAAATCATCTGAAAATTTGATTCTACCAAACTTTTCCAATTGCAAGTTTCGTTCAAAAAATCATAATATATTATGCACATGTTTATACTAGTTTAGCTCAAAAACTATAATTAATTCGAGGACTGTACGAAACGATGCAAAACTTTTCAGGTCCTTCCTATATGTTACGAGGGATGGTTATGATGGAAGTTCATGCAAACAATCATCTGAAATTTTGATTCTACGAAACTTTTAAAAATGCAAGTTTCGGTCATAAAATTATAATATATCATACACAAGTTTATACTAGTTTTGCTCAAAAAATAAAAATTAAATTGAGGACTATACGAAACGATACAAAACTTTTCAAATCCTTCCTATATGTTACGAGGGAAGGTTATGATGGAAGTCCATGCAAAAAATCATCTGAAAATTTGATTCTACGAAACTATTCCAATTGCAAGTTTCGTTCAAAAAATCATAATATATTATACACATGTTTATACTAGTTTTGCTCAAAAACTATAATTAAATCGAGGACTATACGAAACGATACAAAACTTCTCAGATCCTTCCTATATGTTACGAGGGAAGGTTATGATGAAAGTCCATGCAAAAAATCATCTGAAATTTTGATTCTACGAAACTTTTCAAAATGCATGTTTCGGTCAAAAAATTGTAATATATCATACACAAGTTTATACTAGTTTTTCTCAAAAAATAATAATTAAATCGAGAACTATACAAAACGATACATAACTTTTCAGATCCTCCCTATATGTTACGAGGGAAGGTAATGATGGAAGTTCATGGAAAAAATCATCTGAAAATTTGATTCTACCAAACTTTTCCAATTGCAAGTTTCGTTCAAAAAATCATAATATATTATGCACATGTTTATACTAGTTTAGCTCAAAAACTATAATTAAATCGAGGACTGTACGAAACGATGCAAAACTTTTCAGGTCCTTCCTATATGTTACGAGGGAAAGTTATGATGGAAGTCCATGCAAACAATCATCTGAAATTTTGATTCTACGAAACTTTTAAAAATGCAAGTTTCGGTCAAAAAATTATAATATATCATACACATGTTTATACTAGTTTTGCTCAAAAAATAAAAATTAAATTGAGGACTATACGAAACGATACAAAACTTTTCAGATCCTTCCTATATGTTATGAGGGAAGGTTATGATGGAAGTCCATGCAAAAAATCATCTGAAAATTTGATTCTACGAAACTTTTCCAATTGCAAGTTTCGTTCAAAAAATCATAATATATTATACACATGTTTATACTAGTTTTGCTCAAAAACTATAATTAAATCGAGGACTATACGAAACGATACAAAACTTCTCAGATCCTTCCTATATGTTACGAGGGAAGGTTATGATGAAAGTCCATGCAAAAAATCATCTGAAAATTTGAATCTATGAAACTTCTCAAAATGCAAGTTTCGTTCAAAAAATGGTAATATATCATACACAAATTTATACAAGTTTTGCTCAAAGAATAAAAATTAAATCGAAAACTATACAAAACAATACAAAACTTTCAGATCCTTCCTATATGTTACGAGGGAAGGTAATGATGGAAATCCATGCAAAAAATCATCTGAAAATTTGATTCTACGAAACTTTTCAAAATGCAAGTTCCGGTCAAAAAATCGTAATATAACATACACAAGTTTATACTAGTTTTGTTCAAAAAATAAAAATTAAATTGAGGACTATACGAAATGATAAAAAACTTTTCAGATCCTTCCTGTATGTTACGAAGGAATGTTATGATGGAAGTCCATGCAAAAAATCATCTGAAAATTTGATTCTACGAAACTTTTCCAATTGCAAGTTTCGGTAAGAAAATCATAATATATTATACACGTATTTATACTAGTTTAGATCAAAAAATATAATTAAATCAAGGACTATACAAAACAATACAAACCTTTTTAGATCCTCCTATATGTTACGAGGGAAAGTTATGATATGATGGAAGTCAATTCAAAAAATCATCTGAAAATTTGATTCTACCAAACTTTTCCAATTGCAAGTTTCGTTCAAAAAATCATAATATATTATGCACATGTTTATACTAGTTTAGCTCAAAAACTTTAATTAAATCCAGGACTATACGAAACGATGCAAAACTTTTCAGGTCCTTCCTATATGTTACGAGGGAAGGTTATGATGGAAGTCCATGCAAACAATCATCCGAAATTTTGATTCTACGAAACTTTTAAAAATGCAAGTTTCGGTCATAAAATCATAATATATCATACACAAGTTTATACTAGTTTTGCTCAAAAAATAAAAATTAAATTGAGGACTATACGAAACGATACAAAACTTTTCAGATCCTTCCTATATGTTATGAGGGAAGGTTATGATGGAAGTCCATGGAAAAAATCATCTGAAAATTTGATTCTACGAAACTTTTCCAATTGCAAGTTTCGTTCAAAAAATCATAATATATTATACACATGTTTATACTAGTATTGCTCAAAAACTATAATTAAATCGAGGACTGTACGAAACGATACAAAACTTCTCAGATTCTTCCTATATGTTACGAGGGAAAGTTATGATGAAAGTCCATGCAAAAAATCATCTGAAATTTTGATTCTACGAAACTTTTCAAAATGCATGTTTCGGTCAAAAAATTGTAATATATCATACACAAGTTTATACTAGTTTTTCTCAAAAAATAATAATTAAATCGAGAACTATACAAAACGATACATAACTTTTCAGATCCTCCCTATATGTTACGAGGGAAGGTAATGATGGAAGTTCATGGAAAAAATCATCTGAAAATTTGATTCTACCAAACTTTTCCAATTGCAAGTTTCGTTCAAAAAATCATAATATATTATGCACATGTTTATACTAGTTTAGCTCAAAAACTATAATTAAATCGAGGACTGTACGAAACGATGCAAAACTTTTCAGGTCCTTCCTATATGTTACGAGGGAAAGTTATGATGGAAGTCCATGCAAACAATCATCTGAAATTTTGATTCTACGAAACTTTTAAAAATGCAAGTTTCGGTCAAAAAATTATAATATATCATACACATGTTTATACTAGTTTTGCTCAAAAAATAAAAATTAAATTGAGGACTATACGAAACGATACAAAACTTTTCAGATCCTTCCTATATGTTATGAGGGAAGGTTATGATGGAAGTCCATGCAAAAAATCATCTGAAAATTTGATTCTACGAAACTTTTCCAATTGCAAGTTTCGTTCAAAAAATCATAATATATTATACACATGTTTATACTAGTTTTGCTCAAAAACTATAATTAAATCGAGGACTATACGAAACGATACAAAACTTCTCAGATCCTTCCTATATGTTACGAGGGAAGGTTATGATGAAAGTCCATGCAAAAAATCATCTGAAAATTTGAATCTATGAAACTTCTCAAAATGCAAGTTTCGTTCAAAAAATGGTAATATATCATACACAAATTTATACAAGTTTTGCTCAAAGAATAAAAATTAAATCGAAAACTATACAAAACAATACAAAACTTTCAGATCCTTCCTATATGTTACGAGGGAAGGTAATGATGGAAATCCATGCAAAAAATCATCTGAAAATTTGATTCTACGAAACTTTTCAAAATGCAAGTTCCGGTCAAAAAATCGTAATATAACATACACAAGTTTATACTAGTTTTGTTCAAAAAATAAAAATTAAATTGAGGACTATACGAAATGATAAAAAACTTTTCAGATCCTTCCTGTATGTTACGAAGGAATGTTATGATGGAAGTCCATGCAAAAAATCATCTGAAAATTTGATTCTACGAAACTTTTCCAATTGCAAGTTTCGGTAAGAAAATCATAATATATTATACACGTATTTATACTAGTTTAGATCAAAAAATATAATTAAATCAAGGACTATACAAAACAATACAAACCTTTTTAGATCCTCCTATATGTTACGAGGGAAAGTTATGATATGATGGAAGTCAATTCAAAAAATCATCTGAAAATTTGATTCTACCAAACTTTTCCAATTGCAAGTTTCGTTCAAAAAATCATAATATATTATGCACATGTTTATACTAGTTTAGCTCAAAAACTTTAATTAAATCCAGGACTATACGAAACGATGCAAAACTTTTCAGGTCCTTCCTATATGTTACGAGGGAAGGTTATGATGGAAGTCCATGCAAACAATCATCCGAAATTTTGATTCTACGAAACTTTTAAAAATGCAAGTTTCGGTCATAAAATCATAATATATCATACACAAGTTTATACTAGTTTTGCTCAAAAAATAAAAATTAAATTGAGGACTATACGAAACGATACAAAACTTTTCAGATCCTTCCTATATGTTATGAGGGAAGGTTATGATGGAAGTCCGTGCAAAAAATCATCTGAAAATTTGATTCTACGAAACTTTTCCAATTGCAAGTTTCGTTCAAAAAATCATAATATATTATACACATGTTTATACTAGTATTGCTCAAAAACTATAATTAAATCGAGGACTGTACGAAACGATACAAAACTTCTCAGATTCTTCCTATATGTTACGAGGGAAGGTTATGATGAAAGTCCATGCAAAAAATCATCTGAAATTTTGATTCTACGAAACTTTTCAAAATGCATGTTTCGGTCAAAAAATTGTAATATATCATACACAAGTTTATACTAGTTTTTCTCAAAAAATAATAATTAAATCGAGAACTATACAAAACGATACATAACTTTTCAGATCCTCCCTATATGTTACGAGGGAAGGTAATGATGGAAGTTCATGGAAAAAATCATCTGAAAATTTGATTCTACCAAACTTTTCCAATTGCAAGTTTCGTTCAAAAAATCATAATATATTATGCACATGTTTATACTAGTTTAGCTCAAAAACTATAATTAAATCGAGGACTGTACGAAACGATGCAAAACTTTTCAGGTCCTTCCTATATGTTACGAGGGAAGGTTATGATGGAAGTCCATGCAAACAATCATCTGAAATTTTGATTCTACGAAACTTTTAAAAATGCAAGTTTCGGTCATAAAATTATAATATATCATACACAAGTTTATACTAGTTTTGCTCAAAAAATAAAAATTAAATTGAGGACTATACGAAACGATACAATACTTTTCAGATCCTTCCTATATGTTATAAGGGAAGGTTATGATGGAAGTCCGTGCAAAAAATCATCTGAAAATTTGATTCTACGAAACTTTTCCAATTGCAAGTTTCGTTCAAAAAATCATAATATATTATACACATGTTTATACTAGTTTTGCTCAAAAACTATAATTAAATCGAGGACTGTACGAAACGATATAAAACTTCACAGATCCTTCCTATATGTTACAAGGGAAGGTTATGATGAAAGTCCATGCAAAATATCATCTGAAATTTTGATTCTACGAAACTTTTCAAAATGCATGTTTCTGTCAAAAAATTGTAATATATCATACACAAGTTTATACTAGTTTTTCTCAAAAAATAATAATTAAATCGAGAACTATACAAAACGATACAAAACTTTTCAGATCCTTCCTATATGTTACGAGGGAAGGTAATGATGGAAGTTCATGGAAAAAATCATCTGAAAATTTGATTCTACGAAACTTTTCAAAATGCAAGTTCCGGTCAAAAATCGTAATATCACATACACAAGTTTATACTAGTTTTGCTCAAAAAATAAAAATTAAAATGAGGACTATACGATATGATAAAAAACTTTTCAGATCCTTCCTTTATGTTACGAAGGAAGGTTATGATGGAATCCATGCAAAAAATCATCTGAAAATTTGATTCTATGAAACTTTTCCAATTGCAAGTTTCGGTAAAAAAATCATAATATATTATACACGTATTTATACTAGTTTTGCTCAAAAAATATAATTAAATCGAGGACAATACAAATCAATACAAACCTTTTTAGATCCTCCTATATGTTACGAGGGAAGGTTATGATATGATGGAAGTCAATTCAAAAAATCATCTTAAAATTTGATTCTACGAAACTTTTCCAATTGCAAGTTTCGGTAAAAAAATCATAATATATTATACATATGTTTATACTAGTTTTTCTCAAAAAATATAATTAAATCGAGGACTATACAAAACAATACAAACCTTTTTAGATCCTCCTATATGTTACGAGGGAAGGTTATGATATGATGGAAGTCAATTCAAAAAATCATCTGGAATTTTGATTCTACCAAACTTTTCCGATTGCAAGTTTCGTTCAAAAAATCATAACATATTATGCACATGTTTATACTAGTTTAGCTCAAAAACTATAATTAAATCGAGGACTGTACGAAACGATGCAAAACTTTTCAGGTCCTTCCTATATGTTACGAGGGAAGGTTATGATGGAAGTCCATGCAAACAATCATCTGAAATTTTGATTCTACGAAACTTTTAAAAATGCAAGTTTCGGTCATAAAATTATAATATATCATACACAAGTTTATACTAGTTTTGTTCAAAAAATAAAAATTAAATTGAGGACTATACGAAACGATACAAAACTTTTCAGATCCTTCCTATATGTTATGAGGGAAGGTTATGATGGAAGTCCGTGCAAAAAATCATCTGAAAATTTGATTCTACCAAACTTTTCCAATTGCAAGTTTCGTTCAAAAAATTATAATATATTATACACATGTTTATACTAGTTTTGCTCAAAAACTATAATTAAATCGAGGACTGTACGAAACGATACAAAACTTCACAGATCCTTCCTATATGTTACGAGGGAAGGTTATGATGAAAGTCCATGCAAAATATCATCTGAAATTTTGATTCTACGAAACTTTTCAAAATGCATGTTTCGGTCAAAAAATTGTAATATATCATACACAAGTTTATACTAGTTTTACTCAAAAAATAATAATTAAATCGAGAACTATACAAAACGATACAAAACTTTTCAGATCCTTCCTATATGTTACGAGGGAAGGTAATGATGGAAGTCCATGCAAAAAATCATCTGAAAATTTGATTCTACGAAACTTTTCCAAATGCAAGTTCCGGTCAAAAATCGTAATATCACATACACAAGTTTATACTAGTTTTGCTCAAAAAATAAAAATTAAATTGAGGACTATACGATATGATAAAAAACTTTTCAGATCCTTCCTTTATGTTACGAAGGAAGGTTATGATGGAATCCATGCAAAAAATCATCTGAAAATTTGATTCTACGAAACATTTCCAATTGCAAGTTTCGGTAAAAAAATCATAATATATTATACACGTATTTATACTAGTTTTTCTCAAAAAATATAATTAAATCGAGGACTATACAAAACAATACAAACCTTTTTAGATCCTCCTATTGTTACGAGGGAAGGTAATGATATGATGGAAGTCAATTTAAAAAATCATCTGAAAATTTGATTCTACGAAACTTTTCCAATTGCAAGTTTCGGTCAAAAAATCTTAATATATTATACAAATGTTTATACTAGTTTTGCTGAAAAAATATAATTAAATCGAGGACTATACAAAACAATACAAACCTTTTTAGATCCTCCTATATGTTATGAGGGAAGGTTATGATATGATGGAAGTCAATTCAAAAAATCATCTGAAAATTTGATTCTACCAAACTTTTACAATTGCAAGTTTCGTTCAAAAAATCATAATATATTATGCATATGTTTATACTAGTTTAGCTCAAAAACTACAATTAAATCGAGGACTGTACGAAACGACTCAAAACTTTTCAGGTCCTTACTATATGTTACGAGGGAAGGTTATGAAGGAAGTCCATGCAAACAATCATCTGAAATTTTGATTCTACGAAACTTTTAAAAATGCAAGTTTCGGTCATAAAATTATAATATGTCATACACAAGTTTATACTAGTTTTGCTCAAAAAATAAAAATTAAATTGAGGACTATACGAAACGATACAAAACTTTTCAGATCCTTCCTATATGTTATGAGGGAAGGTTATGATGGAAGTCCGTGCAAAAAATCATCTGAAAATTTGATTCTACGAAACTTTTCCAATTGCAAGTTCCGGTCAAAAAATCATAATATATTATACACATGTTTATACTAGTTTTGCTCAAAAACTATAATTAAATCGAAGACTGTACGAAACGATACAAAACTTCTCAGATCCTTCCTATATGTTACGAGGGAAGGTTATGATGAAAGTCCATGCAAAAAATCATCTGAAATTTTGATTCTACGAAACTTTTCAAAATGCATGTTTCGGTCAAAAAATTGTAATATATCATACACAAGTTTATACTAGTTTTGCTCAAAAAATAATAATTAAATCGAGAACTATACAAAACGATACAAAACCTTTCAGATCCTTCCTTTATGTTACGAGGGAAGGTAATGATAAAAGTCCATGCAAAAAATCATCTGAAAATTTGATTCTACGAAACATTTCAAAATGCAAGTTCCGGTCAAAAATCGTAATATCACATACATAAGTTTATACTAGTTTTGCTCAAAAAATAAAAATTAAATTGAGTACTATACGAAATGATAAAAAACTTTTCAGATCCTTCGTGTATGTTACGAAGGAAGGTTATGATGGAAGTCCATGCAAAAAATCATCAGAAAATTTGATTCTACGAAACTTTTCCAATTGCAAGTTTCGGTCAAAAAATCATAATATATTATACACATATTTATACTAGTTTTGCTCAAAAAATATAATTAATTCGAGGACAATACAAAACAATACAAACCTTTTTAGATCCTCCTATATGTTACGAGGGAAGGTTATGATATGATGGAAGTCAATTCAAAAAATCATCTGAATATTTGATTCTACCAAACTTTTCCAATTGCAAGTTTCGGTCAAAACATCCTAATATATTATACATATGCTTATACTAGTTTTGCTCAAAAAATATAATTAAATCGAGGACTATACAAAACAATACAAACCTTTTTAGATCCTCCTATATGTTACGAGGGAAGGTTATGATATGATGGAAGTCAATTCAAAAAATCATCTGAAATTTTGATTCTACCAAACTTTTCCAATTGCAAGTTTCGTTCAAAAAATCATAATATATTATGCACATGTTTATACTAGTTTAGCTCAAAAACTATAATTAATTCGAGGACTGTACGAAACGATGCAAAACTTTTCAGGTCCTTCCTATATGTTACGAGGGATGGTTATGATGGAAGTTCATGCAAACAATCATCTGAAATTTTGATTCTACGAAACTTTTAAAAATGCAAGTTTCGGTCATAAAATTATAATATATCATACACAAGTTTATACTAGTTTTGCTCAAAAAATAAAAATTAAATTGAGGACTATACGAAACGATACAAAACTTTTCAGATCCTTCCTATATGTTATGAGGGAAGGTTATGATGGAAGTCCGTGCAAAAAATCATCTGAAAATTTGATTCTACGAAACTTTTCCAATTGCAAGTTTCGTTCAAAAAATCATAATATATTATACACATGTTTATACTAGTTTTGCTCAAAAACTATAATTAAAACGAGGACTGTAAGAAATGATACAAAACTTCTCAGATCCTTCCTATATGTTACGAGGGAAGGTTATGATGAAAGTCCATGCAAAAAATCATCTGAAATTTTGATTTTACGAAACTTTTCAAAATGCATGTTTCGGTCAAAAAATTGTAATATATCATACACAAGTTTATACTAGTTTTGCTCAAAAAATAATAATTAAATCGAGAACTATACAAAACGATACAAAACCTTTCAGATCCTTCCTCTATGTTACGAGGGAAGGTAATGATGGAAGTCCATGCAAAAAATCATCTGAAAATTTGATTCTACGAAACTTTTCAAAATGCAAGTTCCGGTCAAAAATCGTAATATCACATACACAAGTTTATACTAGTTTTGTTAAAAAAATAAAAATTAAATTGAGTACTATACGAAATGATAAAAAACTTTTCAGATCCTTCGTGTATGTTACGAAGGAAGGTTATGATGGAAGTCCATGCAAAAAATCATCTGAAAATTTGATCCTACGAAACATTTCCAATTGCAAGTTTCGGTCAAAAAATCATAATATATTATACACATATTTATACTAGTTTTGCTCAAAAAATATAATTAAATCGAGGACAATACAAAACAATACAAACCTTCTTAGATCCTCCTATATGTTACGAGGGAAGGTTATGATATGATGGAAGTCAATTCAAAAAATCATCTGAAAATTTGATTCTACGAAACTTTTCCAATTGCAAGTTTCGGTCAAAAAATCATAATATATTATACATATGTTTATACTAGTTTTGCTCAAAAAATATAATTAAACCGAGGACTATACAAAGCAATACAAACCTTTTTAGATCCTCCTATATGTTACGAGGGAAGGTTATGATATGATGGAAGTCAATTCAAAAAATCATCTGAAAATTTGATTCTACCAAACTTTTCCAATTGCAAGTTTCGTTCAAAAAATCATAATATATTACGCAGATGTTTATTCTAGTTTAGCTCAAAAACTATAATTAAATTGAGGACTGTACGAAACGATGTAACACTTTTCAGGTTCTTCATGTATGTTACGAGGGAAGGTTATGATGGAAGTCCATGCTAAAAATCATCTGAAATTTTGATTCTACGAAACCTTTAAAAATGCAAGTTTCGGTCAAAAAATCATAATATATCATACACAAGTTTATACTAGTTTTGCTCAAAAAATAAAAATTAAATCGAGAACTATACAAAACGATACAAAACTTTTCAAATCCTTCCTATATGTTACGTGGGAAGGTTATGATGGATGTCCATGCAAAAAATCATCTAAAAATTTGATTCTACGAAACTTTTCAAAATTCAAATTCCGGTCAAAAAATCGTAATATCACATACACAAGTTTTTACTAGTTTTGCTCAAAAAAGAAAAATTAAATTGAGGACTATACGAAATGATAAAAAACTTTTCAGATCCTTCCTGTATGTTACGAAGGAAGGTTATGATGGAAGTCGATGCAAAAAATCATCTGAAAATTTGATTCTACGAAACCTTTCCAATTGCAAGTTTCGGTCAAAAAATCATAATATATTATAAACATATTTATACTAGTTTTGCTCAAAAAATATAATTAAATCGAGGACTATACAAAACATTACAAACCTTTTTAGGTCCTCCTATATGTTACAAGGGAAGGTTATGATATGATGGAAGTCAATTCAAAAAATCATCTGAAAATTTGATTCTACCAAACTTTTCCAATTGCAAGTTTCGTTCATAAAATCATAATATATTATGCACATGTTTATACTAGTTTTGCTAAAAATATATAATTAAATCGAGGACTATACAAAACAATATAAACCTTTTTAGATCCTCCTATATGTTATGAGGGAAGGTTATGATATGATGGAAGTCAATTCAAAAAATCATCTGATAATTTGATTCTACCAAACTTTTCCAATTGCAAGTTTCGTTCAAAAAATCATAATATATTATGCACATGTTTATACTAGTTTAGCTCAAAAACTATAATTAAATCAAGGACTGTACGAAACGATGCAAAACTTTTCAGGTCCTTCCTATATGTTACGAGGGAAGGTTATGATGGAAGTCCATGCAAACAATCATCTGAAATTTTGACTCTACGAAACTTTTAAAAATGCAAGTTTCGGTCATAAAATTATAATATATCATACACAAGTTTATACTAGTTTTGCTCAAAAAATAAAAATTAAATTGAGGACTATACGAAACGATACAAAACTTTTCAAATCCTTCCTATATGTTATGAGGGAAGGTTATGATGGAAGTCCATGCAAAAAATCATCTGAAAATTTGATTCTACGAAACTTTTCCAATTGCAAGTTTCGGTAAAAAAATCATAATATATTATACACGTATTTATACTAGTTTAGATCAAAAAATATAATTAAATCAAGGACTATACAAAACAATACAAACCTTTTTAGATCCTCCTATATGTTACGAGGGAAAGTTATGATATGATGGAAGTCAATTCAAAAAATCATCTGAAAATTTGTTTCTACGAAACTTTTCCAATTGCAAGTTTCGGTCAAAAAATCATAATATATTATGCACATGTTTATACTAGTTTTGCTAAAAATATATAATTAAATCGAGGACTATACAAAACAATATAAACCTTTTTAGATCCTCCTATATGTTATGAGGGAAGGTTATGATATGATGGAAGTCAATTCAAAAAATCATCTGATAATTTGATTCTACCAAACTTTTCCAATTGCAAGTTTCGTTCAAAAAATCATAATATATTATGCACATGTTTATACTAGTTTAGCTCAAAAACTATAATTAAATCAAGGACTGTACGAAACGATGCAAAACTTTTCAGGTCCTTCCTATATGTTACGAGGGAAGGTTATGATGAAAGTCCATGCAAAATATCATCTGAAATTTTGATTCTACGAAACTTTTCAAAATGCATGTTTCGGTCAAAAAATTGTAATATATCATACACAAGTTTATACTAGTTTTGCTCAAAAAATAATAATTAAATCGAGAACTATACAAAACGATACAAAACTTTTCAGATCCTTCCTATATGTTACGAGGGAAGGTAATGATGGAAGTCCATGCAAAAAATCATCTGAAAATTTGATTCTACGAAACTTTTCCAATTGCAAGTTCCGGTCAAAAATCGTAATATCACATACACAAGTTTATACTAGTTTTGCTCAAAAAATAAAAATTAAATTGAGGACTATACGATATGATAAAAAACTTTTCAGATCCTTCCTTTATGTTACGAAGGAAGGTTATGATGGAATCCATGCAAAAAATCATCTGAAAATTTGATTCTACGAAACATTTCCTATTGCAAGTTTCGGTAAAAAAAATCATAATATATTATACACGTATTTATACTAGTTTTTCTCAAAAAATATAATTAAATCGAGGACTATACAAAACAATACAAACCTTTTTAGATCCTCCTATTGTTACGAGGGAAGGTAATGATATGATGGAAGTCAATTTAAAAAATCATCTGAAAATTTGATTCTACGAAACTTTTCCAATTGCAAGTTTCGGTCAAAAAATCTTAATATATTATACACATGTTTATACTAGTTTTGCTGAAAAAATATAATTAAATCGAGGACTATACAAAACAATACAAACCTTTTTAGATCCTCCTATATGTTATGAGGGAATGTTATGATATGATGGAAGTCAATTCAAAAAATCATCTGAAAATTTGATTCTACCAAACTTTTCCAATTGCAAGTTTCGTTCAAAAAATCATAATATATTATGCATATGTTTATACTAGTTTAGCTCAAAAACTACAATTAAATCGAGGACTGTACGAAACGATGCAAAACTTTTCAGGTCCTTACTATATGTTACGAGGGAAGGTTATGAAGGAAGTCCATGCAAACAATCATCTGAAATTTTGATTCTACGAAACTTTTAAAAATGCAAGTTTCGGTCATAAAATTATAATATGTCATACACAAGTTTATACTAGTTTTGCTCAAAAAATAAAAATTAAATTGAGGACTATACGAAACGATACAAAACTTTTCAGATCCTTCCTATATGTTATGAGGGAAGGTTATGATGGAAGTCCTTGCAAAAAATCATCTGAAAATTTGATTCTACGAAACTTTTCCAATTGCAAGTTCCGGTCAAAAAATCATAATATATTATACACATGTTTATACTAGTTTTGCTCAAAAACTATAATTAAATCGAAGACTGTACGAAACGATACAAAACTTCTCAGATCCTTCCTATATGTTACGAGGGAAGGTTATGATGAAAGTCCATGCAAAAAATCATCTGAAATTTTGATTCTACGAAACTTTTCAAAATGCATGTTTCGGTCAAAAAATTGTAATATATCATACACAAGTTTATACTAGTTTTGCTCAAAAAATAATAATTAAATCGAGAACTATACAAAACGATACAAAACCTTTCAGATCCTTCCTTTATGTTACGAGGGAAGGTAATGATAAAAGTCCATGCAAAAAATCATCTGAAAATTTGATTCTACGAAACATTTCAAAATGCAAGTTCCGGTCAAAAATCGTAATATCACATACATAAGTTTATACTAGTTTTGCTCAAAAAATAAAAATTAAATTGAGTACTATACGAAATGATAAAAAACTTTTCAGATCCTTCGTGTATGTTACGAAGGAAGGTTATGATGGAAGTCCATGCAAAAAATCATCAGAAAATTTGATTCTACGAAACTTTTCCAATTGCAAGTTTCGGTCAAAAAATCATAATATATTATACACATATTTATACTAGTTTTGCTCAAAAAATATAATTAAATCGAGGACAATACAAAACAATACAAACCTTCTTAGATCCTCCTATATGTTACGAGGGAAGGTTATGATATGATGGAAGTCAATTCAAAAAATCATCTGAAAATTTGATTCTACGAAACTTTTCCAATTGCAAGTTTCGGTCAAAAAATCATAATATATTATACATATGTTTATACTAGTTTTGCTCAAAAAATATAATTAAACCGAGGACTATACAAAGCAATACAAACCTTTTTAGATCCTCCTATATGTTACGAGGGAAGGTTATGATATGATGGAAGTCAATTCAAAAAATCATCTGAAAATTTGATTCTACCAAACTTTTCCAATTGCAAGTTTCGTTCAAAAAATCATAATATATTACGCAGATGTTTATTCTAGTTTAGCTCAAAAACTATAATTAAATTGATGACTGTACGAAACGATGCAACACTTTTCAGGTTCTTCATGTATGTTACGAGGGAAGGTTATGATGGAAGTCCATGCTAAAAATCATCTGAAATTTTGATTCTACGAAACCTTTAAAAATGCAAGTTTCGGTCAAAAAATCATAATATATCATACACAAGTTTATACTAGTTTTGCTCAAAAAATAAAAATTAAATCGAGAACTATACAAAACGATACAAAACTTTTCAAATCCTTCTTATATGTTACGTGGGAAGGTTATGATGGATGTCCATGCAAAAAGTCATCTAAAAATTTGATTCTACGAAACTTTTCAAAATTCAAATTCCGGTCAAAAAATCGTAATATCACATACACAAGTTTTTACTAGTTTTGCTCAAAAAAGAAAAATTAAATTGAGGACTATACGAAATGATAAAAAACTTTTCAGATCCTTCCTGTATGTTACGAAGGAAGGTTATGATGGAAGTCGATGCAAAAAATCATCTGAAAATTTGATTCTACGAAACTTTTCCAATTGCAAGTTTCGGTCAAAAAATCATAATATATTATAAACATATTTATACTAGTTTTGCTCAAAAAATATAATTAAATCGAGGACTATACAAAACATTACAAACCTTTTTAGGTCCTCCTATATGTTACAAGGGAAGGTTATGATATGATGGAAGTCAATTCAAAAAATCATCTGAAAATTTGATTCTACCAAACTTTTCCAATTGCAAGTTTCGTTCAAAAAATCATAATATATTATGCACATGTTTATACTAGTTTTGCTAAAAATATATAATTAAATCGAGGACTATACAAAACAATATAAACCTTTTTAGATCCTCCTATATGTTTTGAGGGAAGGTTATGATATGATGGAAGTCAATTCAAAAAATCATCTGATAATTTGATTCTACCAAACTTTTCCAATTGCAAGTTTCGTTCAAAAAATCATAATATATTATGCACATGTTTATACTAGTTTAGCTCAAAAACTATAATTAAATCAAGGACTGTACGAAACGATGCAAAACTTTTCAGGTCCTTCCTATATGTTACGAGGGAAGGTTATGATGGAAGTCCATGCAAACAATCATCTGAAATTTTGACTCTACGAAACTTTTAAAAATGCAAGTTTCGGTCATAAAATTATAATATATCATACACAAGTTTATACTAGTTTTGCTCAAAAAATAAAAATTAAATTGAGGACTATACGAAACGATACAAAACTTTTCAAATCCTTCCTATATGTTATGAGGGAAGGTTATGATGGAAGTCCATGCAAAAAATCATCTGAAAATTTGATTCTACGAAACTTTTCCAATTGCAAGTTTCGGTAAAAAAATCATAATATATTATACACGTATTTATACTAGTTTAGATCAAAAAATATAATTAAATCAAGGACTATACAAAACAATACAAACCTTTTTAGATCCTCCTATATGTTACGAGGGAAAGTTATGATATGATGGAAGTCAATTCAAAAAATCATCTGAAAATTTGTTTCTACGAAACTTTTCCAATTGCAAGTTTCGGTCAAAAAATCATAATATATTATGCACATGTTTATACTAGTTTTGCTAAAAATATATAATTAAATCGAGGACTATACAAAACAATATAAACCTTTTTAGATCCTCCTATATGTTATGAGGGAAGGTTATGATATGATGGAAGTCAATTCAAAAAATCATCTGATAATTTGATTCTACCAAACTTTTCCAATTGCAAGTTTCGTTCAAAAAATCATAATATATTATGCACATGTTTATACTAGTTTAGCTCAAAAACTATAATTAAATCAAGGACTGTACGAAACGATGCAAAACTTTTCAGGTCCTTCCTATATGTTACGAGGGAAGGTTATGATGAAAGTCCATGCAAAATATCATCTGAAATTTTGATTCTACGAAACTTTTCAAAATGCATGTTTCGGTCAAAAAATTGTAATATATCATACACAAGTTTATACTAGTTTTGCTCAAAAAATAATAATTAAATCGAGAACTATACAAAACGATACAAAACTTTTCAGATCCTTCCTATATGTTACGAGGGAAGGTAATGATGGAAGTCCATGCAAAAAATCATCTGAAAATTTGATTCTACGAAACTTTTCCAATTGCAAGTTCCGGTCAAAAATCGTAATATCACATACACAAGTTTATACTAGTTTTGCTCAAAAAATAAAAATTAAATTGAGGACTATACGATATGATAAAAAACTTTTCAGATCCTTCCTTTATGTTACGAAGGAAGGTTATGATGGAATCCATGCAAAAAATCATCTGAAAATTTGATTCTACGAAACATTTCCTATTGCAAGTTTCGGTAAAAAAAATCATAATATATTATACACGTATTTATACTAGTTTTTCTCAAAAAATATAATTAAATCGAGGACTATACAAAACAATACAAACCTTTTTAGATCCTCCTATTGTTACGAGGGAAGGTAATGATATGATGGAAGTCAATTTAAAAAATCATCTGAAAATTTGATTCTACGAAACTTTTCCAATTGCAAGTTTCGGTCAAAAAATCTTAATATATTATACACATGTTTATACTAGTTTTGCTGAAAAAATATAATTAAATCGAGGACTATACAAAACAATACAAACCTTTTTAGATCCTCCTATATGTTATGAGGGAATGTTATGATATGATGGAAGTCAATTCAAAAAATCATCTGAAAATTTGATTCTACCAAACTTTTCCAATTGCAAGTTTCGTTCAAAAAATCATAATATATTATGCATATGTTTATACTAGTTTAGCTCAAAAACTACAATTAAATCGAGGACTGTACGAAACGATGCAAAACTTTTCAGGTCCTTACTATATGTTACGAGGGAAGGTTATGAAGGAAGTCCATGCAAACAATCATCTGAAATTTTGATTCTACGAAACTTTTAAAAATGCAAGTTTCGGTCATAAAATTATAATATGTCATACACAAGTTTATACTAGTTTTGCTCAAAAAATAAAAATTAAATTGAGGACTATACGAAACGATACAAAACTTTTCAAATCCTTCCTATATGTTATGAGGGAAGGTTATGATGGAAGTCCATGCAAAAAATCATCTGAAAATTTGATTCTACGAAACTTTTCCAATTGCAAGTTCCGGTCAAAAAATCATAATATATTATACACATGTTTATACTAGTTTTGCTCAAAAACTATAATTAAATCGAAGACTGTACGAAACGATACAAAACTTCTCAGATCCTTCCTATATGTTACGAGGGAAGGTTATGATGAAAGTCCATGCAAAAAATCATCTGAAATTTTGATTCTACGAAACTTTTCAAAATGCATGTTTCGGTCAAAAAATTGTAATATATCATACACAAGTTTATACTAGTTTTGCTCAAAAAATAATAATTAAATCGAGAACTATACAAAACGATACAAAACCTTTCAGATCCTTCCTTTATGTTACGAGGGAAGGTAATGATAAAAGTCCATGCAAAAAATCATCTGAAAATTTGATTCTACGAAACATTTCAAAATGCAAGTTCCGGTCAAAAATCGTAATATCACATACATAAGTTTATACTAGTTTTGCTCAAAAAATAAAAATTAAATTGAGTACTATACGAAATGATAAAAAACTTTTCAGATCCTTCGTGTATGTTACGAAGGAAGGTTATGATGGAAGTCCATGCAAAAAATCATCAGAAAATTTGATTCTACGAAACTTTTCCAATTGCAAGTTTCGGTCAAAAAATCATAATATATTATACACATATTTATACTAGTTTTGCTCAAAAAATATAATTAATTCGAGGACAATACAAAACAATACAAACCTTTTTAGATCCTCCTATATGTTACGAGGGAAGGTTATGATATGATAGAAGTCAATTCAAAAAATCATCTGAATATTTGATTCTACCAAACTTTTCCAATTGCAAGTTTCGGTCAAAAAATCCTAATATATTATACATATGCTTATACTAGTTTTGCTCAAAAAATATAATTAAATCGAGGACTATACAAAACAATACAAGCCTTTTTAGATCCTCCTATATGTTACGAGGGAAGGTTATGATATGATGGAAGTCAATTCAAAAAATCATCTGAAATTTTGATTCTACCAAACTTTTCCAATTGCAAGTTTCGTTCAAAAAATCATAATATATTATGCACATGTTTATACTAGTTTAGCTCAAAAACTATAATTAATTCGAGGACTGTACGAAACGATGCAAAACTTTTCAGGTCCTTCCTATATGTTACGAGGGAAGGTTATGATGGAAGTTCATGCAAACAATCATCTGAAATTTTAATTCTACGAAACTTTTAAAAATGCAAGTTTCGGTCATAAAATTATAATATATCATACACAAGTTTATACTAGTTTTGCTCAAAAAATAAAAATTAAATTGAGGACTATACGAAACGATACAAAACTTTTCAGATCCTTCCTATATGTTATGAGGGAAGGTTATGATGGAAGTCCGTGCAAAAAATCATCTGAAAATTTGATTCTACGAAACTTTTCCAATTGCAAGTTTCGTTCAAAAAATCATAATATATTATACACATGTTTATACTAGTTTTGCTCAAAAACTATAATTAAAACGAGGACTGTAAGAAACGATACAAAACTTCTCAGATCCTTCCTATATGTTACGAGGGAAGGTTATGATGAAAGTCCATGCAAAAAATCATCTGAAATTTTGATTTTACGAAACTTTTCAAAATGCATGTTTCGGTCAAAAAATTGTAATATATCATACATAAGTTTATACTAGTTTTGCTCAAAAAATAATAATTAAATCGAGAACTATACAAAACGATACAAAACCTTTCAGATCCTTCCTATATGTTACGAGGGAAGGTAATGATGGAAGTCCATGCAAAAAATCATCTGAAAATTTGATTCTACAAAACAATACAAACCTTCTTAGATCCTCCTATATGTTACGAGGGAAGGTTATGATATGATGGAAGTCAATTCAAAAAATCATCTGAAAATTTGATTCTACGAAACTTTTCCAATTGCAAGTTTCGGTCAAAAAATCATAATATATTATACATATGTTTATACTAGTTTTGCTCAAAAAATATAATTAAACCGAGGACTATACAAAGCAATACAAACCTTTTTAGATCCTCCTATATGTTACGAGGGAAGGTTATGATATGATGGAAGTCAATTCAAAAAATCATCTGAAAATTTGATTCTACCAAACTTTTCCAATTGCAAGTTTCGTTCAAAAAATCATAATATATTACGCAGATGTTTATTCTAGTTTAGCTCAAAAACTATAATTATATTGAGGACTGTACGAAACGATGCAACACTTTTCAGGTTCTTCATGTATGTTACGAGGGAAGGTTATGATGGAAGTCCATGCTAAAAATCATCTGAAATTTTGATTCTACGAAACCTTTAAAAATGCAAGTTTCGGTCAAAAAATCATAATATATCATACACAAGTTTATACTAGTTTTGCTCAAAAAATAAAAATTAAATCGAGAACTATACAAAACGATACAAAACTTTTCAAATCCTTCTTATATGTTACGTGGGAAGGTTATGATGGATGTCCATGCAAAAAATCATCTAAAAATTTGATTCTACGAAACTTTTCAAAATTCAAATTCCGGTCAAAAAATCGTAATATCACATACACAAGTTTTTACTAGTTTTGCTCAAAAAAGAAAAATTAAATTGAGGACTATACGAAATGATAAAAAACTTTTCAGATCCTTCCTGTATGTTACGAAGGAAGGTTATGATGGAAGTCGATGCAAAAAATCATCTGAAAATTTGATTCTACGAAACTTTTCCAATTGCAAGTTTCGGTCAAAAAATCATAATATATTATAAACATATTTATACTAGTTTTGCTCAAAAAATATAATTAAATCGAGGACTATACAAAACATTACAAACCTTTTTAGGTCCTCCTATATGTTACAAGGGAAGGTTATGATATGATGGAAGTCAATTCAAAAAATCATCTGAAAATTTGATTCTACCAAACTTTTCCAATTGCAAGTTTCGTTCAAAAAATCATAATATATTATGCACATGTTTATACTAGTTTTGCTAAAAATATATAATTAAATCGAGGACTATACAAAACAATATAAACCTTTTTAGATCCTCCTATATGTTATGAGGGAAGGTTATGATATGATGGAAGTCAATTCAAAAAATCATCTGATAATTTGATTCTACCAAACTTTTCCAATTGCAAGTTTCGTTCAAAAAATCATAATATATTATGCACATGTTTATACTAGTTTAGCTCAAAAACTATAATTAAATCAAGGACTGTACGAAACGATGCAAAACTTTTCAGGTCCTTCCTATATGTTACGAGGGAAGGTTATGATGCAGGTCCATGCAAACAATCATCTGAAATTTTGACTCTACGAAACTTTTAAAAATGCAAGTTTCGGTCATAAAATTATAATATATCATACACAAGTTTATACTAGTTTTGCTCAAAAAATAAAAATTAAATTGAGGACTATACGAAACGATACAAAACTTTTCAAATCCTTCCTATATGTTATGAGGGAAGGTTATGATGGAAGTCCATGCAAAAAATCATCTGAAAATTTGATTCTACGAAACTTTTCCAATTGCAAGTTTCGGTAAAAAAATCATAATATATTATACACGTATTTATACTAGTTTAGATCAAAAAATATAATTAAATCAAGGACTATACAAAACAATACAAACCTTTTTAGATCCTCCTATATGTTACGAGGGAAAGTTATGATATGATGGAAGTCAATTCAAAAAATCATCTGAAAATTTGTTTCTACGAAACTTTTCCAATTGCAAGTTTCGGTCAAAAAATCATAATATATTATGCACATGTTTATACTAGTTTTACTCAAAAAATATAATTAAATCGAGGACTATACAAAATAATACAAACCTTTTTAGATCCTCCTATATGTTACGAGGGAAGGTTATGATATGATGGAAGTCAATTCAAAAAATCATCTGAAAATTTGATTCTACCAAACTTTTCCAATTGCAAGTTTCGTTCAAAAAATCATAATATATTATGCACATGTTTATACTAGTTTAGCTCAAAAACTATAATTAAATCCAGGACTATATGAAACGATGCAAAACTTTTCAGGTCCTTCCTATATGTTACGAGGGAAGGTTATGATGGAAGTCAATGCAAAAAATCATCCGAAATTTTGATTCTACGAAACTTTTAAAAATGCAAGTTTCGGTCATAAAATCATAATATATCATACACAAGTTTATACTAGTTTTGCTCAAAAAATAAAAATTAAATTAAGGACTATACGAAACGATACAAAACTTTTCAAATCCTTCCTATATGTTACGAGGGAAGGTTATGATGGAAGTCCATGCAAAAAATCATCTGAAAATTTGATTCTACGAAACTTTTCCAATTGCAAGTTTCGTTCAAAAAATCATAATATATTATACACATGTTTATACTAGTTTTGCTCAAAAACTATAATTAAATCGAGGACTATACGAAACGATACAAAACTTCTCATATCCTTCCTATATGTTACGAGGGAAGGTTATGATGAAAGTCCATGCAAAAAATCATCTGAAATTTTGATTCTATGAAACTTTTCAAAATGCAAGTTTCGGTCAAAAAAAGGTAATATATCATACACAAGTTTATACAAGTTTTGCTCAAAAAATAAAAATTAAATCGAAAACTATACAAAACGATACAAAACTTTCAGATCCTTCCTATATGTTACGAGGGAAGGTAATGATGGAAATCCATGCAAAAAATCATCTGAAAATTTGATTCTACAAAACTTTTCAAAATGCAAGTTCCGGTCAAAAAATCGTAATATAACATACACAAGTTTATACTAGTTTTGCTCAAAAAATAAAAATTAAATTGAGGACTATACGAAATGATAAAAAAACTTTTCAGATCCTTCCTGTATGTTACGAAGGAAGGTTATGATGGAAGTCCATGCAAAAAATCATCTGAAAATTTGATTCTACGAAACTTTTCCAATTGCAAGTTTCGGTAAAAAAATCATAATATATTATACACGTATTTATACTAGTTTAGATCAAAAAATATAATTAAATCAAGGACTATACAAAACAATACAAACCTTTTTAGATCCTCCTATATGTTACGAGGGAAAGTTATGATATGATGGAAGTCAATTCAAAAAATCATCTGAAAATTTGATTCTACGAAACTTTTCCACTTGCAAGTTTCGGTCAAAAAATCATAATATATTATACACATGTTTATACTAGTTTTACTCAAAAAATATAATTAAATCGAGGACTATACAAAATAATACAAACCTTTTTAGATCCTCCTATATGTTACGAGGGAAGGTTATGATATGATGGAAGTCAATTCAAAAAATCATCTGAAAATTTGATTCTACCAAACTTTTCCAATTGCAAGTTTCGTTCAAAAAATCATAATATATTATGCACATGTTTATACTAGTTTAGCTCAAAAACTATAATTAAATCGAGGACTGTACGAAACGATGCAAAACTTTTCAGGTCCTTCCTATATGTTACGAGGGAAGGTTATGATGGAAGTCAATGCAAAAAATCATCCGAAATTTTGATTCTACGAAACTTTTAAAAATGCAAGTTTCGGTCATAAAATCATAATATATCATACACAAGTTTATACTAGTTTTGCTCAAAAAATAAAAATTAAATTGAGGACTATACGAAACGATACAAAACTTTTCAGATCCTTCCTATATGTTATGAGGGAAGGTTATGATGGAAGTCCGTGCAAAAAATCATCTGAAAATTTAATTCTACGAAACTTTTCCAATTGCAAGTTTCGTTCAAAGAATCATAATATATTATACACATGTTTATACTAGTTTTGCTCAAAAACTATAATTAAATCGAGGACTGTACGAAACGATACAAAACTTCTCAAATCCTTCCTATATGTTACGAGGGAAGGTTATGATGAAAGTCCATGCAAAAAATCATCTGAAATTTTGATTCTACGAGACTTTTCAAAATGCATGTTTCGGTCAAAAAATTATAATATATCATACACAAGTTTATACTAGTTTTGCTCAAAAAATAATAAATAAATCGAGAACTATACAAAACGATACAAAACTTTTCAGATCCTTCCTATATGTTACGAGGGAAGGTTATGATGAAAGTCCATGATAAAAATCATCTGAAATTTTGAATCTATGAAACTTTTCAAAATGCAAGTTTCGGTCAAAAAAAGGTAATATATCATACACAAGTTTATACAAGTTTTGCTCAAAAAATAAAAATTAAATCGAAAACTATACAAAACGATACAAAACTTTCAGATCCTTCCTATATGTTACGAGGGAAGGTAATGATGGAAATCCATGCAAAAAATCATCTGAAAATTTGATTCTACGAAACTTTTCAAAATGCAAGTTCCGGTCAAAAAATCGTAATATAACATACACAAGTTTATACTAGTTTTGCTCAAAAAATAAAAATTAAATTGAGGACTATACGAAATGATAAAAAACTTTTCAGATCCTTCCTGTATGTTACGAAGGAAGGTTATGATGGAAGTCCATGCAAAAAATCATCTGAAAATTTGATTCTACGAAACTTTTCCAATTGCAAGTTTCGGTAAAAAAATCATAATATATTATACACGTATTTATACTAGTTTAGATCAAAAAATATAATTAAATCAAGGACTATACAAAACAATACAAACCTTTTTAGATCCTCCTATATGTTACGAGGGAAAGTTATGATATGATGGAAGTCAATTCAAAAAATCATCTGAAAATTTGATTCTACGAAACTTTTCCACTTGCAAGTTTCGGTCAAAAAATCATAATATATTATACACATGTTTATACTAGTTTTACTCAAAAAATATAATTAAATCGAGGACTATACAAAATAATACAAACCTTTTTAGATCCTCCTATATGTTACGAGGGAAGGTTATGATATGATGGAAGTCAATTCAAAAAATCATCTGAAAATTTGATTCTACCAAACTTTTCCAATTGCAAGTTTCGTTCAAAAAATCATAATATATTATGCACATGTTTATACTAGTTTAGCTCAAAAACTATAATTAAATCGAGGACTGTACGAAACGATGCAAAACTTTTCAGGTCCTTCCTATATGTTACGAGGGAAGGTTATGATGGAAGTCAATGCAAAAAATCATCCGAAATTTTGATTCTACGAAACTTTTAAAAATGCAAGTTTCGGTCATAAAATCATAATATATCATACACAAGTTTATACTAGTTTTGCTCAAAAAATAAAAATTAAATTGAGGACTATACGAAACGATACAAAACTTTTCAGATCCTTCCTATATGTTATGAGGGAAGGTTATGATGGAAGTCCGTGCAAAAAATCATCTGAAAATTTGATTCTACGAAACTTTTCCAATTGCAAGTTTCGTTCAAAGAATCATAATATATTATACACATGTTTATACTAGTTTTGCTCAAAAACTATAATTAAATCGAGGACTGTACGAAACGATACAAAACTTCTCAAATCCTTCCTATATGTTACGAGGTAAGGTTATGATGAAAGTCCATGCAAAAAATCATCTGAAATTTTGATTCTACGAGACTTTTCAAAATGCATGTTTCGGTCAAAAAATTATAATATATCATACACAAGTTTATACTAGTTTTGCTCAAAAAATAATAAATAAATCGAGAACTATACAAAACGATACAAAACTTTTCAGATCCTTCCTATATGTTACGAGGGAAGGTTATGATGAAAGTCCATGATAAAAATCATCTGAAATTTTGAATCTATGAAACTTTTCAAAATGCAAGTTTCGGTCAAAAAAAGGTAATATATCATACACAAGTTTATACAAGTTTTGCTCAAAAAATAAAAATAAAATCGAAAACTATACAAAACGATACAAAACTTTCAGATCCTTCCTATATGTTACGAGGGAAGGTAATGATGGAAATCCATGCAAAAAATCATCTGAAAATTTGATTCTACGAAACTTTTCAAAATGCAAGTTCCGGTCAAAAAATCGTAATATAACATACACAAGTTTATACTAGTTTTGCTCAAAAAATAAAAATTAAATTGAGGACTATACGAAATGATAAAAAACTTTTCAGATCCTTCCTGTATGTTACGAAAGAAGGTTATGATGGAAGTCCATGCAAAAAATCATCTGAAAATTTGATTCTACGAAACTTTTCCAATTGCAAGTTTCGGTAAAAAAATCATAATATATTATACACGTATTTATACTAGTTTAGATCAAAAAATATAATTAAATCAAGGACTATACAAAACAATACAAACCTTTTTAGATCCTCCTATATGTTACGAGGGAAAGTTATGATATGATGGAAGTCAATTCAAAAAATCATCTGAAAATTTGATTCTACGAAACTTTTCCACTTGCAAGTTTCGGTCAAAAAATCATAATATATTATACACATGTTTATACTAGTTTTACTCAAAAAATATAATTAAATCGAGGACTATACAAAATAATACAAACCTTTTTAGATCCTCCTATATGTTACGAGGGAAGGTTATGATATGATGGAAGTCAATTCAAAAAATCATCTGAAAATTTGATTCTACCAAACTTTTCCAATTGCAAGTTTCGTTCAAAAAATCATAATATATTATGCACATGTTTATACTAGTTTAGCTCAAAAACTATAATTAAATCGAGGACTATACGAAACGATGCAAAACTTTTCAGGTCCTTCCTATATGTTACGAGGGAAGGTTATGATGGAAGTCAATGCAAAAAATCATCCGAAATTTTGATTCTACGAAACTTTTAAAAATGCAAGTTTCGGTCATAAAATCATAATATATCATACACAAGTTTATACGAGTTTTGCTCAAAAAATAAAAATTAAATTGAGGACTATACGAAACGATACAAAACTTTTTAGATCCTTCCTATATGTTATGAGGGAAGGTTATGATGGAAGTCCGTGCAAAAAATCATCTGAAAATTTGATTCTACGAAACTTTTCCAATTGCAAGTTTCGTTCAAAAAATCATAATATATTATACACATGTTTATACTAGTTTTGCTCAAAAACTATAATTAAATCGAGGACTGTACGAAACGATACAAAACTTCTCAAATCCTTCCTATATGTTACGAGGGAAGGTTATGATGAAAGTCCAGGCAAAAAATCATCTGAAATTTTGATTCTACGAGACTTTTCAAAATGCATGTTTCGGTCAAAAAATTATAATATATCATACACAAGTTTATACTAGTTTTGCTCAAAAAATAATAAATAAATCGAGAACTATACAAAACGATACAAAACTTTTCAGATCCTTCCTATATGTTACGAGGGAAGGTTTTGATGAAAGTCCATGATAAAAATCATCTGAAATTTTGAATCTATGAAACTTTTCAAAATGCAAGTTTCGGTCAAAAAAAGGTAATATATCATACACAAGTTTATACAAGTTTTGCTCAAAAAATAAAAATTAAATCGAAAACTATACAAAACGATACAAAACTTTCAGATCCTTCCTATATGTTACGAGGGAAGGTAATGATGGAAATCCATGCAAAAAATCATCTGAAAATTTGATTCTACGAAACTTTTCAAAATGCAAGTTCCGGTCAAAAAATCGTAATATAACATACACAAGTTTATACTAGTTTTGCTCAAAAAATTAAAATTAAATTGAGGACTATACGAAATGATAAAAAACTTTTCAGATCCTTCCTGTATGTTACGAAGGAAGGTTATGATGGAAGTCCATGCAAAAAATCATCTGAAAATTTGATTCTACGAAACTTTTCCAATTGCAAGTTTCGGTAAAAAAATCATAATATTTTATACACGTATTTATACTAGTTTAGATCAAAAAATATAATTAAATCAAGGACTATACAAAACAATACAAACCTTTTTAGATCCTCCTATATGTTACGAGGGAAAGTTATGATATGATGGAAGTCAATTCAAAAAATCATCTGAAAATTTGATTCTACGAAACTTTTCCAATTGCAAGTTTCGGTCAAAAAATCATAATATATTATACACATGTTTATACTAGTTTTACTCAAAAAATATAATTAAATCAAGGACTATACAAAATAATACAAACCTTTTTAGATCCTCCTATATGTTACGAGGGAAGGTTATGATATGATGGAAGTCAATTCAAAAAATCATCTGAAAATTTGATTCTACCAAACTTTTCCAATTGCAAGTTTCGTTCAAAAAATCATAATATATTATGCACATGTTTATACTAGTTTAGCTCAAAAACTATAATTAAATCGAGGACTATACGAAACGATGCAAAACTTTTCAGGTCCTTCCTATATGTTACGAGGGAAGGTTATGATGGAAGTTAATGCAAAAAATCATCCGAAATTTTGATTCTACGAAACTTTTAAAAATGCAAGTTTCGGTCATAAAATCATAATATATCATACACAAGTTTATACTAGTTTTGCTCAAAAAAAAAAATTAAATTGAGGACTATACGAAACGATACAAAACTTTTCAGATCCTTCCTATATGTTATGAGGGAAGGTTATGATGGATGTCCTTGCAAAAAATCATCTGAAAATTTGATTCTACGAAACTTTTCCAATTGCATGTTTCGTTCAAAAAATCATAATATATTATACACATGTTTATACTAGTTTTGCTCAAAAACTATAATTAAATCGAGGACTGTACGAAACGATACAAAACATCTCAAATCCTTCCTATATGATACCAGGGAAGGTTATGATGAAAGTCCATGCAAAAAATCATCTGAAATTTTGATTCTACGAGACTTTTCAAAATGCATGTTTCGGTCAAAAAATTATAATATATCATACACAAGTTTATACTAGTTTTGCTCAAAAAATAATAAATAAATCGAGAACTATACAAAACGATACAAAACTTTTCAGATCCTTCCTATATGTTACGAGGGAAGGTAATGATGGAAGTCCATGCAAAAAATCATCTGAAAATTTGATTCTACGAAACTTTTCAAAATGCAAGTTCCGGTCAAAAAATCGTAATATCACATACACAAGTTTATACTAGTTTTGCTCAAAAAATAAAAATTAAATTTAGGACTATACGAAATGATAAAAAAAATTTCAGATCCTTCCTGTATGTTACGTAGGAAGGTTATGATGGAAGTCCATGCAAAAAATCATCTGAAAATTTGATTCTACGAAACTTTTCCAATTGCAAGTTTCGGTCAAAAAATCATAATATATTATACACATATTTATACTAGTTTTACTCAAAAAATATAATTAAATCGAGGACAAAACAAAACAATACAAACCTTTTCAGATCCTCCTATATGTTACGAGGGAAGGTTATGATATGATGGAAGTCAATTCAAAAAATCATCTGAAAATTTGATTCTACGAAACTTTTCCAATTGCAAGTTTCGGTCAAAAAATCATAATATATTATACATATGTTTATACTAGTTTTGCTCAAAAAATATAATTAAATCGAGGACTATACAAAACAATACAAACCTTTTTATATCCTCCTATATGTTACGAGGGAAGGTTATGATATGATGGAAGTAAATTCAAAAAATCATCTGAAAATTTGATTCTACCAAACTTTTCCAATTGCAAGTTTCGTTCAAAAAATCATAATATATTATGCACATGTTTATACTAGTTTAGCTCAAAAACTATAATTAAATCGAGCACAATACGAAACGATGCAAAACTTTTCAGGTCCTTCCTATATGTTACGAGGGAAGGTTATGATGGAAGTCAATGCAAAAAATCATCCGAAATTTTGATTCTACGAAACTTTTAAAAATGCATGTTTCGGTCATAAAATCATAATATATCATACACAAGTTTATACTAGTTTTGCTCAAAAAATAAAAATTAAATTGAGGACTATACGAAACGATACAAAACTTTTCAGATCCTTCCTATATGTTATGAGGGAAGGTTATGATGGAAGTCCGTGCAAAAAATCATCTGAAAATTTGATTCTACGAAACTTTTCCAATTGCAAGTTTCGTTCAAAAAATCATAATATATTATACACATGTTTATACTAGTTTTGCTCAAAAACTATAATTAAATCGAGGACTGTACGAAACGATACAAAACTTCTCAAATCCTTCCTATATGTTACGAGGGAAGGTTATGATGAAAGTCCATGCAAAAAATCATCTTAAATTTTGATTCTACGAGACTTTTCAAAATGCATGTGTCGGTCAAAAAATTATAATATATCATACACAAGTTTATACTAGTTTTGCTCAAAAAATAATAAATAAATCGAGAACTATACAAAACGATACAAAACTTTTCAGATCCTTCCTATATGTTACGAGGGAAGGTAATGATGGAAGTCCATGCAAAAAATAATTTGAAAATTTGATTCTACGAGACTTTTCAAAATGCAAGTTCCGGTCAAAAAATCGTAATATCACATACACAAGTTTATACTAGTTTTGCTCAAAAAATAAAAATTAAATTTAGGACTATACGAAATGATAAAAAAATTTTCAGATCCTTCCTGTATGTTACGTAGGAAGGTTATGATGGATGTCCATGCAAAAAATCATCTGAAAATTTGATTCTACGAAACTTTTCCAATTGCAAGTTTCGGTCAAAAAATCATAATATATTATACACATATTTATACTAGTTTTGCTCAAAAAATATAATTAAATCGAGGACAAAACAAAACAATACAAACCTTTTTAGATCCTCCTATATGTTACGAGGGAAGGTTATGATATGATGGAAGTCAATTCAAAAAATCATCTGAAAATTTGATTCTACGAAACTTTTCCAATTGCAAGTTTCGGTCAAAAAATCATAATATATTATACATATGTTTATACTAGTTTTGCTCAAAAAATATAATTAAATCGAGGACTATACAAAACAATACAAACCTTTTTATATCCTCCTATATGTTACGAGGGAAGGTTATGATATGATGGAAGTAAATTCAAAAAATCATCTGAAAATTTGATTCTACCAAACTTTTCCAATTGCAAGTTTCGTTCAAAAAATCATAATATATTATGCAGATGTTTATACTAGTTTAGCTCAAAAACTATAATTAAATCGAGGACTGTACGAAACGATGCAAAACTTTTCAGGTCCTTCCTGTATGTTACGAGGGAAGGTTATGATGGAAGTCAATGCAAAAAATCATCCGAAATTTTGATTCTACGAAACTTTTAAAAATGCATGTTTCGGTCATAAAATCATAATATATCATACACAAGTTTATACTAGTTTTGCTCAAAAAATAAAAATAAAATTGAGGACTATACGAAACGATACAAAACTTTTCAGATCCTTCCTATATGTTATGAGGGAAGGTTATGATGGAAGTCCGTGCAAAAAATCATCTGAAAATTTGATTCTACGAAACTTTTCCAATTGCAAGTTTCGTTCAAAAAATCATAATATATTATACACATGTTTATACTAGTTTTGCTCAAAAACTATAATTAAATCGAGGACTGTACGAAACGATACAAAACTTCTCAAATCCTTCCTATATGTTACGAGGGAAGGTTATGATGAAAGTCCATGCAAAAAATCATCTGAAATTTTGAATCTACGAGACTTTTCAAAATGCATGTTTCGGTCAAAAAATTATAATATATCATACACAAGTTTATACTAGTTTTGCTCAAAAAATAATAAATAAATCGAGAACTATACAAAACGATATAAAACTTTTCAGATCCTTCCTATATGTTACGAGGGAAGGTAATGATGGAAGTCCATGCAAAAAATCATCTGAAAATTTGATTCTACGAAACTTTTCAAAATGCAAGTTCCGGTCAAAAAATCGTAATATCACATACACAAGTTTATACTAGTTTTGCTCAAAAAATAAAAATTAAATTTAGGACTATACGAAATGATAAAAAAAATTCAGATCCTTCCTGTATGTTACGTAGGAAGGTTATGATGGAAGTCCATGCAAAAAATCATCTGAAAATTTGATTCTACGAAACTTTTCCAATTGCAAGTTTCGGTCAAAAAATCATAATATATTATACACATATTTATACTAGTTTTGCTCAAAAAATATAATTAAATCGAGGACAATACAAAACAATACAAACCTTTTTAGATCCTCCTATATGTTACGAGGGAAGGTTATGATATGATGGAAGTCAATTCAAAAAATCATCTGAAAATTTGATTCTACGAAACATTTCTAATTGCAAGTTTCGGTCAAAAAATCATAATATATTATACATATGTTTATACTAGTTTTGCTCAAAAAATATAATTAAATTGAGGACTATACAAAACAATACAAACCTTTTTATATCCTCCTATATGTTACGAGGGAAGGTTATGATATGATGGAAGTAAATTCAAAAAATCATCTGAAAATTTGATTCTACCAAACTTTTCCAATTGCAAGTTTCGTTCAAAAAATCATAATATATTATGCAGATGTTTATACTAGTTTAGCTCAAAAACTATAATTAAATCGAGGACTATACGAAACGATGCAAAACTTTTCAGGTCCTTCCTGTATGTTACGAGGGAAGGTTATGATGGAAGTCCATGCAAAGAATGGTAATATATCATACACAAGTTTATACAAGTTTTGCTCAAAAAATAAAAATTAAATTGAAAACTATACAAAACGATACAAAACTTTCTGATCCTTCCTATATGTTACGAGGGAAGGTAATGATGGAAATCCATGCAAAAAATAATCTGAAAATTTGATTCTACGAAACTTTTCAAAATGCAAGTTCCGGTCAAACAATCGTAATATCACATACACAAGTTTATACTAGTTTTGCTCAAAAAATAAAAATTAAATTGAGGACTATACGAAATGATAAAAAACTTTTCAGATCCTTCCTGTATGTTACGAGGGAAGGTTATGATGGAAGTCCATGCAAAAAATCATCTGAAAATTTGATTCTACGAAACTTTTCCAATTGCAAGTTTCGTTCAAAAAATCATAATATATTATACACATGTTTATACTAGTTTTGCTCAAAAACTATAATTAAATCGAGGACTATACGAAACGATACAAAACTTCTCAGATCCTTCCTATTTGTTACGAGGGAAGGTTATGATGAAAGTCCATGCAAAAAATCATCTGAAAATTTGAATCTATGAAACTTTTCAAAATGCAAGTTTCGTTCAAAAAATGGTAATATATCATACACAAATTTATACAAGTTTTGCTCAAAGAATAAAAATTAAATCGAAAACTATACAAAACAATACAAAACTTTCAGATCCTTCCTATATGTTACGAGGGAAGGTAATGATGGAAATCCATGCAAAAAATCATTTGAAAATTTGATTCTACGAAACTTTTCAAAATGCAAGTTCCGGTCAAAAAATCGTAATATAACATACACAAGTTTATACTAGTTTTGCTCAAAAAATAAAAATTAAATTGAGGACTATACGAAATGATAAAAAACTTTTCAGATCCTTCCTGTAAGTTACGAGGGAAGGTTATGATGGAAGTCCATGCAAAAAATCATCTGAAAATTTGATTCTACGAAACTTTTCCAATTGCAAGTTTCGGTAAAAAAATCATAATATATTATACACGTATTTATACTAGTTTAGATCAAAAAATATAATTAAATCAAGGACTATACAAAACAATACAAACCTTTTTAGATCCTCCTATTTTTACGAGGGAAAGTTATGATATGATGGAAGTCAATTAAAAAAATCATCTGAAAATTTGTTTCTACGAAACTTTTCCAATTGCAAGTTTCGGTCAAAAAATCATAATATATTATACACATGTTTATAATAGTTTTACTCAAAAAATATAATTAAATCGAGGACTATACAAAATAATACAAGCCTTTTTAGATCCTCCTATATGTTACGAGGGAAGGTTATGATATGATGGAAGTCAATTCAAAAAATCATCTGAAAATTTAATTCTACCAAACTTTTCCAATTGCAAGTTTCGTTCAAAAAATCATAATATATTATGCACATGTTTATACTAGTTTAGCTCAAAAACTATAATTAAATCCAGGACTATACGAAACGATGCAAAACTTTTCAGGTCCTTCCTATATGTTACGAGGGAAGGTTATGATGGAAGTCAATGCAAAAAATCATCCGAAATTTTGATTCTACGAAACTTTTAAAAATGCAAGTTTCGGTCATAAAATCATAATATATCATACACAAGTTTATACTAGTTTTGCTCAAAAAATAAAAATTAAATTGAGGACTATACGAAACGATACAAAACTTTTCAAATCCTTCCTATATGTTACGAGGGAAGGTTATGATGGAATTCCATGCAAAAAATCATCTGAAAATTTGATTCTACGAAACTTTTCCAATTGCAAGTTTCGTTCAAAAAATCATAATATATTATACACATGTTTATACTAGTTTTGCTCAAAAACTATAATTAAATCGAGGACTATACGAAACGATACAAAACTTCTCATATCCTTCCTATATGTTACGAGGGAAGGTTATGATGAAAGTCCATGCAAAAAATCATCTGAAATTTTGATTCTACGAAACTTTTCAAAATGCAAGTTCCGGTCAAAAAATCGTAATATCACATACACAAGTTTATACTAGTTTTGCTCAAAAAATAAAAATTAAATTGAGGACTATACGAAATGATAAAAAACTTTTCAGATCCTTCCTGTATGTTACGAGGGAAGGTTATGATGGAAGTCCATGCAAAAAATCATCTGAAAATTTGATTCTACGAAACTTTTCCAATTGCAAGTTTCGTTCAAAAAATCATAATATATTATACACATGTTTATACTAGTTTTGCTCAAAAACTATAATTAAATCGAGGACTATACGAAACGATACAAAACTTCTCAGATCCTTCCTATATGTTACGAGGGAAGGTTATGATGAAAGTCCATGCAAAAAAACATCTGAAAATTTGAATCTATGAAACTTTTCAAAATGCAAGTTTCGTTCAAAAAATGGTAATATATCATACACAAATTTATACAAGTTTTGCTCAAAGAATAAAAATTAAATCGAAAACTATACAAAACAATACAAAACTTTCAGATCCTTCCTATATGTTACGAGGGAAGGTAATGATGGAAATCCATGCAAAAAATCATTTGAAAATTTGATTCTACGAAACTTTTCAAAATGCAAGTTCCGGTCAAAAAATCGTAATATAACATACACAAGTTTATACTAGTTTTGCTCAAAAAATAAAAATTAAATTGAGGACTATACGAAATGATAAAAAACTTTTCAGATCCTTCCTGTAAGTTACGAAGGAAGGTTATGATGGAAGTCCATGCAAAAAATCATCTGAAAATTTGATTCTACGAAACTTTTCCAATTGCAAGTTTCGGTAAAAAAATCATAATATATTATACACGTATTTATACTAGTTTAGATCAAAAAATATAATTAAATCAAGGACTATACAAAACAATACAAACCTTTTTAGATCCTCCTATTTTTACGAGGGAAAGTTATGATATGATGGAAGTCAATTCAAAAAATCATCTGAAAATTTGTTTCTACGAAACTTTTCCAATTGCAAGTTTCGGTCAAAAAATCATAATATATTATACACATGTTTATAATAGTTTTACTCAAAAAATATAATTAAATCGAGGACTATACAAAATAATACAAACCTTTTTAGATCCTCCTATATGTTACGAGGGAAGGTTATGATATGATGGAAGTCAATTCAAAAAATCATCTGAAAATTTAATTCTACCAAACTTTTCCAATTGCAAGTTTCGTTCAAAAAATCATAATATATTATGCACATGTTTATACTAGTTTAGCTCAAAAACTATAATTAAATCCAGGACTATACGAAACGATGCAAAACTTTTCAGGTCCTTCCTATATGTTACGAGGGAAGGTTATGATGGAAGTCAATGCAAAAAATCATCCGAAATTTTGATTCTACGAAACTTTTAAAAATGCAAGTTTCGGTCATAAAATCATAATATATCATACACAAGTTTATACTAGTTTTGCTCAAAAAATAAAAATTAAATTGAGGACTATACGAAACGATACAAAACTTTTCAAATCCTTCCTATATGTTACGAGGGAAGGTTATGATGGAATTCCATGCAAAAAATCATCTGAAAATTTGATTCTACGAAACTTTTCCAATTGCAAGTTTCGTTCAAAAAATCATAATATATTATACACATGTTTATACTAGTTTTGCTCAAAAACTATAATTAAATCGAGGACTATACGAAACGATACAAAACTTCTCATATCCTTCCTATATGTTACGAGGGAAGGTTATGATGAAAGTCCATGCAAAAAATCATCTGAAATTTTGATTCTACGAAACTTTTCAAAATGCAAGTTTCGGTCAAAAAATGGTAATATATCATACACAAGTTTAATACTAGTTTTGCTCAAAAAATATAATTAAATCGAGGACAATACAAAACAATACAAACCTTTTTAGATCATCCTATATGTTACGAGGGAAGGTTATGATATGATGGAAGTCAATTCAAAAAATCATCTGAAAATTTGATTCTACGAAACTTTTCCAATTGCAAGTTTCGGTCAAAAAATCATAATATATTATACATATGTTTATACTAGTTTTGCTCAAAAAATATAATTAAATCGAGGACTATACAAAACAATACAAACCTTTTTATATCCTCCTATATGTTACGAGGGAAGGTTATGATATGATGGAAGTAAATTCAAAAAATCATCTGAAAATTTGATTCTACCAAACTTTTCGAATTGCAAGTTTCGTTCAAAAAATCATAATATATTATGCAGATGTTTATACTAGTTTAGCTCAAAAACTATAATTAAATCGAGGACTGTACGAAACGATGCAAAACTTTTCAGGTCCTTCCTGTATGTTACGAGGGAAGGTTATGATGGAAGTCCCTGCAAAGAATGGTAATATATCATACACAAGTTTATACAAGTTTTGCTCAAAAAATAAAAATTAAATTGAAAACTATACAAAACGTTACAAAACTTTCAGATCCTTCCTATATGTTACGAGGGAAGGTAATGATGGAAATCCATGCAAAAAATAATCTGAAAATTTGATTCTACGAAACTTTTCAAAATGCAAGTTCCGGTAAAAAAATCGTAATATCACATACACAAGTTTATACTAGTTTTGCTCAAAAAATAAAAATTAAATTGAGGACTATACGAAATGATAAAAAACTTTTCAGATCCTTCCTGTATGTCACGAAGGAAGGTTATGATATGATGGAAGTAAATTCAAAAAATCATTTGAAAATTTTATTCTACCAAACTTTTCGAATTGCAAGTTTCGTTCAAAAAATCATAATATATTATGCAGATGTTTATACTAGTTTAGCTCAAAAACTATAATTAAATCGAGGACTGTACGAAACGATGCAAAACTTTTCAGGTCCTTCCTATATGTTACGAGGGAAGGTTATGATGGAAGTCCCTGCAAAGAATGGTAATATATCATACACAAGTTTATACAAGTTTTGCTCAAAAAATAAAAATTAAATTGAAAACTATACAAAACGTTACAAAACTTTCAGATCCTTCCTATATGTTACGAGGGAAGGTAATGATGGAAATCCATGCAAAAAATAATCTGAAAATTTGATTCTACGAAACTTTTCAAAATGCAAGTTCCGGTAAAAAAATCGTAATATCACATACACAAGTTTATACTAGTTTTGCTCAAAAAATAAAAATTAAATTGAGGACTATACGAAATGATAAAAAAACTTTTCAGATCCTTCCTGTATGTCACGAAGGAAGGTTATGATGGAAGTCCATGCAAAAAATCATCTGAAAATTTGATTCTACGAAACTTTTAAAAATGCAAGTTTCGGTCATAAAATCATAATATATCATATACAAGTTTATACTAGTTTTGCTCAAAAAATAAAAATTAAATTGAGGACTATACGAAACGATACAAAACTTTTCAGATCCTTCCTATATGTTACGAGGGAAGGTTATGATGGATGTCCATGCAAAAAATCATCTGAAAATTTGATTCTACGATACTTTTCGAATTGCAAGTTTCGTTCAAAAAATCATAATATATTATACACATGTTTATATTAGTTTTGCTCAAAAACTATAATTAAATCGAGGACTATACGAAACGATACAAAACTTCTCAGATCCTTCCTATATGTTATGAGGGAAGGTTATGATGAAAGTCCATGCAAAAAATCATCTGAAAATTTGATTCTATGAAACTTTTCAAAATGCAAGTTTCGGTCAAAAAATCATAATATATTATACACATGTTTATACTAGTTTTGCTCAAAAACTATAATTAAATCGAGGACTGTACGAAACGATACAAAACATCACAGATCCTTCTTATATGTTACGAGGGAAGGTAATGATGGAAATCCATGCAAAAAATCATCTGAAAATTTGATTCTACGAAACTTTTCAAAATGCAAGTTCCGGTAAAAAAATCGTAATATCACATACACAAGTTTATACTAGTTTTGCTCAAAAAATAAAAATTAAATTGAGGACTATACGAAATGATAAAAAACTTTTCAGATCCTTTTTGTATGTTACGAAGGAAGGTTATGATGGAAGTCCATGCAAAAAATCATCTGAAAATATGATTCTACGAAACTTTTCCAATTGCAAGTTTCGGTAAAAAATCATAATATATTATACACGTATTTATACTAGTTTTGATCAAAAAATATAATTAAATCGAGGACTATACAAAACAATACAAACCTTTTTAGATCCTCCTATATGTTACGAGGGAAGGTTATGATATGATGGAAGTCAATTCAAAAAATCATTTGAAAATTTGTTTCTACGAAACTTTTCCAATTGTAAGTTTCGGTCAAAAAATCATAATATATTATACACATGTTTATACTAGTTTTACTCAAAAAATATAATTAAATCGAGGACTATACAAAATAATACAAACCTTTTTAGATCCTCCTATATGTTACGAGGGAAGGTTATGATATGATGGAAGTCAATTCAAAAAATCATCTGAAAATTTAATTCTACCAAACTTTTCCAATTGCAAGTTTCGTTCAAAAAATCATAATATATTATGCACATGTTTATACTAGTTTAGCTCAAAAACTATAATTAAATCCAGGACTATACGAAACGATGCAAAACTTTTCAGGTCCTTCCTATATGTTACGAGGGAAGGTTATGATGGAAGTCAATGCAAAAAATCATCCGAAATTTTGATTCTACGAAACTTTTAAAAATGCAAGTTTCGGTAATAAAATCATAATATATCATACACAAGTTTATACTAGTTTTGCTCAAAAAATAAAAATTAAATTGAGGACTATACGAAACGATACAAAACTTTTCAAATCCTTCCTATATGTTACGAGGGAAGGTTATGATGGAATTCCATGCAAAAAATCATCTGAAAATTTGATTCTACGAATCTTTTCCAATTGCAAGTTTCGTTCAAAAAATCATAATATATTATACACATGTTTATACTAGTTTTGCTCAAAAACTATAATTAAATCGAGGACTATACGAAACGATACAAAACTTCTCATATCCTTCCTATATGTTACGAGGGAAGGTTATGATGAAAGTCCATGCAAAAAATCATCTGAAATTTTGATTCTACGAAACTTTTCAAAATGCAAGTTTCGGTCAAAAAATGGTAATATATCATACACAAGTTTAATACTAGTTTTGCTCAAAAAATATAATTAAATCGAGGACAATACAAAACAATACAAACCTTTTTAGATCCTCCTATATGTTACGAGGGAAGGTTATGATATGATGGAAGTCAATTCAAAAAATCATCTGAAAATTTGATTCTACGAAACTTTTCCAATTGCAAGTTTCGGTCAAAAAATCATAATATATTATACATATGTTTATACTAGTTTTGCTCAAAAAATATAATTAAATCGAGGACTATACAAAACAATACAAACCTTTTTATATCCTCCTATATGTTACGAGGGAAGGTTATGATATGATGGAAGTAAATTCAAAAAATCATCTGAAAATTTTATTCTACCAAACTTTTCGAATTGCAAGTTTCGTTCAAAAAATCATAATATATTATGCAGATGTTTATACTAGTTTAGCTCAAAAACTATAATTAAATCGAGGACTGTACGAAACGATGCAAAACTTTTCAGGTCCTTCCTGTATGTTACGAGGGAAGGTTATGATGGAAGTCCCTGCAAAGAATGGTAATATATCATACACAAGTTTATACAAGTTTTGCTCAAAAAATAAAAATTAAATTGAAAACTATACAAAACGTTATAAAACTTTCAGATCCTTCCTATATGTTACGAGGGAAGGTAATGATGGAAATCCATGCAAAAAATAATCTGAAAATTTGATTCTACGAAACTTTTCAAAATGCAAGTTCCGGTAAAAAAATCGTAATATCACATACACAAGTTTATACTAGTTTTGCTCAAAAAATAAAAATTAAATTGAGGACTATACGAAATGATAAAAAACTTTTCAGATCCTTCCTGTATGTCACGAAGGAAGGTTATGATGGAAGTCCATGCAAAAAATCATCTGAAAATTTGATTCTACGAAACTTTTAAAAATGCAACTTTCGGTCATAAAATCATAATATATCATATACAAGTTTATACTAGTTTTGCTCAAAAAATAAAAATTAAATTGAGGACTATACGAAACGATACAAAACTTTTCAAATCCTTCCTATATGTTACGAGGGAAGGTTATGATGGATGTCCATGCAAAAAATCATCTGAAAATTTGATTCTACAATACTTTTCGAATTGCAAGTTTCGTTCAAAAAATCATAATATATTATACACATGTTTATATTAGTTTTGCTCAAAAACTATAATTAAATCGAGGACTATACGAAACGATACAAAACTTCTCAGATCCTTCCTATATGTTATGAGGGAAGGTTATGATGAAAGTCCATGCAAAAAATCATCTGAAAATTTGATTCTATGAAACTTTTCAAAATGCAAGTTTCGGTCAAAAAATCATAATATATTATACACATGTTTATACTAGTTTTGCTCAAAAACTATAATTAAATCGAGGACTGTACGAAACGATACAAAACTTCACAGATCCTTCTTATATGTTACGAGGGAAGGTAATGATGGAAATCCATGCAAAAAATCATCTGAAAATTTGATTCTACGAAACTTTTCAAAATGCAAGTTCCGGTAAAAAAATCGTAATATCACATACACAAGTTTATACTAGTTTTGCTCAAAAAATAAAAATTAAATTGAGGACTATACGAAATGATAAAAAACTTTTCAGATCCTTTTTGTATGTTACGAAGGAAGGTTATGATGGAAGTCCATGCAAAAAATCATCTGAAAATATGATTCTACGAAACTTTTCCTATTGCAAGTTTCGGTAAAAAATCATAATATATTATACACGTATTTATACTAGTTTTGATCAAAAAATATAATTAAATCGAGGACTATACAAAACAATACAAACCTTTTTAGATCCTCCTATATGTTACGAGGGAAGGTTATGATATGATGGAAGTCAATTCAAAAAATCATTTGAAAATTTGTTTCTACGAAACTTTTCCAATTGTAAGTTTCGGTCAAAAAATCATAATATATTATACACATGTTTATACTAGTTTTACTCAAAAAATATAATTAAATCGAGGACTATACAAAATAATACAAACCTTTTTAGATCCTCCTATATGTTACGAGGGAAGGTTATGATATGATGGAAGTCAATTCAAAAAATCATCTGAAAATTTAATTCTACCAAACTTTTCCAATTGCAAGTTTCGTTCAAAAAATCATAATATATTATGCACATGTTTATACTAGTTTAGCTCAAAAACTATAATTAAATCCAGGACTATACGAAACGATGCAAAACTTTTCAGGTCCTTCCTATATGTTACGAGGGAAGGTTATGATGGAAGTCAATGCAAAAAATCATCCGAAATTTTGATTCTACGAAACTTTTAAAAATGCAAGTTTCGGTAATAAAATCATAATATATCATACACAAGTTTATACTAGTTTTGCTCAAAAAATAAAAATTAAATTGAGGACTATACGAAACGATACAAAACTTTTCAAATCCTTCCTATATGTTACGAGGGAAGGTTATGATGGAATTCCATGCAAAAAATCATCTGAAAATTTGATTCTACGAAACTTTTCCAATTGCAAGTTTCGTTCAAAAAATCATAATATATTATACACATGTTTATACTAGTTTTGCTCAAAAACTATAATTAAATCGAGGACTATACGAAACGATACAAAACTTCTCATATCCTTCCTATATGTTACGAGGGAAGGTTATGATGAAAGTCCATGCAAAAAATCATCTGAAATTTTGATTCTACGAAACTTTTCAAAATGCAAGTTTCGGTCAAAAAATGGTAATATATCATACACAAGTTTAATACTAGTTTTGCTCAAAAAATATAATTAAATCGAGGACAATACAAAACAATACAAACCTTTTTAGATCCTCCTATATGTTACGAGGGAAGGTTATGATATGATGGAAGTCAATTCAAAAAATCATCTGAAAATTTGATTCTACGAAACTTTTCCAATTGCAAGTTTCGGTCAAAAAATCATAATATATTATACATATGTTTATACTAGTTTTGCTCAAAAAATATAATTAAATCGAGGACTATACAAAACAATACAAACCTTTTTATATCCTCCTATATGTTACGAGGGAAGGTTATGATATGATGGAAGTAAATTCAAAAAATCATTTGAAAATTTTATTCTACCAAACTTTTCGAATTGCAAGTTTCGTTCAAAAAATCATAATATATTATGCAGATGTTTATACTAGTTTAGCTCAAAAACTATAATTAAATCGAGGACTGTACGAAACGATGCAAAACTTTTCAGGTCCTTCCTGTATGTTACGAGGGAAGGTTATGATGGAAGTCCCTGCAAAGAATGGTAATATATCATACACAAGTTTATACAAGTTTTGCTCAAAAAATAAAAATTAAATTGAAAACTATACAAAACGTTACAAAACTTTCAGATCCTTCCTATATGTTACGAGGGAAGGTAATGATGGAAATCCATGCAAAAAATAATCTGAAAATTTGATTCTACGAAACTTTTCAAAATGCAAGTTCCGGTAAAAAAATCGTAATATCACATACACAAGTTTATACTAGTTTTGCTCAAAAAATAAAAATTAAATTGAGGACTATACGAAATGATAAAAAAACTTTTCAGATCCTTCCTGTATGTCACGAAGGAAGGTTATGATGGAAGTCCATGCAAAAAATCATCTGAAAATTTGATTCTACGAAACTTTTAAAAATGCAAGTTTCGGTCATAAAATCATAATATATCATATACAAGTTTATACTAGTTTTGCTCAAAAAATAAAAATTAAATTGAGGACTATACGAAACGATACAAAACTTTTCAAATCCTTCCTATATGTTACGAGGGAAGGTTATGATGGATGTCCATGCAAAAAATCATCTGAAAATTTGATTCTACAATACTTTTCGAATTGCAAGTTTCGTTCAAAAAATCATAATATATTATACACATGTTTATATTAGTTTTGCTCAAAAACTATAATTAAATCGAGGACTATACGAAACGATACAAAACTTCTCAGATCCTTCCTATATGTTATGAGGGAAGGTTATGATGAAAGTCCATGCAAAAAATCATCTGAAAATTTGATTCTATGAAACTTTTCAAAATGCAAGTTTCGGTCAAAAAATCATAATATATTATACACATGTTTATACTAGTTTTGCTCAAAAACTATAATTAAATCGAGGACTGTACGAAACGATACAAAACTTCACAGATCCTTCCTATATGTTACGAGGGAAGGTAATGATGGAAATCCATGCAAAAAATCATCTGAAAATTTGATTCTACGAAACTTTTCAAACTGCAAGTTCCGGTAAAAAAATCGTAATATCACATACACAAGTTTATACTAGTTTTGCTCAAAAAATAAAAATTAAATTGAGGACTATACGAAATGATAAAAAACTTTTCAGATCCTTTCTGTATGTTACGAAGGAAGGTTATGATGGAAGTCCATGCAAAAAATCATCTGAAAATATGATTCTACGAAACTTTTCCAATTGCAAGTTTCGGTAAAAAATCATAATATATTATACACGTATTTATACTAGTTTTGATCAAAAAATATAATTAAATCGAGGACTATACAAAACAAGACAAACCTTTTTAGATCCTCCTATATGTTACGAGGGAGGGTTATGATATGATGGAAGTCAATTCAAAAAATCATTTGAAAATTTGTTTCTACGAAACTTTTCCAATTGTAAGTTTCGGTCAAAAAATCATAATATATTATACACATGTTTATACTAGTTTTACTCAAAAAATATAATTAAATCGAGGACTATACAAAATAATACAAACCTTTTTAGATCCTCCTATATGTTACGAGGGAAGGTTATGATATGATGGAAGTCAATTCAAAAAATCATCTGAAAATTTAATTCTACCAAACTTTTCCAATTGCAAGTTTCGTTCAAAAAATCATAATATATTATGCACATGTTTATACTAGTTTAGCTCAAAAACTATAATTAAATCCAGGACTATACGAAACGATGCAAAACTTTTCAGGTCCTTCCTATATGTTACGAGGGAAGGTTATGATGGAAGTCAATGCAAAAAATCATCCGAAATTTTGATTCTACGAAACTTTTAAAAATGCAAGTTTCGGTAATAAAATCATAATATATCATACACAAGTTTATACTAGTTTTGCTCAAAAAATAAAAATTAAATTGAGGACTATACGAAACGATACAAAACTTTTCAAATCCTTCCTATATGTTACGAGGGAAGGTTATAATGGAATTCCATGCAAAAAATCATCTGAAAATTTGATTCTACGAAACTTTTCCAATTGCAAGTTTCGTTCAAAAAATCATAATATATTATACACATGTTTATACTAGTTTTGCTCAAAAACTATAATTAAATCGAGGACTATACGAAACGATACAAAACTTCTCATATCCTTCCTATATGTTACGAGGGAAGGTTATGATGAAAGTCCATGCAAAAAATCATCTGAAATTTTGATTCTACGAAACTTTTCAAAATGCAAGTTTCGGTCAAAAAATGGTAATATATCATACACAAGTTTAATACTAGTTTTGCTCAAAAAATATAATTAAATCGAGGACAATACAAAACAATACAAACCTTTTTAGATCCTCCTATATGTTACGAGGGAAGGTTATGATATGATGGAAGTCAATTCAAAAAATCATCTGAAAATTTGATTCTACGAAACTTTTCCAATTGCAAGTTTCGGTCAAAAAATCATAATATATTATACATATGTTTATACTAGTTTTGCTCAAAAAATATAATTAAATCGAGGACTATACAAAACAATACAAACCTTTTTATATCCTCCTATATGTTACGAGGGAAGGTTATGATATGATGGAAGTAAATTCAAAAAATCATTTGAAAATTTTATTCTACCAAACTTTTCGAATTGCAAGTTTCGTTCAAAAAATCATAATATATTATGCAGATGTTTATACTAGTTTAGCTCAAAAACTATAATTAAATCGAGGACTGTACGAAACGATGCAAAACTTTTCAGGTCCTTCCTGTATGTTACGAGGGAAGGTTATGATGGAAGTCCCTGCAAAGAATGGTAATATATCATACACAAGTTTATACAAGTTTTGCTCAAAAAATAAAAATTAAATTGAAAACTATACAAAACGTTACAAAACTTTCAGATCCTTCCTATATGTTACGAGGGAAGGTAATGATGGAAATCCATGCAAAAAATAATCTGAAAATTTGATTCTACGAAACTTTTCAAAATGCAAGTTCCGGTAAAAAAATCGTAATATCACATACACAAGTTTATACTAGTTTTTCTCAAAAAATAAAAATTAAATTGAGGACTATACGAAATGATAAAAAAACTTTTCAGATCCTTCCTGTATGTCACGAAGGAAGGTTATGATGGAAGTCCATGCAAAAAATCATCTGAAAATTTGATTCTACGAAACTTTTAAAAATGCAAGTTTCGGTCATAAAATCATAATATATCATATACAAGTTTATACTAGTTTTGCTCAAAAAATAAAAATTAAATTGAGGACTATACGAAACGATACAAAACTTTTCAAATCCTTCCTATATGTTACGAGGGAAGGTTATGATGGATGTCCATGCAAAAAATCATCTGAAAATTTGATTCTACAATACTTTTCGAATTGCAAGTTTCGTTCAAAAAATCATAATATATTATACACATGTTTATATTAGTTTTGCTCAAAAACTATAATTAAATCGAGGACTATACGAAACGATACAAAACTTCTCAGATCCTTCCTATATGTTATGAGGGAAGGTTATGATGAAAGTCCATGCAAAAAATCATCTGAAAATTTGATTCTATGAAACTTTTCAAAATGCAAGTTTCGGTCAAAAAATCATAATATATTATACACATGTTTATACTAGTTTTGCTCAAAAACTATAATTAAATCGAGGACTGTACGAAACGATACAAAACTTCACAGATCCTTCCTATATGTTACGAGGGAAGGTAATGATGGAAATCCATGCAAAAAATCATCTGAAAATTTGATTCTACGAAACTTTTCAAACTGCAAGTTCCGGTAAAAAAATCGTAATATCACATACACAAGTTTATACTAGTTTTGCTCAAAAAATAAAAATTAAATTGAGGACTATACGAAATGATAAAAAACTTTTCAGATCCTTTCTGTATGTTACGAAGGAAGGTTATGATGGAAGTCCATGCAAAAAATCATCTGAAAATATGATTCTACGAAACTTTTCCAATTGCAAGTTTCGGTAAAAAATCATAATATATTATACACGTATTTATACTAGTTTTGATCAAAAAATATAATTAAATCGAGGACTATACAAAACAAGACAAACCTTTTTAGATCCTCCTATATGTTACGAGGGAGGGTTATGATATGATGGAAGTCAATTCAAAAAATCATTTGAAAATTTGTTTCTACGAAACTTTTCCAATTGTAAGTTTCGGTCAAAAAATCATAATATATTATACACATGTTTATACTAGTTTTACTCAAAAAATATAATTAAATCGAGGACTATACAAAATAATACAAACCTTTTTAGATCCTCCTATATGTTACGAGGGAAGGTTATGATATGATGGAAGTCAATTCAAAAAATCATCTGAAAATTTAATTCTACCAAACTTTTCCAATTGCAAGTTTCGTTCAAAAAATCATAATATATTATGCACATGTTTATACTAGTTTAGCTCAAAAACTATAATTAAATCCAGGACTATACGAAACGATGCAAAACTTTTCAGGTCCTTCCTATATGTTACGAGGGAAGGTTATGATGGAAGTCAATGCAAAAAATCATCCGAAATTTTGATTCTACGAAACTTTTAAAAATGCAAGTTTCGGTCATAAAATCATAATATATCATACACAAGTTTATACTAGTTTTGCTCAAAAAATAAAAATTAAATTGAGGACTATACGAAACGATACAAAACTTTTCAAATCCTTCCTATATGTTACGAGGGAAGGTTATGATGGAATTCCATGCAAAAAATCATCTGAAAATTTGATTCTACGAAACTTTTCCAATTGCATGTTTCGTTCAAAAAATCATAATATATTATACACATGTTTATACTAGTTTTGCTCAAAAACTATAATTAAATCGAGGACTATACGAAACGATACAAAACTTCTCATATCCTTCCTATATGTTACGAGGGAAGGTTATGATGAAAGTCCATGCAAAAAATCATCTGAAATTTTGATTCTACGAAACTTTTCAAAATGCAAGTTTCGGTCAAAAAATGGTAATATATCATACACAAGTTTAATACTAGTTTTGCTCAAAAAATATAATTAAATCGAGGACAATACAAAACAATACAAACCTTTTTAGATCCTCCTATATGTTACGAGGGAAGGTTATGATATGATGGAAGTCAATTCAAAAAATCATCTGAAAATTTGATTCTACGAAACTTTTCCAATTGCAAGTTTCGGTCAAAAAATCATAATATATTATACATATGTTTATACTAGTTTTGCTCAAAAAATATAATTAAATCGAGGACTATACAAAACAATACAAACCTTTTTATATCCTCCTATATGTTACGAGGGAAGGTTATGATATGATGGAAGTAAATTCAAAAAATCATCTGAAAATTTGATTCTACGAAACTTTTCGAATTGCAAGTTTCGTTCAAAAAATCATAATATATTATGCAGATGTTTATACTAGTTTAGCTCAAAAACTATAATTAAATCGAGGACTGTACGAAACGATGCAAAACTTTTCAGGTCCTTCCTGTATGTTACGAGGGAAGGTTATGATGGAAGTCCCTGCAAAGAATGGTAATATATCATACACAAGTTTATACAAGTTTTGCTCAAAAAATAAAAATTAAATTGAAAACTATACAAAACGATACAAAATTTTCAGATCCTTCCTATATGTTACGATGGAAGGTAATGATGGAAATCCATGCAAAAAATAATCTGAAAATTTGATTCTACGAAACTTTTCAAAATGCAAGTTCCGGTAAAAAAATCGTAATATCACATACACAAGTTTATACTAGTTTTGCTCAAAAAATAAAAATTAAATTGAGGACTATACGAAATGATAAAAAAACTTTTCAGATCCTTCCTGTATGTCACGAAGGAAGGTTATGATGGAAGTCCATGCAAAAAATCATCTGAAAATTTGATTCTACGAAACTTTTAAAAATGCAAGTTTCGGTCATAAAATCATAATATATCATATACAAGTTTATACTAGTTTTGCTCAAAAATAAAAATTAAATTGAGGACTATACGAAACGATACAAAACTTTTCAAATCCTTCCTATATGTTACGAGGGAAGGTTATGATGGATGTCCATGCAAAAAATCATCTGAAAATTTGATTCTACAATACTTTTCGAATTGCAAGTTTCGTTCAAAAAATCATAATATATTATACACATGTTTATATTAGTTTTGCTCAAAAACTATAATTAAATCGAGGACTATACGAAACGATACAAAACTTCTCAGATCCTTCCTATATGTTATGAGGGAAGGTTATGATGAAAGTCCATGCAAAAAATCATCTGAAAATTTGATTCTATGAAACTTTTCAAAATGCAAGTTTCGGTCAAAAAATCATAATATATTATACACATGTTTATACTAGTTTTGCTCAAAAACTATAATTAAATCGAGGACTGTACGAAACGATACAAAACTTCACAAATCCTTCCTATATGTTACGAGGGAAGGTAATGATGGAAATCCATGCAAAAAATCATCTGAAAATTTGATTCTACGAAACTTTTCAAAATGCAAGTTCCGGTAAAAAAATCGTAATATCACATACACAAGTTTATACTAGTTTTGCTCAAAAAATAAAAATAAAATTGAGGACTATACGAAATGATAAAAAACTTTTCAGATCCTTTCTGTATGTTACGAAGGAAGGTTATGATGGAAGTCCATGCAAAAAATCATCTGAAAATATGATTCTACGAAACTTTTCCAATTGCAAGTTTCGGTAAAAAATCATAATATATTATACACGTATTTATACTAGTTTTGATCAAAAAATATAATTAAATCGAGGACTATACAAAACAATACAAACCTTTTTAGATCCTCCTATATGTTACGAGGGAGGGTTATGATATGATGGAAGTCAATTCAAAAAATCATTTGAAAATTTGTTTCTACGAAACTTTTCCAATTGTAAGTTTCGGTCAAAAAATCATAATATATTATACACATGTTTATACTAGTTTTACTCAAAAAATATAATTAAATCGAGGACTATACAAAATAATACAAACCTTTTTAGATCCTCCTATATGTTACGAGGGAAGGTTATGATATGATGGAAGTCAATTCAAAAAATCATCTGAAAATTTAATTCTACCAAACTTTTCCAATTGCAAGTTTCGTTCAAAAAATCATAATATATTATGCACATGTTTATACTAGTTTAGCTCAAAAACTATAATTAAATCCAGGACTATACGAAACGATGCAAAACTTTTCAGGTCCTTCCTATATGTTACGAGGGAAGGTTATGATGGAAGTCAATGCAAAAAATTATCCGAAATTTTGATTCTACGAAACTTTTAAAAATGCAAGTTTCGGTCATAAAATCATAATATATCATACACAAGTTTATACTAGTTTTGCTCAAAAAATAAAAATTAAATTGAGGACTATACGAAACGATACAAAACTTTTCAAATCCTTCCTATATGTTACGAGGGAAGGTTATGATGGAATTCCATGCAAAAAATCATCTGAAAATTTGATTCTACGAAACTTTTCCAATTGCATGTTTCGTTCAAAAAATCATAATATATTATACACATGTTTATACTAGTTTTGCTCAAAAACTATAATTAAATCGAGGACTATACGAAACGATACAAAACTTCTCATATCCTTCCTATATGTTACGAGGGAAGGTTATGATGAAAGTCCATGCAAAAAATCATCTGAAATTTTGATTCTACGAAACTTTTCAAAATGCAAGTTTCGGTCAAAAAATGGTAATATATCATACACAAGTTTAATACTAGTTTTGCTCAAAAAATATAATTAAATCGAGGACAATACAAAACAATACAAACCTTTTTAGATCCTCCTATATGTTACGAGGGAAGGTTATGATATGATGGAAGTCAATTCAAAAAATCATCTGAAAATTTGATTCTACGAAACTTTTCCAATTGCAAGTTTCGGTCAAAAAATCATAATATATTATACATATGTTTATACTAGTTTTGCTCAAAAAATATAATTAAATCGAGGACTATACAAAACAATACAAACCTTTTTATATCCTCCTATATGTTACGAGGGAAGGTTATGATATGATGGAAGTAAATTCAAAAAATCATCTGAAAATTTGATTCTACCAAACTTTTCGAATTGCAAGTTTCGTTCAAAAAATCATAATATATTATGCAGATGTTTATACTAGTTTAGCTCAAAAACTATAATTAAATCGAGGACTGTACGAAACGATGCAAAACTTTTCAGGTCCTTCCTGTATGTTACGAGGGAAGGTTATGATGGAAGTCCCTGCAAAGAATGGTAATATATCATACACAAGTTTATACAAGTTTTGCTCAAAAAATAAAAATTAAATTGAAAACTATACAAAACGATACAAAATTTTCAGATCCTTCCTATATGTTACGAGGGAAGGTAATGATGGAAATCCATGCAAAAAATAATCTGAAAATTTGATTCTACGAAACTTTTCAAAATGCAAGTTCCGGTAAAAAAATCGTAATATCACATACACAAGTTTATACTAGTTTTGCTAAAAAAATAAAAATTAAATTGAGGACTATACGAAATGATAAAAAACTTTTCAGATCCTTCCTGTATGTCACGAAGGAAGGTTATGATGGAAGTCCATGCAAAAAATCATCTGAAAATTTGATTCTACGAAACTTTTCTAATTGCAAGTTTCGTTCAAAAAATCATAATATATTATGCAGATGTTTATACTAGTTTAGCTCAAAAACTATAATTAAATTGAGGACTATACGAAACGATGCAAAACTTTCCAGGTCCTTCCTGTATGTTACGAGGAAAGGTTATGATGGAAGTCCATGCAAAAAATGGTAATATATCATACACAAGTTTATACAAGTTTTGCTCAAAAAATAAAAATTAAATTGAAAACTATACAAAATGATACAAAACTTTCAGATCCTTCCTATATGTTACGAGGGAAGGTAATGATGGAAATCCATGCAAAAAATAATCTGAAAATTTGATTCTACGAAACTTTTCAAAATGCAAGTTCCGGTCAAAAAATCGTAATATCACATACACAAGTTTATACTAGTTTTGCTCAAAAAATAAAAATTAAATTGAGGACTATACGAAACGATGCAAAACTTTTCAGATCCTTCTTGTATGTTACGAGGGAAGGTTATGACGGAAGTCCATGCAAAAAATCATCTGAAATTTTGATTCTACGAAACTTTTAAAAATGCATGTTTCGGTCATAAAATCATAATATATCATACACAAGTTTATACTAGTTTTGCTCAAAAAATAAAAATTAAATTGAGGACTATACGAAACGATACAAAACTTTTCAAATCCTTCCTATATGTTACGAGGGAAGGTTATGATGGAATTCCATGCAAAAAATCATCTGAAAATTTGATTCTACGAAACTTTTCCAATTGCAAGTGTCGTACAAAAAATCATAATATATTATACACATGTTTATACTAGTTTTGCTCAAAAACTATAATTAAATCGAGGACTATACGAAACGATACAAAACTTCTCATATCCTTCCTATATGTTACGAGGGAAGGTTATGATGAAAGTCCATGCAAAAAATCATCTGAAATTTTGATTCTACGAAACTTTTCAAAATGCAAGTTTCGGTCAAAAAATGGTAATATATCATACACAAGTTTAATACTAGTTTTGCTCAAAAAATATAATTAAATCGAGGACAATACAAAACAATACAAACCTTTTTAGATCCTCCTATATGTTACGAGGGAAGGTTATGATATGATGGAAGTCAATTCAAAAAATCATCTGAAAATTTGATTCTACGAAACTTTTCCAATTGCAAGTTTCGGTCAAAAAATCATAATATATTATACATATTTTTATACTAGTTTTGCTCAAAAAATATAATTAAATCGAGGACTATACAAAACAATACAAACCTTTTTATATCCTCCTATATGTTACGAGGGAAGGTTATGATATGATGGAAGTAAATTCAAAAAATCATCTGAAAATTTGATTCTACCAAACTTTTCCAATTGCAAGTTTCGTTCAAAAAATCATAATATATTATGCAGATGTTTATACTAGTTTAGCTCAAAAACTATAATTAAATCGAGGACTGTACGAAACGATGCAAAACTTTTCAGGTCCTTCCTGTATGTTACGAGGGAAGGTTATGATGGAAGTCCCTGCAAAGAATGGTAATATATCATACACAAGTTTATACAAGTTTTGCTCAAAAAATAAAAATTAAATTGAAAACTATACAAAACGATACAATACTTTCAGATCCTTCCTATATGTTAAGAGGGAAGGTAATGATGGAAATCCATGCAAAAAATAATCTGAAAATTTGATTCTACGAAACTTTTCAAAATGCAAGTTCCGGTAAAAAAATCGTAATATCACATACACAAGTTTATACTAGTTTTGCTCAAAAAATAAAAATTAAATTGAGGACTATACGAAATGATAAAAAACTTTTCAGATCCTTCCTGTATGTCACGAAGGAAGGTTATGATGGAAGTCCATGCAAAAAATCATCTGAAAATTTGATTCTACGAAACTTTTAAAAATGCAAGTTTCGGTCATAAAATCATAATATATCATACACAAGTTTATACTAGTTTTGCTCAAAAAATAAAAATTAAATTGAGGACTATACGAAACTTTACAAAACTTTTCAAATCCTTCCTATATGTTACGAGGGAAGGTTATGATGGATGTCCATGCAAAAAATCATCTGAAAATTTGATTCTACGATACTTTTCGAATTGCAAGTTTCGTTCAAAGAATCATAATATATTATACACATGTTTATACTAGTTTTGCTCAAAAACTATAATTAAATCGAGGACTGTACGAAACGATACAAAACTTCACAGATCCTTCCTATATGTTACGAGGGAAGGTAATGATGGAAATCCATGCAAAAAATCATCTGAAAATTTGATTCTACGAAACTTTTCAAAATGCAAGTTCCGGTAAAAAAATCGTAATAACACATACACAAGTTTATACTAGTTTTGCTCAAAAAATAAAAATTAAATTGAGGACTATACGAAATGATAAAAAACTTTTCAGATCCTTTCTGTATGTTACGAAGGAAGGTTATGATGGAAGTCCATGCAAAAAATCATCTGAAAATATGATTCTACGAAACTTTTCCAATTGCAAGTTTCGGTAAAAAATCATAATATATTATACACGTATTTATACTAGTTTTGATCAAAAAATATAATTAAATCGAGGACTATACAAAACAATACAAACCTTTTTAGATCCTCCTATATGTTACGAGGGAGGGTTATGATATGATGGAAGTCAATTCAAAAAATCATTTGAAAATTTGTTTCTACGAAACTTTTCCAATTGTAAGTTTCGGTCAAAAAATCATAATATATTATACACATGTTTATACTAGTTTTACTCAAAAAATATAATTAAATCGAGGACTATACAAAATAATACAAACCTTTTTAGATCCTCCTATATGTTACGAGGGAAGGTTATGATATGATGGAAGTCAATTCAAAAAATCATCTGAAAATTTAATTCTACCAAACTTTTCCAATTGCAAGTTTCGGTCAAAAAATCATAATATATTATACATATGTTTATACTAGTTTTGCTCAAAAAATATAATTAAATCGAGGACTATACAAAACAATACAAACCTTTTTATATCCTCCTATATGTTACGAGGGAAGGTTATGATATGATGGAAGTAAATTCAAAAAATCATCTGAAAATTTGATTCTACCAATCTTTTCCAATAGCAAGTTTCGTTCAAAAAATCATAATATATTATGCAGATGTTTATACTAGTTTAGCTCAAAAACTATAATTAAATCGAGGACTGTACGAAACGATGCAAAACTTTTCAGGTCCTTCCTGTATGTTACGATGGAAGGTTATGATGGAAGTCCCTGCAAAGAATGGTAATATATCATACACAAGTTTATACAAGTTTTGCTCAAAAAATAAAAATTAAATTGAAAACTATACAAAACGATACAAAATTTTCAGATCCTTCCTATATGTTACGAGGGAAGGTTATGATGAAAGTCCATGCAAAAAAACATCTGAAAATTTGAATCTATGAAACTTTTCAAAATGCAAGTTTCGTTCAAAAAATGGTAATATATCATACACAAATTTATACAAGTTTTGCTCAAAGAATAAAAATTAAATCGAAAACTATACAAAACAATACAAAACTTTCAGATCCTTCCTATATGTTACGAGGGAAGGTAATGATGGAAATCCATGCAAAAAATCATTTGAAAATTTGATTCTACGAAACTTTTCAAAATGCAAGTTCCGGTCAAAAAATCGTAATATAACATACACAACTTTATACTAGTTTTGCTCAAAAAATAAATATTAAATTGAGGACTATACGAAATGATAAAAAACTTTTCAGATCCTTCCTGTAAGTTACGAAGGAAGGTTATGATGGAAGTCCATGCAAAAAATCATCTGAAAATTTGATTCTACGAAACTTTTCCAATTGCAAGTTTCGGTAAAAAAATCATAATATATTATACACGTATTTATACTAGTTTAGATCAAAAAATATAATTAAATCAAGGACTATACAAAACAATACAAACCTTTTTAGATCCTCCTATTTTTACGAGGGAAAGTTATGATATGATGGAAGTCAATTCAAAAAATCATCTGAAAATTTGTTTCTACGAAACTTTTCCAATTGCAAGTTTCGGTCAAAAAATCATAATATATTATACACATGTTTATAATAGTTTTACTCAAAAAATATAATTAAATCGAGGACTATACAAAATAATACAAACCTTTTTAGATCCTCCTATATGTTACGAGGGAAGGTTATGATATGATGGAAGTCAATTCAAAAAATCATCTGAAAATTTAATTCTACCAAACTTTTCCAATTGCAAGTTTCGTTCAAAAAATCATAATATATTATGCACATGTTTATACTAGTTTAGCTCAAAAACTATAATTAAATCCAGGACTATACGAAACGATGCAAAACTTTTCAGGTCCTTCCTATATGTTACGAGGGAAGGTTATGATGGAAGTCAATGCAAAAAATCATCCGAAATTTTGATTCTACGAAACTTTTAAAAATGCAAGTTTCGGTCATAAAATCATAATATATCATACACAAGTTTATACTAGTTTTTCTCAAAAAATAAAAATTAAATTGAGGACTATACGAAACGATACAAAACTTTTCAAATCCTTCCTATATGTTACGAGGGAAGGTTATGATGGAATTCCATGCAAAAAATCATCTGAAAATTTGATTCTACGAAACTTTTCCAATTGCAAGTTTCGTTCAAAAAATCATAATATATTATACACATGTTTATACTAGTTTTGCTCAAAAACTATAATTAAATCGAGGACTATACGAAACGATACAAAACTTCTCATATCCTTCCTATATGTTACGAGGGAAGGTTATGATGAAAGTCCATGCAAAAAATCATCTGAAATTTTGATTCTACGAAACTTTTCAAAATGCAAGTTTCGGTCAAAAAATGGTAATATATCATACACAAGTTTAATACTAGTTTTGCTCAAAAAATATAATTAAATCGAGGACAATACAAAACAATACAAACCTTTTTAGATCCTCCTATATGTTACGAGGGAAGGTTATGATATGATGGAAGTCAATTCAAAAAATCATCTGAAAATTTGATTCTACGAAACTTTTCCAATTGCAAGTTTCGGTCAAAAAATCATAATATATTATACATATGTTTATACTAGTTTTGCTCAAAAAATATAATTAAATCGAGGACTATACAAAACAATACAAACCTTTTTATATCCTCCTATATGTTACGAGGGAAGGTTATGATATGATGGAAGTAAATTCAAAAAATCATCTGAAAATTTGATTCTACCAAACTTTTCGAATTGCAAGTTTCGTTCAAAAAATCATAATATATTATGCAGATGTTTATACTAGTTTAGCTCAAAAACTATAATTAAATCGAGGACTGTACGAAACGATGCAAAACTTTTCAGGTCCTTCCTGTATGTTACGAGGGAAGGTTATGATGGAAGTCCCTGCAAAGAATGGTAATATATCATACACAAGTTTATACAAGTTTTGCTCAAAAAATAAAAATTAAATTGAAAACTATACAAAACGTTACAAAACTTTCAGATCCTTCCTATATGTTACGAGGGAAGGTAATGATGGAAATCCATGCAAAAAATAATCTGAAAATTTGATTCTACGAAACTTTTCAAAATGCAAGTTCCGGTAAAAAAATCGTAATATCACATACACAAGTTTATACTAGTTTTGCTCAAAAAATAAAAATTAAATTGAGGACTATACGAAATGATAAAAAACTTTTCAGATCCTTCCTGTATGTCACGAAGGAAGGTTATGATGGAAGTCCATGCAAAAAATCATCTGAAAATTTGATTCTACGAAACTTTTCTAATTGCAAGTTTCGTTCAAAAAATCATAATATATTATGCAGATGTTTATACTAGTTTAGCTCAAAAACTATAATTAAATCGAGGACTATACGAAACGATGCAAAACTTTCCAGGTCCTTCCTGTATGTTACGAGGGAAGGTTATGATGGAAGTCTATGCAAAAAATGGTAATATATCATACACAAGTTTATACAAGTTTTGCTCAAAAAATAAAAATTAAATTGAAAACTATACAAAATGATACAAAACTTTCAGATCCTTCCTATATGTTACGAGGGAAGGTAATGATGGAAATCCATGCAAAAAATAATCTGAAAATTTGATTCTACGAAACTTTTCAAAATGCAAGTTCCGGTCAAAAAATCGTAATATCACATACACAAGTTTATACTAGTTTTGCTCAAAAAATAAAAATTAAATTGAGGACTATACGAAATGATAAAAAACTTTTCAGATCCTTCTTGTATGTTACGAAGGAAGATTATGATGGAAGTCCATGCAAAAAATCATCTGAAAATTTGATTCTACGAAACTTTTAAAAATGCAAGTTTCGGTCATAAAATCATAATATATCATACACAAGTTTATACTAGTTTTGCTCAAAAAATAAAAATTAAATTGAGGACTATACGAAACGATACAAAACTTTTCAGATCCTTCCTATATGTTACGAGGGAAGGTTATGATGGATGTCCATGCAAAAAATCATCTGAAAATTTGATTCTACGATACTTTTCGAATTGCAAGTTTCGTTCAAAAAATCATAATATATTATACACATGTTTATATTAGATTTGCTCAAAAACTATAATTAAATCGAGGACTATACGAAACGATACAAAACTTCTCAGATCCTTCCTATATGTTATGAGGAAAGGTTATGATGAAAGTCCATGCAAAAAATCATCTGAAAATTTGATTCTATGAAACTTTTCAAAATGCAAGTTTCGGTCAAAAAATCATAATATATTATACACATGTTTATACTAGTTTTGCTCAAAAACTATAATTAAATCGAGGACTGTACGAAACGATACAAAACTTCACAGATCCTTCTTATATGTTACGAGGGAAGGTAATGATGGAAATCCATGCAAAAAATCATCTGAAAATTTGATTCTACGAAACTTTTCAAAATGCAAGTTCCGGTAAAAAAATCGTAATATCACATACACAAGTTTATACTAGTTTTGCTCAAAAAATAAAAATTAAATTGAGGACTATACGAAATGATAAAAAACTTTTCAGATCCTTTTTGTATGTTACGAAGGAAGGTTATGATGGAAGTCCATGCAAAAAATCATCTGAAAATATGATTCTACGAAACTTTTCCAATGGCAAGTTTCGGTAAAAAATCATAATATATTATACACGTATTTATACTAGTTTTGATCAAAAAATATAATTAAATCGAGGACTATACAAAACAATACAAACCTTTTTAGATCCTCCTATATGTTACGAGGGAAGGTTATGATATGATGGAAGTCAATTCAAAAAATCATTTGAAAATTTGTTTCTACGAAACTTTTCCAATTGTAAGTTTCGGTCAAAAAATCATAATATATTATACACATGTTTATACTAGTTTTACTCAAAAAATATAATTAAATCGAGGACTATACAAAATAATACAAACCTTTTTAGATCCTCCTATATGTTACGAGGGAAGGTTATGATATGATGGAAGTCAATTCAAAAAATCATCTGAAAATTTAATTCTACCAAACTTTTCCAATTGCAAGTTTCGTTCAAAAAATCATAATATATTATGCACATGTTTATACTAGTTTAGCTCAAAAACTATAATTAAATCCAGGACTATACGAAACGATGCAAAACTTTTCAGGTCCTTCCTATATGTTACGAGGGAAGGTTATGATGGAAGTCAATGCAAAAAATCATCCGAAATTTTGATTCTACGAAACTTTTAAAAATGCAAGTTTCGGTAATAAAATCATAATATATCATACACAAGTTTATACTAGTTTTGCTCAAAAAATAAAAATTAAATTGAGGACTATACGAAACGATACAAAACTTTTCAAATCCTTCCTATATGTTACGAGGGAAGGTTATGATGGAATTCCATGCAAAAAATCATCTGAAAATTTGATTCTACGAATCTTTTCCAATTGCAAGTTTCGTTCAAAAAATCATAATATATTATACACATGTTTATACTAGTTTTGCTCAAAAACTATAATTAAATCGAGGACTATACGAAACGATACAAAACTTCTCATATCCTTCCTATATGTTACGAGGGAAGGTTATGATGAAAGTCCATGCAAAAAATCATCTGAAATTTTGATTCTACGAAACTTTTCAAAATGCAAGTTTCGGTCAAAAAATGGTAATATATCATACACAAGTTTAATACTAGTTTTGCTCAAAAAATATAATTAAATCGAGGACAATACAAAACAATACAAACCTTTTTAGATCCTCCTATATGTTACGAGGGAAGGTTATGATATGATGGAAGTCAATTCAAAAAATCATCTGAAAATTTGATTCTACGAAACTTTTCCAATTGCAAGTTTCGGTCAAAAAATCATAATATATTATACATATGTTTATACTAGTTTTGCTCAAAAAATATAATTAAATCGAGGACTATACAAAACAATACAAACCTTTTTATATCCTCCTATATGTTACGAGGGAAGGTTATGATATGATGGAAGTAAATTCAAAAAATCATCTGAAAATTTGATTCTACCAAACTTTTCCAATTGCAAGTTTCGTTCAAAAAATCATAATATATTATGCAGATGTTTATACTAGTTTAGCTCAAAAACTATAATTAAATCGAGGACTGTACGAAACGATGCAAAACTTTTCAGGTCCTTCCTGTATGTTACGAGGGAAGGTTATGATGGAAGTCCCTGCCAAGAATGGTAATATATCATACACAAGTTTATACAAGTTTTGCTCAAAAAATAAAAATTAAATTGAAAACTATACAAAACGATACAAAATTTTCAGATCCTTCCTATATGTTACGAGGGAAGGTAATGATGGAAATCCATGCAAAAAATAATCTGAAAATTTGATTCTACGAAACTTTTCAAAATGCAAGTTCCGGTAAAAAAATCGTAATATCACATACACAAGTTTATACTAGTTTTGCTCAAAAAATAAAATTTAAATTGAGGACTATACGAAATGATAAAAAACTTTTCAGATCCTTCCTGTATGTCACGAAGGAAGGTTATGATGGAAGTCCATGCAAAAAATCATCTGAAAATTTGATTCTACGAAACTTTTCTAATTGCAAGTTTCGTTCAAAAAATCATAATATATTATGCAGATGTTTATACTAGTTTAGCTCAAAAACTATAATTAAATCGAGGACTATACGAAACGATGCAAAACTTTCCAGGTCCTTCCTGTATGTTACGAGGGAAGGTTATGATGGAAGTCCATGCAAAAAATGGTAATATATCATACACAAGTTTATACAAGTTTTGCTCAAAAAATAAAAATTAAATTGAAAACTATACAAAATGATACAAAACTTTCAGATCCTTCCTATATGTTACGAGGGAAGGTAATGATGGAAATCCATGCAAAAAATAATCTGAAAATTTGATTCTACGAAACTTTTCAAAATGCAAGTTCCGGTCAAAAAATCGTAATATCACATACACAAGTTTATACTAGTTTTGCTCAAAAAATAAAAATTAAATTGAGGACTATACGAAATGATGCAAAACTTTTCAGATCCTTCTTGTATGTTACGAAGGAAGGTTATGATGGAAGTCCATGCAAAAAATCATCTGAAATTTTGATTCTACGAAACTTTTAAAAATGCAAGTTTCGGTCATAAAATCATAATATATCATACACAAGTTTATACTAGTTTTGCTCAAAAAATAAAAATTAAATTGAGGACTATACGAAACGATACAAAACTTTTCAAATCCTTCCTATATGTTACGAGGGAAGGTTATGATGGAATTCCATGCAAAAAATCATCTGAAAATTTGATTCTACGAAACTTTTCGAAATGCAAGTTTCGTTCAAAAAATCATAATATATTATACACATGTTTATATTAGTTTTGCTCAAAAACTATAATTAAATCGAGGACTATACGAAACGATACAAAACTTCTCATATCCTTCCTATATGTTACGAGGGAAGGTTATGATGAAAGTCCATGCAAAAAATCATCTGAAATTTTGATTCTACGAAACTTTTCAAAATGCAAGTTTCGGTCAAAAAATGGTAATATATCATACACAAGTTTAATACTAGTTTTGCTCAAAAAATATAATTAAATCGAGGACAATACAAAACAATACAAACCTTTTTAGATCCTCCTATATGTTACGAGGGAAGGTTATGATATGATGGAAGTCAATTCAAAAAATCATCTGAAAATTTGATTCTACGAAACTTTTCCAATTGCAAGTTTCGGTCAAAAAATCATAATATATTATACATATGTTTATACTAGTTTTGCTCAAAAAATATAATTAAATCGAGGACTATACAAAACAATACAAACCTTTTTATATCCTCCTATATGTTACGAGGGAAGGTTATGATATGATGGAAGTAAATTCAAAAAATCATCTGAAAATTTGATTCTACCAAACTTTTCCAATTGCAAGTTTCGTTCAAAAAACATAATATATTATGCAGATGTTTATACTAGTTTAGCTCAAAAACTATAATTAAATCGAGGACTGTACGAAACGATGCAAAACTTTTCAGGTCCTTCCTGTATGTTACGAGGGAAGGTTATGATGGAAGTCCCTGCAAAGAATGGTAATATATCATACACAAGTTTATACAAGTTTTGCTCAAAAAATAAAAATTAAATTGAAAACTATACAAAACGATACAAAACTTTCAGATCCCTCCTATATGTTACGAGGGAAGGTAATGATGGAAATCCATGCAAAAAATAATCTGAAAATTTGATTCTACGAAACTTTTCAAAATGCAAGTTCCGGTAAAAAAATCGTAATATCACATACACAAGTTTATACTAGTTTTGCTCAAAAAATAAAAATTAAATTGAGGACTATACGAAATGATAAAAAACTTTTCAGATCCTTCCTGTATGTCACGAAGGAAGGTTATGATGGAAGTCCATGCAAAAAATCATCTGAAAATTTGATTCTACGAAACTTTTAAAAATGCAAGTTTCGGTCATAAAATCATAATATATCATACACAAGTTTATACTAGTTTTGCTCAAAAAATAAAAATTAAATTGAGGACTATACGAAACGATACAAAACTTTTCAAATCCTTCCTATATGTTACGAGGGAAGGTTATGATGAATGTCCATGCAAAAAATCATCTGAAAATTTGATTCTACGATACTTTTCGAATTGCAAGTTTCGTTCAAAAAATCATAATATATTATATACATGTTTATATTAGTTTTGCTCAAAAACTATAATTAAATCGAGGACTATACGAAACGATACAAAACTTCTCAGATCCTTCCTATATGTTATGAGGGAAGGTTATGATGAAAGTCCATGCAAAAAATCATCTGAAAATTTGATTCTATGAAACTTTTCAAAATGCTAGTTTCGGTCAAAAAATCATAATATATTATACACATGTTTATACTAGTTTTGCTCAAAAACTATAATTAAATCGAGGATTGTACGAAATGATACAAAACTTCACAGATCCTTCCTATATGTTACGAGGGAAGGTAATGATGGAAATCCATGTAAAAAATCATCTGAAAATTTGATTCTACGAAACTTTTCAAAATGCAAGTTCCGTTAAAAAAATCGTAATATCACATACACAAGTTTATACTAGTTTTGCTCAAAAAATAAAAATTAAATTGAGGACTATACGAAATGATAAAAAACTATTCAGATCCTTTCTGTATGTTACGAAGGAAGGTTATGATGGAAGTCCATGCAAAAAATCATCTGAGAATTCGATTCTACGAAACTTTTCCAATTGCAAGTTTCGGTAAAAAATCATAATATATTATACACGTATTTATACTAGTTTTTATCAAAAAATATAATTAAATCGAGGACTATACAAAACAATACAAACCTTTTTAGATCCTCCTATATGTTACGAGGGAAGGTTATGATATGATGGAAGTCAATTCAAAAAATCATTTGAAAATTTGTTTCTACGAAACTTTTCCAATTGTAAGTTTCGGTCAAAAAATCATAATATATTATACACATGTTAATACTAGTTTTACTCAAAAAATATAATTAAATCGAGGACTATACAAAATAATACAAACCTTTTTAGATCCTCCTATATGTTACGAGGGAAGGTTATGATATGATGGAAGTCAATTCAAAAAATCATCTGAAAATTTGATTCTACCAAACTTTTCCAATTGCAAGTTTCGTTCAAAAAATCATAATATATTATGCACATGTTTATACTAGTTTAGCTCAAAAACTATAATTAAATCGAGGACTATACGAAACGATGCAAAACTTTTCAGGTCCTTCCTATATGTTACGAGGGAAGGTTATGATGGAAGTCCATGCAAAAAATCATCCGAAATTTTGATTCTACGAAACTTTTAAAAATGCAAGTTTCGGTCATAAAATCATAATATATCATACACAAGTTTATACTAGTTTTGCTCAAAAAATAAAAATTAAATTGAGGACTATACGAAACGATACAAAACTTTTCAAATCCTTCCTATATGTTACGAGGGAAGGTTATGATGGAAGTCCATGCAAAAAATCATCTGAAAATTTGATTCTACGATACTTTTCCAATTGCAAGTTTCGTTCAAAAAATCATAATATATTATACACATGTTTATACTAGTTTTGCTCAAAAACTATAATTAAATCGAGGACTGTACGAAACTATACAAAACTTCTCAGATCCTTCCTATATGTTACGAGGGAAGGTTATGATGAAAGTCCATGCAAAAAATCATCTAAAATTTTGATTCTATGAAACTTTTCAAAAAGCAAGTTTCGGTCAAAAAATTGTAATATATCATACACAAGTTTATACAAGTTTTGCTCAAAAAATAAAAATTAAATCGAAAACTATACAAAACGATACAAAACTTTTCAGATCTTACCTATATGTTATGAGGGAAGGTAATGATGGTAGTCCATGCAAAAAATCATCTGAAAATTTGATTCTTCGAAACTTTTCAAAATGTAAGTTCCGGTCAAAAAATCGTAATATCACATACACAAGTTTATACTAGTTTTGCTCAAAAAATAAAAATTAAATTGAGGACTATACGAAATGATAAAAAACATTTCAGATCCTTCCTGTATGTTACGAAGGAAGGTTATGATGGAAGTCCATGCAAAAAATCATTTGAAAATTTGAGTCTACGAAACTTTTCCATTGAAAGTTCCGGTCAAAAAATCATAATATATTATACACATGTTTATACTAGTTTTGCTCAAAAAATATAATTAAATCGAGGACTATACAAAACAATACAAACCTTTTTAGATCCTCCTATATGTTACGAGGGAAGGTTATGATATGATGGAAGTCAATTCAAAAAATCATCTGAAAATTTGATTCTACGAAACTTTTCCAATTGCAAGTTTCGTTCAAAAAATCATAATATATTATGCACATGTTTATAATAATTTAGCTCGAAAACTATAATTAAATCGAGGACTGTACGAAACGATGCAAAACATTTCAGGTCCTTCCTATATGTTACGAGGGAAGGTTATGATGGAAGTCCATGCAAAAAATCATCTGAAAATTTGATTCTACGATACTTTTCCAATTGCAAGTTTCGTTCAAAAAATCATAATATATTATACACATGTTTATACAAGTTTTGCTCAAAAACTATAATTAAATTGAGGACTGTACGAAACTATACAAAACTTCTCAGATCCTTCCTATATGTTACGAGGGAAGGTTATGATGAAAGTCCATGCAAAAAATCATCTAAAATTTTGATTCTATGAAACTTTTCAAAATGCAAGTTTCGGTCAAAAAATTGTAATATATCATACACAAGTTTATACATGTTTTGCTCAAAAAATAAAAATTAAATCGAAAACTATACAAAACGATACAAAACTTTTCAGATCTTACCTATATGTTATGAGGGAAGGTAATGATGGTAGTCCATGCAAAAAATCATCTGAAAATTGGATTCTTCGAAACTTTTCAAAATGCAAGTTCCGGTCAAAAAATCGTAATATCACATACACAAGTTTATACTAGTTTTGCTCAAAAAATAAAAATTAAATTGAGGACTATACAAAATGATAAAAAACATTTCAGATCCTTCCTGTATGTTACGAAGGAAGGTTATGATGGAAGTCCATGCAAAAAATCATTTGAAAATTTGAGTCGACGAAACTTTTCCATTGAAAGTTTCGGTCAAAAAATCATAATATATTATACACATGTTTATACTAGTTTTGCTCAAAAAATATAATTAAATCGAGGACTATACAAAACAATACAAACCTTTTTAGATCCTCCTATATGTTACGAGGGAAGGTTATGATATGATGGAAGTCAATTCAAAAAATCATCTGAAAATTTCATTCTACGAAACTTTTCCAATTGCAAGTTTCGTTCAAAAAATCATAATATATTATGCACATGTTTATAATAATTTAGCTCGAAAACTATAATTAAATCGAGGACTGTACGAAACGATGCAAAACTTTTCAGGTCCTTCCTATATGTTACGAGGGAAGGTTATGATGGAAGTCCATGCAAAAAATCATCTGAAAATTTGATTCTACGAAACTTTTCAAAATGCAAGTATCGGTCAAAAAATTGTAATATGTCATACACAAGTTTATACTAGTTTTTCTCAAAATTTAAAAATTAAATCGAGGACTATACAAAACGATACAAAACATTTCAGATCCTTCCTATATGTTACGAGGGAAGGTAATGATGGAAGTCCATGCAAAAAATAATCTGAAAATTTGATTCTACGAAACTTTTCAAAATGCAAGTTTTGGTCAAAAAATCCTAATATAACAAACACAAGTTTATACTAGTTTTGCTCAAAAAATAAAAATTAAATTGAGGACTATACGAAACGATACAAAACTTTTCATATCCTTCCTGTATGTTACGACAGAAGGTTATGATGGAAGTCCATGCAAAAAATCATCTGAAATTTTGATTCTACGAAACTTTTCCAATTGCAAGTTTCGGTAAAAAAATCATAATATATTATACACAAGTTTATACTAGTTTTGCTCAAAAAATATAATTAAATCGAGGACTACGAAACGATACAAAACTTTTCAGATCCTTCCTATATAATACGAGGAAAGGTTATGATGGAAGTCCATGCAAAAAATCATCTGAAAATGTGATTATACGAGACTTTCCCAATTGCAAGTTTCGGTCAAAAAATTATAATATATTATACACAAGTTTATACTAGTTTTCCTCAAAAAATATAATTAAATCGAGGACTACGAAACAATACAAAACTTTACAGATCCTTCCTATATGATACGAGGGAAGGTTATGATGGAAGTCCATGCAAAAACTTATCTAAAAATTTGATTCTACAAAACTTTTCCAAATGCAAGTTTCGGTCAAAAAATCATAATATATTATACACATGTTTATACTAGTTTTGCTCAAGAAATATAATTAAATCGAGGACTGTATGAATCGATAAAAATAATATAGACCCTTCCTATATGTTACAAGGGAAGATTATGATGGAAGTCCATGCAAAAAATCATCTGAAAATTATATTCTACGAGACGTTTCCAAATGAAAGTTTCGGTCAAAAAATTGTAATACATCATACACATGTTTATACTAGTTTTGCTCAAAAATCTATAATTAAATCGAGGACTGTACGAAACTATACAAAACTTTTGAGATCCTTCCTATATGTTACGAGGGAAGGAAATGATTGAAGCCATGCAAAAAATCATCTGTATATTTGATTCTACGAAACTTTTCAAAATGCAATATCGGTCAAAAAATCGTTATCATACACGAGTTTATACTAGTTTTGCTCAAAAAATAAATTTTAAATTGAGGACTATACAAAACGATTCAAAATATTTAAGATCCTTCCTAAATGTTACGAGGGAAGGTTATGATGGAAGTCCATGCAAAAAATCATCTGAAATTTTGATTCTACGAAACGTTTCCAATTGCAAGCTTCGGTCAAAAAATCATAATATATCATACACGAGTTTATACTAATATTGCTCAAAAAATAAAAATTAAATTGAGGACTATACGAAACGATACAAAACTTTTCAGATCCTTCCTATATGTTATGAGGGAAGGTTATGATGGAAGTCCATGCAAAAAATCATCTGAAAATTTGATTCTACGAAACTTTTCAATTTGCAAGTTTCGTTCAAAAAATCATAATATAGTATACACATGTTTATATTAGTTTTTCTCAAAAACTATAATTAAATCGAGGACTGTACGAAACGATACAAAACTTCTCAGATCCTTCCTATATGTTACGAGGGAAGGTTATGATGGAAGTCCATGCAAAAAATCATCTGAAATTTTGATTCTACGAAACTTTTCAAAATGCAAGTTCCGGTCAAAAAATCGTAATATCACATATACAAGTTTATACTAGTTTTGCTCAAAAAATAAAAATTAAATTGAGGACTATACGAAATGATAAAAAACTTTTCAGATCCTTCCTGTATGTTACGAAGGAAGGTTATGATGTTAGTCCATGCAAAAAATCATCTGAAAATTTGATTCTACGAAACTTTTCCAATTGCAAGTTTAGGTCAAAAAATCATAATATATTATACACATATTTATACTAGTTTTGCTCAAAAAATATAATTAAATCGAGGACTATACAAAACAATACAAACCTTTTTAGATCCTCCAATATGTTACGAGGGAAGGTTATGATATGATGGAAGTCAATTCAAAAAATCATCTGAAAATTTGATTCTACCAAACTTTTCCAATTGCAAGTTTCGTTCAAAAAATCATAATATATTATGCACATGTTTATACTAGTTTAGCTCAAAAACTATAATTAAATCGAGGACTATACGAAATGATGCAAAACTTTTCAGGTCCTTCCTATATGTTACGAGGGAAGGTTATGATGGAAGTCCATGCAAAAAATCATCATAAAATTTTGATTCTACGAAACTTTTAAAAATGCAAGTTTCGGTCATAAAATCATAATATATCATACACAAGTTTATACTAGTTTTGCTCAAAAAATAAAAATTAAATTGAGGACTATACGAAACGATACAAAACTTTTCAAATCCTTCCTATATGTTACGAGGGAAGGTTATGATGGAAGTCCATGCAAACAAGCATCTGAAAATTTGATTCTACGATACTTTTCCAATTGCAAGTTTCGTTCAAAAAATCATAATATATTATACACATGTTTATACTAGTTTTTCTCAAAAATTATAATTAAATCGAGGACTGTACGAAACTATACAAAACTTTTGAGATCCTTCCTATATGTTACGAGGGAAGGAAATGATTAGAGCCATGCAAAAAATCATCTGTATATTTGATTCTACGAAACTTTTCAAAATGCAATTTCGGTCAAAAAATCGTTATCATACACGAGTTTATACTAGTTTTGCTCAAAAAATAAATTTTAAATTGAGGACTATACAAGACGATTCAAAAAATTTAAGATCCTTCCTAAATGTTACGAGGGAAGGTTATGATGGAAGTCCATGCAAAAAATCATCTGAAATTTTGATTCTACGAAACGTTTCCAATTGCAAGCTTCGGTCAAAAAATCATAATATATCATACACGAGTTTATACTAATATTGCTCAAAAAATAAAAATTAAATTGAGGACTATACGAAACGATACAAAACTTTTCAGATCCTTCCTATATGTTATGAGGGAAGGTTATGATGGAAGTCCATGCAAAAAATCATCTGAAAATTTGATTCTACGAAACTTTTCCATTTGCAAGTTTCGTTCAAAAAATCATAATATAGTATACACATGTTTATATTAGTTTTTCTCAAAAACTATAATTAAATCAAGGACTGTACGAAACGATACAAAACTTCTCAGATCCTTCCTATATGTTACGAGGGAAGGTTATGATGGAAGTCCATGCAAAAAATCATCTGAAATTTTGATTCTACGAAACTTTTCAAAATGCAAGTTCCGGTCAAAAAATCGTAATATCACATACACAAGTTTATACTAGTTTTGCTCAAAAAATAAAAATTAAATTGAGGACTATACGAAATGATAAAAAACATTTCAGATCCTTCCTGTATGTTACGAAGGAAGGTTATGATGGAAGTCCATGCAAAAAATCATTTGAAAATTTGAGTCTACGAAACTTTTCCATTGAAAGTTTCGGTCAAAAAATCATAATATATTATACACATGTTTATACTAGTTTTGCTCAAAAAATATAATTAAATCGAGGACTATACAAAACAATACAAACCTTTTTAGATCCTCCTATATGTTACGAGGGAAGGTTATGATATGATGGAAGTCAATTCAAAAAATCATCTGAAAATTTCATTCTACGAAACTTTTCCAATTGCAAGTTTCGTTCAAAAAATCATAATATATTATGCACATGTTTATAATAATTTAGCTCGAAAACTATAATTAAATCGAGGACTGTACGAAACGATGCAAAACTTTTCAGGTCCTTCCTATATGTTACGAGGGAAGGTTATGATGGAAGTCCATGCAAAAAATCATCTAAAAATTTGATTCTACGAAACTTTTCAAAATGCAAGTATCGGTCAAAAAATTGTAATATGTCATACACAAGTTTATACTAGTTTTTCTCAAAATTTAAAAATTAAATCGAGGACTATACAAAACGATACAAAACATTTCAGATCCTTCCTATATGTTACGAGGGAAGGTAATGATGGAAGTCCATGCAAAAAATAATCTGAAAATTTGATTCTACGAAACTTTTCAAAATGCAAGTTTTGGTCAAAAAATCCTAATATAACAAACACAAGTTTATACTAGTTTTGCTCAAAAAATAAAAATTAAATTGAGGACTATACGAAACGATACAAAACTTTTCAGATCCTTCCTGTATGTTACGACAGAAGGTTATGATGGAAGTCCATGCAAAAAATCATCTGAAATTTTGATTCTACGAAACTTTTCCAATTGCAAGTTTCGGTAAAAAATCATAATATATTATACACAAGTTTATACTAGTTTTGCTCAAAAAATATAATTAAATCGAGGACTACGAAACGATACAAAACTTTTCAGATCCTTCCTATATGATACGAGGAAAGGTTATGATGGAAGTCCATACAAAAAATCATCTGAAAATGTGATTATACGAGACTTTCCCAATTGCAAGTTTCGGTCAAAAAAGATAATATATTATACACAAGTTTATACTAGTTTTCCTCAAAAAATATAATTAAATCGAGGACTACGAAACAATACAAAACTTTACAGATCCTTCCTATATGATACGAGGGAAGGTTATGATGGAAGTCCATGCAAAAATTTATCTAAAAATTTGATTCTACAAAACTTTTCCAAATGCAAGTTTCGGTCAAAAAATCATAATATATTATACACATGTTTATACTAGTTTTGCTCAAGAAATATAATTAAATCGAGGACTGTATGAATCGATAAAAATAATATAGACCCTTCCTATATGTTACAAGGGAAGATTATGATGGAAGTCCATGCAAAAAATCATCTGAAAATTATATTCTACGAAACGTTTCCAAATGAAAGTTTCGGTCAAAAAATTGTAATACATCATACACATGTTTATACTAGTTTTGCTCAAAAATCTATAATTAAATCGAGGACTGTACGAAACTATACAAAACTTTTGAGATCCTTCCTATATGTTACGAGGGAAGGAAATAATTAGAGCCATGCAAAAAATCATATGTATATTTGATTCTACGAAACTTTTCAAAATGCAATTTCGGTCAAAAAATCGTTATCATACACGAGTTTATACTAGTTTTGCTCAAAAAATAAATTTTAAATTGAGGACTATACAAAACGATTCAAAAAATTTAAGATCCTTCCTAAATGTTACGAGGGAAGGTTATGATGGAAGTCCATGCAAAAAATCATCTGAAATTTTGATTCTACGAAACGTTTCCAATTGCAAGCTTCGGTCAAAAAATCATAATATATCATACACGAGTTTATACTAATATTGCTCAAAAAATAAAAATTAAATTGAGGACTATACGAAACGATACAAAACTTTTCAGATCCTTCCTATATGTTATGAGGGAAGGTTATGATGGAAGTCCATGCAAAAAATCATCTGAAAATTTGATTCTACGAAACTTTTCCATTTGCAAGTTTCGTTCAAAAAATCATAATATAGTATACACATGTTTATATTAGTTTTTCTCAAAAACTATAATTAAATCGAGGACTGTACGAAACGATACAAAACTTCTCAGATCCTTCCTATATGTTACGAGGGAAGGTTATGATGGAAGTCCATGCAAAAAATCATCTGAAATTTTGATTCTACGAAACTTTTCAAAATGCAAGTTCCGGTCAAAAAATCTTAATATCACATATACAAGTTTATACTAGTTTTGCTCAAAAAATAAAAATTAAATTGAGGACTATACGAAATGATAAAAAACTTTTCAGATCCTTCCCGTATGTTACGAAGGAAGGTTATGATGTTAGTCCATGCAAAAAATCATCTGAAAATTTGATTCTACGAAACTTTTCCAATTGCAAGTTTAGGTCAAAAAATCATAATATATTATACACATATTTATACTAGTTTTGCTCAAAAAATATAATTAAATCGAGGACTATACAAAACAATACAAACCTTTTTAGATCCTCCTATATGTTACGAGGGAAGGTTATGATATGATGGAAGTCAATTCAAAAAATCATCTGAAAATTTGATTCTACCAAACTTTTCCAATTGCAAGTTTCGTTCAAAAAATCATAATATATTATGCACATGTTTATACTAGTTTAGCTCAAAAACTATAATTAAATCGAGGACTATACGAAATGATGCAAAACTTTTCAGGTCCTTCCTATATGTTACGAGGGAAGGTTATGATGGAAGTCCATGCAAAAAATCATCATAAAATTTTGATTCTACGAAACTTTTAAAAATGCAAGTTTCGGTCATAAAATCATAATATATCATACACAAGTTTATACTAGTTTTGCTCAAAAAATAAAAATTAAATTGAGGACTATACGAAACGATACAAAACTTTTCAAATCCTTCCTATATGTTACGAGGGAAGGTTATGATGGAAGTCCATGCAAACAATCATTTGAAAATTTGATTCTACGATACTTTTCCAATTGCAAGTTTCGTTCAAAAAATCATAATATATTATACACATGTTTATACTAGTTTTTCTCAAAAACTATAATTAAATCGAGGACTGTACGAAACTATACAAAATTTCTCAGATCCTTCCTATATGTTACGAGGGAAGGTTATGATGAAAGTCCATGCAAAAAATCATCTGAAATTTTGATTCTATGAAACTTTTCAAAATGCAAGTTTCGGTCAAAAAATTGTAATATATCATACACAAGTTTATACAAGTTTTGCTCAAAAAATAAAAATTAAATCGAAAACTATACAAAACGATACAAAACTTTTCAGATCTTACCTATATGTTATGAGGGAAGGTAATGATGGTAGTCCATGCAAAAAATCATCTGAAAATTGGATTCTACGAAACTTTTCAAAATGCAAGTTCCGGTCAAAAAATCGTAATATCACATACACAAGTTTATACTAGTTTTGCTCAAAAAATAAAAATTAAATTGAGGACTATACGAAATGATAAAAAACTTTTCAGATCCTTCCTGTATGTTACGAAGGAAGGTTATGATGGAAGTCCATGCAAAAAATCATTTGAAAATTTGAGTCTAAGAAACTTTTCCATTTGAAAGTTTCGGTCAAAAAATCATAATATATTATACACATGTTTATACTAGTTTTGCTCAAAAAATATAATTAAATCTAGGACTATACAAAACAATAAAAACCTTTTTAGATCCTCCTATATGTTACGAGGGAAGGTTATGATATGATGGAAGTCAATTCAAAAAATCATCTGAAAATTTCATTATACGAAACTTTTCCAATTGCAAGTTTCGTTCAAAAAATCATAATATATTATGCACATGTTTATAATAATTTAGCTCGAAAACTATAATTAAATCGAGGACTGTACGAAACGATGCAAAACTTTTCAGGTCCTTCCTATATGTTACGAGGGAAGGTTATGATGGAAGTCCATGCAAAAAATCATCTGAAAATTTGATTCTACGAAACTTTTCAAAATGCAAGTATCGGTCAAAAAATTGTAATATGTCATACACAAGTTTATACTAGTTTTTCTCAAAATTTAAAAATTAAATCGAGGACTATACAAAACGATACAAAACATTTCAGATCCTTCCTATATGTTACGAGGGAAGGTAATGATGGAAGTCCATGCAAAAAATAATCTGAAAATTTGATTCTACGAAACTTTTCAAAATGCAAGTTTTGGTCAAAAAATCCTAATATAACAAACACAAGTTTATACTAGTTTTGCTCAAAAAATAAAAATTAAATTGAGGACTATACGAAACGATACAAAACTTTTCATATCCTTCCTGTATGTTACGACAGAAGGTTATGATGGAAGTCCATGCAAAAAATCATCTGAAATTTTGATTCTACGAAACTTTTCCAATTGCAAGTTTCGGTAAAAAAATCATAATATATTATACACAAGTTTATACTAGTTTTGCTCAAGAAATATAATTAAATCGAGGACTACGAAACGATACAAAACTTTTCAGATCCTTCCTATATAATACGAGGAAAGGTTATGATGGAAGTCCATGCAAAAAATCATCTGAAAATGTGATTATACGAGACTTTCCCAATTGCAAGTTTCGGTCAAAAAATTATAATATATTATACACAAGTTTATACTAGTTTTCCTCAAAAAATATAATTAAATCGAGGACTACGAAACAATACAAAACTTTACAGATCCTTCCTATATGATACGAGGGAAGGTTATGATGGAAGTCCATGCAAAAACTTATCTAAAAATTTGATTCTACAAAACTTTTTCAAATGCAAGTTTCGGTCAAAAAATCATAATATATTATACACATGTTTATACTAGTTTTGCTCAAGAAATATAATTAAATCGAGGACTGTATGAATCGATAAAAATAATATAGACCCTTCCTATATGTTACAAGGGAAGATTATGATGGAAGTCCATGCAAAAAATCATCTGAAAATTATATTCTACGAGACGTTTCCAAATGAAAGTTTCGGTCAAAAAATTGTAATACATCATACACATGTTTATACTAGTTTTGCTCAAAAATCTATAATTAAATCGAGGACTGTACGAAACTATACAAAACTTTTGAGATCCTTCCTATATGTTACGAGGGAAGGAAATGATTGAAGCCATGCAAAAAATCATCTGTATATTTGATTCTACGAAACTTTTCAAAATGCAATTTCGGTCAAAAAATCGTTATCATACACGAGTTTATACTAGTTTTGCTCAAAAAATAAATTTTAAATTGAGGACTATACAAAACGATTCAAAAAATTTAAGATCCTTCCTAAATGTTACGAGGGAAGGTTATGATGGAAGTCCATGCAAAAAATCATCTGAAATTTTGATTCTACGAAACGTTTCCAATTGCAAGCTTCGGTCAAAAAATCATAATATATCATACACGAGTTTATACTAATATTGCTCAAAAAATAAAAATTAAATTGAGGACTATACGAAACGATACAAAACTTTTCAGATCCTTCCTATATGTTATGAGGGAAGGTTATGATGGAAGTCCATGCAAAAAATCATCTGAAAATTTGATTCTACGAAACTTTTCCATTTGCAAGTTTCGTTCAAAAAATCATAATATAGTATACACATGTTTATATTAGTTTTTCTCAAAAACTATAATTAAATCGAGGACTGTACGAAACGATACAAAACTTCTCAGATCCTTCCTATATGTTACGAGGGAAGGTTATGATGGAAGTCCATGCAAAAAATCATCTGAAATTTTGATTCTACGAAACTTTTCAAAATGCAAGTTCCGGTCAAAAAATCTTAATATCACATATACAAGTTTATACTAGTTTTGCTCAAAAAATAAAAATTAAATTGAGGACTATACGAAATGATAAAAAACTTTTTAGATCCTTCCCGTATGTTACGAAGGAAGGTTATGATGTTAGTCCATGCAAAAAATCATCTGAAAATTTGATTCTACGAAACTTTTCCAATTGCAAGTTTAGGTCAAAAAATCATAATATATTATACACATATTTATACTAGTTTTGCTCAAAAAATATAATTAAATCGAGGACTATACAAAACAATACAAACCTTTTTAGATCCTCCTATATGTTACGAGGGAAGGTTATGATATGATGGAAGTCAATTCAAAAAATCATCTGAAAATTTGATTCTACCAAACTTTTCCAATTGCAAGTTTCGTTCAAAAAATCATAATATATTATGCACATATTTATACTAGTTTAGCTCAAAAACTATAATTAAATCGAGGACTATACGAAATGATGCAAAACTTTTCAGGTCCTTCCTATATGTTACGAGGGAAGGTTATGATGGAAGTCCATGCAAAAAATCATCATAAAATTTTGATTCTACGAAACTTTTAAAAATGCAAGTTTCGGTCATAAAATCATAATATATCATACACAAGTTTATACTAGTTTTGCTCAAAAAATAAAAATTAAATTGAGGACTATACGAAACGATACAAAACTTTTCAAATCCTTCCTATATGTTACGAGGGAAGGTTATGATGGAAGTCCATGCAAACAATCATTTGAAAATTTGATTCTACGATACTTTTCCAATTGCAAGTTTCGTTCAAAAAATCATAATATATTATACACATGTTTATACTAGTTTTTCTCAAAAACTATAATTACATCGAGGACTGTACGAAACTATACAAAATTTCTCATATCCTTCCTATATGTTACGAGGGAAGGTTATGATGAAAGTCCATGCAAAAAATCATCTGAAATTTTGATTCTATGAAACTTTTCAAAATGCAAGTTTCGGTCAAAAAATTGTAATATATCATACACAAGTTTATACAAGTTTTGCTCAAAAAATAAAAATTAAATCGAAAACTATACAAAACGATACAAAACTTTTCAGATCTTACCTATATGTTATGAGGGAAGGTAATGATGGTAGTCCATGCAAAAAATCATCTGAAAATTGGATTCTACGAAACTTTTCAAAATGCAAGTTCCGGTCAAAAAATCGTAATATCACATACACAAGTTTATACTAGTTTTGCTCAAAAAATAAAAATTAAATTGAGGACTATACGAAATGATAAAAAACTTTTCAGATCCTTCCTGTATGTTACGAAGGAAGGTTATGATGGAAGTCCATGCAAAAAATCATTTGAAAATTTGAGTCTACGAAACTTTTCCATTTGAAAGTTTCGGTCAAAAAATCATAATATATTATACACATGTTTATACTAGTTTTGCTCAAAAAATATAATTAAATCTAGGACTATACAAAACAATAAAAACCTTTTTAGATCCTCCTATATGTTACGAGGGAAGGTTATGATATGATGCAAGTCAATTCAAAAAATCATCTGAAAATTTCATTCTACGGAACTTTTCCAATTGCAAGTTTCGTTCAAAAAATCATAATATATTATGCACATGTTTATAATAATTTAGCTCGAAAACTATAATTAAATCGAGGACTGTACGAAACGATGCAAAACTTTTCAGGTCCTTCCTATATGTTACGAGGGAAGGTTATGATGGAAGTCCATGCAAAAAATCATCTGAAAATTTGATTCTACGAAACTTTTCAAAATGCAAGTATCGGTCAAAAAATTGTAATATGTCATACACAAGTTTATACTAGTTTTTCTCAATATATAAAAATTAAATCGAGGACTATACAAAACGATACAAAACATTTCAGATCCTTCCTATATGTTACGAGGGAAGGTAATGATGGAAGTCCATGCAAAAAATAATCTGAAAATTTGATTCTACGAAACTTTTCAAAATGCAAGTTTTGGTCAAAAAATCCTAATATAACAAACACAAGTTTATACTAGTTTTGCTCAAAAAATAAAAATTAAATTAAAGACTATACGAAACGATACAAAACTTTTCAGATCCTTCCTGTATGTTACGACGGAAGGTTATGATGGAAGTCCATGCAAAAAATCATCTGAAATTTTGATTCTACGAAACTTTTCCAATTGCAAGTTTCGGTAAAAAAATCATAATATATTATACACAAGTTTATACTAGTTTTGCTCAAAAAATATAATTAAATCGAGGACTACGAAACGATACAAAACTTTTCAGATCCTTCCTATATGATACGAGGAATGGTTATGATGGAAGTCCATGCAAAAAATCATCTGAAAATGTGATTATACGAGACTTTCCCAATTGCAAGTTTCGGTCAAAAAATTATAATATATTATACACAAGTTTATACTAGTTTTCCTCAAAAAATATAATTAAATCGAGGACTACGAAACAATACAAAACTTTACAGATCCTTCCTATATGATACGAGGGAAGGTTATGATGGAAGTCCATGCAAAAACTTATCTAAAAATTTGATTCTACAAAACTTTTTCAAATGCAAGTTTCGGTCAAAAAATCATAATATATTATACACATGTTTATACTAGTTTTGCTCAAGAAATATAATTAAATCGAGGACTGTATGAATCGATAAAAATAATATAGACCCTTCCTATATGTTACAAGGGAAGATTATGATGGAAGTCCATGCAAAAAATCATCTGAAAATTATATTCTACGAGACGTTTCCAAATGAAAGTTTCGGTCAAAAAATTGTAATACATCATACACATGTTTATACTAGTTTTGCTCAAAAATCTATAATTAAATCGAGGACTGTACGAAACTATACAAAACTTTTGAGATCCTTCCTATATGTTACGAGGGAAGGAAATGATTGAAGCCATGCAAAAAATCATCTGTATATTTGATTCTACGAAACTTTTCAAAATGCAATTTCGGTCAAAAAATCGTTATCATACACGAGTTTATACTAGTTTTGCTCAAAAAATAAATTTTAAATTGAGGACTATACAAAACGATTCAAAAAATTTAAGATCCTTCCTAAATGTTACGAGGGAAGGTTATGATGGAAGTCCATGCAAAAAATCATCTGAAATTTTGATTCTACGAAACGTTTCCAATTGCAAGCTTCGGTCAAAAAATCATAATATATCATACACGAGTTTATACTAATATTGCTCAAAAAATAAAAATTAAATTGAGGACTATACGAAACGATACAAAACTTTTCAGATCCTTCCTATATGTTATGAGGGAAGGTTATGATGGAAGTCCATGCAAAAAATCATCTGAAAATTTGATTCTACGAAACTTTTCCATTTGCAAGTTTCGTTCAAAAAATCATAATATAGTATACACATGTTTATATTAGTTTTTCTCAAAAACTATAATTAAATCGAGGACTGTACGAAACGATACAAAACTTCTCAGATCCTTCCTATATGTTACGAGGGAAGGTTATGATGGAAGTCCATGCAAAAAATCATTTGAAATTTTGATTCTACGAAACTTTTCAAAATGCAAGTTCCGGTCAAAAAATCTTAATATCACATATACAAGTTTATACTAGTTTTGCTCAAAAAATAAAAATTAAATTGAGGACTATACGAAATGATAAAAAACTTTTTAGATCCTTCCCGTATGTTACGAAGGAAGGTTATGATGTTAGTCCATGCAAAAAATCATCTGAAAATTTGATTCTACGAAACTTTTCCAATTGCAAGTTTAGGTCAAAAAATCATAATATATTATACACATATTTATACTAGTTTTGCTCAAAAAATATAATTAAATCGAGGACTATACAAAACAATACAAACCTTTTTAGATCCTCCTATATGTTACGAGGGAAGGTTATGATATGATGGAAGTCAATTCAAAAAATCATCTGAAAATTTGATTCTACCAAACTTTTCCAATTGCAAGTTTCGTTCAAAAAATCATAATATATTATGCACATATTTATACTAGTTTAGCTCAAAAACTATAATTAAATCGAGGACTATACGAAATGATGCAAAACTTTTCAGGTCCTTCCTATATGTTACGAGGGAAGGTTATGATGGAAGTCCATGCAAAAAATCATCATAAAATTTTGATTCTACGAAACTTTTAAAAATGCAAGTTTCGGTCATAAAATCATAATATATCATACACAAGTTTATACTAGTTTTGCTCAAAAAATAAAAATTAAATTGAGGACTATACGAAACGATACAAAACTTTTCAAATCCTTCCTATATGTTACGAGGGAAGGTTATGATGGAAGTCCATGCAAACAATCATTTGAAAATTTGATTCTACGATACTTTTCCAATTGCAAGTTTCGTTCAAAAAATCATAATATATTATACACATGTTTATACTAGTTTTTCTCAAAAACTATAATTACATCGAGGACTGTACGAAACTATACAAAATTTCTCATATCCTTCCTATATGTTACGAGGGAAGGTTATGATGAAAGTCCATGCAAAAAATCATCTGAAATTTTGATTCTATGAAACTTTTCAAAATGCAAGTTTCGGTCAAAAAATTGTAATATATCATACACAAGTTTATACAAGTTTTGCTCAAAAAATAAAAATTAAATCGAAAACTATACAAAACGATACAAAACTTTTCAGATCTTACCTATATGTTATGAGGGAAGGTAATGATGGTAGTCCATGCAAAAAATCATCTGAAAATTGGATTCTACGAAACTTTTCAAAATGCAAGTTCCGGTCAAAAAATCGTAATATCACATACACAAGTTTATACTAGTTTTGCTCAAAAAATAAAAATTAAATTGAGGACTATACGAAATGATAAAAAACTTTTCAGATCCTTCCTGTATGTTACGAAGGAAGGTTATGATGGAAGTCCATGCAAAAAATCATTTGAAAATTTGAGTCTACGAAACTTTTCCATTTGAAAGTTTCGGTCAAAAAATCATAATATATTATACACATGTTTATACTAGTTTTGCTCAAAAAATATAATTAAATCTAGGACTATACAAAACAATAAAAACCTTTTTAGATCCTCCTATATGTTACGAGGGAAGGTTATGATATGATGCAAGTCAATTCAAAAAATCATCTGAAAATTTCATTCTACGGAACTTTTCCAATTGCAAGTTTCGTTCAAAAAATCATAATATATTATGCACATGTTTATAATAATTTAGCTCGAAAACTATAATTAAATCGAGGACTGTACGAAACGATGCAAAACTTTTCAGGTCCTTCCTATATGTTACGAGGGAAGGTTATGATGGAAGTCCATGCAAAAAATCATCTGAAAATTTGATTCTACGAAACTTTTCAAAATGCAAGTATCGGTCAAAAAATTGTAATATGTCATACACAAGTTTATACTAGTTTTTCTCAATATATAAAAATTAAATCGAGGACTATACAAAACGATACAAAACATTTCAGATCCTTCCTATATGTTACGAGGGAAGGTAATGATGGAAGTCCATGCAAAAAATAATCTGAAAATTTGATTCTACGAAACTTTTCAAAATGCAAGTTTTGGTCAAAAAATCCTAATATAACAAACACAAGTTTATACTAGTTTTGCTCAAAAAATAAAAATTAAATTAAAGACTATACGAAACGATACAAAACTTTTCAGATCCTTCCTGTATGTTACGACGGAAGGTTATGATGGAAGTCCATGCAAAAAATCATCTGAAATTTTGATTCTACGAAACTTTTCCAATTGCAAGTTTCGGTAAAAAAATCATAATATATTATACACAAGTTTATACTAGTTTTGCTCAAAAAATATAATTAAATCGAGGACTACGAAACGATACAAAACTTTTCAGATCCTTCCTATATGATACGAGGAATGGTTATGATGGAAGTCCATGCAAAAAATCATCTGAAAATGTGATTATACGAGACTTTCCCAATTGCAAGTTTCGGTCAAAAAATTATAATATATTATACACAAGTTTATACTAGTTTTCCTCAAAAAATATAATTAAATCGAGGTCTACGAAACAATACAAAACTTTACAGATCCTTCCTATATGATACGAGGGAAGGTTATGATGGAAGTCCATGCAAAAACTTATCTAAAAATTTGATTCTACAAAACTTTTCCAAATGCAAGTTTCGGTCAAAAAATCATAATATATTATACACATGTTTATACTAGTTTTGCTCAAGAAATATAATTAAATCGAGGACTGTATGAATCGATAAAAATAATATAGACCCTTCCTATATGTTACAAGGGAAGATTATGATGGAAGTCCATGCAAAAAATCATCTGAAAATTATATTCTACGAAACGTTTCCAAATGAAAGTTTCGGTCAAAAAATTGTAATACATCATACACATGTTTATACTAGTTTTGCTCAAAAATCTATAATTAAATCGAGGACTGTACGAAACTATACAAAACTTTTGAGATCCTTCCTATATGTTACGAGGGAAGGAAATGATTGAAGCCATGCAAAAAATCATCTGTATATTTGATTCTACGAAACTTTTCAAAATGCAATTTCGGTCAAAAAATCGTTATCATACACGAGTTTATACTAGTTTTGCTCAAAAAATAAATTTTAAATTGAGGACTATACAAAACGATTCAAAAAATTTAAGATCCTTCCTAAATGTTACGAGGGAAGGTTATGATGGAAGTCCATGCAAAAAATCATCTGAAATTTTGATTCTACGAAACGTTTCCAATTGCAAGCTTCGGTCAAAAAATCATAATATATCATACACGAGTTTATACTAGTTTTGCTCAAAAAATAAAAATTAAATTGAGGACTATACGAAACGATACAAAACTTTTCAGATCCTTCCTATAAGTTATGAGGGAAGGTTATGATGGAAGTCCATGCAAAAAATCATCTGAAAATTTGATTCTACGAAACTTTTCCAATTGCAAGTTTCGTTAAAAAAATCATAATATATTATACACATGTTTAATTAGTTTTTCTCAAAAACTATAATTAAATCGAGGACTGTACGAAACGATACAAAACTTCTCAGATCCTTCCTATATGTTACGAGGGAAGGTTATGATGGAAGTCCATGCAAAAAATCATCTGAAATTTTGATTCTACGAAACTTTTCAAAATGCAAGTTCCAGTCAAAAAATCGTAATATCACATATACAAGTTTATACTAGTTTTGCTCAAAAAATAAAAATTAAATTGAGGACTATATGAAATGATAAAAAACTTTTCAGATCCTTCCTGTATGTTACGAAGGAAGGTTATGATGTTAGTCCATGCAAAAAATCATCTGAAAATTTGATTCTACGAAACTTTTCCAATTGCAAGTTTAGGTCAAAAAATCATAATATATTATACACATATTTATACTAGTTTTGCTCAAAAAATATAATTAAATCGAGGACTATACAAAACAATACAAACCTTTTTAGATCCTCATATATGTTACGAGGGAAGGTTATGATATGATGGAAGTCAATTCAAAAAATCATCTGAAAATTTGATTCTACCAAAATTTTCCAATTGCAAGTTTCGTCAAAAAATCATAATATATTATGCACATGTTTATACTAGTTTAGCTCAAAAACTATAATTAAATCGAGGACTATACGGAACGATGCAAAACTTTTCAGGTCCTTCCTATATGTTACAAGGGAAGGTTATGATGGAAGTCCATGCAAAAAATCATCCGAAATTTTGATTCTACGAAACTTTTAAAAATGCAAGTTTCGGTCATAAAATCATAATATATCATACACAAGTTTATACTAGTTTTGCTCAAAAAATAAAAATTAAATTTAGGACTATACGAAACGATACAAAACTTTTCAAATCCTTCCTATATGTTACGAGGGAAGGTTATGATGGAAGTCCATGCAAAAAATCATCTGAAAATTTGATTCTACGAAACTTTTCCAATTGCAAGTTTCGTTCAAAAAATCATAATATATACACATGTTTATACTAGTTTTGCTAAAAAACTATAATTAAATCGTGGACTATACGAAACGATACAAAACTTCTCAGATCCTTCCTATATGTTATGAGGGAAGGTTATGATGAAAGTCCATGCAAAAAATCATCTGAAAATTTGATTCTATGAAACTTTTCAAAATGCAAGTTTCGGTCAAAAAATGGTAATATATCATACACAAGTTTATACATGTTTTGCTCAAAAAATAAAAATTAAATTGAAAACTATACAAAACGATACAAAACATTCAGATCCTTCCTATATGTTACGAGGGAAGGTAATGATGAAAATCCATGCAAAAAATCATTTGAAAATTTGATTCTACGAAACTTTTCAAAATGCAAGTTCCGGTCAAAAAATCTTAATATCACATACACAAGTTTATACTAGTTTTGCTCAATAAAATAAAAATTAAATTGAGGACTATACGAAATGATAAAAAACTTTTCAGATCCTTCCTGTACGAAGGAAGGTTATGATGGAAGTCCATGCAAAAAATCATCTGAAAATTTGATTCTACGAAACTTTTCCATTTGCAAGTTTCGGTAAAAAAATCATAATATATTATACACGTATTTATACTAGTTTTGATCAAAAAATATAATTAAATCGAGGACTATACAAAACAATACAAACCTTTTTAGATCCTCCTATATGTTACGAGGGAAGGTTATGATATGATGGATGTCAATTCAAAAAATCATCTGAAAATTTGTTTCTACGAAACTTGTCCAATTGCAAGTTTCGGTCAAAAAATCATAATATATTATACACATGTTAATACTAGTTTTACTCAAAAAATATAATTAAATCGAGGACTATACAAAATAATACAAACCTTTTTAGATCCTCCTATATGTTACGATGGAAGGTTATGATATGATGGAAGTCAATTCAAAAAATCATCTGAAAATTTGATTCTACCAAACTTTTCCAATTGCAAGTTTCGTTCAAAAAATCATAATATATTATGCACATGTTTATACTAGTTTAGCTCAAAAACTATAATTAAATCAAGGACTATACGAAACGATGCAAAACTTTTCAGGTCCTTCCTATATGTTACGAGGGAAGGTTATGATGGAAGTCCATGCAAAAAATCATCTGAAATTTTAATTCTACGAAACTTTTAAAAATGCAAGTTTCGGTCATAAAATCATAATATATCATACACAAGTTTATACTAGTTTTGCTCAAAAAATAAAAATTAAATTGAGGACTATACGAAACGATACAAAACTTTTCAAATCCTTCCTATATGTTACGAGGGAAGGTTATGATGGGAAGTCCATGCAAAAAATCATCTGAAAATTTGATTCTACGAAACTTTTCCAATTGCAAGTTTCGTTCAAAAAATCATAATATATTATACACATGTTAATACTAGTTTTGCTCAAAAACTATAATTAAATCGAGGACTGTACGAAACTATACAAAACTTCTCAGATCCTTCCTATATGTTACGAGGGAAGGTTATGATGAAAGTCCATGCAAAAAATCATCTGAAATTTTGATTCTATGAAACTTTTCAAATTGCAAGTTTCGGTCAAAAAATTGTAATATATCATACACAAGTTTATACAAGTTTTGCTCAAAAAATAAAAATTAAATCGAAAACTATACAAAACGATACAAAACTTTTCAGATCCTACCTATATGTTATGAGGGAAGGTAATGATGGTAGTCCATGCAAAAAATCATCTGAAAATTGGATTCTATGAAACTTTTCAAAATGCAAGTTCCGGTCAAAAAATCGTAATATCACATACACAAGTTTATACTAGTTTTGCTCAAAAAATAAAAATTAAATTGAGGACTATACGAAATGATAAAAAACTTTTCAGATCCTTCCTGTATATTACGAAGGAAGGTTATGATGGAAGTCCATGCAAAAAATCATTTGAAAATTTGAGTCTACGAAACTTTTCCATTTGAAAGTTTCGGTCAAAAAATCATAATATATTATACACATGTTTATACTAGTTTTGCTCAAAAAATATAATTAAATCGAGGACTATACAAAATAATACAAACCTTTTTAGATCCTCCTATATGTTACGAGGGAAGGTTATGATATGATGGAAGTCAATTCAAAAAATATCTGAAAATTTCATTCTACGAAAGTTTTCCAATTGCAAGTTTCGTTCAAAAAATCATAATATATTATGCACATGTTTATAATAATTTAGCTCGAAAACTATAATTAAATCGAGGACTGTACGAAACGATGCAAAACTTTTCAGATCCTTCCTATATGTTACGAGGGAAGGTTATGATGGAAGTCCATGCAAAAAATCATCTGAAAATTTGATTCTACGAAACTTTTTAAAATGCAAGTATCGGTCAAAAAATTGTAATATGTCATACACAAGTTTATACTAGTTTTTCTTAAAATATAAAAATTAAATTGAGGACTATACAAAACGATACAAAACATTTCAGATCCTTCCTATATGTTACGAGGGAAGGTAATGATGGAAGTCCATGCAAAAAATAATCTGAAAATTTGATTCTACGAAACATTTCAAAAGCAAGTTTTGGTCAAAAAATCCTAATATAACAAACACAAGTTTATACTAGTTTTGCTAAAAAAATAAAAATTAAATCGAGGACTATACGAAATGATACAAAACTTTTCAGATACTTCCTATATGTTACGAGGGGAGGTTATGATGGAAGTCCATGCAAAAAATCATCTGGAAATAGGATTCTACGAAACTTTTCCAATTCCAAGTTTCGGTTAAAAAATCGTAATATATCATACACATGTTTATACTAGTTTTGCGCAAAAAATATAATTAAATCGACGACTATACAAAACAATACAAAATTTTTTAAATCCTTCCTATATGTTACGAGGGAAGGTTATGATGGAAGTCCATGCAAAAAAACATCTGAAAATTTGATTCTACGAAACTTTTCCAATTGCAATGGTCGGTCAAAAAATCATAATATATTATACACAAGTTTATACTAGTTTTGCTCAAAAAATATAATTAAATCGAGGACTAGGAAATGATATAAAACTTTTTAGGTCCTTCCTATATGATACGAGGGAAGCTAATGATGGAAGTCCATCCAAAAAATCATCTGAAAATTCGTTTCTACGAAACTTTTTCAATTGCAAGTTTGGTCAAAAAATCATAATATATTATACACAAGTTTATACTAGTTTTGCTCAAAAAATATAATTAAATCGAGGACTACGAAACAATACAAAACTTTGTAGATCCTTCCTATATGATACAAGGGAAGGTTATAATGGAAGTCCATGCAAGAAATCATCTGAATATTTGATTCTACGAAACTTTTCCAAATGCAAGTTTCGGTCAAAAAATCATAATATATTATACACATGTTTATACTAGTTTTTCTCAAAAAATATAATTAAATGGAGGACTATTCGAATCGATAAAAAAACTTTTTAGATCCTTCCTATATGATACGAGGGAAAGTTATGATGGAAGTCCATGCAAAAAATCATCTGAAAATATGATTCTATGGAACATTTCCAATTGCAAGTTTCTTTCAAAAAATCATAATATATTATACACATGTTTATACTAGTTTTGCTCAAAAACTATAATTAAATTGAGGACTGTATAAAACGATACAAAACTTTTCAGATCCTTCCTATATGTTACGAGGGAAGGTTACGATGGAAGTCCATGCAAAAAATCATCTGAAAATATGATTCTACGAAACGTTTCAAAATGCAAGTTTCGGTCAAAAATTGTAATACTATAGGTGCATGATTCTTTAGTTTAGGTAGCTTTTGACATGAGTTTCGTTAGTTTCTGTTTTTATGCATAAACGTTGCATATATGTTGCATAACATTGTGATCATTGTTTGCATAATTGAGCATCCTTTATAGCATAATAATGAAGATTTATACCTCTAATTTTTGCATTGCATCATGAAGCCATTCACATCTTGCTCCATTTTTTGTGCATATTGAAATTTCATAATCTAAAAAGAATCACATAAATCATTTAACTTGTATCATTTTTGATGTTGTTGTGGAATTTCCTTATCAATAATCTATTGCATTCTATTGCATTAGCTTGCATAAAATTGTCATTACTTGATTTGCATTAAAACTCATTTTTGTGCTGTAAACACCCCAAATTTGCCCTCACCCATTCACACCATGGCTTGTGATATGCATGAATTCAACCATATCATCTCATACCACATTTTTGATTCACTGCATTGCTTCTAAGTCATCTGCATCTAGGGTTTGTGATCTGAGAAATCCAAGAGCCATTTGAGCCACTCCTAAGGTCATCAATCACTTCAAAGGGGTCCATGTGTGTTCAAGCATCATATTATATCCCCTCAAAGTCAAGGGAATCAAAGAATCACAAGAACTGAGAAAGGCATGGAGGCAGAGCCAGGCTTAACTACACAGATGACCTAGAATTAGGGTTTTGGTTTCAAAGGCCATAACTCCAAATTTTTTGGTCATTCTTGTTTCTATTGGTCTCTATATGATATAAGGATCATGAATATCAATTTTCATGAAGTAATTCCATGGGGAAGGCATCTAATCAAGAGTTGACTTCTTGAGCAAGTCAGTGTAAAATCAGGGCATCTGAGGTCCCCAATGACCCAACCAAAGGGTGTTCTTCATCATTTTGAATGTGTATGATCTTTATTTGATCATATAAGATGTTAGAAGTTCACAAAATTGAAGAATTTCAAGCCATTTGCAAAGTTGCCTTTTTGGGAAAATGACTTGTAATGGAAAATTGCTATTTTGGGAATGTTTTTCAACCCTTTCTAATTGATTCAAGAATGCCTCAAATGAGAAAACTTTGGTCATGAAAGTTGTAGAATGGATCATTCCCTTTTCAAAAAGTACAAGAACTCATTCTAATTCATTTTGGATCAAAAGTTATGGCCTTGCAAAGTTGGATAAAATCATTGAAATTTCACTTTTGCACAAAATGGAAAACTTGCAAATTCTCATGGCAAGCCTTTATGTGACTTCAATGTGACCTCTAATCATCATACAAACATAATGCATGACTTAAAATTCAGTTTGGCCCAAAGATTTTCCCATTTCCATGCCTTGAGTTTCAAGTAACCATAAGCCATTCTTCATGAAAGTGCAAAGAGGGATTTCTTGCAAAATGATTCTCAAAAGGATTGTATGATCTCTAGCTGGTCTCAAGACATTGCCATGACCTCATGAAGCATCTCACACCAAAAATTCAGCAAGACGTATCACATGTACATGGCCAAAAATCATGAAATGTAACAAGTTGTCAAGTTGCAAAAACCCTTCCAACTTATGATCCAAATGCTGCAGTCCTTCATGAATCATCCAAGGGCCATCCTTGACTCAAGCTGAGGCAGGACAAGCCCTAAGATTGCCTCTGACCCGAGCCATGCTTAGAGTACACAAACCTTGACTTTCTTGCATTTTGCCCATACCAATCCCACAATGCCACCACCAACTCTCTGTCCAACCAGTGTATGATATGTGGACATGAAGCAACCCAAAGACACACCATACATAAGCTGAATCCTCCCACATTGCAGCATACACAAAAAATTGTCAAAACCTTTCCCTCTTCGAATCACTCAACACAGCCTTCAAACAACCAAAATTTCTTCACCCACAAACCACAAATCATTCATAGAACAGAATCCACCCTCTGAAACTGCCTAAATCATCACATATCCAACTCTCCAAATCTGCTACACCAGAAACAAAACCTTCAAACTAGGCCATACAAACTCATTCCAAGCCTCATTTCATCATCCAGAGGTTCATAGGAGGGGATTTGCAACAAAGGAAAGTCCAGAAAGCTCAGAAACAGAAAGTTCAATCTCAGGTATACTTCATGAACTTTTTTCTCAGAAGCTTGTTTTTAAGTTCATTTATGATTCCTTGAGTTCCCCTGGTCATGGGGATATGTTTATTTTTGAAAATGGTTGAGAAACCACTATGTATGCAAGCTCTGAAATTTTGCCCGTGAAAATGTTTTGCTTCGATTCTCTTTGTTCATGCGTGATAAATGATGTTTGATGATGGATTTGAGTTTAGTTTGGATAGGAGAATGTTTCTGGGCAATTAATTTAGGTTGGGGTGGCCTGTAGTGGAAGCTAGGTTTTTGGTTTCACCGGAGAAGACGACCGGAACACTATTCCGGCCGTCTGAATTTGTTTAACCCTAATCTGAGTAATTAATGGGAGTTTGAATTTGGGCCGTAGATGAGGTAGACTGGGGTTGACTCTCGCGCGTGTGTGTGTGGCCAGGATCTGGTCATTAAACCCTAATCCCTGATTAATTAATTAAATCCAGTTTAATTAAATTATAAAACTTAATTTAGTCAGTTTGAATGTGGACCTTTGGATCTGGCGCGCAGTCAACCAGTCCAAACCCAGATTGCATCCAGGCCCTTCCCTCTGCATACTTCCATTTATTTTAATTTTTATTTCATTTAATTTGATTTATCTTTTACATTTTATTTAAAATAGCAAAAATCATTTAAAAATTATGAAAATTTTTGTCAAAGTTTTCATTAATTTTTAAAACCCAAAAATATTTTAATTTTTATTTTTTGCATAAAAAATTATTTTTAAATCATTTAAATGTGTATTTTTAATTAATTAATGAAAATTAATTAATTAAAAATGTATTTAAGTATTTAAAAATCACCAAAAAATTTACATTGCATTTAGAAACATTTAGAAACATTGTCCAACTCTCAAACCAAATTTCATTTTGGTTCTTGATGCCTTTTGATCATTTTCATTGGAATTAAATTCATTTTAAGGCAATATTTTGGTTCAAACTTTGAAAAATCCATTCTGCCTAACCTTTGAGATTTTGATGATGGTTCTTCTTGCATTGCATCCTTCATGGCATGTAGTTTATAGGATAAAATTGGTTTGATTTGATCTTGCATTTTCAATTTGTTTGGTATTTTTCTTAGTGAGGTACCTCAAAACCCTAGCAATCTTAGGAAATTCATAACTTTCACTAGGTTAAGAGTTGGATCCCCTTCTTTGGGCAGTGAGCTTGTATAGGTTTAGGGTATCTTTGATTGAATTTTCAAATTTTTATCATGTCATTTGCTTCTGGTTTTGGATTTTTTCTTTGCATGATGCATGTAACCCTAATTTGTGCCTTCCTTTGCATCCATCTTTCATTTGCTTGCATCCAATGACTTGCCATGACATTTTGTGCATCCACATGATTCATGATAAATCTTAGGACATATTATAATCATGTTTGATCATTGCATCTTTCATTTGCCATGTTATATGTCCATTACATTTCATAACTTTTCATGTACATTCATGGTTCAATGCATGCTTCATCTGCATCCTTATGCTTGTTTGATCATTCTCATCTCTTGTCATGTGTTTGCATCATCTCTTAGCATCATTAACATCATGTAATTGCTTCTGACTTTGGTTTGCATCATGACATTTCATCTCATTTGCATTGCATTTCATTTCTTTTGGCTAACTTTTCAGGTGGTAAGTTGTTTTGAGAAGTGGATTTGCCTTCACTTCTCACAATCTCTTCTCATCTCTCTTGCATCTTTGCTGAATTTTATCTTGTGTATTGGATTGAGCTTGCTCATTCATGTTCATCTTACTTTCTTTCTTCAAGCAACTTGTCTTCTTAAGTGAAGCAAGTTGTTTTGCTTCTCTTTGCTTCTTGCTCCTTTCATCTGCTTCCTTCCTGGTGGTTTCTCTGAAGACCTTCTTGCAAACCTCATTAACCCTAGGAATAACCAAGCATGATAACAATTAGGGTTTGACTAGTTCCCTATTTAGTTTTGCCTTTGTGTCATCTTTGAGTCTTCTCTTCTCACCTCATAATCAAGGGCTAAACCTTAAAGGTTTTAAGGCTTTGTGGTTAAGCTTATGCCTGCATCCTTCTATTAGGGTGGAGTGTATAACTTTAATCCTAAGTGTTAAACCCTTGATGTGTTTAAATCCTTTAATCAATCCACCTAATAATCACTAAGACATCAAGCTTGTAACTTGGGCCTTGCATTAGGGTTCTAATTCTTCCTTAATTGGTTAAGAAGGACTAACCCTAGTGTTAATGGACAAGTCCCCCTCAAGTTGTCTTACAGATCATAAAATCCACTTCTTGATCTTACCATTAACTAAAATCCATTTAATAAAGGCTTTGTTTTGTCATGAGGTTAATCCCTAATCATGGATTAAGTTGAGGAGTCTTTCTCAGCTTAAATGTTCTCATCTATTATCCTTCTATTAGGATAGTGTAATGAGTCCATTAACTCCTTGATTATGGCTTAAACTCATTACTTAACACTAAACAAAAACAACAAAAACATCTAAATAATCATAAGTAGGTTAATGATCTTAATCCTACACCATGGTGATTAAGTGTGAGATGCTGACTTCACACTTAAGGTATTCTCATTACCCCTAATCAGAGGGAAGATGTGATGAGTTTACTAACCCTTGATTTAGGCTTAAGCTCATTAACTTATGACAAATTCAAAAAGCAATAAAAGACTGAAAACACAAAAACAAACAATAATCGTCTCCTCCGGGATTCTTTTCTCATCTCATTCACTCATAAACGAGAACTTGCTTCTTCCATCTAATGCAAGACAGTTTGCACCTGAGCCAGACAGGTCACACACTTGAGCATAGGCAAGTAAGCAGTTCATCAGTCAATTTATCTTTCAGTCTCTTTGAGTCGAACTACGGTGTTCTGACTTCCTCATTGCACGAGAGGATACGTAGGCATAACTTAACAGTTATCGAACAAAAGTCTCTGCATATTCCCCCTCTTTCCAGCATTATTCTTTAAGCCTCATAGTCTTGAGCATTTTACTCCTGTTCTTACACTGACACTTCTCTTATACACTTCACAGTTATTCTACACTGACACTTGAATTCTTTCCAATTTTGATACACAAAATGCACTGACACTACCCCTTTAAACACAAATCTTTTAAGCGTGGATCCCGTCGAGTACGGCGGACAATCTGGGTGCTAATACCTTCCCAGGTTGTAACCAACCCCCTTTCTCAGTCTCTCTGGTTCGCAACCGTCTTATCCATCTTTTCTCAGGTCTATGCAGCATTACCTTTCCCTCCGGGATAAAAATGCCTAGCTGGCGACTCTATTCATTCCTTTTCCTCTTTCGCCGACCGTTCGCGTCTGTACCCCATTTGACTTAGCCTCATTTTGGTGGGAGCGACAACTTGGCGACTCTGCTGGGGACCCTTATACTGTAACTAGGGCTTCTGGTTCTTTTTGTGGGTTCCTCCTAGCGCTTGTTTGATTTGTGTTTACTGGGGTGTTATGTGCTAATTGTGTTCATATATTTGCTTTATTTACTGCTTTATGTACGGTTATTTATTGCTTTCTTTACAACTTTATACATCATACTGTCATACTGTCATCTTGCTGGATCTGGTTTTTTGTTTTGGTGGGTGGGGTTCTACTGAGAGTTTAAGGTCCTATACCTGGGACCTGAGTGACACCTAGGCTAGAGTGGTTCATGTTCTTTCCCATTCCATTTCGGTCTGGTGCGGGAATATGAAACACGGTTCAGATGTGGGTTTCTTCTTGAGAACTCTGTGCTACAGATTTCCTGTAGTGCTAGGGCTATCTGGGAAGCCTGCTAAGTCTGGATGACCTTTATTATGACCTTCAGAAACTGAGGTGAATTAGAGGAGGATCTTTTATGGTTATTGTAAACACTGTACCTCCGGGTTAGAAGTGTTTACACTTCTCATAACTAATCCAAGTCTGAGGATCCTTGTTTTAGAACACCACCTGTGAGGGGGTTGGGCTGTTTACAGGTTTGCAGGTACCCTTGGCCACAACATACCCTGTTACTTGTTTTGTTTAAGAGTACTCCACTTTGGACAGTTCTTGTGATTTAACCCTGGACATGTGACTCTTTATTTGAGTCCCCTACCTTGGTTACTGGACTTCTAAACCTCCATCTGGATTTCTTGAACATACATGGACCTATATCAAGACAAACAATCAGATCCAGCTTGATCACAAACCCTTTCATATCATTTGCATACTCATCATTTGCATCATTTAACATTTGTTTATTTGTTTTTCAGGGTATCCACTTCATATCTGGCTTGGTTTTGACCCATTCTTCTGCATAGACCTCTGCTTCATCAGGCATCTGTTTTAGCCATCTTCATCACCAGCATCAGCCTATCAGTGACTCATCTCCAGTACCAGTCTTGATTTTCATCAGCACTTGTCTTCAGCAATCATCGCTCCTCCCAGGAAAAGCAACATTTCATACCATTTCTTTGAGCCTGTATTGACTGGCATCAGGCAGGTCCAGGCACTTATCACTCCGGACCACATCCCATTATTCAGAGAGCATTATGGAGGCATCCTTGATATGGTTATGGACCTGGACCCTTCTCAGAGGAGTATGATCCACACCTGCCTACAGTTTTATGACCCTCCTTTGAGATGCTTCACTTTCCAGAACTTTCAGTTAGGACCTCTACTGGAGGAGTTCTCATCATTGATTAGAGTACCTGTCAGGGGTGATGTCCCCTTCAACCCAGAGATGACTTCTCCCAGCAATGGAGAAGTGGCAAAGGCACTGTACCTAGAGCCTTTATTGATTGAGCAGAACATGACAACGAAGGCTGGGATCCCTGGTTTGCACTTAGACTTTCTGACTTCTCAGGCCATCCTGAATGCCTCCTTGGGAGAATGGAGGACAGTTTGTGCATTGTTAGCCCTCAGTATATATGGGGTTGTACTATTTGCAGATGAGCCCAAGTTTATCAGCAAGAATGCCATTCATCTTTTCCTTCTGAGGAACCCAGTACCCACCTTGCTGGGAGATTTCTATTATTCCATTCATCAGAGGAATGAGAAGCAAAGAGGAAAGTTGGTGAGATGCTGTGCTCCTCTATTTCACACCTGGCTGCTCAAACACTTACCTAGGACTGATGCCTTCTTGAATCCTCACCCACGGAAGAATTGGGCTAAGAGACTTATTGCTTTGACTTCAGATGACATCAGATGGTGCACCCAGAGCACCAAGGGCAAGGACATAATCACTAGCTGTGGACAGTACCCCAATGTACCTCTAGTAGGAGTGAAGGGTTGCATCAACTACAATCCTTTGCTGTTTAAGAGACAATTGGGCTATGCTTTGGTCCACCCTCATAGAGTGCAAGATTTAGCTGAAACCCTGTATTGTGAGATAAAACCTAATCTAGTTGTTATCAGACAAGCATCCTGGGCTTGGGACAACATCCAGACCAAAGGGATGGCTATTCTTGGAAGGTGCAATAATGTGGCTTCAGCTCAGTACTATGAATGGTCCCATGCTAGAGCTCAGATTTCTGGGATGCCTTTCACCATTGAGGATATACCTGGACCATCCACAGTATAGCCAGCAGCCACTGTCAGCCTGGAAGAATTTGAGAAGCTGAAGGAAAGGAATGAGAATCTGTCTCAAGCTCTGAAGAAGACCCTCTGGGAAAGGAGTGATGGTCGTCTAGACATTGAGAGGTTGGAGAAGCTTAAGGTGGAGCATCTGGCCAAGATTGAGAAAGCAGAGGACTGCATCAAGAAATCAAGAGCTGGGGAGCAAATATTGAAGAATGCCTGTAAGGAGGCCAAGCATCAGAAGGCTAGAACTGATCTCTATCTACAAGAAAGTCAAGCTAGGTGGGTCAGGATCACTGAAGCTCGTACTCAAGAAGATAAGAGAACTCAAGCCAGGATTGAGCAGTTAGAGGCCATTGAAAAGAAGCAACAGGAAGCTTTGTTGGTAGCCCAGAAGGAGATTTCAGAGTTGAAGCTTAGGGCTGGACTGAAGAGATCAAAGGACCAAGACAAAAACAAGAAGCTGACCACTGCTATTGCCACCAGAAACCTTCTTATCAGGACTATTACAGAGCATCCGGCTGGTCCTGTAACTGAAGCACTTTTGAAGGAGGTTAAGGAGGATGAGTTTGGCTTAGATGTTTGAATGCTTTGCTTGTTGTTATTTCCATTTGATGTACTTTTCTTTTATGTTGTATTTTGACCCTTTAAGGGCATATGTTGTAAAAAAACAAACTATGTATGATCCACCATTTATAATGTATTTGTTAGTTTGTTTCAATGAGTTTCTTTTCTCAAGCAACATCAGAACATCTTCCTCGGGGTCTGGAAAGGTCAAAACCAAGAGCCAAGCCGGATACCTTGGAAAGCAAATAAGCATACTGCATTGCATGCGAACTTTTGTTTTGTTTTGTAGGTTTTTTTTGTCTTTATTTGTTTCTAACTCTGTTGTGACTCAGGAATTATTGCTCGCCGCCGGGTGTTCCCTCTCAATCGTCCGCACCGGTATCCTACTCGCAACAACCTTCCTGGTATCCAAATGGATCAAGTACAGCAGGACTTGACAGAGGTCAGAACTCAGATGGCTAACGAAAGAGTGGAGATGAGGAACCAAATGGCCCAATTCATGACAGTAATGTCTGGCTTGGCTCAGAGCCAAGAAAGGTTAAAGGCATTGGTAGAAAGACAAAACCCCGAGGAACCTCATCCCGGGACTGGAGGGACTAGTAACAATGAGGGAGGTCAGCCTCATGTTAACCCACCAGTATTTGGACCTCATCTAGATCCGGAAGTCAATATCCCAAGAAATGTACCGGGCAATACTGCTGCAGGCAGGATCTTGCAAGAAGATCCTCAAGAGGAGCAGTTTACTGTAATGGGAGCTGGGGATGAAGTTTATGATAGGAGGTTTGATGAAATTGCTGAGAAGCTGAGATCTTTGGAGTCTCAAAATTCCTTAGGCTTCGATGTAATGGATATGGGTTTAGTGGATGGGGTAAGGATTCCCCACAAGTTTAAACCCCCGTGCTTCGAGAAGTACAATGGAACTTCCTGTCCACGAACTCACCTACAGTCTTTTTTGGGGAGACTTAAGGCATACACCATGGATGAAAAACTGTGGATGTTTTACTTCGAAGATAGCTTGACTGGAGCTTCAAGAGAGTGGTACTCACACTTGATCAGAGCTACTATCAGATGCTGGAAGGACTTAGCTGAAGCCTTCATTAGGCAGTACCAATACGATCTAGACATGGCTCCTAACAGGACCCTCCTGATGGGAATGTCTCAATCCTCCAGGGAAAGCTTCAGGGAATATGCCCAAAGGTGGAGACAGCTTGCTGCTGCTGTCCAGCCACCCATGTCGGAAAGAGAAATGGCCGACATGTTCATGAACACTCTGCAAGGAACATATATTGATAGGCTAGCTGCCTTTTCTTCCACCAGTTTTGCTGACGTAGTTATAGCTGGGGAAAGGATTGAAAGCCTTTTGAAGATGGGTAAGATTTATGATAATGGTGCAAGTTCATCTGGTAACCCCAGGAAGCCTTTTTTGGGACCTAGAAGAACCGGTGAGACAAATGCCATTCACGCCAACAGGGGCAGACCTCAGTATGTCCATAGATCAGTGGCAGCTATCACCATTCCAGCTCCGATTCCTCAGCAACCAGCATATCAACAACCACAACAACCACATTATCAACCGCAAGTTCAGTATCCGCCACAGAGGACCTACAACAATAACAACAATCAACAACAAAGACCTTTTCAGCAAAGACCATCACAGGCAAATAGGGTAATTGACCCTATCCCTATGCCTTATGCTGCCTTATTGCCACAACTCCTGAAACTCAACTTGGTTGAATTAAGGACATTGGCACCACCAGATCCCTCCAATCTTCCAAGAAATTATGATGTCAACGCCAGATGTGCTTTCCACTCCAATGCACCTGGCCACAATACTGAGAAATGCAGGGCTTTACAAATGAAAGTACAAGATCTGGTGGATTCTAAAGCCCTCAACTTTGCACCCCCTCCAAATGTCAACAAAAATACCATGCCCAATCATGGAGGGCCAAGAATTAATGCCATTGAGGAAGACAAGCCATCTTTCTTGATAACTAGTGTTACACAAATTCGAACACCTCTGGTCGAAATTAAAGCTCAGCTTCTAGAGTGCCAGATGTTCCCCGGGTGTGAGCTCGGTTGTGGGTATTGCAACATTGCAGTCAATGGGTGTGATAATTTGAGAAGCGGCATAGATGGTCTTATCAAGGATGGTATACTTCAAATCTCAACAACGGCGCCTACAAATCCAGCAATTCCTTTGACAACAATGCCTGACTCTCCTACAACAGCAGCAACAATCATTCCAACCAATTCATCAATATCATCGACAATGTCTTCATCCATCACCTCAACAAATCAAATGTCAACAACCCTTTCTTCTACAACATCAGCATCCATTTATTCAGCAGAATCTTCTACAACACCAGCAGAAATTAATGGAGATATCTCAGCAGTCACCATCTACTATGATCCATCAAATGTTCCTCCAAATAACAACTTTCAGCAACAAAAAGTGGCACCTCCTGCCAGATCACCAGTCACCATTTACTACGATCCGCACACCATTTCAGTACCTTCCTCTACTGCAGTCAGTCCAGTTACTATCACGGTGCCTGGACCCGTTCCATATGAAAGCAGTAATGCCATACCTTGGCATTATGGCTCTGATCTTTACTGCAACGGGGAGAAAATCACTTTGGATTCTTCAACCTCTTCTCCACAAATTGATAATGTTGGGGGAGGCGGAGGCTTCACCAGAAGCGGACGCCTTTTTGCCTCACAAATGCAAAGACCTAATGCTGAAGCAGAAGCTGCTGCCAAAGCAAAAAGAAAGAGTGTGGTGCTTGAAGAGCCAGCTATCAAAGAAACTCAGAAGACATCTTTTGAACAAGATGTAGACGAGTTCATGAGAATCATAAAAAGAAGTGATTACAAGGTGGTGGATCAGCTTCACCAAACTCCCTCAAAAATCTACATATTATCCCTGTTGATGTGTTCTGAAGCTCACAGGAATGCATTATTGAAAGTCCTGCACGCAGCTTACGTGCCGGAGGAGATCACTGTGGTGGAGAATGTCAACACCAGTCATGGACTGGGCTTCACCAATGCTGACTTAACAACAGAGGGACATAACCACAACAAGGCTTTACATATCACCTTGGAATGCAAGGGTGCTGTTCTATCTCATGTACTGGTAGACACTGGGTCATCACTCAATGTTCTACCAAAGAAAGCCTTAGTGAAGCTGGAGTATGATGGTTTGGCATTGCGACCAAGTAATTTGGTAGTGAGAGAATTTGATGGATCTAAAAGATCAGTACTTGGAGAGATTGATCTGCCTGTGATGATTGGCCCGCTGACTTTTAAAACTACCTTCTATGTGATGGACATTCAGCCGGCCTATAGCTGTTTGTTGGGTAGACCCTGGATCCATGCCGCTGGCGCTGTTACGTCTACCCTTCACCAGAAGCTGAAATTCGAGTGGGAAGGCCAGATCATCACCATCTGTGGGGAAGAAGACATCTTTGTTAGCCATCTGGCTACATACAAGTACATTGAGATGGATGGAGAAATCCATGAAACTATGAGCCAGGGGTTTGAGGCCCTGAACATTAATGAAGCATCTGTTGTACTGGGAACCTCCATGACGTCTTATCAGCAAGCCAGGAAGGTTGTTGAAGAAGGTACTGCCCAAGGCTGGTGCAAGCTGCTGCCCGTGGAGAAGAAGGAAGACAGATTTGGGTTGGGTTACAAACCAACTCAACAAGATCAATCAGAGGCTGCCAAGAAGCCCAACTTTGTCAGCGGGGGAATGCTCACCCCGGATGTTGTGAACAATGTGGAAGACGAGGAAGAAAGCGACCGCAACCTGGAGAGCTGGATACGTCCAAGGATCCCGGGGAGCCAAGTCCTTAACTGGTCTTCCCAGGAAATTATAAGGGTTACTCCTGCAGAGTAATTATTATTTCCTGTATTTTTAAGCATGCATCAAGTCTTGCATCTTGCCCAAGATGACAAGACTCATTTTGTAATCGGGCCATCTTGTAATTTTGTGCAAACAGATCAATCAATGAATATCAGACATCTTTTGCAAATGAGTTTTTTTCCTTTTCCGCTCACTTTTTTTCATTTTTCTTTTTGTACAAAAATAAAATGGCAATGTTTTCCAAAATGATAACTTCATTTCACTTTTTCTAAAACAAGATTAAAATTGATCACTAAAATGAACAATCTAAACCCTCGCAGAGAGTGCCTTTCAGACTGCACCGGCAACAACACAGTTATGACTTCGTATGACTTTGACAATCCAATCAATCAAGCTGATGAAGGGGTTGAAGAAGATTATGAGCTTCCTGAAGAGCTAGCCAGATTGTTAAGGCAAGAGGAGAAGGTTATCACTCCTCATCAGGAGGAGGTCGAAACGGTTAATCTTGGTACGGGAGAAGATGTGAAAGAGGTTAAGATCGGAGCCTGCTTACAAGATTCAGTAAAGGGACAACTGATTGACATGCTTCGGGAGTATGTGGATGTCTTTGCTTGGTCTTATCAGGATATGCCAGGGTTGGACACCGATATTGTCATGCACAAGCTGCCTTTGAAGGAAGACTGCCCACCAGTAAAACAGAAGTTGTGTCGTACTCGCCCGGATATGGCAATGAAGATTAAGGAAGAGGTACAAAAGCAATGGGACGCCGGTTTCCTTGCTGTGACTAGATATCCGCCGTGGGTCGCTAATATTGTACCTGTGCCTAAGAAAGACGGCAAAGTGAGAATGTGTGTGGACTACCGGGATCTGAACAGAGCCAGCCCGAAAGATGACTTCCCATTACCTCACATTGATGTATTGGTTGATAATACGGCTCAGTTCTCGGTGTTCTCCTTCATGGACGGATTTTCAGGATACAATCAGATCAAGATGTCACCTGAAGACATGGAGAAGACAACTTTCATCACACCCTGGGGCACATTCTGTTATAAAGTGATGCCATTCGGACTGAAGAATGCAGGTGCAACGTATCAACGGGCTATGGTAACATTATTCCATGACATGATCCATAAAGAAATTGAATGGTATGTGGATGACATGATTGCCAAGTCCCTCACAGAGGAAGACCACCTGGTGAATTTGTTGAAGTTATTCAAGCGTCTGAGGAAGTATCAACTGAAGTTAAACCCCAACAAGTGCACATTCGGGGTGCGATCTGGTAAGCTGCTGGGATTTATTGTAAGTGAAAAAGGGATTGAAGTTGACCCTGATAAAGTCAAAGCCATTCAAGAAATGCCTGCACCGAAGTCTGAAAAAGAAGTTCGGGGTTTTCTGGGTAGATTGAACTACATTTCAAGGTTCATATCTCACCTTACAGCAACCTGTGAGCCTTTGTTCAAGCTGCTAAGAAAAGAACAAACGGTCAGGTGGAATGAAGACTGCTAAAATGCTTTTGACAAAATCAAGGAATACTTACAAGAGCCTCCAATCCTTATGCCTCCAGTCGAAGGAAGACCTCTAATCATGTACTTGACAGTATTAGAAGAGTCAATGGGGTGTGTGCTGGGCCAACATGACGAGTCTGGTCGAAAAGAGTATGCAATATACTACCTAAGAAAAAAGTTTACCGACTGTGAACAACGTTATTCACTGCTCGAGAAAACTTGCTGTGCTTTAGCGTAGGCTGCTCGCCGACTAAGGCAGTATATGTTGACCCACACTACCTTATTGATATCCAAGATGGATCCAGTTAAGTACATTTTTTAGAAGCCAGCACTTACCGGACGGGTTGCAAGATGGCAAATGATCCTCACAGAATATGACATTCAGTACACCTCTCAGAAAGCCATCAAGGGCAGTGTATTATCTGATTATCTTGCTGAGCAACCCATTGATGATTACCAGCCTATGAGATTTGACTTCCCTGATGAAGACATCATGTTCATAAGAGCAAAAGATCATGAAGAGCCTGTTCACACTGAAGGGCCTGACTCGGAAGAAGAATGGACTATGATGTTTGATGGGGCTGTTAATATGAATGGTCATGGTGTTGGTGCAGTACTCGTTACGCCTAAAGGAGTTCACATGCCTTTCTCGGCAAAGCTCACCTTTAACTGCACTAATAACGAAGCTGAATACGAAGCTTGTATTATGGGTCTTGAGGAAGCCATTGACCTCAGGATCAAGACTTTGACTGTATTCGGAGATTCAGCTCTGGTAATTAATCAAACCAACGGCAAATGGTACACCCACCAGGATCATCTGATACCTTATAGGGACTATACAAGAAGGTTATTGACTTTCTTCACAACAGTCAAGCTTGAGTATATCTCTCGAGATGAAAATCAGTTTGCAGATGCTCTAGCTACCATTTCTTCCATGATCAAAGTTCAAGCTGCCAACTTTGTGCCTCGGATTTCAGTGTCCAGACTTGACAGACCAACATATGTGTTCTCAGCAGATGTTGTTAAAGATGATAAGCCTTGGTTCCATGACATCAAAAGCTTCTTGGAGGATCAAAAATACCCACCTGGGGCATCTTCCAATGATAAGAAGACATTAAGAAGGCTAGCTGGTAGTTTCTTCTTGAATACTGGCGGTTCTCTGTACAAGAGAAACTTTGATATGGTACTCCTCAGATGCGTTGATAGAATAGAAGCAGACTTGTTGATGCACGAAGTGCACGAAGGATCTTTTGGTACCCATGCAGGAGGGCATGTAATGGCTAAAAAGTTGCTAAGATCAGGCTACTACTGGATCACAATGGATGCAGACTGTTGTGCCTATGCCAGAAAATGCCATAAATGCCAGATTTATGCGGATAATGTACATGTGCCTCCCAATCCTTTGAATGTGATGTCTTCACCCTGGCCCTTTGCCATGTGGGGCATTGATATGATTGGCAAGATTGAACCGACTGCTTCAAACGGCCACAGATTCATTCTGGTTGCCATTGACTATTTCACCAAGTGGGTCGAAGCAGCTTCTTATGCAAATGTTACAAGGCAAGTGGTAGCCCGATTTCTAAAGAGAGACATCATCTGCCGGTATGGAGTGCCCGAGCGAATCATTACTGATAATGGTTCCAACTTGAATAACAAAATGATGGCAGGACTGTGCCGGGACTTCAAGATCCAACACCACATTTCTTCTCCTTACAGGCCAAAGATGAATGGCGCTATTGAGGCAGCTAACAAGAATATCAAGAAGATTGTGCAGAAGATGGTGGTTACCTACAAAGATTGGCATGAAATGCTACCGTTTTCCTTGCATGGGTACCGTACGTCAATCAGGACGTCCACCGGGGCAACACCGTATCAGCTTGTGTATGGTATGGAAGCGGTCCTACCTGTTGAAGTTGAATTACCCTCCCTGCGGGTATTGATGGATGTTAAGCTGAATGAAGCAGAATGGGTCCGATCCCGATACGAGCAACTGAGTCTGATTGAAGAGAAGAGATTAGCTGCAATCTGTCATGGGCAGCTGTATCAAAAAAGAATGAAGAAAGCCTTCGATCAGAAAGTCAGGCTCCGAGAGTACCAAGTAGGAGATCTTGTGCTGAAAAGACTCCTCCCTCCTCATACAGACCACAGGGGCAAGTGGACTCCAAACTATGAAGGGCCATTCGTAGTAAAGAAAGTTTTCTTTGGTGGAGCACTGATGCTCAGCACTATGGATGACGAAGACTTCCCGTCCCCTGTGAATTCAGATGCAGTTAAAAAAAACTTCGCATAAAATGACCCGCTGGACACAAAAACAGAATGTAAGTCCAGGAAAAAATAGGGCATCCCGGCGAGTCAAAAACAGAATAAAAGACTCGGGCAAAAATAAGGGAAAACAAATAAAAAATGTGCACTCGCTGAGTTGAAAAGCCGCATTGGACGACTCAGGCAAAAATGGGTATCCCGGTGGATTGAAAATCCGAGAGGGCGATCCACGCAAAACCAGGAAACAAGCGAACAACTGCATTCTGAATCCATCTGTATCACTTACAACATGGTAAGCTTCGAAAGTTTCGAGCGTCGGTCAGAATCAGCCTTCTTCGGAAAGCAAGACGAGAAGAATGTCAAAAGTCATACGAGTCATAGCAAAAAGGAAGCTTCTCGAAGCGTCGCCAACATTGCCAGCACCTTTTTGTTTCTCAATTTGTAACAATCTCCTCATTTCAGGGGATTTGTTTCTCTGACTGTATCTTGCCAATTCAGGGCACACAAAGTAATAAAATCAGATTTTCAGTCATGTTTCGTCTTATACATTTTCATTTTTGTTTGCAAAAATGTCCGATGTCGTTAAGATATTGATTGCATAAATACAGATGCGTCTCTCCTGAAAAAGTACGTGCTTGCAGGAAATATACTTACTCCCGGGAGTGTCTAAACTCCTATGTTGGAATCTGGTAAGGGATACCTCGGGATTACTTGTGCGTTTCTATGTCTTTTCAGGATTGCAGGTATTCAAAACGCAACATGGGGCATGAAAGCTTCACCCCAGCAAGCTGGCAAATCATTATCTACTCAGTCTATCTCCCAATTAGCACCGGAGGTGTTTTCTCCCCAGCTGAGTTGTCAAGTATCATCCTCAGCAGGATCCCCATATAAATCTCTAGGAAGATCTTCCAGTGATCTTTCCTCTTCCCCAGCCAAGTGCTAGTCAGGGAATCATCCCCCCACAGAGTCTCAACCTCTATCCAGCGAAGCAATACCTGAAGATCTCACAACAAAGTGAAGAAAGCTTCTACAAACCCCAGTTGGATCCCTCATTACCAAGACAGGTCTATCAGTGACCTGCTCCCCACGCAGAGTCATACATGACAGATCTACCAATGATCTTACCCCAGCTGGGATATCCACTTCAAGTAGATCAGCCAGAGATCTTCGCAGCAACGGGATCCGAATCCCGGATCGGTATCTTTGCATAATCATAGCATTCGCACCATATTCTCCCCGCAAAGCGTAGCATTCCGTCTAATACGGAGCATTACGGCAAAAATCAAACATATTGCATAATCATAAGCCATGTTCTGAATCAAACACTTGTAAATACTGGCAATTCATCAACGATATACAGAAAACTTCCCCAAATTCCCCGGCAGAAAGCCAAGGCACTTTCCCTAAAGATACAGATGCTTCCTGACACCCGTCCGTATCATATCCCCAATAGAAAGCCAAAGCGCTCCCTTTGCACTCACAGATACTTATACATAACTTCCTTGGTACACATACACTTGTTTATAATACACTTTTTCAGACACCCGTCCGTGTCGTGCTCTCCCCAGCAAGTTAAACACTCGTCTGTACACCACTCATACTTGTTACTCCTGTTTTACTCGTACAGATACTCGTCTGTATCTTTTATACACCACTTACATCCCCTCAGATTCGACACTCGTCCGTGTTCTTTGTTAACCAGTTGGTACTCGTCCGTATCATCATCTCAGAACATGCGTCGACTTTTGTTTCTACTGATACTCGTCCGTATCATGGTCTTAAGGATGCCCGTTCGCATCTTTAATCCATACACAATGTCAGATACTTTTACCTCTTTTAGAGTTTAGACACTCATCTGTGTCTATTATTCCCCAGAAGAGTCCCTGCAGAATCAATACTCGTCCGTCTTCTTTGTTAACTAGTTGATACTCGTCCGTATCATCATCTCTGAACATGTGTCAGCATTTGTTTCTACCTGATACTCGTCCGTATCATAGTCTTAAGGATGCTCGTCCGCATCTTTAGTCTATACACAGTACCCAAAACACTTATACCTCTCATTTCTTGGATGTAGACGCTCGTTCGTGTTTACTTTTCCCCAGCAAAGTCCCCAACAAAACTTGTTAAACTATTTCCTTTCTATCTGACATTCGTCCTATGTCATGATACCTTTTCGGCAGCCGTACCCTGCCAGGTGATCGTCCTTCACCTTTTTTATGATCGTCCTTCATCACCCCCAGTGGAGTCTCTATTCATTGGAACCCCTTCCTATCCGACATTCGTCCTATGTCGTGATATTTTTAGCAGCCGTCCCCTGCTAGGTGATCGTCCTTCACCTCTTGATGATCGTTCTTCATCATGTTATTCGATGGCCGTCCCCATCGTCGACCTTTTTATCCGACATTCGTCCTATGTCGTGGTACATTCGGCAGCCGTACCCTGCCCGGTGATCATCCTTCACCTTAGATGACCGTCCCTCATCTTATCCCCAACAGAGCAGCCGTACCCTGCTAGGTGATCGTCCTTCACCTTTGATGACGGTACCTCATCATTTTATTTCACTTACCTTTAATCCCCAGAAAGTCTTATAGTTTTACTTGATGGTCGTCCCCATCACAATCTCTCATATCCCCAGCTTGTCGGCCGTCCCCGTCACTGCTTTATTTCCCTCATATCCCCAGCATGTCGGTCGTCCCCGTCATCGCTTTATCCCCAGCAGTCGTCCTCTGCTCGACGGTTGTCCTCCGTCTCCCACACCTTATAATCATACTTTATTTTCTTTTACAATCTATATCCCTTTTCTTCTTCATTCTGTGAGTGCAAATTTTGGACTGTCTTTGGTATTCAACCACAAGTTATCTTGTTTGCCTGTTAAGCCGTTGCTTACACCCTGCACAGCTAACTCATGTTTGAATAGGGGCAGCTGTAAACACCCCAAATTTGCCCTCACCCATTCACACCATGGCTTGTGATATGCATGAATTCAACCATAGCATCTCATACCACATTTTTGATTCACTGCATTGCTTCTAAGTCATCTGCATCTAGGGTTTGTGATCTGAGAAATCCAAGAGCCATTTGAGCCACTCCTAAGGTCATCAATCACTTAAAAGGGGTCCATGTGTGTTCAAGCATCATATTATATCCCCTCAAAGTCAAGGGAATCAAAGAATCACAAGAACTGAGAAAGGCAAGGAGGCAGAGCCAGGCTTAACTGCACAGATGACCTAGAATTAGGGTTTTGGTTTTAAAGGCCATAACTCCAAATTTTTTGGTCATTCTTGTTTCTATTGGTCTCTATATGATATAAGGATCATGCATATCAATTTTCATGAAGAAATTCCATGGGGAAGGCATCTAATCAAGAGTTGACTTCTTGAGCAAGTCAGTGTAAAATCAGGGCATCTGAGGCCCCCAATGACCCAACCAAAGGGTGTTCTTCATCATTTTGAATGTGTATGATCTTTATTTGATCATAAAAGATGTTATAAGTTCACAAAATTGAAGAATTTCAAGCCATTTGCAAAGTTGCCTTTTTGGGAAAATGACTTGTAATGGAAAATTGCTATTTTGGGAAAGTTTTTCAACCCTTTCTAATTGATTCAAGAATGCCTCAAATGAGAAAACTTTGGTCATGAAAGTTGTAGAATGGATCATTCCCTTTTCAAAAAGTACAAGAACTCATTCTAATTCATTTTGGATCAAAAGTTATGGCCTTGCAAAGTTGGATAAAATCATTGAAATTTCACTTTTGCACAAAATGGAAAACTTGCAAATTCTCATAGCAAGCCTTTATGTGACTTCAATGTGACCTCTAATCATCATACAAACACAATTCATGACTTAAAATTCAGTTTGGCCCAAAGATTTTCCCATTTCCATGCCTTGAGTTTCAAGTAACCATAAGCCATTCTTCATGAAATTGCAAAGAGGGATTTCTTGCAAAATGATTCTCAAAAGGATTGTATGATCTCTAGCTGGTCTCAAGACATTGCCATGACCTCATGAAGCATCTCACACCAAAAATTCAGCAAGACTTATCACATGTACATGGCCAAAAATCATGAAATGTAACAAGTTGTCAAGTTGCAAAAACCCTTCCAACTTATGATCCAAATGCTGCAGTCCTTCATGAATCATCCAAGGTCCACCCTTGACTCAAGCTGAGGCAGGACAAGCCCTAAGATTGCCTCTGACTCGAGCCATGCTTAGAGTACACAAACCTTGACTTTCATGCATTTTGCCCATACCAATCCCACAGTGCCACCACCAACTCTCTGCCCAACCAGAGTATGATATGTGGACATGAAGCAACCCAAAGACACACCATACACAAGCTGAATCCTCCCACATTGCAGCATACACAAAAAACTGTCAAAACCTTTCCCTCTTCGAATCACTCAACACAGCCTTCAAACAACCAAAATTTCTTCACCCACAAACCACAAATCATTCATAGAACAGAATCCACCCTCTGAAACTGCTTAAATCATCACATATCCAACTCTCCAAATCTGCTACACCAGAAACAAAACCTTCAAACCAGGCCATACAAACTCATTCCAAGCCTCATTTCATCATCCAGAGGTTCATAGGAGGGGATTTGCAACAAAGGAAAGTCCAGAAAGCTCAGAAACAGAAAGTTCAATCTCAGGTATACTTCATGAACTTTTTTCTTAGAAGCTTGTTTTTAAGTTCATTTATGATTCCTTGAGTTCCCCTGGTCATGGGGATATGTTTATTTTTGAAAATGGTTGAGAAACCACTATGTATGCAAGCTCTGAAATTTTTCCCGTGAAAATGTTTTGCTTCGATTCTCTTTGTTCATGCGTGATAAATGATGTTTGATGATGGATTTGAGTTTAGTTTGGATAGGAGAATGTTTCTGGGCAATTAATTTAGGTTGGGGTGGCCTATAGTGGAAGCTAGGTTTTTGGTTTCGCCGGAGAAGACGACCGGAACACTGTTCCGGCCATCTGAATTTGTTTAACCCTAATCTGAGTAATTAATGGGAGTTTGAATTTGGGCCGTAGATGAGGTAGACTGGGGTTGACTCCCGCGCGTGTGTATGACCAGGATCTGGTCATTAAACCCTAATCCCTGATTAATTAATTAAATCCAGTTTAATTAAATTATAAAACTTAATTTAGTCAGTTCGAATGTGGGCCTTTGGATTTGGCGCGCAGTCAACCAGTCCAAACCCAGATTGCATCCTGGCCCTTCCCTCTGCATACTTCCATTTATTTTAATTTTTATTTCATTTAATTTGATTTATCTTTTACATTTTATTTAAAATAGCAAAAATCATTTAAAAATTATGAAAAATTTTGTCAAAGTTTTCATTAATTTTTAAAACCCAAAAATATTTTAATTTTTATTTTTTGCATAAAAAATTATTTTTAAATCATTTAAATGTGTATTTTTAATTAATTAATGAAAATTACTTAATTAAAAATGAATTTAAGTATTTAAAAAATCACCAAAAAATTTACATTGCATTTAGAAACATTTAGAAACATTGTCCAACTCTCAAACCAAATTTCTTTTTGGTTCTTGATGCCTTTTGATCATTTTCATTGGAATTAAATTCATTTTAAGGCAATATTTTGGTTCAAACTTTGAAAAATCCATTCTGCCTAACCTTTTAGAGTTTGATGATGGTTCTTCTTGCATTGCATCCTTCATGGCATGTAGTTTATAGGATAAAATTGGTTTGATTTGATCTTGCATTTTCAATTTGTTTGGTATTTTTCTTAGTGAGGTACCTCAAAACCCTAGCAATCTTAGGAAATTCATAACTTTCACTAGGTTAAGAGTTGGATCCCCTCCTTTGGGCAGTGAGCTTGTATAGGTTTAGGGTATCTTTGATTGCATTTTCAAATTTTTATCATGTCATTTGCTTCTGGTTTTGGATTTTTGCTTTGCATGATGCATGTAACCCTAATTTGTGCCTTCCTTTGCATCCATCTTTCATTTGCTTGCATCCAATGACTTGCCATGACATTTTGTGCATCCACATGATTCATGATACATCTTAGGACATATTAGAATCATGTTTGATCATTGCATCTTTCATTTGCCATGTTATATGTCCATTACATTTCATAACTTTTCATGTACATTCATGGTTCAATGCATGCTTCATCTGCATCCTTATGCTTGTTTGATCATTCTCATCTCTTGTCATGTATTTGTATCATCTCTTAGCATCATTAACATCATGTAATTACTTCTGACTTTGGTTTGCATCATGACATTTCATCTCATTTGCATTGCATTTCATTTCTTTTGGCTAACTTTTCAGGTGGTAAGTTGTTTTGAGAAGTGGATTTGCCTTCACTTCTCACAATCTCTTCTCACCTCTCTTGCATCTTTGCTGAATTTTATCTTGTGTATTGGATTGAGCTTGCTCATTCATGTTCATCTTACTTTCTTTCTTCAAGCAACTTGTCTTCTTAAGTGAAGCAAGTTGTTTTGCTTCTCTTTGCTTCTTGCTCCTTTCATCTGCTTCCTTCCTGGTGGTTTCTCTGAAGACCTTCTTGCAAACCTCATTAACCCTAGGAATAACCAAGCATGATAACAATTAGGGTTTGACTAGTTCCCTATTTAGTTTTGCCTTTGTGTCATCTTTGAGTCTTCTCTTCTCACCTCATAATCAAGGGCTAAACCTTAAAGGTTTTAAGGCTTTGTGGTTAAGCTTATGCCTGCATCCTTCTATTAGGGTGGAGTGTATAACTTTAATCCTAAGTGTTAAACCCTTAATGTGTTTAAATCCTTTAATCAATCCACCTAATAATCACTAAGACATCAAGCTTGTAACTTGGGCCTTGCATTAGGGTTCTAATTCTTCCTTAATTGGTTAAGAAGGACTAACCCTAGTGTTAATGGACAAGTCCCCCTCAAGTTGTCTTACAGATCATAAAATCCACTTCTTGATCTTACCATTAACTAAAATCCATTTAATAAAGGCTTTGTTTTGTCATGAGGTTAATCCCTAATCATGGATTAAGTTGAGGAGTCTTTCTCAGCTTAAATGTTCTCATCTATTATCCTTCTATTAGGATAGTGTAATGAGTCCATTAACTCCTTGATTATGGCTTAAACTCATTACTTAACACTAAAAAAAACAACAAAAACATCTAAATAATCATAAGTAGGTTAATGATCTTAATCCTACACCATGGTGATTAAGTGTGAGATGCTGACTTCACACTTAAGGTATTCTCATTACCCCTAATCAGAGGGAAGATGTGATGAGTTTACTAACCCTTGATTTAGGCTTAAGCTCATTAACTTATGACAAATTCAAAAAGCAATAAAAGACTGAAAACACAAAAACAAATAATAATCGTCTCCTCCGGGATTCTTTTCTCATCTCATTCACTCATAAACGAGAACTTGCTTCTTCCATCTAATGCAAGACAGTTTGCACCTGAGCCAGACAGGTCACACACTTGAGCATAGGCAAGTAAGTAGTTCATCAGTCAATTTATCTTTCAGTCTCTTTGAGTCGAACTACGGTGTTCTGACATCCTCATTGCACGAGAGGATACGTAGGCATAACTTAACAGTTATCGAACAAAATTCTCTGCATATTCCCCCTCTTTCCAGCATTATTCTTTAAGCCTCATAGTCTTGAGTATTTTACTCCTGTTCTTACACTGACACTTCTCTTATACACTTCACAGTTATTCTACACTGACACTTGCATTCTTTCCAGCTTTGATACACAAAATGCACTGACACTACCCCTTTAAACACAAATCTTTTAAGCGTGGATCCCGTCGAGTACGGCGGACAATCTGGGTGCTAATACCTTCCCAGGTTGTAACCAACCCCCTTTCTCAGTCTCTCTAGTTCGCAACCGTCTTATCCATCTTTTCTCAGGTCTATGCAGCATTACCTTTCCTCCGGGATAAAAATGCCTAGCTGGCGACTCTATTCATTCCTTTTCCTCTTTCGCCGACCGTTCGCGTATGTACCCCATTTGACTTAGCCTCATTTTGGTGGGAGCGACATGTGCATAAATGAAAATTAATTCAAATCTGCCTTGTTTTCATAGTTGCTTTTTGAAACAGGTGTTGTAAAAACATGTTGCATTTGTGCTGTTTTGGATTTTTACACCTATTTTGCATGCTGATTGTTAGCTGTAATAAGTTGTTTGCATTTTTGCATGGAATTTGGTAGCTGTTTGTGCTTTAAGAGTTGTAGTAGCTGCTGGATTTTTGCTTTGCATAGATTTTAGGTCCCTTAGACTTAGGATTGAGTCTATATTAGGTCCTTGATGAATTAGGTTTTGTTTGGTACTTTTTTTACCTCATTCCTTTTATCATGCTTTATCCTACTAGCCTTTGTTTTGTAGGGAGGTAAAGGTAAGTTCACACAACTTAACCCTTTTAAAGTTCTTTACGCTTTCTCAAGTGTCTTTGTTTAGCATTTAGTTTAGTTTGCATAACTTCATGCTAATCCCCTTTAGAAACAACTTAGCTTCCTTAGGAAGTAAGTTGCTTTCTAGTTCCTTTTCTTTTCCTTTTTATCATTAGGATAAGAAAACCGCACTAACTTAGGTTCATCCCATGCATGACAACACTTGGATTTTAGTCCTTCCCTTAGACTTTTACCTTTGTTTCGTTTTTCTTTCTTTCTCATCTCAAAGAAAAGTAAGAAATTCCTAATAAAGGTCGATCTTCTCGTACTCCACGAGACTTTCCTGTGGGTTAATTATACACGTCCCATTTCGGGGCGAGGTGTAAGGCATTTACCACGATGAACAAGTCTTAGTATGAGAATGTTTCACAAACAACAAATCAAAAAAACTTCTTTAAAAGACAGTAAACAAACAACACTCGTCTTTTCCTTCGGGAATTCTTTTCTCACCTCATTCACTCTTAACACGAACTTGTGACGAATTGTCTCATTTACAAGACGGTAACATACTCGTACCAGATGAGCCTGCAACACCTGAGCATAGACATACGCAGTTCAGCTCTAAAAATCATAGATAGTTTCCGCCTTAGTTAGGCGAACTACGTCGACTCTAATCCTCATTTTCCCGATGAGGTACGTAGGAAGCGGGGTAGGGCTCATTCGAGCACACTCTTTTATTTTCCCTACATTTCCCCATTTATTTTCGTTCTTTTTTCTAGTTCCCTTTCTCACTTTCATTCCAGTCAGTGGTTTTTGTTTTAGCAGCATCTTATTTGTTCACCCTTTGAAACAAATCAAACGAGCGAGGATCCCGTCGGGTACGGCAGACGATCTGGGGTGCTAATACCTTCCCATTTTGTAACCGACTCCCGAACCCAGACTTTTGTTTGCAGGACCTTGTCCTTTATTTTTTCTTCGGTTTTTGCATCATTACCTTTCCCATTCATTCGGGATAAAAATGTTTGACTGGAGACTCTACCTTTTCCGCGCCACTTTCGCGTTTGTACTAGGATGAAAATCCCGGGAGCGACAGATGGTGACTCTGCTGGGGACTGAACCAAGAATCTCTGGTTTCCCTTGAGAGTCAATCCTAGCGCCTGTTTTCCTTTATTTCTTTGGGTGTTTATCTATATGTTGTTGTGTATTTATGTTACTGTATTTTATTTACAGTTTTACTTACAACTTTATTTATAATTTTCAGTATTTATTTTCATGCATCATATATTATTGGACTGTCTGGACTGTGTTGGTTTACATTTTTTCTGTGGGATGGGGTTACTGTGAGATAAGCCACATACTCGGCTTGAGTGCACCCTTGGATTAGCCTGGACACATTGTACTCACATGTGGCATGATGAGTGGCGATGTGTTCCACACACAGACTGCGACCATCTTGGAAATATCTTGTGTGGGGATTTCCTCCACTTCGGGATAGGACCTTGATAGTTATGTGCATCTGGGGACTGATCATTGAGAACCTTTGTGGAAACAACCCTCTCTAGTGATGACAGTGGCAGACCACATTTATTGGCAAATCCACTCACATCTGAGGGCCCACTGAGAACTCACATAGGATGGCCTGTTCTCTCATAGGAACTCAGTTAAAGCAAACTGTTCATATGACGATAGTATTGTATCCTAAGGGCTGAATGTACTGTTGTTTCTCGATTTAGTGCTTGAAGCTGGGGACTTATGAGGGATGCTTGTTTCCTCGGACTCAGTTGAGATCTCCCTGAGTAGTATATAATTCCTAACCAATTCCCTGATTTGGTCATGAGTCATTTCTCAGAAATGGTAAACTTATTATTTCTATTCGGCTTTGAGAGTCCGTGATTTTGACCCGAGTAGCACACTGTAATACCTCAAAATTTGCCCTCATCCTTTTTACTTTTACTGGCATATTGTTTTGCATTCATCTGCATTTCTCACTATTAACAACATATTAGTGCATTTCGTTGTTTCATAAGGCATGTGATTCCGGTTATACGGGAATAAGGTTTCATACCTTATTTGTACCTACCGGGGTTTGAAATGAGGGAGGTTATTCACTGGTGCATATAACCCATTATTGAGGTGTTCGATCAGATTTGCTTTGGGGAACTTCACCAAGGGATGCTCATTGTATCGGAGTTTGGTTTGGATCCTTTTGTTTATGGAATGATAATTTGAGGTTGTGCGGATTTTAGTATGGCATCGAAGGTGGGTTGTGTTGAAGGATTCGATTCAGATTAAAGGAGAATGCACGATTATTGGTTCATTTGAAAGGTATCACTCAAGTTCGATTTCAAGCGATACGTTTCAAAGTCGAGTTGTGTTGTGTGCAAAAATTATCAGTTTTATCAAGAAGTGGTTCAAAGATTCGGGCCCATCATGATTAAATGTTCAGTTGTGTGCATTTGTGAATTTATTTCCCAGAAGTTTGATCTAAACAAATTCAAGTGACTTGTAACTCGTAATCAGAGATTTAAAGGATCACACAGACAATTCAAGCTTGGTGTGTATGCAGGTTAAGTGTGGATCCTTATATAGAACCTTGATTCTTTGACTTCAAAGCATGTGCGTAAGTTCATGATTTTATTCAAGAAAGATTAACGTGAGGTGGTTTAGGGAGATTTAATTCAGTCGAGGCCAAGATCACTTTGTATTTGATTTTATTTCTCATAGAGTGAGTTGAGATTGTATTCAGGAATGTTGGAATGTGACTCTTATGTTGTTTCACGGTTGGCGTTAAGTGGTGCATTTGGAATCATTTTCAGAAATTTAGTCAAAGGTCAACTTTGACTTTATTCCTCAATCAGTTTGAATCCAATCAATTTATCACCCTTTTAGATCCAATCATGGCGCTCAGCTTGCTCATTACTAAAGGATGAGAGGGTGCAATTATAAAATCATGTTAGTTCACCATATACCCAATTTCATTTTTAAGACAAATAAAGGGAAGAAATTGGAAACAAGAATATAGCCATAAGGTAACCCAAGGCCCATTCCAATACAAGTGGTCACATCAGTAAAAATAAAAAGAGGTAAGTTAGGAGTGGTTGATGCCAAAAGGGGGGACAGTGACATAGAATCGGTGATGAACTGATATAATAGAAATTCATGACATTTCATAAAATAAAATAAAAACTTTACAAGCCATAGCAGAACTGGTTACACCGGAAATTTCAGAAGAAGAGGAATTGATTCTTATCAGAAGAAAAGTCGGATACATCTCCGAAGTAAAATAACAAAAAAAAACTTAGAATCTATGAAAGAGACGACATCGATTTTCATTCTTCGGCTTCATCCTCTTTGGCGGGACGACCAATATAACTGCTACCAATATCAGGACTTCTACCATTCACTAAGCCGCAACGGTTTCGATCTCCTCCAACAAACCTGGAAGTTCAAAAATCAGCACAGTAAATATATGCACAATTCAGAAATGGATAGAGAAAAAAGAGAAAGGGAATTCGTGTCCAATAAATTTCAAGGGAAAAAGGGTCCTGCAAGATTCATAAAATGGTAAGGAAAATTACGGTTAAAGAGATTCTAACCGAATTTAAACTAACCAAATAACTGAATCTCATAAAAAAACTTCATAACAGAGTTGAAACAGAAAAATCAGGAGTGCATAACAGAAATAACCAATACCTAACCTCGTTCTTCTGGAAGTTTCATCTGGGATCGTTTATAAATAACCAGCTTCATTCCATGAGGTTTTTTTCTTGGATTCACCGTTCTCACAAGCCAAAACTTCTGAATCTTCAGCATCATCTTCTACCTACAACATCAAGAATCACCAAATCAGTTCAAATCAGTTCAATTCAGTTACACAAAGCAGTTACACAGAAAAAGGAAAAAATCAGTTATCGAAAAATAGAGAAAGCTCAGAAACAGATACTGAATAAGAATCAATCTTCATCAATCAGCAACCAACCTTCAATCATTCTGCAAAAAACAAACCTTCATCTTCACTTATCTCCTTCTCTTAATTCATTTCAATCTCAACATTCTCCACCAATTCGCAACAACTTAAACAACACCGTCTTCATTGATTTCCATCTCCAATCTTCTTGGCCTTTACTTTCAATCCATAACAACACCTCTCTGCATCAATCTTTATCAACCTGTATATCATCAACTATCTTCATCTTCGAAGAATCGTCACCACCGAATTCTCCACAATAATAGCCATATTCCCAATCTTGAAAAGTCAAGAACATTCAACATCTTCAAGCCATCACCTTCGATCGCTCTGTAACCTGATAATGAACCTGCATAAAAAACTTTTCAACGTCAACAAGAACTCAAGAATCCGAGGCATTAACCACAATGAAATCAGAATCGCAGAGGGGAAGGGAAAAAGAATTGAAGCAGCAGAGGACGAGATCGTAAGCATACCAAGATACAGTTTAAAGCGCCATCGGAGCCAATTCGTAAGCGTTGTTCTCGCGCGAATGCAATATTTGTTTCAACATATCTTACACCACGATTGGGCTTGAGGAGAGGTCCGGTTGATTTGTTAGTCTTGAGTTCTCGGCGGATTTCTTCGCACGGTGGAGAAAACAAGGATCGGAGAGGACGCGAATGATTGATCTTAATTCGACGGCGAGGTGCGGTTCCCTTCGACGGAGAGATCGTTCTTCAACAGCGATACATGGCTTGAAGCTATCGCGCAGTGAGGCATTGAAGCGGGATTGCGAGGAAGAGAAGGAGAACGGCGGAAATGTTGTCTTTGTTCTCGCGAGGGAGATCGTGCTGCGAGAACGGAGAGGAGATCATGGTGTTGATTTGTTCCGGCGATCTCCGAAGACGCCAAGATTATCGGCGGCGGCGATGTGTGTAAAGAAGAAGAAGAAAATCGTGAACAGGGTTTTCACGGTTAGACTAAGCAGCTTTTCCTCTTAAGTTATTAGGTTAAGGATAAAGAAAGTTGTGGATTGGGCTTTGTGAGATCAGTTCCATGGATTCATATCCACACCCTCCATAATTCCGAATTCACCCCACCTGCGAAATTCACTATGTATTTGGGTTCAGGGCCCATGAGATCACTCTTTGCACCATCAATTTCAGGCTCACACCCCACCGGGTTTGGCTTTTGGATTGGGCCTGCAGGCCATTAAGTTATTCTTAGCACCATTGTGTTCCCTCTACACCCTCTTTGTTCCTATTTCCTAGAAATTTTTATATAATTTTCTTAATGAATTTTCTTGTTATCTAATTTTTGGTGGATTAATATCTTCATCCAATTTCTTGTTAATTTTTTAATTAGGTTTTTTGTGGCATTAATTCTAATCTTTGTGGTGAACTAATTATGAATTAATTTTTACTAATGCGTTCATGAGTTTTTTCAATCAATATTGGATCGGTTTCGATTATGGCAAAGCTTCACCAAGCAATTAAGGAAGATAAGCATTTATTTTGCTTATGGATATCACAAGAGCTTTCATGAATTTTTCGGATTTCTTTTATGTGAAGAATCGACACTTTGATCAAGTAAGTAATCTCGATTCTCCACTTTTATGCACCATTTTAGTCGTATGCGGCTTAGGATCATATAACTTAAGGTGCATATTGAGCCCTCCCACCTGAGGCACTGGATTTATTTGTGATTTTTGTTGATTTGTGTCGATTTCGGAGCTTAGGGATTAGGTTACGAACCATTAGGATCACTTCCTTTCACTTTCCCTTAGAATCCACTTTTTTGCCCGTTCCGTCGCAATTATTAAAAATAGTTTTAGGTGAGATAAAATTCTGGAAAAATTCATGAGTGATCCTCATCCTCTTAATTAGTTTTTCATATTTTTTGTTTCCATATTTGGTTGGTTTTAATATTTTATTTGGATTTTAGATCATAAGCTGTCCCAAAAAGGGGTGTTTTGGCATAAGGGACCGAAATCGATTTTTCCCCATAGGTGTGAAACCTATTTTTTGTGTGTGATTAATCACTGTAATTTGTAACATTTTGATACTCATTAGGCATTTTTTTCATAATTTTTAGTGCCCTTTTTGATCCACTTTGTGGAGTTGTTTTTTTGGTGATCATGCTTTGTTACCTTGCTAATCAAGGAATTGTTTTGGCACTTGGGTACATAATTTTGTAGAATCCTTTTAGACCATGTAAGATAATCACTATATCATTCCAGGGATTTAATTTCATAATTTTTAAAGGCTTTTTGCTATTTTTTCCATGTCACCTAGATCCTAGGTTGATTCATGTGTTTATGTGTCGCATAACCTAAGTGTTAAGAAGGCATTCATGCAATTTTCTTGAGGGGATTTTTGGTAGATTTTAGGAGTTGATTATATGTCATTTGTATGTCTTTAATTCCAGTCATAGGTCATTTTTTGAACCATAATCATTTGGTTTGTTTTGGTGCTTTAAAATGCATACTTATGCGAATTAACTTTAACTTAAACTCATTTCTCTTCTCCTCTAAATAATAACATTAATTATGTGGAAATCATTAATGCCTATTCATGCATTCTAAGTGCATCTCATACCTTGTATGCTACTGACCCATAATCATTTCATGCATATTCACATGCCATTCTTCCTTAACTTTCATCATGTGCGATCTTATGCGATTTTTGTTCGTTTCTTCTCATATCTTCTTCTCATTGCTCCATATGCCTAATCCATTGCATCCATGATTGTATATTAATTAATCCATCTTCATAAGCATTCACTACTGACTTTGATGTTCATTTCATGTATTAATTCATGCTTGTAATCCATATGCATTCATACTTCATCCATAAACCCTAACTTGCATTTAGGTGAATTTATGTGAACTTTTTGTACATAGTTTGACATAGTTTGACCTTGTGAGGTATCCTAGCATTCTTAGGGACCTATAAAATGTAGCTAATGACTTTATAAGTCATTTAACCTTTAGGTACCTTCACCTTTAGACTTAGGTCTTATTTTGAACCCTAGTTCCATTCTAGGACGTTTATGGTACTTAATTGCTTTCATACTTTGATTTTATTTTCAATATGCATTGTCATGCTAACTTTTGTTTTGTAGGGGGGAAGATTGAGGTAAGTCTCACTTCATTCCTATCTCTTATTCATTTTAATTGTGTTTGCCTTAGCACCTTGTGCTTTGCTTTTAGGTTTTCCCTTGCTTTAGAGACAACTTAACTTCCTTAGGAAGTAAGTTGATTTCTAGTTCTCTTTTCTTCTTTTCTTTTTTCTCATTAGGATTAGAATACCTCATTAACCATAGGATCTCCCTTTTGAATATGACAATTAAATTAGGGTTGTGTCTTAGTCCCCTTAGTTTATCCTTTTATCAACTTGAGTCATTCTTTCTCATCTTATAAAGAAAAGCAATAAAACACATAATGGAAACCGAACAATCTTGTACGACACGAGACTTTGTTGCGGAGTGTTTATACGCGTCCTGTTTCGGGGCGAGGTATAAATACTCACCGCGATTGATAGGTCTTAGTACAAGACCGTTCACAAACAAATTCAAAACACTTCTCATAAAAGACAAAAAAACAAATAACAAGCGACTATCCTGCGGGAACTTCTCTTCTCATCTCATTCACTCACAACGCGAACTCGCGGCGACTTGTCACACATGCAAGACGGTAAACGCACTCGTACCAGACGAGCCTGCAACACCTGAGCATAGACATACGCAGTTCCAGGTGTAAAAAACACAAACAAATAGTTCCCGCCTAGGTTAGGCGAACTACGTCGACTATGATCCTCATTATCCCGATGAGGTACGTAGGCAGCGGGGTAGGGCCCGTTCGAGCACATTCTTTATTTTCCCTACATTTTCCCCATTCATTCTTTCCATTCTCTTTTAGTTCCTTTTCTCATTTCCAATTTCCAGTTAGTGGTTTTATTCAGCAGCAGTTATTCTTCTCACCCTTTGAAACAAAACAAGCAAGCGTGGATCCCGTCGGGTACGACGGACGATCTGGGGTGCTAATACCTTCCCAGGTCGTAACCGACTCCCGAACTCAGATCTTTGGTTCGCAGGACCTTGTCCTTTCCTTCTTCCTCAGGTTTGTGCAACATTACCTTTCCCATTCATTCGGGATAAAAATGTCTGGCTGGCGACTCTAACCTTTCCGCGCCACTTTCGCGTTTGTACTAGGATGAAAATCCCGGGAGCGACAGCTGGCGACTCTGCTGGGGACTAACCTGATTCTTCCGGTTTCCCTTGTAGAGTCAATCCTAGCGCCTGTTTGGTTTTGTTTCTTTGGGAGTTTATATGTTTGTTGCTATGTGCTTTAGTTTAGCTTTACTGTTTTTATTTACAGTTTTTACTTTACAACTTTACTTTATCGCATTTATTTACCGCTTTCAGTATTTTATTTTCCATGCATCATATTATACTAGACTGTCTGGCTGTGCTGGTTTTCATTTTTTCTGCGGGATGGGAGTTACTGTGAGATAAGCCAAATACCCGGCTTGAGTGCACCATAGGATTAGCGTGGACAGACATTGTACTCTTATGGTATCTCACCATGATGGGTGGCGATGTTCCACACCCAGATTGCGACCGTCTTGGAACTATTCTGTGTGGGGATTACCTCACTTCAGGGTACGACCTTGATAGTTATGTGCATCTGGTGACCGATCTTCGAGGACCTTAATGGGAACACCCCTCTCCAGTGATGATAGTGGCAGACCACATTTGTTGGCAAACCCACTCGCATCCGAGGGTCCATTGGGAACTCGCATAGGATGGCCTGGTTCTCTCATAGGAATTCAGTTAAAGCAAACTGTTCGTATGACGATAGTATTGTACCCTTCGGGATGAATGTACTATTGTTTCTCGGTTCAGTGCTTAAAGCTGGAGACTTGTGAGGGATGTTTGTTTTTCCGGACTCAACTGAGACCTCCCTGCGTAGTACATAATACCAAACTGATTCCCTGATTTGGTCATGAGCCATTTCTCGGAAATGGTGAACGTGTTATTGCTATTCGGCTTTGAGAGTCTGTGATGTTGACCCGAGTAGCACACCCGTGAGATTGGGAGGGGTTTACAGGTTTGCAGGAACCCTAAACTTCAGCATACCCACTTTGTCAGTATTGTTCAGTGTTCTATGGTTCTCTGATTCTGGGATTCGGGATTTCTATTCAGAGAAATTGTTACTGTGATTACCATGGTGACCCTGATATTGTGACTGTTATTATGACTCTCCACAGACATCTGGCTCGTTGTTCAACTTCAACACCATCAGTGACTATGCTATTATGTGATCCAGTTTTACAGTTATTGGGTTCTCAGTTATGGGGTTCTATACAGAGATGGTGCTACTATTATGGTTCTATTCAGACACTTGACTCATTGCTCAACACCGGTACCAACATCGGACCATTGATCACATGCCTGTTGCATACATGACATCATAGCATTTCTACACACATGTTCAGTTATTTCCGAGGATCACATATATGAATCAAGCTGCTGGATTTTTCTGTGTCAAAACTTGAATCAAAGCAGATAGATTCCTCAGAAATAACTGAACATGGCATTTGCATACATCCTTGCATTCTTGACAGGTGTTCAGAGGCAGATTATTATCCTGATTTGGTTTCTCATCAGAATGGACAACTTGAATCACATTCATCAAGGTATATATTTGAAGCAACTCCGGGCGGAGGTAACCGAAAGGAAGACCCAACTGGGGGCGATTCAGGGCAGAGGTATAAACTTTATTTCAGAATCAGAAACGTTTGAAAGAGGAAGTCAACCAGATGAAGACTCAAATGAGTTTGGTTATGGGAATGTTGAACGAAGCTATTTTCATCCCTATTGAGGGGAACTACGCTGCTCTGATTCTCCATTGGTCAATGGAGATACGTAGGCAGGAGATCGTGCAAGATCTTTTCGAGCAACTTTATTTATCAACTTCATTTATCAACCTCTTCCCTCCAGACGTCATTTGTCGGCATCCAATTTCAGCTTCCCAAGAGAGTCCAGCGGGCAGAGCATAAGGGTAAAGGCAAAAGCCACTTGAGAAGAAGTTTGATCATATTCTGATGATGTACGTGCAATAAGTTTCCTCATTTACGCAAATTTGGAGTGGTTGCGCTAACTGCATCAGGATCGTCTCCGACAAAGCTTCCTTTGGGGTTTCAATGCCAAGTATGATTACCATTCTGGGGCACCTGGCCTTTTAATTGAAGATTGCAAGTCTTTCATAGGCAAAGGTAAAAACGAGGTCGCGAATTTGATTGAGTAAACATCCAGACTACTGACTGCTGAAAGTCTCCGAGAGCAATAAGTCCAGACGGAGTCAAACCTCCTCAATAATGACCACCATGATGTGAAGGCTAGATGCAAGTATCACTCAGGGGCATTTAGGCATACAATTGACAACTGTGATGTGTTCAAGTACAAGATGCAAAATTTGGCCGACTCAAAGGTCATCATGCCAGAAGGTCTGCTCACATATTGAAATCTCCTTATCAAATTGGCATCCTAGTTTGCAAAGGCATCTTCAGAAGCAATAAGTCCATACGGAGTCAAGTCTCCTCAATGACGGCAATGTTCAGCTTCTTTACTGCATTTTCATTTATAGTTTATATTGTTTGTTTAAACATTTGTATGCATGCATGAAACTTATTTGTTTTTGAATGATAACCATAATAAAATGCACATGTTTTTCTTGAAGTAATCCATTCGTATTCACTCATGATTTTGTGTATGTGCATGGCAATACCAATTGTTGAGCTTAAACTCTATCAGGGAGGATGACGAAATGAAAACGCAAAAATCTCTAATTGTGTGCTTTTGAGAAAGACCCTGTTGATGATGTACAGGCATTGTTTCAAGTCCTAAACACCGGAGATATAAGGGAGATAGACCCTCGCCAACCCATTTGAGCCTTGAAGTAGGAGTTTATTTTCGCATGAAAAAACCCTTGCATTTAACCCAAGGACAGGGTAGGTGTCAGCTAGCTGGACCGATCGTTCAAATTTCGAAAAGGAGTGCAAATCTGAGGATCCATTACCTTTCGTTGAACCAAATCAAGAGGTCTAATGACCAGAAACCACAATGGTTATCCCAATCAAGAGGTCCAAAGACCGGAGACCACAATGGTTATTCCTCAACAACAAAGGAGTGAGACAGTCACGACCCTCGCAAAGCATTCAAGACAAATAGTGTCACACGATTTGTTCAAAAAAAAAGAAGAATTGAAAAAAAAAATGAATGATAAAGCCCGCTAAGTCGAAACTTGAAAACAAGCGACTTAGGCAAAAATTAGGGCATCCCGCTGGACTTCACAATCAAAGATTCACAAGAATCAGTCCAGGCAAAAGTTAAGGATAATCAAATAATACAAAAGCGAAAGACGAAAAGGATTACACAAGAAAGATCCTTGAACAAGAACAAAGTCGTGTGATACAGACACGAAAGACGAAGGGATGACTGACTCCAAACAACAACCTGAGTGGTGCTTAAACCGTTAGTGTAATTGGTTCCTCAATCATCACAAAACCCCTTTTCGAAAGGTGAGCGCTTGTGCCAAGCTAGCTGAACATAGGAATGGAGAACATCACGAAGATGGGTGGGCACAAATAAATTTCGAGCCTATATCCTTTGTTTCTACAACCGTGAAATAGGCCACGATACAACCCTCAAAAGTCCTAACTGAAACAGTGTTATCTTGAGAGCGTACTGCCACGAGACCGCGTTCCTGACTCCTCTGAGTGGTGTTGAAAATATTTGTTGGTGTTGCATGTGCATGCTTTCTATTATTCAAAAAAAATTAATGTCGAATCTTAACCAATGATTCGCTCACAAAGGTTTGCGACATCTTTTTCAGTAAAACTTCAAGATTGATATGTGTGTTGCATTAGAATTTTCATTCTTAGAATAAACATTTTCTGCTTGCATATATTTTTTGGGCATCATAAAAATTCACACATGAAACTTCAGTCCAGAAGCTTAATCTTGCCAAGTTGAGAAGTCTGAAACTTCCGAAGGACAATCTATGAAGATGTAATTTTCCAAAAAAAAAAAACTCCATTGAGTAGGGACTTTCCCAATTAGTCACAGTAAGAGCTAGCCAATCCGGGGCAATCATGTCGAGCAATCTCTTCAAAATTCAGCCAAGCTGGGGCAATCACTTCGAGATACAAATCTCTCAAAGAGCCATCAGGCAGAGGCATTATTCAAATTTCAACCAAACTGGGGCAATCACTTCGAGATTCAAATCTCTCAAAGAGCCATTAGTCTGATGCATGCATTCAAATTTTAGCCAAGCTGGGGCAATCACTTCGAGATCCAATCTCTCGAAGAATAGTTGATCTGGGTGTTTTCTTCAAAGCGGTCAGTCAGAGGTGATCACTTCAAGGCTCGTCCTGGGGCAGGCCACCCCAAGAGCATGAGAAGTACTCTCTCCCGAAGACGGTAAGTCAGAAGCACCTATCCAAGGTTCAAAATACGGGGGAAGAATATCTCACAGTGATATGAAGTTCTTCATGAATCCTTGCGAGACAATTTCTTTCACAGACCATGCAGTCTGGGGCAGTTATTTCGAGATCCAACGAATCTCTCCAAGAGTTTGAAGACACTGAGGCATTTCATATGCCATGTTTTCTGTAAAATCCTCTTGAGACATTTACTTTTGACGGACCTTAATCTGAGGCGAGTTGAAAATTGCAAAGAACCATTGTTCACTCATGATTAGTTGACAACCTATCAACCCGGGGCTAGGGGCAAAGCCATTGTCAGCACAGTACTTCAAGAGTTATTTCATCAGCAAGCTTCATTGATCAAAATTCCTTAGCAAGTCTCATTAGACAATCCCTTCTCCAGTAGTGCGGCAAATGGAAGATTACTTCTTGAGCAGAAGGATATCATCGTCTCTCTTCCCCGGCATGAGACGCCTTACATCTCTCATTCCCAACATGAGAGGATTTATCTTTTATCCCCAGCAAGTGGCAGCTTGAGCTCTTATCTTCAGCAGGAAGCTTTGTCATTGACATTATCTGTCATCCCCAGTAAAATGGAAGTTGAAATCTCTCCCAGCAAGGCAGCAGAATGTGGGTGTCATCCCCAAGTAGAAGTTTCCCTTCAGACAGGGGCAATCCTCAACAGTACAAGGAGTTCTTTCCTCCCCGGCAAGGTGTTTCCTCAACAGTATCATGGCTTGGGTTCCCAGCCAAGTCAGGAAGGTCCTCACTTCCCCATCAGAGTTCAAGAAGAGTCTATCTCCAGCAGGGTCTTGGCACTCCAATCTCAAAGTCCAATTTATTTTTGGCAGTGGCGGCTGCCCAGAGCCGGTGTATCATTAACAGCATTCCCCGCAGGGCTGTCTTCTCCTCACAAGGACTAATTTGGTCAATGCAGTGATCATCAGTTCCTCCCCAGTCAAGCCATCTGGGATATCTATTATCTCCTCATAGGGATACCCCCTTTTGCATTCGCATTTGCATCCAGTAATCATCGTTACATTTGCATCCTCCAAAGCGTAGCATTTCCATCGTCATGGAGCATTACGCCATAAATCCACACATATGCATACCAACATGGGCCAGTTTTGAGGTATTACATATGACTCGTTACATCTCCAATTAGATTGAAGTGTTCCCCCACAGAATACAACCTCATTTCCCCGGGTGGATACTTCTACCAAGTATTGTTGTTATCCCCAATTGAGTCTTGTTTCAGTACAACAGTCTCATTTCTTTTCGCATCTCCGTTTCAGTACAACGGTCGCGTCTTGGGCTCTCGTTTAAGTACAACGATCCCGTTCCTTTCGAGTCTCCATTTAAGTACAATGGTCTCGTCTTTGAGTCTTGTTTTAGTACAACAGTCTCATTTCTTTTCGCGTCTCCGTTTCAGTACAACGGTCGCGTCTTGGGCTCTCGTTTAAGTACAACGATCCTGTTCCTTTCGAGTCTCCATTTAAGTACAATGGTCTCGGCTTTGAGTCCTGTTTCAGTACAACAGTCTCAGTTTTTTCGCGTCTCCGTTTCAGTACAACGGTCACATCTCGGGTTATCATTTAAGTACAATGATCCCATTCCTTTCGAGTCTCCATTTAAGTACAATGGCCTCGTCTTTGAGCCTTGTTTCAGTACAACAGTCTCATTTTTTCGCGTCTCCGTTTCAGTACAACGGTCACGTCTCAGGTTATCTTTTAAGTACAATGATCCCATTCCTTTCGAGTCTCCATTTAAGTACAATGGCCTCGTCTTTGAGTCTTGTTTTAGTACAACAGTCTCATTTTTCGCGTCTCTGTTTAAGTACAACGATCGCGTCTCAGGTTATCATTTAAGTACAATGATCCTGTTCCTTTTGGTCTCGTCTCAGTGCGAGGATAATGGATCGGTTGATACTATTTCCTAGTTAGATCGGTTGATCTTATTTGAGTTATGAATTGGTTGATATCATTTCTCTTCGAGTTGTAAACCGGATGATATTACATTCTCGCTTTCCGGTGTGGATCGGTTGATACCATTTCCATGTTAGATCGGTTGATCATATTTGAGTTATGAATCGGTTGATATCATTTCTCTTCGAGCTGTAAATCGGATGATATTACATTCTCGCTTTCCGAGGTGGATCGGTTGATACCATTTCCGTGTTAGATCGGTTGATCATATTTGAGTTATGAATCGGTTGATATCATTTCTCTTCGAGCTGTAAATCGGATGATGTTACATTCTCGCTTTCCAGGGTGTATCGGTTGATACCATCTTTGTGTTAGATCGGTTGATCTTATTTTAGTCGCAAATCGGTTGATGTTGCGTTAAGTCCTGTTTCGATAACAAGCATCTTTCGTGGCTTGGTCTTGCCTAGCAGTCGCGTAATGTTTTCTTTATGGCTTGGTCCTGCCCAGCAGTCATATTGATTTGAGTTCCATTCCGCTAATGGTCTCGTTAAGCCCTGTTACGCCAACAGGCACCCTCAGTGTGGCTTTGATTCGCTCAGCAGTCGCAGTGATTGCATTGATTCTATTCCACCTGGTTCTATCCCCGTTACCTGTTCAGAGGTTAAAATAAAAAAAAATTATAAATAAATAAATGGGCAGTTGGCATTTCTGTTGCCCTCAGTGTGCAAATTTTCAGGTTTTATTCGAGTATTCAATCACTCCATACCCTGAACGTCTAAAAGCTATTGCAATTATCCATTCAAGTCTGCAGTTGATTGAATAGGGGCAGCTGTAATACCACAAAATTTGCCCTCATCCTTTTTACTTTTACTGGCATATTGTTTTGCATTCATCTGCATTTCTCACTATTAACAACATATTAGTGCATTTCGTTGTTTCATAAGGCATGTGATTCCGGTTATACGGGAATAAGGTTTCATACCTTATTTGTACCTACCGGGGTTTGAAATGAGGGAGGTTATTCACTGGTGCATATAACCCATTATTGAGGTGTTCGATCAGATTTGCTTTGGGGAACTTCACCAAGGGATGCTCATTGTATCGGAGTTTGGTTTGGATCCTTTTGTTTATGGAATGATAATTTGAGGTTGTGCGGATTTTAGTATGGCATCGAAGGTGGGTTATGTTGAAGGATTCGATTCAGATTAAAGGAGAATGCACGATTATTGGTTCATTTGAAAGGTATCACTCAAGTTCGATTTCAAGCGATACGTTTCAAAGTCGAGTTGTGTTGTGTGCAAAAATTATCAGTTTTATCAGGAAGTGGTTCAAAGATTCGGGCCCATCATGATTAAATGTTCAGTTGTGTGCATTTGTGAATTTTTTTCCCAGAAGTTTGATCTAAACAAATTCAAGTGACTTGTAACTCGTAATCAGAGATTTAAAGGATCACACAGACAATTCAAGCTTGGTGTGTATGCAGGTTAAGTGTGGATCCTTATATAGAACCTTGATTCTTTGATTTCAAAGCATATGCGTAAGTTCATGATTTTATTCAAGAAAGATTAACGTGAGGTGGTTTAGGGAGATTTAATTCAATCGAGGCCAAGATCACTTTGTATTTGATTTTATTTCTCATAGAGTGAGTTGAGATTGTATTCAGGAATGTTGGAATGTGACTCTTATGTTGTTTCACGGTTGGCGTTAAGTGGTGCATTTGGAATCATTTTCAGAAATTTAGTCAAAGGTCAACTTTGACTTTATTCCTCAATCAGTTTGAATCCAATCAATTTATCACCCTTTTAGATCCAATCATGGCGCTCAGCTTGCTCATTACTAAAGGATGAGAGGGTGCAATTATAAAATCATGTTAGTTCACCATATACCCAATTTCATTTTTAAGACAAATAAAGGGAAGAAATTGGAAACAAGAATATAGCCATAAGGTAACCCAAGGCCCATTCCAATACAAGTGGTCACATCAGTAAAAATAAAAAGAGGTAAGTTAGGAGTGGTTGATGCCAAAAGGGGGGACAGTGACATAGAATCGGTGATGAACTGATATAATAGAAATTCATGACATTTCATAAAATAAAATAAAAACTTTACAAGCCATAGCAGAACTGGTTACACCGGAAATTTCAGAAGAAGAGGAATTGATTCTTATCAGAAGAAAAGTCGGATACATCTCCGAAGTAAAATAACAAAAAAAAAACTTAGAATCTATGAAAGAGACGACATCGATTTTCATTCTTCGGCTTCATCCTCTTTGGCGGGACGACCAATATAACTGCTACCAATATCAGGACTTCTACCATTCACTAAGCCGCAACGGTTTCAATCTCCTCCAACAAACCTGGAAGTTCAAAAATCAGCACAGTAAATATATGCACAATTCAGAAATGGATAGAGAAAAAAGAGAAAGGGAATTCGTGTCCAATAAATTTCAAGGGAAAAAGGGTCCTGCAAGATTCATAAAATGGTAAGGAAAATTACGGTTAAAGAGATTCTAACCGAATTTAAACTAACCAAATAACTGAATCTCATAAAAAAACTTCATAACAGAGTTGAAACAGAAAAATCAGGAGTGCATAACAGAAATAACCAATACCTAACCTCGTTCTTCTGGAAGTTTCATCTGGGATCGTTTATAAATAACCAGCTTCATTCCATGAGGTTTTTTTCTTGGATTCACCGTTCTCACAAGACAAAACTTCTGAATCTTCATCATCATCTTCTACCTACAACATCAAGAATCACCAAATCAGTTCAAATCAGTTCAATTCAGTTACACAAAGCAGTTACACAGAAAAAGGAAAAAATCAGTTATCGAAAAATAGAGAAAGCTCAGAAACAGATACTGAATAAGAATCAATCTTCATCAATCAGCAACCAACCTTCAATCATTCTGCAAAAAACAAACCTTCATCTTCACTTATCTCCTTCTCTTAATTCGTTTCAATCTCAACATTCTCCACCAATTCGCAACAACTTAAACAACACCGTCTTCATTGATTTCCATCTCCAATCTTCTTGGCCTTTACTTTCAATCCATAACAACACCTCTCTGCATCAATCTTTATCAACCTGTATATCATCAACTATCTTCATCTTCGAAGAATCGTCACCACCGAATTCTCCGCAATAATAGCCATATTCCCAATCTTGAAAAGTCAAGAACATTCATCATCTTCAAGCCATCACCTTCGATCGCTCTGTAACCTGATAATGAACCTGCATAAAAACTTTTCAACGTCAACAAGAACTCAAGAATCCGAGGCATTAACCACAATGAAATCAGAATCGCAGAGGGGAAGGGAAAAAGAATTGAAGCAGCAGAGGACGAGATCGTAAGCATACCAAGATACAGTTTAAAGCGCCATCGGAGCCAATTCGTAAGCGTTGTTCTCGCGCGAATGCAATATTTGTTTCAACATATCTTACGCCACGATTGGGCTTGAGGAGAGGTCCGGTTGATTTGTTAGTCTTGAGTTCTCGGCGGATTTCGTCGCACGGTGGAGAAAACAAGGATCAGAGAGGACGCGAATGATTGATCTTAATTCGACGGCGAGGTGCGGTTCCCTTCGACGGAGAGATCGTTCTTCAACAGCGATACATGGCTTGAAGCTATCGCGCAGTGAGGCATTGAAGCGGGATTGCGAGGAAGAGAAGGAGAACGGCAGAAATGTTGTCTTTGTTCTCGCGAGGGAGATCGTGCTGCGAGAACGGAGAGGAGATCACGGTGTTGATTTGTTCCGGCGATCTCCGAAGACGCCAAGATTATCGGCGGCGGCGATGTGTGTAAAGAAGAAGAAGAAAATCGTGAACAGGGTTTTCACGGTTAGACTAAGCAGCTTTTCCTCTTAAGTTATTAGGTTAAGGATAAAGAAAGTTGTGGATTTGGCTTTGTGAGATCAGTTCCATGGATTCATATCCACACCCTCCATAATTCCGAATTCACCCCACCTGCGAAATTCACTATGTATTTGGGTTCAGGGCCCATGAGATCACTCTTTGCACCATCAATTTCAGGCTCACACCCCACCGGGTTTGGCTTTTGGATTGGGCCTGCAGGCCATTAAGTTATTCTTAGCACCATTGTGTTCCCTCTACACCCTCTTTGTTCCTATTTCCTAGAAATTTTTATATAATTTTCTTAATGAATTTTCTTGTTATCTAATTTTTGGTGGATTAATATCTTCATCCAATTTCTTGTTAATTTTTTAATTAGGTTTTTTGTGTCATTAATTCTAATCTTTGTGGTGAACTAATTATGAATTAATTTTTACTAATGCGTTCATGAGTTTTTTCAATCAATATTGGATCGGTTTCGATTATGGCAAAGCTTCACCAAGCAATTAAGGAAGATAAGCATTTATTTTGCTTATGGAGATCATAAGAGCTTTCATGAATTTTTCGGATTTCTTTTATGTGAAGAATCGACACTTTGATCAAGTAAGTAATCTCGATTCTCCACTTTTATGCACCATTTTAGTCGTATGCGGCTTAGGATCATATAACTTAAGGTGCATATTGAGCCCTCCCACCTGAGGCACTGGATTTATTTGTGATTTTTGTTGATTTGTGTCGATTTCGGAGCTTAGGGATTAGGTTACGAACCATTAGGATCACTTCCTTTCACTTTCCCTTAGAATCCACTTTTTTGCCCGTTCCGTCGCAATTATTAAAAATAGTTTTAGGTGAGATAAAATTCTGGAAAAATTCATGAGTGATCCTCATCGTCTTAATTAGTTTGTCATATTTTTTGTTTCCATATTTGGTTGGTTTTAATATTTTATTTGGATTTTAGATCATAAGCTGTCCCAAAAAGGGGTGTTTTGGCATAAGAGACCGAAATCGATTTTTCCCCATAGGTGTGAAACCTATTTTTTGTGTGTGATTAATCACTGTAATTTTTAACATTTTGATTCTCATTAGGCATTTTTTTCATAATTTTTAATTCCCTTTTTGATCCACTTTGTGGAGTTGTTTTTTTGGTGATCATGCTTTGTTACCTTGCTAATCAAGGAATTGTTTTGGCACTTGGGTACATAATTTTGTAGAATCCTTTTAGACCATGTAAGATAATCACTATATCATTCCAGGGATTTAATTTCATAATTTTAAAAGGCTTTTTGCTATTTTTTCCATGTCACCTAGATCCTAGGTTGATTCATGTGTTTATGTGTCGCATAACCTAAGTGTTAAGAAGGCATTCATGCAATTTTCTTGAGGGGATTTTTGTTAGCTTTTAGGAGTTGATTATAGGTCATTTTAATGTCTTTAATTCCAGTCATAGGTCATTTTTTGAACCATAATCATTTGGTTTATTTTGGTGCTTTAAAATGCATACTTATGCGAATTAACTTTAACTTAAACTCATTTCTCTTCTCCTCTAAATAATAACATTAATTATGTGGAAATCATTAATGCCTATTCATGCATTCTAAGTGAATCTCATACCTTGTATGCTACTGACCCATAATCATTTCATGCATATTCACATGCCATTCTTCCTTAACTTTCATCATGTGCGATCTTATGCGATTTTTGTTCGTTTCTTCTCATATCTTCTTCTCATTGCTCCATATGCCTAATCCATTGCATCCATGATTGTATATTAATTAATCCATCTTCATAAGCATTCACTAATGACTTTGATGTTCATTTCATGTATTAATTCATGCTTGTAATCCATATGCATTCATACTTCATCCATAAACCCTAACTTGCATTTAGGTGAATTTATGTGAACTTTTTGTACATAGTTTGACATAGTTTGACCTTGTGAGGTATCCTAGAATTATTAGGGACCTATAACATGTAGCTACCGACTTTATAAGTCATGTAACCTTTAGGTACCTTCACCTTTAAACTTAGGTCTTATTTTGAACCCTAGTTCCATTCTAGGACGTTTATGGTACTTAATCGCTTTCATACTTTGATTTTATTTTCAATATGCATTGTCATGCTAACTTTTGTTTTGTAGGGGGGAAGATTGAGGTAAGTCTCACTTCATTCCTATCTCTTATTCATTTTAATTGTGTTTGCCTTAGCACCTTGTGCTTTGCTTTTAGGTTTTCCCTTTCTTTAGAGACAACTTAACTTCCTTAGGAAGTAAGTTGATTTCTAGTTCTCTTTTCTTCTTTTCTTTTTTCTCATTAGGATTAGAATACCTCATTAACCATAGGATATCCCTTTTGAATATGACAATTAAATTAGGGTTGTGTCTTAGTCCCCTTAGTTTGTCCTTTTATCAACTTGAGTCATTCTTTCTCATCTTATAAAGAAAAGAAATAAAACACATAATGGAAACCGAACAATCTTGTACGACACGAGACTTTGTTGCGGAATGTTTATACGCGTCCTGTTTCGGGGCGAGGTATAAATACTCACCGCGATTGATAGGTCTTAGTACAAGACCGTTCACAAACAAATTCAAAACACTTCTCATAAAAGACAAAAAAAACAAATAACAAGCGACTATCCTGCGGGAACTTCTCTTCTCATCTCATTCACTCACAACGCGAACTCGCGGCGACTTGTCACACATGCATGAAGGTAAACGCACCCGTACCAGACGATCCTGCAACACCTGAGCATAGACATACGCAGTTCCAGCTGTAAAAAACACAAACAAATAGTTCCCGCCTAGGTTAGGCGAACTACGTCGACTCTGATCCTCATTATCCCGATGAGGTACGTAGGCAGCGGGGTAGGGCCCGTTCGAGCACATTCTTTATTTTCCCTACATTTTCCCCATTCTTTCTTTCCATTCTCTTTTAGTTCCTTTTCTCATTTCCAATTTCCAGTTAGTGGTTTTATTCAGCAGCAGTTATTCTTCTCACCCTTTGAAACAAAACAAGCAAGCGTGGATCCCGTCGGGTACGACGGACGATCTGGGGTGCTAATACCTTCCCAGGTCGTAACCGACTCCCGAACTCAGATCTTTGGTTCGCAGGACCTTGTCCTTTCCTTCTTCCTCAGGTTCGTGCAACATTACCTTTCCCATTCATTCGGGATAAAAATGTCTGGCTGGCGACTCTAACCTTTCCGCGCCACTTTCGCGTTTGTACTAGGATGAAAATCCCGGGAGCGACACACACCCATGAGTTTTGGAGGGGTTTGCAGGTTTGCAGGAACCCTTGACAACATCATACCCCCATTACCAGCATAGTCTTATGTTCTGATTCTGTTACTTTGATCATGGAGTTCTTAAGTGAAACTAGTTCTGGTCCTTGATCTGAATTTAATTATGACTATCCGAGTTGTGATATGGGTTATTATCTAGAGGATTTTTGGGGTTTCTGATCACTTGGCTCTGATATTCAGTTTCCAGACAGTTCCAGTTTGATCATATATCCTTGCATTTGCATTTTGCATCTTCCCATCATTAATCATGTTTTGTTTTCATTCTCAGGTTTAGCTTATTGTCTTCGGTTCCGGTATACTATTCAGAGATGGAAGACCCTCGCAAACAGAACATTCACTTCAAGTTCTTTGACACTAACGTTGGCTTGTTAAAGTGAATGATAGATCTGATTATGCCCAATCATGTGGGAGAGTTCAGGAAAGCTTATGGGAATATTCTGAAATGTGGTGGTAGAGTTAGATCCCTCTGAGAGAAGTGCCATCCACACTCCGCTCCAGTATTATGATCCTCAACTTCGATGCTTCACATTTCCCAATTTTCAGTTAGGTCATTTGCTGGAGGAGTATGCTTTGATCTTGGGAGTTCCTATTCAAGACCAGATCCCATTCAATAGTGAAATGGTTAGCCATGCACCTGAGACAATTGCCAAGGCTCTTTATTTGAGCCCTTCTGTGGTGAATTCTCGGACTATTACTAAAGGGGGTGTGTCAGGTTTCTCTTTGGAAGTTTTAGTGAAGAAGGTTGAAGAGCTTACTATTGAAGCATAGTGGGATTCTGTGTATGCCATTTTGGATCTCTCTATTTATGGCATTATTCTGTTTGCAGATTTTGAGAAGTTCATAGACATGAAGGCCATACATCTTTTCTTGCTGAAGAACCCGGTGCCTACATTGTTGGGAGATTTGTATTACTCAGTGCATTATAAGATTGAAAAGAAACGAGGAGGTTTAGTTCAATGTTTCGCTCCTTTGTTCCATATGTGGTTCATGAGACACTTTCCTAGCTCCGGGGTGTTTAGTGATCATACTTTGGTTTGGGCTCAGAAGCTGGAGAAATTATTTGCCAAAGATGTCAGATGGATTACTCAGAGGCTTCAGGGTACACGTTTTATCACCAGTTGTGGGAGTTACCTCAGTGTACCTTTGTTGGGAGTGACTGGGGGAATCAACTACAACCCAATCTTATTGAGGAGACAATTGGGGTATCCTTTAAGATATGTCCCATAAGATTAAAATTGGCTCCTATATTTTACTTCCCGGTGAAAGACAACATGCCCTTTGTGAGAAAAGCTGTTGGAGCTTGGAAGTGCATCAAAAGAGAAGGGGTGGCTAGCTTTGGCAAGTGTAACAATCATACTTTCCCGGAGTATGAAGTCGGGCTGAAGAGTAGAGCTCGAGCAGTATTATTGCCATTCTCTCCTCCAGTTCCTCTAGTGACAGAGCCTGAGACCACTGTTCCCTAAGAAGACTACCAGAAGTTGGAAGCCCAGTTGCAAAAGTCAATGGTGGAAAATGTAGAGTTGACTGGCCTATATCATCAAATGGCTCATTCCAAGACCATCCTAGAAGAGAAGTTGCACAAAATGCAGATAGCTCAAGAGACTAAGGAGAAAGAGTTTGCGGAAAGAGAAGCCTACTTTCAGAGAAGGGGTCTGATGGATACCAAAAGAGAGGAAGAGTATAAGAAGACTAAGAAGACTCTCAAGGAAGCCAAACAATCTCTCACCTGGTTGCAAGATCAGAGGATTCAAGATCAGAAGAAGCACAAGGAAATGGAAGAATTCTATGAACTGCAGATGATTTGCAAGACTCAACAGCTGGAGCAGAATCAGAAGGCACTTGAAGTGGCACTCCAGGAGTTAGAAGATCTCAAGTTGATGGCTGGAATTAAGAGGGTTAGGTTTGAGCCAGGAGGGATCTGAGTCTTCCAGCAGTATTCTTGTTTTCGTGTTTGTTTCCTCTGTATTAGGATTACCTACAGACATGTTGTAGGAATCTTGACTTTGTTTTTCCTTCCCCTTTTGTAAGACTTATATCATGCGAGGAATTTTGATGTTCTTGCCTTATAGGCTGATCTATGTTACGCAACTATTATTCAGTTCTCTATTTCTTGTGTGCACTGATACTTAGATCGTTACAATTATATGAATCTGATTTCTATGCGAAGGTCTTTTCAAAGTTGAGGGTCGAAAGCCACCTAGATTTCATTATTAAAATACCGGAACCGGGGCATAAATGACCTTGAGATTGAAAGCATAAATAATTGCATTGCATGTATATCACCCTATTTCTCTGTTTTGCAAGTACATTCCCAGATTCATAACATCTCTTATGTTTCAGGCATTATTGCTACTAAAAAGGTCCACAGTATCCTACTAAACAGAACAGGGTCAGAATCATGGATCAGATGCAAGCTGAATTGACAGAGCTGCACAATCGCATGGATTAGTTCATGACTTTGGTAACCGGCATCAATCAGAACCAAGAGCGTTTCCGGGAGATGATTGACAGGAATTAGGATGGAAAAAACAACAATGGGGGGGGGGGTCCTAGAGGTACGGGTACTCTGGGCGGCAACGGTGGCCCTCAACCTCAACCTCAACCTCAACCTGAGGTTATTGTCAATGCTGGTGGTGGTCCCGAACACGTACGTATTCCTCGAGTAGATAATCAAGATGATCAATTCACCATACTGGAGGATATGGAAGGACAGGGTGCTGAGGTCAATCGTCGTTTCAAGGAAATGGCAGAGCAAATTCGTTCTATCCAATCCCAGAACTCTTTGGGATTCAGTATGACTAACTTGGGTCTTGTTCCAGGGGTGAGAATTTCCCACAAGTTTAAAGCCCCTACCTTTGACAAGTACAATGGTACTTCCTGCCCAAGGACCCATCTCCAATATTTTTTCGGTAGAATTGTTGCTCATACCGATAATGAAAAGCTGTGGATGTACTATTTTCAGGATAGTCTCGTCGGGGCATCCCAAGAATGGTACATGAAACTAAGTAGGGCCTCTGTCAGGAGCTGGAAGGAATTGGACGAAGCTTTTGTCAAGCATTATCAGTATAATCTGGGCATTGCTCCAAATCGTACACAGCTTCAAAGCATGTCGCAGAATGCTAAAGAAAGTTTTAAAGAGTACGCCCAGAGGTGGCGCCAATTGGCTGCAAGAGTACAACCTCCATTGCTAGAAAATGAAATGGTGGATATGTTCATGAGTACTCTACAAGGGGTGTTTATCGACCATCTGACTTCCTGTGCAGCCACCAAATTTACTGATCTTGTCATTGCTGGTGAAAGAGTGGAAAATTTGTTGAAGATGGGGAAGATACAAGATATCGGTGCCAGTAGCTCATTTGGAGCATGAAAGCCCTTTGTCGGTCCCCAGAGGAAGAGGGAAGGAGAAACTAATGTTATTTATAGTAGAGGCTATGGCCGGAGTCGTCAGAATTACCATGGTTAGGTGGGTGCAGTTACCATCCCATCAGGGCCGGTTCAACAACAACCACAACAACAGAATCAGCGTCAACAAAGACCTTACCAACCGCGCTCACGCCAATCCGATCGTGTCATTGATCCTATTCCGATGACATATATTACACTACTTCAAAGATTACTAGATATGAACATGATTCAGTTAAGGACACTGCAACCCACCACTAGGGATTCTCTACCACCGGGCTACGATGTCAATTCCAGATGTGCTTTTCATTCAGGTGCCCCGAGGCACACAACTGAGAAGTACAGGGCTTTATAGTTGAAAGTCCAGGATTTGATCGATACAAAAACCATCAACTTTGCACCACCGCCAAATGTCAATACCAATCCTATTCCTAATCATGGATGGGAAAGGATCAATACTATTGAGGAAGGAAGAACCTTGAATTTGATTCTGAATATTAATGAAGTTAAGACTCCTTTGTGTGTTGTCAAAGAAAGATTGTTGAAAGGCCAGGTGTTTCCTGGATGTAGTAAAGATTGTGAAGGTTGTAAGATTTCCGAGAACATGTGTAATAAGTTGAAAATAGGTATCCAAGCCTTGATTGATGAGGGCTCGATGCAGTTTGATAAGGTGAACAACCAAAGCGACGATGTGTCTATCGTTAATATACTTACTCCTAAAGAAATGCCTTCTCAACCAGCGCCAGTTACTATCTACATACCACAAGAGGCAAGGCCTATAACAACAAGCCCTATAAGCATCATGGTTCCTGGACTTGTCCCATAAAAGAGTGAAAGAGCAGTTCCTTGTCACTATGGATCAGATGTGTATGTTCGGGGGCAGAAGGTTGAAGACAAGTCTCCGGTTGTTATTGATCCAAGTGTTGTAAATGTCGATGGGATAGGTAGATTCACCAGAAGTGGACGACTCTTCGCGCCACAAACTCTCCGAATAAACAATGAGGCCGAAGTTGCAGCTCGGGCTAAAGGGAAACATGTTGCTACATAAGAAGTGGTGATTCCGTCAAAAGAGCAGAGCACCTTTGAGAAAGAGGTCGAATAATTTATGCGGATCATCAAGAAGAGCGATTACAAAGTGGTTGACCAGCTAAACCAAATACCCTCAAAGATTTCGATATTGTCTCTACTTATGTGCTCTTCAGCACACCGTGAGGCATTATTGAAGGTTCTACAGATGGCTTATGTCCCACAGGAGATAGCTGTGAAACAACTTGAAACTGTGATCGCAAGTGTCAATGCCAGTCATGGACTGGGTTATACAGACAAAAAATTGACATCAGAAGGGAGAAATCATAACAAAACCTTGCAAATCACCATGGAGTGCAAGGGTGATATGTTATCTCACGTTCTAGTCGACACTGGCTCTTCTTTGAACGTACTTCCGAAGAAAGCTTTGATGACGTTGGAGATAGACGAACTAATTCTGAGACCAAGTGACCTAGTGGTGAGAGCCTTTGATGGTTCTAAAAGATCGTTCTTCGGTGAGTTTGATTTGCCAGTGAAGATATGATCGCAGGTCTTCAAAAGCACATTCTACGTCATGGATATCCAGCCAGCTTATAGCTGCCTTCTGGGACGTCCATGGATCCACGCTGAAGGCGCAGTGACTTCAAACTTGCATCAAAAGTTGAAATATGTTGTTGATGGTCAAGAGGTTACTGTATGCGGTGAAGAGGATATCTTCGTCAGCCATCTCTCTACATTCAAGTACGTTGAAATGGATGGGGAGATCCATGAAACGCTATGCCAAGCATTTGAATCTGTAAATGTCAGTGCATTCGCTCCCAACTATGCAACCAAGAGCAATGAGCGAGTAAGAACTTCTATATCTTCCTACAAACAAGCCAGAGAGGTGGTTGAAGCTGGAAACGCCCAAGGCTAGGGCAAGCTGGTCCAGGTTGATAAAAAAGAAGATAAGTTTGGGATAGGCTATATCTCGGGGCAGGCAACAGGATCCCAAAGCAGAGTAGTCAACTTCTCAAGCGGGGGAGTAATTGACCCAAATAAAATATGTACCGTCGAATATGTTGCTGATAGTGATTGTGATCTCGACAACTGGGTACGCCCATGCAGCCCCGGGGAAGAGCTAACAAGATGGTTCGCCGAAGACTTCGTCCAAGTCACTGGCTTGCCAAAGTAATTTTCTTTGTTTTCTCATTATCATACGCATGTCAAATCCTGCATTATGCCCAAAGTGTATGGATTCATTGTAGGGTCACCTTGCATGTTATGCAGTTTATTTTATCATAAATAAAGGATATTTTTCATTCAAATTGGGTTCCCTTTCTTTCTTTTTGAAATTTTTTCACAAAAACAAATAAAATGGCAATGTGTTTCTTTTGATTTGTCTTGTGGTTTTCATAAAAAAAACGGATTCTGAAATAAGCACATCACTTGTGCAGAAACAATCCTTCGGATTCCCTTGATAACTCTTCTGCTATGACCAAGTATGATTTCGAAAATCCAATCCACTAAGCTGATGAAGAGGTCGAGGAAGATCGTGAATTACCCGATGAATTAGCCAGAATGTTCAAGCAAGAGGAGAGGGTGATTCAGCCGCATGAAGAAGCCATTGAGGTGATCAACCTGGGTACAATAGAGGATAAAAAAGTGGTCAAGATCGGGGCCGCATTGGAAGGAGCTGTCAAGAGCCGCTTGATTTCCATGCTTCGAGAGTATGTCGACATCTTTTCCTGGTCTTACTAGGACATGCCAGGGTTGAACACTGATATTGTAGTGCACAAGCTACCACTCAAAGAGGATTGTCTGCCGGTAAAGCAGAAGTTGAGAAGGACTCGACCCGACTTGGCCATCAAAATCAAAGATGAGGTTCAAAAGAAATTTGATGTCGGATTCTTGGTTGTAACTAGTTATCCCCCGTGGGTTGCAAACATTGTGTCAGTTCCTAAAAAAGATGGCAATGTCAGAATGTGCATGGACTATCGGGACCTGAATCGGGCAAGCCCCAAAGATGACTTCCCGTTGCCATATATTGATGTGCTGGTTGACAACACTGCCCAATTCTCTGTGTTTTCCTTCATGGATGGCTTCTCGTGCTATACTCAAATCAAAATGTCGCCAGATGACAAGGAGAAGACTACATTTATTACCCCATGGGGCACCTTCTGTTACAAAGTCATACTGTTTGGTTTGAAAAATGTTGGGGCAACATACCAACGTGCAATGGTGACTCTATTCCACGACATGATTCATCACGAGATTGAGGTCTACGTTGATGACATATTGAGAAGTCACGAATAAAAGAGGAACATTTGGTCAAACTAGCCAAGCTATTTGATAGGCTTTGGAAGTTCAAACTGAGACTGAACCCGAACAAGTGCACATTCAGGGTGCGTTCCGAAAAGTTACTGGGCTTTATTGTCAACGAAAGGGGATTTAGGCCGACCCTGCAAAAGTAAAAGAAATTCAGGAGATGCCTGAGCCAAGAACAGAGAAGGAAGTGTGTGGCTTCTTAGGGAGGTTGAACTACATTGCACAGTACATATCACAGAATAGCCACGTGTGAGCCCATCTTTAGGCTTCTGAGGAAGAATTAGGTCATCGAATGGAATGGTGACTGCCAACAAGCTTTTGATCGAATCAAGGAGTATTTGCAAGAACCTCCGATTCTCATGCCTCCGGTGCTAGTGAGACCTCTAATTATGTGCCTCACAGTGCTTGAAGGATCAATGGGATGCATACTGGGTTAGCAGGACGAGTCTGGTCGAAAAGAGCACGCAGTCTATTACCTTAGCAAAACGTTTACCGACTATGAGATCCGCTACTCACTGTTCGAAAAAACTTGCTGCCCTTTGGCATGGGCTGCTCGCCGGCTAGGACAGTACATGCTGACTCATACCACTCTGTTGATTTCCAGGATGGACCCCGTTAAGTACATATTCGAGAAGCCAACTCTAACTGGAAGAGTAGCCCGATGGAAAATGATTCTGACAGAATATGATATCCAGTACACTTCACAAAAAGTTATCAAAGGAACTGTATTGTCGGATTATCTGGCCCAACAGCCACTTAAGGATTACCATCCAATGAGGTTTGAGTTTCCGGATGAGGACATCATGTTCCTCAAATCGAAAGACTGTGAAGAACCACTCCTGGAGGAAGGGCCAGACCCCGAATCCAAATGGAGTTTGATGTTTGATGGAGCCGTTAACATGAACGGAAGTGGAGTTGGTTTCGTTATTATCTCGCCGGAAGGGATTCATATGCCTTTCACTGCCCGGCTAACATTCGAATGCACTAACAATGAAGCAAAGTATGAAACCTACATAATGGGGATCGAGGAAGAAATTGGCTTGAGAATCAAGAACCTTGAGATCTTCGGTGATTCGGCTTTGGTCATCAATCAAGTTAATGACAAATGGTTGGTTCATCAACCTCATCTGATTCCTTACAGTGACTACACCAGGAGGCTGTTGACTTTCTTCACGAAGGTCAAGCTGCATTACATACCTTAGGACGAGAATCAATTTGATGACGCCTTGGAAACCTTATCTTCCATGATCAAGGTTCACCAAGAGAATTATGTGCCTAGAATTGATGTGTCTCGTCTCGAAAGGCTGACATACATATTCGCACTTGACGATGTTAACGATGACAAACCCTAGTATTACGATGTCAAACACTTTCTAAAGTCTCAGGAATACCCGGCAGGGGCATTCGGTAAAGACAAGAAAATCCTTAGGAGGTTGGCAGGAAGGTTCTTCTTAAACCAGGATGATGTGCTCTACAAACGAAACTTTGACATTGTCTTGCTCAGATGCGTGGAAAGACACGAAGCAGACCTGTTGATGCAAGAAGTTCACGAAGACTCCTTCGGTACCCATGCTGGAGGGCATGCTATGGCAAAGAAACTTCTCAGATCGGGGTATTATTGGAACACCATGGAATCCAATTGTTGTAAATACTCCCGCAGGTGCCACAAGTGCCAAATTTACGCTGACAAGGTTCATGTACCTCCTAGTCCTTTGAGTGTCATGTCTTCACCCTGGCCCTTCGCCATGTGGGAATTCATATGATTGGTAGGATTGAGCCAACCGCTTCCAATGGGCACCTCTTCATTCTGGTTACCATAGACTACTTCACAAAGTGGGTCAAAGCGGCGTCTTATGCCAACGTCACGAGACAAGTGGTAGCCCGCTTCATCAAGAGGGATATCATATGCCGGTATGGAATTCCCGAAAGAATCATTACTGACAATGGTTCTAATCTCAATAATAAAATGATGGCAAACTTGTGTCGGGATTTCAAGATCGAGCATCACAATTCTTTGTCGTATCGCCCAAAAATGAATGGTGTCGTCGAGGCAGCCAACAAGAACATCAAGAGGATCGTTCAGAAGATGGTTGGGACGTACAAAAACTGGCAAGAAATGCTAACATTTGCACTGCATGAGTATCAGACATTTGTGCATACTTCAACAGGGGCAACCCCATTCTCGCTCGTGTACGGTATGGAGGCAGTCCTACCGGTTGAGATCGAGATCCCCTCGTTAAGATTAATGATGCATGTCAAACTTGATGAAGCTGAGTGGCTACATTCCACATACAATAAGTTGAGCCTTATTGAAGAGAAATGCCTAGCAGTTGTATGCCATGGGCAGTTGTATCAGAGGCGAATGAAACAGGCTTTCGACCAGAAGGTATGACTTCAACGGTACATACCCGACGACTTAGTGCTGAAAAGGATCCTTCCTCCTCTAATAGATCACAGGGGCGAGTGGACACCCAACTATAAAGGTCCATTTGTGGTTAAAAAGGTCTTCTTAGGCGAATCCCTGATGTTAACAACCATGGATGGCGAAGACTTCCAGTCCCCTATCAACTCAGACGCAGTTAAAATGTACTTCGCATAAAAAGACCTGTTGGACCAAAAAAGAATACGTCCAGGCAAAAAGGGGCATCCCGACGAGCTAAAAACAGAATAAAGAGCTAGGGAAAAAATTAGGGAAAAATTTGAAAAAAATGTACACCCGCTGAGCTGAAAAGCCGCGTTGGACAGCTCAGGCAAAAAGGGGTATCCCGGTGGATTGAAAACCCGAAAGGGTGGTCCACGCAAAAAAGGGAATAAGCGAATGACTGCGATCTGGGTAATATGTATCATGTCATCATTAACCTGGAAATATCAGAAGGGTAGGAATCAATACAATCTTCTTCTTCGAGAAGCGAAGGCAGGAACGGAAAATCTTGAAGACATACTGGTCATAGCAGAACTGAAACTCATGGAATTTTGTGTACATTACCATTAGGATATTTTCTTTTTCTCAATTTACAATGATTACCTCTTTCCAGGTGGTTGCTTCCTGATGTAAATTTTCGCCTATTCAGAGGCTCATCAATAAAAGAATGTCCAGTCAAAAGGATTTATCCTTGTTTTCTTTTTACTTGATTTGTTTGCAAAAATGTCCTAAATTTTTTGTAAAAGAACATTGCATTTAAAATCGGTGGCTTTATAAATGACATGTGAAAGGAAAACTTTTAAAATCACTTTGAATGTTGGGTGACTGGGATGGTAATTCAGATCATGAACTCGGGGCATGCAGGCCAAATTAACCCTCCATTTTAAAAGCATTGTTGTCGCTCCCGGGATTTTCATCCTAGTACAAACGCGAAAGTGGCATTTTTATCCCGAAGGAACGGGAAAGGTAATGCTGCACAAACTTTAGGAAGAAGGAAAGAACAAGGTCCTACGAACTAGAGATTCTGGGTTCGGGAATCGGTTACAAACTGGGAAGGTTTTAGCACCCCAGATCGTCCGTTGTACCCGAAGGGATCCATGCTCGTTTGTCTGTTTCAAAGGGTGAGAGAATAACGCTGCTGCTGAAATAAACCGCTAACTGGGATGGAAAATAAAACGAGAAAGGGACAGGGAGAAGGAGATCGAAAAGAAAAGGGGGAAATGTAGGGAAAATAAAGAATGTGCTCGCACAGGCCCTACCCCGCTTCCTACGTACCTCATCGGGAAAATGAGGATCATAGTTGACTTAGTTCGCCTAACTAAGGCGGGAATTATTTTGTGTTTTTTTAGGATGACGTTTCCATAGTCCTAACTCAGGGGTTACCGGCTCTAACTCGAGAGGGTTTACCGTATTGTTGATTGAACTATCGAGGCAAGTCGCATTCGTCCGCAAAGATTAGGAGATGAGAAGAGAATACGTGATGTCTTTGTTGGTTGTCTTTTATGAGAAGTGTTGTTGAATTTTTTTGTGAACATTCTCATACTAAGACTTGTTCATCGTGGTAGATGCCTTATACCTCTCCCCGAAATGGAACGTGCATAAATAAGCCATGGCAAAGTCTCTTGGTGCACAAGAAAGTTCGACCTTTATTAAGTGTTTTATGATTTTCTTTATGAGATGAGAAAGAAGGACTCAAGTTCATAAAGTAAAACACTAGGGGAACTAAGACTCATCCTAAGTTGTTTATTGTATGCAAAAGGAGATCCTAATGGTTTGTGTGGTTTCTAATCCTAATGAGGAAAAAGGAAAAGAAGAAAAGAGAACTTAGAAATCAACTTACTTCCTAGGGAAGGTATGTTGTTTCTAAAGGGGGAAAGCCTATACAAGTAAGCACAAAGTGCTAAGGCAAACACATTTAGGAAGCGTAAAAAGATGAGGAAGAAGTTGTATAAACAAGGCTTACCTCAACCTCCCTACAAAACAAAAGTTAGCTTAACAATGTATTTTGAGAGTAAAATCAAAACATAAAGGCTAAGGAAAACACAACTTAAAAGCATAAAGAAAAGGAGGAAAGAAGTTATATGAACAAACTTACCTCAACCTCCCTACAAAACAAAAGTTAGCTTAACAATGTATTTTGAGTGCAAAAATAAAGCATAAAAGCAATTAAGTACTACACCCGTCTTAGAATAGAACTAGGGTTCAAAATAAGAACTAAGTATAAGGTGAAGGTACCTAAAGGTTACATGACTTATAAAGTCAGTAGCTACATGATATAGGTACCTAAGGATGCTAGGATACCTCACAGGATCAAACTATGTCAAACTATCTACAAAAAGTTCACATAAGTTCCCATGAATGCAAGTTAGAGTTCATGGATGAAGTATGAGTGCATATGAGATACAAGCATGAATTAATTCATGAAATGAGTATCAAAGTCAGTAGTGAATGCTTATGAATGTGGATAAATGAACATACCACCATGGATTCAATGGCATAAGCATATGGAGCTAGGAGAAGAAGATGTGAGAAGAAGTGAGCATGTTGTCGCATAAGATCACAAATGATGCAAGTTAAGGATGAATGTCATGTGAATATGCATGAGATGATTATGGGTAAGTAGCATACAAGGTATGATATGAAATTGTAATGCATGGATTGGCATTTATGATTCCCACATAAGTCATGTTAACAATTAGGAGAGAAGAGAAACAGGTTTAGGTTAAACTAAATCAAGTAAGGATGCATTTTGAAACACCCAAAACAAACCAAATGGAGATGAATAAAAAAGTGACCTATAACTAGAATTAAGGACCTAAAAGTGACCCATAATAAACTCCTAGAAGTTACCAAAAAGTGTCTCAAGCAAATGGCAGGAATGCCTTCCTAACATCTAGGGTATGGAGCAAATAGACACATAATCGGACCTATAATCTAGGTGACATGAAAAATAGCAAAAAGGCTTGAAAAATTATGAAATTAAATCCCTAACTTGGTAAATTCAGTAGCTTTCATATTCTAAAATTATTTCACAAAATTATGCACCAAAGTTCCAAAACAATTACCTTAATGAGTGAGATAACAAGGCGTGATCACCGAATAACAACTCCACAAAGTGGATCAAACATGGTTCCAAAAATTATGAAAAAAATGCATTATTAGCATAAAAATGTCACAAATCCCAGTGGCTAACCACAAACAAAAAATAGGTCTCACACCTATTGGAAAAAATTGTTATTGGTCCCTTATGTCAAAACCAATCATTTTGGGACAACTTGGAATGAAAACTCTAAATTAATTATTGAAACCATCCAAATCTGGAAACAAAAAATATAAAAAAATTAATTAAGAGGATGATAATCACTCATGAAGTTTTCCAGAATTTTATCACACCTAAAACAATTTTTAATAATTGCGACGAAACAGGCAAAAAATAATGATTTAAGGGAAAGTGAAAGGAAGCGAATTCTACCGTTCGTAAACTAATCCCTAAGCTTCGATATCGTCACAAATCATCATAAATCATAAATAAATCCAGTGCCTTAGGTGGGAGGGCCCAATATTCACCTTAAGTTATATGATCCTAAGCCGCATACAAACTAAAATGGTACATAAAAGTCGTTAAAGTCTAGATTTCTTACTTGATTGAAGTGTTGATTCTTCATGTGAAAAAAATCCAAAAACTTCATACAAAGTATTGTAATATCCCATAAGCAAAATAAATGCTTATCTTCCATAACGGCTTTTTGAAGATCCACCATAACCAAAATCAATCGAAATCGATCAAAACTCATGAATTCTTTGACCTAAAATTAATTCAAAACAAGAAAATTAATCCAAATGTTAATCCCTAAAAATCATATTAACAAGAAAATTAATTCACATTTGAATAAGAAAACTAATTAAAATCTTCAAAAGAAACAGAAGGGTGTAGATTAGCAAATTGATGGTGCAGGAAATAAAATAAGGCCCAAGGCCTAGTCCACCAAGACTAGCGCAAAGGGGTGTATGTGAAAGAACTAATGGTGGCAATAGTGTTTTAATGGCCATGACGGCCCAGACCAATTCACTTGCAGGGGAAGGGTCTTGTAGTGAAAACGGAGGTGCGGTTAGCAATCCATGGATCCTGTATGCTAAGCCCAATCCAAACTCTATAATGAATCTTAACCTAAAAGCCTCACAAATTGTAAACCTCTTCTTCTTCATGAAAATCTTGCCGACAATGACCTAGGTTCCGCCGCGAATCGAACATCCCTGCTCTCTCACCACTCAATTGCAACAAGTTCCTCTTCAACTTTGAGGCTTCATATCCATCTGCCTTCTTCTCACCCTCGGCTTCTCACTCTGGCCGCTAATCCTTCACGACAGTGAACCTCTCATCAATATCACATTACCGGAATAAGATGCTCCACCGTGAATCTATCCTTCCCCGTGACGATTATATGCGATGAAATAATCCTATGCACTATGGCCTTACGTCGGCGGTGAAGGAGACAGTAATAACCCTCTTGTTGATAATCATACGAACAATGTGCTACTCAAATCTTTTGTACAAAATTTGATCTATCTAACACCGTGATCTACAACGCAGACAATGATGCACATTTATGCATCGGTTCGTTGAGTGTGATGTTGTCGTAACGCGTTCTTGATGCAGGTTGATGTTGAGATTGATGAATGTTTCATTTCGGTGAGATTCATGAAAATGTATTGTTGATTAGGAGATGAATTGATGCGGATTGATGAAGTTGTTTGAAGAAGAGCGATGGTGATTGATGAAGTGAAGGTGATTCAGTTTGCAGGTATTGTTCTTGATCTTCTTCTACTTCTGCGAAATTTCCATGTTCGCGATTTGTGCGATGCTGAGTTCTTTAGACGACTTGATGTTTGTTTTTAGTTGTCGAGTTTTGCAGGATAATGATGAGATGTTGAATTTTTTTGCAGACTTTCAATTGATTTTGAAGGAGATGATGATGAAGTCCTGAGAGGTGAAAAATGAGTGATGGAGATGTGACGTAGATTTAGAAGTTTATGAGTTCACTTCTGGATTTCGGTACTGAATTGTGTGGTGTTCTGATTTTCTACAGGTTATTGTTGAAGATGTTGAATGGAGAAGATTGAAGATGGATGGTTGAATCATGAAGATGAAGTTGGAGTTGAGAGATGAAGGTTCGGTTTCTATGATTAATGAAGGTTAGGGAGAGTTTTGAAGGTTGATGGTGAAAAGAGTTTGGAGAAGATTGGTGAAGAGAGTTTCACCCAGCTTCTGAGTTTTTATCAAAGTTGGGTTCAAGAGGGATTGAAGAGAGTTTTTTCTGAAGTTTTCTGTTGGAAGTTTGTTAGAAAATGGTGGTGGAGAATGGATTGCAGAGAGATATTTGAGAGTTTGTTGGTGTTTTGTAACCGTTTCTACAACTATTTTTTTTGGATCTCCTCCTCCTGATAAAATTCTCTTCTCTTTCCTTTTTATGCGTAACTGAATTTATGGTTCTCTGTTATGGTTTTACAGGACTCATTTGAAGGCGATTGATGATGACTTTGGTGAAGAATGATGCAGCAAGCGATGGAATCCATAAGGAAGTGAAGATGATGATGTCGGTACTGATGAAGATATGAGAGCGAGGATATCCATGTTTTTTTGTAACTGTCACTGTAACCGATTCCTCTATTGTAACTGAAATTTTTTCTATTATCTCCTTTTGTTCTTGAATTTCTGATAAATTATTGCTGAGAAGTTTTTTTTTCTTCTGTAACTGATCTCTGTTACCAGTTTTTTCGATCCGTTATGAAATTCCTATTTGCAACCGAATTCTGGCATTGTTATATCTAAACTTTTCCATTTCTATTATATCAGTTTATGCTCAATTTCTGTTAGTTCCAAATCCTTCTCTTCTTTTTTGTATTAATTTTCTGCATTCCAATCTTAACTTCTGATAAAATTTTGTTAGTCAAAGTACCATAGTATTGATTTGTATTGATGTAAATGGGCCCTCTTGTGCAAGGTGATAATGCGGGTCAACTTGATTCCGCCCCCACCATGACAACTAATGGATCAATATTCACCTCACTAATACCAATCAACAAGAAAAATCATGTGAACACCCTCTTTACCAAACCCCGATGTGTTCAATGTCTCTTGCTTTAGATGGCTTGGATTTGGGAAATAAAAAAAGAAAGAAATTGAGTGGAATTGGTTTTAATTAAATGTACATGAATTAATAACATGACACAATGGTTATTAGTGAATTAAAAAAATAAATGGCTAAATGTAGAAACATGGATTTAAAATGTGAAATGATTATTCGATATGAATTATAGATTGAAAATGAATGGGGATTGGGAAATGAAAAAAGAAAGAAATTGAGTGGAATTGATTTTAATTAAATGTACATGAATTAATAACATGACACAGTGGATATTAGTGAATTAAAAAAAATAAATGGCTAAATGTAGAAACATGGATTTAAAATGTGAAATGATTATACGATATGAATTATAGATTGAAAATGAATGGGGATTGGAGAGATGGATAGGGAAATTAAAGACGATTAAAAACGAATAAATGGATAATGAAGTATGTTACCAAATTTAAAATAAAATCCAAATTAGCATGCACCTGAAACAATCCAATCCCATTTGAATACCAAACGACTTTAGTTCCTTGCAATTCAATTCCCATGATAACTTGACTTGATGACCCACGATCTTTGATATGAAACCATGAATATTTTGCTCTTAAGTGTATATTGAAGGGGAAGTGGCTGAAAATGCTAACAAGAACTACACCCTAGATCAAATCCTTCTCAGATAAAATCATTGATGAGACCCTAATCATTTAGGACATGCATTGATGAGGCGAGCCATCTGAGCTATTAAAAGGGAACACAGCCTTATTCACTCCAATAAATTCCTGCTCCAACACTTAAGATGAAACCTCCGAATATGAAGAATATTAGAACTTGATGAACCCCAGAATAAGAATATGCTCATAATGATTTGAGTTCAACCTTTGTCTGGATCTCGAGTATAATGGCCAGATGAATCACCAATGAATATGAGAATTCAAATCATAAGAAAAGTGCTTGATCCCTTTTCTTAAGAACTCAATGAAATGCATGACCGTGGGTGTTATGTCCTAATGAAGATGTGATGTGAATGTGAGGCATAAAGCTAGTTAAGGTAATAAATTAGAGGGAAAATTTTGGGGTGTTACAGCTGCCCCAATTCAATCACTGTAGACCTGAATGGATGATAGCATTTTCTTTCAGATGTTTGAGGTATGCAAGGATTGAATACCAGAAACAACCAGAAAATTTGCACTTTGTGGAAGAAGAACATGGAAATAAACCCAACCATATGAACTCTGCTTGGGGAGAACTATGATGTGAAGAATAGTAAATAGGGGATGCCTTTTGAATAATGCCAAAAGACTACTGGCTTGCCACGTTGTGGGTGGAATTTTAGATACCTTGCCATCCTGAGGACGAACTTTTGCCAATCTACGGTTGGACTTTAAAGCATTTTTCCTCCTTGAATACGGACTTTCACCAATCTGCGGTTGGACTTTAAGATGCTTTGCCATCCTAGGGAAGGACTTTCGCCAATCTGCGGTTGGACTTCAAGATACTATTTGCCACACTGCGGGTGGACTTTCGCCAATCTGCGGTTGGTCTTTAAGAATATTTTGCCACGCTGCGGGTGGACTTTTGCCAATCTACGGTTGGTCTTTAAGAATATTTTGCCACGCTGTGGGTGGACTTTTGCTCACTACGGGAGACTCTTGCCCACTGCGGGGGACTTTTGCTAATCTGCGTTTGGAATTTTGCCCATTGCGGGGGACTTTTGATACTTTGCCACACTGCGGGTGGACTTCTGCTCACTACGGGAGACTTTTGCCACACTACAGGGGACTTCTGCTCACTGTGTGGGCCTTGTGCTCACTACGGGAGACTTTTTCCCACTACGGGGGACTTTTGCTCGCTATGGGAGACTTTTGCTCACTCCGGGAGACTTTTTCCCACTACGGGGGACTTTTGCTCGCTACGGGTGACTTTTGCTCGCTACGGGAGACTTTTGCTCGCTACGAGAGACTTTTGCTCACTACGGGATACTTTTTACCACTACGGGGAACTTCTGCTCACTACAGGAGACTTTTGATACTTTGCCACACTGCGGGTGGACTTCTGCTCACTACGGGAGAATTTTTCCACACTACGTGGGACTTCTGCTCACTACGGGAGACTTTTGTCATGCTAAGGGGGACTTCTGCTCACTATAGGAGACTTTTGCTCACTACGGGAGACTTTAGGGATTCGCCACCCGGAGGATGGACTTTGGCCAATCTACGGCTGGACTTTAAGAGTTTTCCACCCAGAGGATGGACTTTGGCCAGTCTACAGCTGGTCTTTAGAAATTTGTCACCCGGTGGATGGACTTTGGCCAATCTACGGCTGAACTTTAAGAATTTTCCACCTAGTGGATGGACTTTGGCCAATCTGCGGTTGGACTTTGCAAGATATCAAACTTAGATTATGTTGGGTGTGCATATGTTTAATTGCATGGCATGATGCCCCATGACACTGGGGATGCTATGTCTTGAGTATTGTCAATGAACTGATGTGAGTGTAAAGAGAATTCCTGATGCAAAATTAATATGTCCCTGTAGACTCTGCTGAGAATGCAATGATCGCGGATTCGATCTCAAGAAGTCTTGTGGGGATAACATCTCTGTTGGAGAAGAGCGTGAATAATTTGTTTGTCTTGAAATATCACACTTGCCAATAAACTGGACATTAGATTTGAGGGCCCTTATAGGGGATACCACAACTACTAGAGATTGAATCTCACCCATAAGACTTTTGGGGGATCGACGACTTTCCGACTTAGCTGGGAAATGGTCTTGTCAAGGTTGTGCCGAGGAGAACTCTCTATCTACCTGAATTTTCCAAACCTCTATGGGGAAGGGAATCATTCAGCTGGCTGTCAGGAGTGGCGCAGAAAAGGTAGATTCGCCAGCCAGACATTTTTATCCCGAAGGAATGGGAAAGGTAATGTTGCACAAACCCGAGGAAGAAGGAAAGGACAAGGTCCTGCAAACTAGAGATTATGGGTTTGGGAGTCGGTTACGAACTAAGAAGGTATTAGCACCCCAGATCGTCCGCTTTACCCGACGGGATCCACGCTCGTTTGTCTCTTTCAAAGGGTGAGAGAATAATGTTGCTGCTGAAATAAACCGCTAACTAGGATGGAAAATGAAATGAGAAAGGGGACATAGAAATGGAGATCGAAAAGAAAAGGGGGGAAATGTAGGGAAAATAAAGAATGTGCTCGCACAGGCCCTACCCAGCTGCCTACGTACCTCATTGGGAAAATGAGGATCAGAGTCGACGTAGTTCGGCTAACTAAAGCGAGAATTATTTTGTTTTTTTAGGATGACGTTGCCATAGTCCTAACTCAAGCGTTACTAGTGCTGACTCGAGGGTGTTTACCGTATCGTTGTTTGAACTATCGAGGTAAGTCGCATTCGTCCACAAAGAGTAGGAGATGAGAAGAGAATACGCGATGTATTTGTTGGTTGTCTTTTATGAGAAGCGTTTTTGAATTTGTTTGTGAACATTCTCATACTAAGACTTGTTCATCGTGGTAGATGCCTTATACCTCGCCCCGAAATGGAATGCGCAAAAGTAACCCACGACAAAGTCTCATTGAGCACAAGAAAGTTCGACCTTTATTAGGTGTTTTATGATTTTGTTTATGAGATGAGAAAGAAGGACTCAAGTTGAGAAAGGAAAAAACTAGGTGAACTAAGACTCACCTTAAGTTGTTTATTGTATGCAAAAGGAGATCCTAATGGTTTGTGTGGTTTCTAATCCTAATGAGGAAAAAGGAAAAGAAGAAAAGAGAACTTAGAAATCAACTTACTTCCTAAGGAAGGTAAGTTGTTTCTAAAGGGGGAAAATCCTATACAAGTAAGCACAAAGTGCTAAGGATAACACATTTAGAAAACGTAAAGAGATGAGGAAGAAGTTGTATAAACAAGGCTTACCTCAACCTCCCTACAAAACAAAAGTTGGCTTAACAATGTATTTTGAGAGTAAAATCAATGCATAAAGGCTAAGGAAAACTCAACTTGAAATCATAAAGAAAAGGAGGAAAGACGTTATATGAACAAACTTACCTCAACCTCCCTACAAAACAAAAGTTAGCTTAACAATGTATTTTGGGAGCAAAAACAAAGCATAAAAGCAATTAAGTACTACACCCGTCTTAGAATGGAACTAGGGTTAAAAATAAGACCTAAGTCTAAGGTGAAGGTACCTAAAGGTTACATGACTTCTAAAGTCATGAGCTACATTCTATAGGTCCCTAAGGATTCTAGGATACCTCACAAGATCAAACTATGTCAAACTATGTACAAAATGTTCACATAAGTTCCCATGAATGCAAGTTAGAGTTCATGGATGAAGTATGAGTGCATATGGAATACAAGCATGAATTAATTCATGAAATGAGTATAAAAGTCAGTATTGAATGCTTATGAATGTGGATAAATGAACATACCATCATGGATGCAATGGCATAAGCATATGGAACTAGGAGAAGAAGATGTGAGAAGAAGTGAGCATGTTGTCGCATAACATCACAAATGATGCAAGTAAAGGATGAATGTCATGTAAATATGCATGATATGATTATGGGTCAGTAGCATACAAGGTATGGGATGAAATTTTAATGCATGGATTGGCATTTATGATTCCCACATAAGTCATTTTAACAATTAGGAGAGAAGAGAAGCAAGTTTAGGTTAAACTAAATCAAGTAAGGATGCATTTTGAAACACCCAAAACAAACCAAATGAAGATGGATCAAAAAGTGACCTATAACTAGAATTAAGGACCTAAAAGTTACCCATAATAAACTCCTAAAAGTTACCAAAAAAATTCTCAAGCAAATGCCATGAATGCCTTCCTAACACCTAGGGTATAGAGCAAATAGACACATAATCGGACCAATAATCTAGGTGACATGAAAAATAGAACAAAAGGCTTGAAAAATTATGAAATTAAATCTCTAACTTTATAAAGTAAGTAGCTTACATAGTCTTAATGGATTTCATAATATTATGCAGCAAAGTGCCAAAACAATTCCCTTAATGAGTGAGATAACAAGGCATGATCGCCGAATAACAACTCCACAAAGTGGATAAAACATGGTACCAAAAATTATGAAAAAAAATGCCTTAGTAGCATAAAAATGTCACAAATCCCAGTGGCTAACCACACACAGTAAATAGGTTTCACACCTATTGGAAAAAATGGTTTTTGGTCCCATATGTCAAAAACATTCATTTTGGGACAGCTTGGAATGAAAAATCCAAATTAATTATTGAAACCATCCAAATCTGGAAACAAAAAATATAAAAAATTAATTAAGAGGATGAGGATCACTCATGAATTTTTCCAGGTATTTATTACACCCGAAACTAGTTTTAATAATTGCGACGAAACGGGAAAAACAGTGATTTAAGGGAAAGTGAAAGGAAGCGAATTCTACCGTTCGTAAACTAATCCCTAAGCTTCGATATCGTCACAAATAATCATAAATCATAAATACCTCCAGTGCCTTAGGTGGAAGGGCTTAATATGCACCTTAAGTTATATGATTCTAAGCCGCATACAAACTAGAATGGTACAAAAAAGTCGTTAAAGTCGAGATTTTTACTTGATTGAAGTGCCGATTTTTCATGTGAAAAAAATCTAAAAACTTCATGCAAAGTATTATAATCTTCCATAAGAAAAATAAATGCTTATCTTCCATAACGGATTTGTGAAGATCCACCATAACCAAAATCGATCAAAACTCATGAATTCTTTGACCCAAAATTAATTCAAAACAATTAATTTAAATTAGTGCAAAAATTCTAATTAAATTTGTCAAGAAATTAATCCAAACGTTAATCCCTAAAAATCATTTTAACAAGAAAATTAATTCACATTTGAACAAGAAAATTAATTAAAAACTTCAAAAGAAACAGAAGGGTGTAGATTAGCAAATTGGTGTTGCAGGACATAAAATAAGGCCTAGTCCACCAAGACTAGTTGTCGCTCCCACTAAAAGACACCTGGTCAGATAGGGTACAGACGCGAACGGTCGGCGAAAGGAGAAATGAAGTGAAGATGAATAGAGTCGCCAGCTAGGCATTTTTATCCCGAAGGAAAGGTAATGTTGCATAAACCTGGAAAGATATGGATAAGACGGTTGCGGACCAGAGAAACTGAGAAAGGGGGTTGGTTACAACCTGGGAAGGTATTAGCACCCAGATTGTCCGTCGTACTCGACGGGATCCACGCTTGAAAGTTTGTGTTTAAAGGGGTAGTGTCTGTGCTATCTGTGTGCAAAAGCTGGAAAAGAATGTACAAGTGTCAGTGCAAGAAAGTGAAGTAAAGTGCTCAGGAATGAGGCTTAAAAAGAATAATGCTGGAAGAGGGGGGAAGACACAGAGACTTTTGTTCGATAACTGTTAAGTTATGCCTACGTATCCTCTCGTGCAATGAGGAAGTCAGAACACCGTAGTTCGTCTCAAAGAGACTGAAAAGCTTTTGACTGATGAACTGCTTACTTGTCTATGCTCAAGTGTATGACCTGTCTGGCTCAGGTGTTGACTGTCTTGCATTAGACGGAAGAAGCAAGTTCTCGTTTGTGAGTGAAGATGATGAGAAAAGAATCCCGAGGGAGACGATTATTGTTTGTTTTTTATGTTTTCAATCTTTTATTGCTTTTTGTATTTGTCATAAGTTAATTAGCTTAAGCCTAAACCAAGGGTTAGTAAACTCATCATATCCTCCCTCTGATTAGGGATATTGAGAATACCTTAAGTATGAGGTAAACACCTCAAACTTAATTACCATGATGTAGGATTAAGATTATTAACCTACTTGTGATTATTCAGATGTTTTTGTTATTTTTGTTTAGTGTTAAGTAATGAGTTTAAGCCATAATCAAGGATTTAATGGACCCATTACACCATCCTAATAGAAGGATAATAGATGAGAACATTTAAGCTGAGGAAGATACCTCAACTTAATCCATGATTAGGGATTAACCTCATGACAAAACAAAGCCTTTATTAAAGTGGATTTTAGTTAATGGTAAGATTAAGAAGTGAATTTTATGGTTTGTAAGACAACTTGAGGAGGACTTGTCCATTAACACTAGGGTTAGTCCTTCTTAACAAATTAAGGAAGAATTAGAACCCTAATGCAAGGCCCAAGTTATAAGCTATTGTCTTAGTGATTATTAAGATGGATTAATTAAGAGGTTTAAACACATTAAGGGTTTGACACTTAGGATTAAAGTTATACACTTCTTCCTAAGAGAAGGATGCAGGCATAACCTTAATCACAAAGCCTTAAAACCTTAAAGGTTTAGTCTCTGATTATGAGATGAGAAGAAAGACACAAAGAAGACACAAAGGTAAACTAAAGGGGGACTAATCAAACCCTAATTATTGTCATGCTTGGATGTTCCTATGGTTTGTGATGCTTGCAAGAGATCATCAAAGAAGCCACCAATGGAAGAAGTAGATGAAAGGAGAAGAAGCAGAAGAAACAAGTTAACTTACTTCATTGAAGAAGATAAGTTACTTGAAGAAAGAAAGTGAATGATGAAGATGAATGAGCAAGCTCACTCTAAAGCAAAAGGAAATGCAGCAAGGGTGCATAAGGAGAATAAGAAGAAAAATGAGAAGTGAAGGCAAATTCACTTCTCAAATTACTTACCACCTGAAATGTTAGCAAAAAGGAAAGAAATGAAATGAAAATGGAATGTATGCAAAGATGCAAACCAAAACCAAAAGCATAAACATGATGCAAATGATGCTAAGAGATGATGCAAATGTATGTCAAGTGCTATGAATGATCATACAAGAGATGAGGATGCAAATGAAGCATGTAGGAAGCATGAAAGCACATGAAAGTTTATAGAATTAAATGAATGCACATCATGGCAAACGGATGAAGAAATGATCAAACATGATTCTAATGTGTCCTAAGATGTCTAAGATGACATGTGAATGCAAGAAATGTCATGGAAAGTTCATGTATGGATGCATATGCAAGATGGATGCAAATGAACATGAGAAATTAGGGTTTTAATGCAACATTAGATGCAAAAGTCAAAAACAGAAGCAACACATAAGATAAAAAATTGAAAATGCATTCAAAGGAACCCTAACCCCATATGATATCACACCCCAAATGAGAAGTTCTAACTCTTAACCTAAAGAAAGTTGTGATTTTTCTAAGTTATCTAGGGTTTTAAGGTACCTTAAGGGGAAAAATGCAAATCAAATCAAAAATGCAAGATGAATTTGTGACAAAATTATGCTAGATACTACATGCTATATGAAGATCAATGCAAAAATAATCAATGTCATACCATTCATGGTTAGGCAGAAAAGAATTCTTGAAGTTAGGGTTCAAAAATGGGATTTTTATGAACCCTAAATTCTAGAAAATTGTCAAAGAGTGTTCAAAACCAAAAAGAAATTTGTATGAATGGTTTGACAATGTTTCTAAATGTCCTAAGATGCAATGTGAATTTTTTGGAATTTTTAGAAACCTAAATGATATTTTAATTATTTGATTTCCATTAATTAATTAAAATAAACATTTAAATACTTTTAAAATGGTTTTTTAATGAAAAAAATAAAAATAAAAATGTTTTCTGGTTGAGAAAAATATTTGAATTGAAAATGCAAAAGGAAAATATTTTTAGGATTTTCTAACTATTTTAAATTAAATATGCAAAACAAATGGATAAAAATGAAATAAAACAAAAGTAGGATGATCTGATGGTTCTCATTCAAAGCTGGGGGATTTGTGTTGACTAACGCGCAAATGAATGGACAGGATTCACTCCGGGTTAATTTATATTAAATAATTAATTAATCCTGATTAAATGAAAATTAGGGTTTTAATGATGAATCTGAGTCATCCAAACACGCGGGGAACAAAGATCCTACGGCCATTATTCAAACTAGCCTAATTAATGAGGTTTTTCCCTAATCACTTTCAGGCCACCGAAGAAGAGCTCCGGTCGTCTTCTCCGGCAGCCTCCTCCCCTGAAACTCCCCAAAACCTCACCCCAGACCCTCTAGAGCTCCAGAATCACTCAACAAACATCAAGGAACAAGAATCCACAAAAAAAACAATTTATTTTCACTCAAAATCAAGAATCGAAAGCAAACGGAAAATAACACAGAAATTTCAGAGATTCAATACATGCTCAATACTTGATCATTTTCAAAACTAAATACATCAGGATCATCAACAAGGCATAAGGATCAATCTAAGAACTTAAAATTTCATTTCTGGAAAATTTGTTTTTGAGGTTACCTGAAGTGAAGCTTTCTCAGTTTGAAGCTTCTGGCCACTTCTCTTATGCAAAACCAATCCCCTTGACCTCCTGATGAAGCTTTGATGCTTGGAAGAAGCTTGTAATGGCTGAAATGAGAGCTTGAACTCTTGCTGGTCAGAAATCGTGTTTTGGCTATGGGTGCTTTGAGGCTTGTTTGAAGGGTGGGAAATGGTCCTCTTGTGATGCTGAGTTGTTTGGTGAAAAAAGATTGAAGGGTGGGAAATGGTCCTCTTGTGATGCTGAGTTGTTTGGTGAAAAAAGTTTGAAGTTTGAGTGAGTGAGCTGAGAGTTTCGAAAGTTTTTGCAAGAGGGGTGATTTTTTGTGAATGTTGAGTTCTTGGAGTTCTTGGCTTGTGTATGTTATGAAATCATCTCCTTGAGGCATGCTTGTAAAGTCCTGATAGGCCAGAGAGTGGGTGGTGGACTGTGGTGATTGGTATGGGTGTTTTTGCATAAAGTCAATAAAGTTTGTACTTGAGGTATGGGCTGGTGTAAACACCCCAAATTTGCCCTCACCCATTCACACCATGGCTTGTGATCATTTTCATATGCATAAACACTATCATAGCATCTCATATTACATTTTTGATTCACTGCATAGATTCAAAGTCATCTGCACCTAGGGTTTGTGATCTGAGCAATCCAAGAGCTTCTTGAGCCACTCCAAAGGTCATCAATCACTTCAAAGGGGTCCATGTATGTTCAAGCATCATATTATATCCTCTCAAAGTCAAGAATGTCAAAAAATCACAAGAACTAAGAATGGTATGGAAGCAGAGCCAGGCTTGACTGCACAGATGACCTAGAATTAGGGTTTTGGTTTCAGAGGCCATAACTCCAAATTTTTTGGTCATTCTTGTTTCTATTGGTCTCTATATGGTATAGGGAGTATGCATATCAATTTTCATGAAGAAATTCCAAGGGGAAGTCATATGATCAAGAGTTGACTTTTCAAGCAAGTCAGTGCAAAATCAGGGCATCTGAGGCCCCCAATGACCCAACCAAAGGATGTTCTTCATCATTTTGATTGTGTATGATCTTTATTTGATCATAGAAGAAGTTGTAAGTTCACAAAATTGAAGAATTTCAAGTCTTTTGCAAAGTTGACTTTTTGGGCAAGTTTGACTTTTAATGAAATTGTCATTTTAGGCAACTTTTTCAACCTTTACTTTTTGGTTCAAAAAAGCTTCAAATGGAAAAACTTTGGTCATGAAAGTTGTAGAATGGATCATTCCCTTTTCAAAAAGTACAAGAACATGACCTAATTCATTTTGGATCCAAAGTTATGGCTCATCAAAGTTGGCAAAAATCACTAAATTTCAAGTTATGCACCAAATGGAAAACTTGCAATTTCTCATGGCAAGCCTTTATGTGACAAGAACATGACCTCTAATCATCATACCAATGCTACACATGACATAAAATCAGAATTGGCCCAAGGAATTCCTCATTTGTGTGACTTGATTTTCTAGAATCCATAAGTCATTTTCATAAAAGATGCAAAGAGGAATTTTTGGCAAAATCATCCTCAAAGGAGTTATGTGATCACTAATTGTTTTCTATGCATTGCCATGACCAAATGAAGTATCATACACCAAAATTCAGCAAGAATTATCTCATGTACATAACACAAAATCATGAAATAACACAAGTGGGCAAGTTGCAAAATCTCTCACAGCTCATGATCCACATGCTGCAGACATTCACAAGCAATCCAAGGGTCATCCTTGACTCAAGCTGAAGCAAGACAAGCCCTTAGACAGCTGCTGCCATAGCCCATGCTGCAAGTACACCAACTATTGACTTTTTGGCCAATTTCTCCATACCATTCCCACAGTGCATGTCAAGTCTTCTGACTCATTCCAATAGTTTAGGAATGGTATATGGATCATAAAACACAACACCCACAAGGGGGATCATTGGAGTGAGTTTGCACCAAGGAACAGCCCAGAAAGCCCAGAACCAGAAGCTTCCATCTCAGGTATAGTACAAGAACTTTTTTCTCAGAACTTGTTTTTCTTGTTATAAAATGAAAGTGTATGTTGTGCTGATCATAATGATGTGTTTGAAATTGAAAATGAGTGAAAAATGAGGATGTATTGATGCTCTGAAATTTCTCCCGTGAAAAATGTTTGCTTCGATTTGCCTGATTCATGGAGTTTAAATGTTGTTTGAGGGTTGATTTGTGTTCTAGGATGTTAGAGGATTATTTCCCTGTGTTTAATTTGAAGTGGGGTGGCTTGTGGTGAAACCTAGGGTTTTGGTTCGCCGGAGAAGACGACCGGAAGTCTTCTCCGGCCACCTGAGAACCATTAACCCTAATCCATGTCATTAATTGATGTTTGAATCTGATGCGTTGGATGAGTTGACCAAAGGAGACTGGCGCGTGTTTGGATGGTCAGGATGCACCATTAGAAACCCTAATCTATAATTAACCTAATTAATTCAACTTAATTTAATTTAATTAGAAATTAGGTCAGTTTGAATTGTGACCTTTGGATTGCGCGTGCAGTCAACCATTTATTTCCCAGATTCAATCCTGGCCCTCCATTGCGCATACTTCCCCTTTTATTTCATTTTTAATTCATTTCTTTTATTTTAATTTGTGCATTTATTTAAAAATAGCAAAACCTTTTTAAAAATTCTGAAAATTTTTGTACAGACTTTTATTTAATTTCAGAAACCAAAAACATTTTTATTTTTATTTTTTGCATTAAAATTTTTTTTTAAATCATTTAAAAGTTTATTTTTAATTAATTAATGAGAATTAATTAATTAAAAATACTTTTAGGTATTTAAAAATCACCAAAAATTCATGAAACATTTAAAACCATTTAGAAACATTGTCCAACCCTCAAACCAAATTTCTTTTTTGGCCTTGATGCACTTTGATAATTTTCCATGGAATTAATTCATTTTCAAAGCATTATTTTGATCCAAACTTCCAAAAATCATTTTTGCCTAACCATTGAGGGTTGGACTTTGATTCTTTTTGCATTGTGTTTAGCATATCATGTAGTTTGTGAGATTAAATTGGCATGAATTGATCTTGCATTTTCCATTTGTTTGGCATTTTTCTTGTTAAGGTGCCCTAAAACCCTAGAAATCTTAAGAAATTCATAACTCCAATTAGGTTAAGAGTTGGAACCTCTCCTTTGGGCAGTGGGTTTGTGTAGGGTTAGGTTTCTTTTGAATGCATTTTCAATTTTTTATCTTGATGTTTGCTTCTGATTTTGGTTTTTGTTTGATGCATTGATCATAAACCCTAATTTGGGCTTCCATATGCATCCATCTTGCATTTGCTTGCATACCTTGACTTGCCATAGCATTTGGTGCATCCATTTGATTCATTTGACATCTTAAGACATATTGTAAACATGTTTGATCATTGCATCTTGTATTTGCCATGTTGTATGCCATGTGCATTTCATAACATTTCATGTATGATAATGGTTCTTAACCTGCTTCATTTGCATCCATATGTTTGTATGATCATCCCCATGCTTTGTTTCATGTTTGCATCATCTCTTAGCATCATTAACATCATGAATGTGCTTCTGGTTTTGATTCACACCATGTCATGTCATCTCATTTTGCATTGCATTGCATTCCTTTACTAACTTTTCAGGTGGTAAGTAACTTTGAGAAGTGAATTTGCCTTCACTTCTCACATTTTCTTTTCATCTCTCTTATGCATCCATGCTGTATCTTGTTATGTGTTTGAGATTGAGCTTGCTCATTCTTTTTTTTTCTTCTTACTTTCTTTTCTCAAGTGACTTGTCTTCTTAAGTGAAGCAAGTTACTTTGCTTCTCCTTGCTCCATTCATCTGCTTCCTGGTGGTTCTTCTGAAGATGTCTCTTGTAAACCTCACAAACCTTAGGAACAAACAAGCATGACAATGATTAGGGTTTTGATTAGTCCCCCATTAGTTTTACCTTTGTGTCATCCTTTGTGTCTCTCTTCTCATCTCATAATCAGGGACTAAACCCTAAAGGCTTTAAGGCTTTGTGATTAAGCTTATGCCTGCATCCTTCTATTAGGATGGAGTGTATAACTTTAATCCTAAGTGTTAAACCCTTAATGTTTTTAAATCCCTTAATCAATTCACTTAATAATCACTAAGCCATCAAGCTTGTAACTTGGGCCTTGCATTAGGGTTCTAATTCTTCCTTAATTGGTTAAGAAGGACTAACCCTAGTGTTAATGGACAAGTCCCCCTCAAGTTGTATTACAAATAATAAAAACCACTTCTTCATCATACCATTAACTAAAATCCACTTAATAAAGGCTTTGTTTTGTCATGGGTTTAATCCCTAATCATGGATTAAGTTGAGGAGCTTTCCTCAGCTTAAACATTCTCATCTATTATCCTTCTATTAGGATGGTGTAATGAGTCTGTTTAATCCTTGATTATGGCTTAATATCATTACTCAACACTAAACAAAAAACCACAAAAACATCTAAATAATCACAAGTAGGTTAATGATCTTAATCCTACATCAAAGGTGATTAAGTGTGAGAAGCTGACTTTACACTTAAGGTATTCTCATTACCCCTAATCAGAGGGAAGATGTGATGAGTTTACTAAATCCATTGGTTTAGGCTTAAGCTCATTAACTTATGACAAATTCTCAAAAGCAATAAAAGGCTGAAAACTCAAAAACAAACAATAATCGTCTCCTCCGGGATTCTTTTCTCATCTCATTCATTCATAACCGAGAACTTGCTTCTTCCGTCTAATGCAAGACAGTTTGCACCTGAGCCAGACAGGTCATACACTTGAGCATAGACAAGTAAGCAGTTCATCAGTCAATTCATCTTTCAGTCTCTTTGGGTCGAACTACGGTGTTCTGACTTCCTCATTGCACGAGAGGATACGTAGGCATAACTTAACAGTTATCGAACAAAAGTCTCTGTATATTCCCCCCTCCTTCTAGCCTTATTCTTTAGCCTCATGATCATGAGCATTTCATCTTTGTTCTTACACTAACACTTCACTTATACACTTCACTTCTTTTACACTGACACCTGTACATTCTTTTCCAGCTCTTTTATACACAAATTGCACTGACACTACCCCTTTAAAACACAAATCTTTCAAGCGTGGATACCGTCGAGTACGACGGACAATCTGGGTGCTAATACCTTCCCAGGTTGTAACCAACCCCCTTTCTCAGTCTCTCTGGTTCGCAACCGTCTTATCCATATCTTTCTAGGTCTATGCAACATTGCCTTTCCTCCGGGATAAAAATGCCTAGCTGGCGACTCTATTCATTCCCTGTGAGTCCACTCCTGTGTGTTCTCACATCCTCCCTTCGCCGACCGTTCGCGCCTGTACCTTTATTTGGGCCACATTCCCATTTATTGGGAGCGACAGCTTGGCGACTCTGCTGGGGATGCTTATGCTGTAACCAGGGCTTCTGGTTCTTTTTGTGGGTTCCTCCTAGCGCTTGATTGATTTGTGTTTACTGGGGTGTTATGTGCTATTTGTGCTTGTATTTGTATTTATTTTTGCTTTATGTACAGTTGTTTTATTGCTTTCTTTATAGCTTTACATATATCATACTGTCATACTGTGCTGGCTGGATCTGTTTTGTTGCTTTGGTGGGTGGGTGTTTTACTGAGAGTTAAGGTCCTATACCTGGGACCTGAGTGACACCTAGGCTAGAGTGGTTCATGTTCTTTCCCATTCCATTTCGGTCTGGTGCGGGAATATGAAACACGGTTCAGATATGGGTTTCTTCTTGAGAACTCTGTGCTGCAGATTTCCTGTAGTGCTAGGGCTATCTGGGAAGCCTGCTAAGTCTGGATGACCTTTAGTATTGACCTTCAGAAACTGAGGTGAATTAGAGGAGGATCTTTTATGGTTATTGTAAACACTGTACCTCCGGGTTAGAAGTGTTTACACTTCTCATAACTGATCCAAGTCTGAGGATCCTTGTTTTAGAACATCACCTGTGAGGGGGTTGGGCTGTTTACAGGTTTGTAGGTACCCTTGACCTCAACATACCCTGTTACTGTGTTTTGATTAAGAGTACTCCATTTTGGAACAGTTCTTGTGATTTTAACCCTGGACATGTGACTCTTTATTTGAGTCCCCTACCTTGGTTACTAGACTTATGAGCCTCCATCTGGATTTCTTGAACATACATGGACTTATATCAGAGCACTTGATCAGATCCAGCTCAGTCACAAACCCTTGCATATCATTTGCAAACATCCTCATTGCATCATTTTAACATGTGTTTATTTGTTTTTCAGGGTATCCATACTATACTTTGGCTTGGTTTTGACCCCTTCATCAGCATAGACCTATTTTCATCAGTGCTTACTTCAGCTATCAGCTACCTGCTTCAGTCACCTGTATCGCCAGTCTCAGCCTGTCAGTGGCCCATCTTCAGTGTTATTCTCAGCATCTGTCTCAGCTCTTCTTCAGCAACATGGCACCCAAGAAGAGTAACATCTCCTATCATTTCTTTGAGCCTGAGTTGGCTAGCATCAGGAAGATTCAGACCCTGATTACTCCAGACCATATACCACTTTTCAGAGAACATTATGGAGGAATCCTTGATGTGGTTATGGATTTGGACCCTTCACAGAGGAGCTTGATTCATACTTGCTTGCAGTTCTATGATCCCCCTCTGAGGTGCTTCACCTTCCAGAATTTTCAGTTAGGACCCTTGTTGGAAGAGTATTCATCACTTATTGGTGTACCTATCAGGGGTGGAGTCCCCTTCAACCCTGAGATGGCTTTCTCTAGTAATGAAGAGGTGGCAAAAGCCTTGTATCTGGAACCAGTTCTGATTGGGCAGAATATGACTACCAAAGCAGGAATCTCTGGTCTACATCTGGATTTCTTGACCTCTCAGGCTACCCTGAAGGCTTCTTTGGGAGAGTGGAAGGCAGTCTGTGCTTTGTTGGCCCTTAGCATATATGGGGTCATACTTTTTGCAGATGAGCCTAAGTTTTTTAGCAAGAGTGCAATCCATCTTTTCATCCTAAGGAACCCAATGCCCACCTTACTGGGAGATCTCTACTACTCTGTCCACCAAAGGAATGAAAAGCAAAGGGGAAGATTAGTGAGATGTTGTGCTCCTTTGTTCCATACTTGGCTGCTCAAGCATTTTCCAAAGACTGATGCATTCTTGAACCCTCACCAGCAGAAGAACTGGGCTAGGAGGCTTGTTGCTTTAACCTCAGATGATATCAGGTGGTGCACTCAGAGCACCAAGGGCAGAGACATCATCACAAGTTGTGGGAAATTTCCCAATGTGCCTCTGATAGGAATGAAGGGTTGCATCAACTACAACCCTCTGCTATTCAAAAGACAACTGGGCTATGCATTAGTCCACCCTCCTAGAGCACAGGATCTGACTGAGACCCTTTATTGTGAGATCAAGCCTAATCTGGCTATTGTCAGGCAAGCTTCCTGGGCATGGGACAATGTCCAGACTAAAGGGGTAACCATTCTTGGAAGATGCAACAATGTGGCCTCAGCTCAGTACTATGAATGGTCTCATGCCAGGGCTCAAATTTCTGGGATGCCCTTCACCCTTGAAGATGTGCCTGGACCATCCACAGCACCACCTCCAGCAACTGTCAGCTTAGAGGAGTTTGAGAAATTGAAGGAGAGAAATGAGAATCTGACTCAGGCTCTACAAAAGACCCTCTGGGAGAGGAGTGATGGTCGTTTGGACATTGAAAGGTTAGAAAAGCTAAGGGTGGAGCATCTAGCCAGAATTGAGAAGTCAGAGGATTATATCAAGAAGTCAAGGGCTGGAGAGCAGATCTTGAAGAATGCCTGCAAAGAGGCCCAATTCCAGAGAGCTAGGACTGATTTGTATCTAAAGGAGAGTCAAGCTAGGTGGGTCAGGATCACCGAAGCTCACACTCAGGAGGATAAAAGGACTCAGGACAAGATTGAGCAGTTGGAGGCTAGTGCAAAAGAGCAACAGGAAGCCCTGGCAGCAGCCCAGAGAGAGATCTCAGAGTTGAAGATCAAGGCTGGTGTGAAGAGGTCAAAGGACCAGAGTCGACACAAGAAGCTAACTGCAGTTGTTACTACAAGGAATCTCCTCATCAGGAACCTTACAGAGCGTCCAGCTGATCCTGTGACTGAAGCACTTCTCAAGGAAGTTCAGGAGGATGAGTTTGGTCTGGGTGTCTGACTTTTGCTTGTTGTTGCTTTCATTTCATGTACTTTTCTTTATGTTGTATTTTTGACCCCTCAGAGGGCATGTATTGTAAAAAGAAACAAACTATGTATCATTTACTTTTTGTAATATATATGTGTTGGTTTGTTTTTATCTGAGTTCTTCCAAGCAACATCAAAAGCATCTTCCTCAGGGGTCTGGAAAGGTCAAAACCAAGTGCCAAGCCGGATACCTTGGATACAAATAAGCATGCTGCATTGCATCTAACCTTTTGTTTTGTTTTGTAGGTTTTTGTTTTGTTGTTACTAACTCTGTTGTGATCTCAGGAACTATTGCTCGACGTCGGGTGTTTCCACTCAACCGTCCACACAGATATCCAACCCGTAACAACCTTCCGGGTATACAAATGGACCAAGTACAGCAGGACCTTACAGAGGTCAGGACTCAAATGGCCAATGAGAGATTGGAAATGAGGAATCAGATGACACAGTTTATGGAGGTGATGAATAATATGGCTCAAAGCCAAGAGAGATTAAGAGCACTGGTAGAGGGGCGGAATCAGGAAGACCCCCATCCAGGGACTGCGGGGACAAGCAATAATGAGAGAGTTCAACCTCATGTTAATCCTCCAGTCTATGGACCCCACCTTCATCCAGAGATCAACATTCCTATTAATGTGCAAGGGACTGCCACTGCAGGTAGAGTGCTGCAAGAAGACCCCCAGGAAGATCAGTTCACAGTGATGGGAGCTGGGGAGGAAGCCTATGACAGAAGGCTAGATGAGATTGCTGAGAAACTAAGATCCCTGGAGTCCCAGAATTCCTTGGGCTTTGATGTTATGGACATGGGCTTAGTGGACGGGGTCAGGATTCCCCACAAATTTAAACCTCCGTGCTTTGAGAAGTACAACGGAACCTCCTGTCCACGGACCCATTTACAATCCTTTCTGGGGAGGCTGAAGGCATATACCATGGACGAAAAGCTATGGATGTTTTATTTTGAAGATAGCTTAACAGGAGCTTCAAGGGAATGGTACTCTCATCTGACCAGAGCAACCATCAGATGTTGGAAGGACTTGGCAGAGGCCTTCATTAGACAATACCAGTATAATTTGGATATGGCTCCCAACAGGACCCTCCTGATGGGGATGTCTCAATCGTCTAGGGAAAGCTTCCGGGAGTACGCTCAAAGGTGGAGACAGCTCGCTGCTGCTGTCCAGCCACCCATGTCAGAGAGGGAGATGGCTGATATGTTTATGAACACCCTCCAAGGGACATACATTGACAGGCTAGCTGCCTTTTCTTCCACTAGCTTTGCAGATGTCGTCATAGCCGGGGAAATAATTGAAAGCCTATTAAAGATGGGTAAGATTTCTGACAACGGTGCGAGCTCATCCAGCAACACAAGAAAGCCTTTTGTGGGCCCAAGAAGAACTGGTGAGACTAATGCTATCCATACCAGCAGGGGCAAACCCCAATATGTTCATAGGTCTGTGGCAGCAGTCACCATTCCCGCTCCAGTTCATCCTCAACCAGCTTATCAACCACAACAACAAAATTACCAGCAACAAACTCAGTATCCTCCTCAGAGAAATTATAACAACAACAACACCAGCAACAACAATCAACAAAGACCATATCAGCAGAGACCTTCTCAGGCCAATAGGGTGATCGATCTGATCCCTATGATCTATGCCACATTATTGCCATAACTCCTAAAACTCAACCTAGTTGAGCTAAGGACATTGGCACCTCCAGATCCTGCCAGTCTGCCCAGAAATTATGACGCCAGCGCCAGATGTGCTTTTCACTCGAATGCACCTGGCCACAATACAGAGAAGTGCAAAGCTTTGCACATGAAAGTACAGGATTTAGTGGATTCCAAAGCTCTAAACTTTGCACCACCACCAAATGTTAACAAGAACCCTATGCCACACCACGGAGGACCCAGAATCAATGCTATTGAAGAAGACAAGCCGTCTTACCTGATAACCAGTGTGGGTCAGATTCGGACATCCTTGGTAGAGATTAAAGCTCAACTCCTTGAATGTCAAATGTTCCCGGGATGTGAGCTAGGATGTGCTTATTGCAACATTTCAGTGAATGGGTGTGATAACTTGAGAGATGGCATAGATGGTCTCATCCAGAGTGGCTTGCTTCAAATCACAACATCAATACCTACCAATCCAGCAATCTCCTTAACAACAGTTCCCGAGTCTTCTACAACTGCAACAACCATTGTTCCAAACAACTCTTCAATCTCATCAACAAATGCTTCATCTGTTACTTCAACAGACCGAATATTAGCAAATATCCCTTCTACAACTTCAGCACCCCTTCATTCAGAGTCTCCTACAACAACAACATCCATTCAGTCAACAATGTCTCCTACAACATCAGCAGCAAACAATGAAAGTGTCTCAACAGTTACAATTTATTATGATCCTGCGAATGATTCTGCCTACAACTCACAAAATGCCACTCCTACCAGAGCACCAGTCACAATATACTATGATCCACAGACTATCATGGTCCCTTCTGCAGCTGTCATCAGTCCAGTCACTATCACAGTGCCTGGGCCAGTACCTTATGAAAGCAGTAATGCCATCCCTTGGCATTACGGCTCCGATCTATACTGCGAAGGACAGAAAATCACTCTTGAGTCATCAACTTCTTCACCAAAAATAGACAATGTGGGGGGAGGCGGAGGCTTCACTCGAAGCGGACGTCTCTTTGCCCCGCAAATTCCAAGACCCAATGCTGAAGCAGAAGCTGCTGCCAAGGCAAAAGGGAAGAGCATGGTGCAAGAAGAGCAAATTGTTAAAGAAGCTTTGAAAACACCTTTTGATCAAGAAGTTGATGAATTCATGAGAATCATCAAGAAAAGTGATTACAAGATAGTGGACCAGCTTCACCAGACGCCTTCCAAGATCTCCATTCTATCATTGCTTATGTGCTCCGAGGCTCATCGGAACGCACTACTAAAAGTCTTGCACGCAGCTTATGTGCCAGAAGAGATCACGGTCAATCAGTTGGAAGCTGTGGTTGGAAATGTTAATGCTAGTAATGGACTAGGATTTACCAACACCGATTTGACTACGGAAGGCCGCAATCACAACAAGGCTTTGCACATTACCATGGAGTGTAAGGGTGCAGTTCTTTCTCATATGCTGGTAGACACAGGATCATCCCTCAATGTCTTACCTAAAAAAGCCCTTGTGAAGCTGGAGTATGAAGGATTGGCATTACGTCCCAGCAACTTAGTAGTGAGAGCCTTTGACGGTTCTAAAAGATCAGTTCTGGGAGAAATTGAGTTGCCTGTAACGATTGGCCCACAAACTTTCAAAACGACCTTCTACGTAATGGACATTCAGCCGGCCTACAGCTGTTTGTTGGGTAGACCATGGATTCATGCCGCTGGCGCAGTTACGTCTACCCTTCACCAGAAGTTAAAATTCGAGTGGGAGGGCCAAGTCGTTACTATTTGTGGAGAGGAGGATATTTTTGTTAGCCATCTGGCTACATACAAATATATTGAGATGGATGGGGAGATCCACGAAACGATGAGTCAAGGGTTTGAGGCCCTGAATATTAATGAAACATCTGTTGTACTTGGGACTTCCATGACATCCTACCAGCAAGCCCGGAGGGATGTGGAAGAAGGGAATGCTCAAGGCTGGGGCGAACTGTTGCCTGTGGAGAAGAAAGAGGATAGATTTGGGTTGGGTTACAAACCAACTCAACAAGATCAAGCAGAGGCTGCTAAGAAGCCCAACTTTGTTAGTGGGGGGATGCTCACCCCTGATGCTGTCAACAACTTGGAAGATGAGTCGGAAGATGAACGCAACCTGGAAAGTTGGATTCGTCCAAGGATCCCGGGGAGCCGTATCTCAAACTGGTCTTCCCAGGAAATTATAAGGGTTACTCCTGCAGAGTAATTATTATTTCCTGTATATTTTAAGCATGCATCAAGTCTTGCATCTTGCCCAAGATGACAAGACTCATTTTGTAATCGGGCCATCTGTAATTTTTGTGCAACAAGATTAATCAATGAAATATCAGACATCTTTTGCAAATAAGTCTTTTTCTTCTCCGCTCACTGTTTTTCCATTTTTCTTTTTGTACAAAAAAATAAATGGCAATGTTTTCAAAATGACAACTTTATTTCACTTTTCTAAACAAGATTAAAATCAATCACTAAAATGAACAAACTGAACCCTTGCAGAGAGTGCCTTCCAGACCGCACCGACAACAACACGGCTATGACTTCGTATGACTTTGACAATCTGATCAATCAAGCTGATGAAGGGGTTGAAGAAGATTACGAGCTTCCAGAAGAGCTAGCTAGGTTGTTGAGACAAGAGGAAAAGGTTATCACTCCTCATCAGGAGGAGGTAGAAACGATCAATCTTGGTACAGATGAAAATGTGAAAGAAGTTAAAATCGGGGCCTGCTTACAAGACTCAGTGAAGAAGCAACTGATTGACCTGCTTCAGGAATATGTGGATGTGTTTGCCTGGTCTTATCAAGATATGCCAGGGTTGGATACCGATATTGTCATGCACAAGCTGCCTTTAAGAGAAGATTGCCCACCAGTTAAATAGAAACTGCGCCGTACTCGCCCAGACATGGCAATGAAGATCAAAGAAGAGGTATAGAAACAGTGGGACGTCGGGTTCCTTGCTGTAACTAGCTATCCACCGTGGGTTGCTAATTTAGTACCTGTGCCTAAGAAGGACGGAAAAGTAAGGATGTGTGTTGACTACCGGGATCTGAACAGAGCCAGCCCGAAAGATGATTTCCCATTGCCTCACATTGATGTATTGGTTGATAATACGGCTCAGTTCTCGGTATTCTCCTTCATGGATGGATTTTCAGGATACAATCAGATCAAAATGTCACCTGAAGACATGGAGAAGACAACTTTCATCACACCCTGGGGCATATTCTGTTACAAGGTGATGCCATTCGGATTGAAGAACGCTGGTGCAACGTATCAACGGGCTATGGTAACATTATTCCACGATATGATCCATAAGGAAATCGAGTGTTATGTGGATGACATGATTGCCAAGTCCCTTACTGAAGAAGACCACCTGGTAAATCTGCTGAAGTTATTCAAGCGTTTGAGGAAGTACCAATTGAAGTTGAACCCCAACAAGTGCACATTCGGGGTGCGATCTGGTAAGCTGCTGGGCTTTATTGTAAGCGAGAAAGGGATTGAAGTTGACCCTGATAAAGTCAAGGCCATTCAGGAAATGCCTGCACCGAAGTCAGAAAAAGAAGTTCGAGGGTTTCTAGGTAGATTGAACTACATTTCACGGTTCATATCTCACCTTACAACAACTTGTGAACCTTTGTTCAAGCTGTTAAGAAAAGAGCAGACGGTCAGGTGGAATGAAGACTGCCATAGGGCTTTTGACAAGATCAAAGAATACCTGCAAGAACCACAAATCCTTATGCCTCCAGTTGAAGGAAGACCTCTAATAATGTACCTGACAGTATTAGAAGAGTCAATGGGCCCAGTTAAATACATTTTCGAGAAGCCAGCTCTTACCGGACGGGTTGCAAGATGGCAAATGATCCTCACAGAATATGACATCCAGTACACTTCTCAGAAAGCCATCAAGGGCAGTGTATTGTCGGAATATCTTGCTGAGCAACCTATTGATGATTACCAGCCTATGAGATTTGACTTCCCTGATGAAGACATCATGTTCATAAAAGCAAAAGATCATGAAGAGCCTGTTCACACTGAAGGGCCTGACCCAAAAGAAGAATGGATTATGATGTTTGATGGGGCTGTTAACATGAATGGTCGTGGTGTTGGTGCAGTACTCATTACACCTAAGGGGGTTCACATGCCTTTCTCGGCAAAGCTCACTTTCAACTGCACTAACAACGAAGCTGAATACGAAGCTTGCATTATGGGTCTTGAGGAAGCCATTGACCTCAGGATCAAGACATTGACTATATTCGGAGATTCAGCTCTGGTAGTTAATCAAACCAATGGCAAATGGTACACCCACCAGGATCATCTGATACCTTACAGGGATTATACAAGAAGGTTATTGACTTTCTTCATAACAGTCAAGCTTGAGTATATCCCTCGGGACGAGATCAGTTTGCAGATGCTCTGGCTACCATTTCGTCAATGATCAAAGTTCAAGCTGTCAACTTTGTGCCTCAGATTTCAGTGTCCAGACTCGATAGACCAGCATATGCGTTCGCAGCAGATGTTGTCAAAGATGATAAGCCTTGGTTCCATGACATTAAGTGCTTCTTGGAGGATCAAACATACCCATCTGGGGCATCTTCCAATGATAAGAAGACTTTGAGAAGGCTTGCTGGTAGTTTCTTTCTGAACACTGATGGTTCCCTATACAAGAGAAACTTTGATATGGTACTCCTCAGATGCGTTGATAGAACAGAAGCAGGCTTGTTGATGCACGGGGTGCACGAAGGATCCTTTGGTACCCATGCTGGAGGGCATGCCATGGCTAAGAAGTTGCTAAGATCAGGCTATTACTGGATCACAATGGATGCAGACTGTTGTGCCTACGCCAGAAAATGCCATAAATGCCAGATCTATGCGGATAAGGTGCATGTGCCTCCCAATCCTTTGAATGTGATGTCTTCACCCTGGCCCTTTGCTATGTGGGGCATTGATATGATTGGCAAGATCGAGCCAACTGCTTCAAACGGCCACAGATTCATCCTAGTTGCCATTGACTATTTTACCAAGTGGGTCGAGGCAGCCTCATATGCAAATGTTACAAGACAAGAGGTAGCCAGATTTCTGAAGAGAGATATCATCTGTCGGTATGGAGTGCCCGAGCGAATCATTACTGATAATGGTTCCAACTTGAACAACAAAATGATGGCTGAGCTGTGCCGGGACTTCAAGATCCAACACCACAATTCTTCTCCTTACAGGCCAAAGATGAACGGCGTTGTTGAGGCAGCTAATAAGAATATAAAGAAGATTGTGCAGAAGATGGTAGTTACCTACAAAGACTGGCATGAGATGCTACCATTTGCCTTGCATGGGTACCGCACGTCAATCAGAACATCCACTGGAGCAACACCGTATCAGCTTGTGTATGGTATGGAAGCAGTCCTACCTGTTGAAGTTGAATTACCCTCTCTACGGGTATTGATGGATGTTAAGCTAAACGAAGCAGAATGGGTCCGGTCCCGATACGAACAACTAAGTCTGATTGAAGAGAAGAGATTGGCTGCAATCTGTCATGGACAGTTGTATCAGAAAAGAATGAAGAGAGCCTTCGATCAGAAAGTCAGGCACCGAGAGTACCAAGTAGGAGATCTTGTGCTGAAAAGAATCCTCCCTCCTCATACAGACCACAGGGGCAAATGGACTCCGAACTATGAAGGACCATTCGTGGTGAAGAAAGTTTTCTCTGGTGGAGCACTGATGCTCAGCACCATGGATGGTGAAGATTTCCCGTCCCCTGTGAATTCAGATGCAGTTAAAAAATACTTCGCATAAAAATGACCCGCTGGACATAAAAACAGAATGTAAATCCAGGCAAAAAAAAGGGCATCCCGGCAAGTCAAAAACAGAATAAAAGACTTGGGCAAAAATAAGGGAAATAAATAAAAAATGTACACCCGCTGAGTTGAAAAGCCGCATCGGACAACTCAGGCAAAAAAGGGTATCCCGATGGATTGAAAACCCGAAAGGGCGATCCATGCAAAATAAGGGAATAAGCGAACGACTGCACTCTGAATTCGTCTGTATCACTTATGACCTGGTAAGCTTCGAAAGGATCAAGCTTCTTTCAGAATCGGCCTTCTTCAGAAAGAAAGACGAGAAGAACGTCAAAAGTCATACGAGTCATAGCAAAAGAGGAAGCTCCTTAAAGCGTCGTCAACATTGCCAGCATCTTGTTTCTCAACTTGTAACAATCTCCTCATTTCAGGAGATATGTTTCTTTGACTGTATCTTGCCAATTCAGGGCATATGAATTAATAAAAATAGATTTTCAGTCAAGTTTCACCTCGTACACTTCATTTGCAAAGAATGTCTGATATCTTTAAAATACTGATTGCATGAATACAGATGCTTATCCTCAAAAAAAAAAAAAAACTACGTGCTTACAGGAAATATACTCACTCTCGGGAGTGTCTCACCCCTATGACGGAATCCGGTAAAGGATGCCTCGGGATTACTTGTACGTTTCTCTGTCTTTGCAGGATTGCAGGTATTCAAAAGCGCAACATGGGGCATGAAAGCTTCATCCCAGCAAGCTGGCAAATCAACACTCACTCAGTCTTAGTACCCAAGTGCTTTCTCCCCAGCTGAGTTGCCACTTGTTGTTTCTCCCCAGCTGAGTTGCCACCCGTTACTCCTCCTCATCCAAATACAAAGGCCAGGGAACTGCTTCCCCATAGAGTCTCAGCCTCTATCCAGAAGGGCAACACACGAAGGATCACAACAGAGTGACGAAAGCTTCTACAAACCCCAGCTGGGTCCCTCATTTACAGGAATAGGTCTATCATCGACCCATTTCCCCAAGCAGAATCATTTCATCAGATCTACCAACGATCTCATCCCCAGCTGGGATGTTCACTTCAAACAAGATCGACCAGAGATCTTCACAGCAGTGGGATCCGAATCCCGGATCGGTATCTTTTGCATATTCATGGCATTCGCATCATATTCACCCCGCAAAGCGTAGCATTCCGTCTAATACGGAGCATTACGGCAAAATCAAACATATAGCATAATCATAAGTCATGGTCTGAATCAAACACTTGTGAATAATGATAATCCTTCAACATACAGGATACATCCCAGATTCCCCAGCAAGAGCAGTTGCCTCACATTCACCAATACGAATACACACTCCTTGTGGCACCCGTCCGTGTCATCATTCCCCAGTATAGTCTCCCGAGCTTTTCTTTACAAACAAACACTTATATATTACAGATACTTCTCGACACCCGTCCGTGTCATATCCCCAGCAGAAAGCCAAAGACATCCTCTTTGCACTCACATATATACATTTCCTTGGCATCCGTCCATGTCATTTTCCAGCACAGTAACATAAACACTTTGTATACCAGATATTTGTTTATACTATACTTTTCTCCTTTTGATACTCGCCCGTATCGCTCTCCCCAGCAGTTAAACACCCGTCTATACATCATTCATACTTACTACTCGTGTTACTTATACAGATACTCGTCCGTATCTTGTATACACCATTTATATCCCCGCAGATTCAACACTAGTCCGTGTTCTTTGTTAACCAGTTGGTACTCGTCCGTACCATCATCTCAGAACATGCGTCAAGCGTTTGTTTCTACTTGATACTCGTCCGTATCGTAGTCTTAAGGGTGCTCGTCCGCATCTTTAATCCATACACCGTGTCAAACACTTTTGTCTTCTTGAATATAGACACTCGTCTGTGTCTACTATTCCCCCAGAAGAGTCCTTTCAGATTCAACACTCGTCCGTGTTCTCTGTTAACCAGTTGATACTCGTCCGTATCATCATCTCTGAACACGCGTCAGTATTTGTTTCTACTCGATACTCGTCCGTATCGTAGTCTTAGGGATGCTCGTCCGCATCTTTAATCTATACACATCTAAACACTTATACCTTTTATTTCTTGGATATAAACACTCATCCGTGTTTACTATTCCCCAGTAGATCGCCCACAAAGCAATTTTCCTTTTTATCTGACATTCGAGAGCAGCCGTACCCTGCTAGGTAGTCGTCCTCCACCTCTTGATGATCGTCCTTCATCATGCTTGTCCGATGGCCGTCCCCATCGTTGATTTTCTATCCGACATTCGTCCTGTGTCGTGATATTTAGCAGTCGTCCCCTGCTAGGTGATCGTCCTTCACCTTTTTGATGATCGTCCTTCATCATTTTATCCAATGGCCGTCCCCATTGTTGATTTTGGTTGTCTGGCGTTCGTCCTACGTCATGATAAACCTTGAGAGCAGCCGTCCCCTGCTAGGTGGTCGTCCTCCACCTCTTGATGGTCGTCCTCCATCATGCTCGTCCGATGGCCGTCCCCATCATTAACCTTTTATCCGACATTCGTCCTATGTCGCGATATTTTCGGCAGCCGTACCCTGCCAGGTGGTCGTCCTCCACCTTAGATGACCGTCCCTCATCTTAACCCCAACAGAGCAGCCGTCCCCTGCTAGGTGATCGTCCTTCACCTTTGATGACCGTACCTCATCATCTGTTTATTTCATTTATTCTTTAACCCGATGGCCGTCCCCGTCGTGGTCCCTTTTCTTTTTTAGCCCGATGGCCGTCCCCATCGTTGGTTACATTACTTTATGAACTTGATGGTCGTCCCCGTCATGTTTCATTTAATCCCCAAAGAATCTTATAGCTTTATCTTGATGGTCGTCCCCATCATGATTCTTTTTATCCCCAGCATGTCGGTCGTCCCCGTCATTGCTTTATTTCCCGCACTTTTCCCAGCATGTCGGTCGTCCCCGTCATTGCTCCTTCCCAGCAGTCGTCCTCTGCTCGACGGTCGCCCTCCGTCGCCCCCACTTTACAATATACTTTATTTTCCTTTGCAATCTATATCCCTTTTCTTCTTCATTCTGTGAGTGCAAATTTTGGACTGTCTTTGGTATTCAACCACAAGTTATCTTGTTTGCCTGTTAAGTCGATGCTTACATCCTGCACAGCTAACTCATGTTTGAATAGGGGCAGCTGTAAACACCCCAAATTTGCCCTCACCCATTCACACCATGGCTTGTGATCATTTTCATATGCATAAACACTATCATAGCATCTCATATTACATTTTTGATTCACTGCATAGATTCAAAGTCATCTGCACCTAGGGTTTGTGATCTGAGCAATCCAAGAGCTTCTTGAGCCACTCCAAAGGTCATCAATCACTTCAAAGGGGTCCATGTATGTTCAAGCATCATATTATATCCTCTCAAATTCAAGAATGTCAAAAAATCACAAGAAATAAGAATGGTATGGAAGCAGAGTCAGGCTTGACTGCACAGATGACCTAGAATTAGGGTTTTGGTTTCAGAGGCCATAACTCCAAATTTTTTGGTCATTCTTGTTTCTATTGGTCTCTATATGGTATAGGGAGTATGCATATCAATTTTCATGAAGAAATTCCATGGGGAAGTCATCTGATCAAGAGTTGACTTTTCAAGCAAGTCAGTGCAAAATCAGGGCATCTGAGGCCCCCAATGACCCAACCAAAGGATGTTCTTCATCATTTTGATTGTGTATGATCTTTATTTGATCATAGAAGAAGTTGGAAGTTCACAAAATTGAATAATTTCAAGTCTTTTGCAAAGTTGACTTTTTGGGCAAGTTTGACTTTTAATGAAATTGTCATTTTAGGCAACTTTTTCAACCTTTACTTTTTGGTTCAAAAAAGCTTCAAATGGAAAAACTTTGGTCATGAAAGTTGTAGAATGGATCATTCCCTTTTCAAAAAGTACAAGAACATGACCTAATTCATTTTGGATCAAAAGTTATGGCTCATCAAAGTTGGCAAAAATCACTAAATTTCAAGTTATGCACCAAATGGAAAACTTGCAATTTCTCATGGCAAGCCTTTATGTGACAAGAGCATGACCTCTAATCATCATACCAATGCTACACATGACATAAAATCAGAATTGGCCCAAGGAATTCCTCATTTGTGTGACTTGATTTTCTAGAATCCATAAGTCATTTTCATAAAAGATGCAAAGAGGAATTTTTGGCAAAATCATCCTCAAAGGAGTTATGTGATCACTAATTGTTTTCTATGCATTGCCATGACCAAATGAAGTATCATACACCAAAATTCAGCAAGAATTATCTCATGTACATAACACAAAATCATGAAATAACACAAGTGGGCAAGTTGCAAAATCTCTCACAGCTCATGATCCACATGCTGCAGACATTCACAAGCAATCCAAGGGTCATCCTTGACTCAAGCTGAAGCAAGACAAGCCCTTAGACAGCTGCTGCCATAGCCCATGCTGCAAGTACACCAACTATTGACTTTTTGGCCAATTGCTCCATACCATTCCCACAGTGCATGTCAAGTCTTCTGACTCATTCCAATAGTTTAGGAATGGTATATGGATCATAAAACACAACACCCACAAGCCTGGAACACACACATTGCAGCACACTCCAAAAACTGTCAAAACTTTCCTCTCTTCGAATCTCCTTCCACAGCCATCAAACACTCATTTTTTCTTCACCAATCAACCAGAAATCATTCATAGAACAAATCCCACCCCTCACAATGATCTGAAACAGCCCACATAAGAACCTCATTTTCTGATACACCAGAACTGAACCACTCAAAATAGCCTGTTTAAACTCCATCCAAGCTTGCCATTAGCACAAGGGGGATCATTGGAGTGAGTTTGCACCAAGGAACAACCCAGAAAGCCCAGAACCAGAAGCTTCCATCTCAGGTATAGTACAAGAACTTTTTTCTCAGAACTTGTTTTTCTTGTTATAAAATGAAAGTGTATGTTGTGCTGATCATAATGATGTGTTTGAAATTGAAAATGAGTGAAAAATGAGGATGTATTGATGCTCTGAAATTTCTCCCGTGAAAAATGTTTGCTTCGATTTGCCTGATTCATGGAGTTTAAATGTTGTTTGAGGGTTGATTTGTGTTCTAGGATGTTAGAGGATTATTTCCCTGTGTTTAATTTGAAGTGGGGTGGCTTGTGGTGAAACCTAGGGTTTTGGTTCGCCGGAGAAGACGACCGGAAGTCTTCTCCGGCCACCTGAGAACCATTAACCCTAATCCATGTCATTAATTGATGTTTGAATCTGATGCGTTGGATGAGTTGACCAAAGGAGACTGGCGCGTGTTTGGATGGTCAGGATGCACCATTAGAAACCCTAATCTATAATTAACCTAATTAATTCAGCTTAATTTAATTTAATTAGAAATTAGGTCAGTTTGAATTGTGACCTTTGGATTGCGCGCGCAGTCAACCATTTATTTCCCAGATTCAATCCTGGCCCTCCATTGCGCATACTTCCCCTTTTATTTCATTTTTAATTCATTTCTTTTATTTTAATTTGTGCATTTATTTAAAAATAGCAAAACCTTTTTAAAAATTCTGAAAATTTTTGTACAAACTTTTATTTAATTTCAGAAACCAAAAACATTTTTATTTTTATTTTTTGCATTAAAATTTTTTTTAAATCATTTAAAAGTTTATTTTTAATTAATTAATGAGAATTAATTAATTAAAAATACTTTTAGGTATTTAAAAATCACCAAAAATTCATGAAACATTTAAAACCATTTAGAAACATTGTCCAACCCTCAAACCAAATTTCTTTTTTGGTCTTGATGCACTTTGATAATTTTCCATGGAATTAATTCATTTTCAAAGCATTATTTTGATCCAAACTTCCAAAAATCATTTCTGCCTAACCATTGAGGGTTGGACTTTGATTCTTTTTGCATTGTGTTTAGCATATCATGTAGTTTGTGAGATTAAATTGGCATGAATTGATCTTGCATTTTCCATTTGTTTGGCATTTTTCTTGTTAAGGTGCCCTAAAACCCTAGAAATCTTAAGAAATTCATAACTCTAATTAGGTTAAGAGTTGGAACCTCTCCTTTGGGCAGTGAGTTTGTGTAGGGTTAGGTTTCTTTTGAATGCATTTTCAATTTTTTATCTTGATGTTTGCTTCTGATTTTGGTTTTTGTTTGATGCATTGATCATAAACCCTAATTTGGGCTTCCATATGCATCCATCTTGCATTTGCTTGCATAACTTGACTTGCCATAGCATTTGGTGCATCCATTTGATTCATTTGACATCTTAAGACATATTGTAAACATGTTTGATCATTGCATCTTGTATTTGCCATGTTGTATGCCATGTGCATTTCATAACATTTCATGTATGATAATGGTTCTTAACCTACTTCATTTGCATCCATAAGTTTGTATGATCATCCCCATGCTTTGTTTCATGTTTGCATCATCTCTTAGCATCATTAACATCATGAATGTGCTTCTGGTTTTGATTCACACCATGTCATGTCATCTCATTTTGCATTGCATTGCATTCCTTTACTAACTTTTCAGGTGGTAAGTAACTTTGAGAAGTGAATTTGCCTTCACTTCTCACATTTTCTTTTCATCTCTCTTATGCATCCATGTTGCATCTTGTTATGTGTTTGAGATTGAGCTTGCTCATTCTTTTTTTTTCTTATTACTTTCTTTTCTCAAGTGACTTGTCTTCTTAAGTGAAGCAAGTTACTTTGCTTCTCCTTGCTCCATTCATTTGCTTCCTGGTGGTTCTTCTGAAGATGTCTCTTGTAAACCTCACAAACCTTAGGAACAACCAAGCATGACAATGATTAGGGTTTTGATTAGTCCCCCATTAGTTTTACCTTTGTGTCATCCTTTGTGTCTCTCTTCTCATCTCATAATCAGGGACTAAACCCTAAAGGCTTTAAGGCTTTGTGATTAAGCTTATGCATGCATCCTTCTATTAGGATAGAGTGTATAACTTTAATCCTAAGTGTTAAACCCTTAATGTGTTTAAATCCCTTAATCAATTCACTTAATAATCACTAAGCCATCAAGCTTGTAACTTGGGCCTTGCATTAGGGTTCTAATTCTTCCTTAATTGGTTAAGAAGGACTAACCCTAGTGTTAATGGACAAGTCCCCCTCAAGTTGTCTTACAAACAATAAAAACCACTTCTTCATCATACCATTAACTAAAATCCACTTAATAAAGGCTTTGTTTTGTCATGGGTTTAATCCCTAATCATGGATTAAGTTGAGGAGCTTTCCTCAGCTTAAACATTCTCATCTATTATCCTTCTATTAGGATGGTGTAATGAGTCTGTTTAATCCTTGATTATGGCTTAATCTCATTACTAAACACTAAACAAAAAACCACAAAAACATCTAAATAATCACAAGTAGGTTAATGATCTTAATCCTACATCAAAGGTGATTAAGTGTGAGAAAGTGACTTTACACTTAAGGTATTCTCATTACCCCTAATCAGAGGGAAGATGTGATGAGTTTACAAATCCATTGGTTTAGGCTTAAGCTCATTAACTTATGACAAATTCTCAAAAGCAATAAAAGGCTGAAAACTCAAAAACAAACAATAATCGTCTCCTCCGGGATTCTTTTCTCATCTCATTCATTCATAACCGAGAACTTGCTTCTTCCGTCTAATGCAAGACAGTTTGCACCTGAGCCAGACAGGTCATACACTTGAGCATAGACAAGTAAGCAGTTCATCAGTCAATTCATCTTTCAGTCTCTTTGGGTCGAACTACGGTGTTCTGACTTCCTCATTGCACGAGAGGATACGTAGGCATAACTTAACAGTTATCGAACAAAAGTCTCTGTATATTCCCCCCTCCTTCTAGCCTTATTCTTTAGCCTCATGATCATGAGCATTTCATCTTTGTTCTTACACTGACACTTCACTTATACACTTCACTTCTTTTACACTGACACCTGTACATTCTTTTCCAGCTCTTTTATACACAAATTGCACTGACACTACCCCTTTAAAACACAAATCTTTCAAGCGTGGATCCCGTCGAGTACGACGGACAATCTGGGTGCTAATACCTTCCCAGGTTGTAACCAACCCCCTTTCTCAGTCTCTCTGGTTCGCAACCGTCTTATCCATATCTTTCTAGGTCTATGCAGCATTGCCTTTCCTCCGGGATAAAAATGCCTAGTTGGCGACTCTATTCATTCCCTGTGAGTCCACTCCTGTGTGTTCTCACATCCTCCCTTCGCCGACCGTTCGCGCCTGTACCTTTATTTGGGCCACATTCCCATTTATCGGGAGCGACAGCTGGTTCAGAGGTGGTACAAGGGCATGGCTGGCCTCAGCTTTGATCAAGGAGAGCCATAGAATTGAAATTGAGGTGCTGCAACAAATTTGTGAGAAGTTATATGTGTCGCTCCCACAAAAATGACACCTAAGGTCAGAAGGGGTACAGACGCGAACGGTTGGCGAAAGGAGAGAGAACACACAGGGGTGAACTCAGAAGAAAAGAAAAGAGTCGCCAGCTAGGCATTTTTATCCCGAAGGAAAGGTAATGCTGCATAAACCTAGGAAAAGATATGGATAAGACGGCCGCGAACCAGAGAGACTGAGAAAGGGGGTTGGTTACAACCTGGGAAGGTATTAGCACCCAGATTGTCCGTCGTACTCGACGGGATCCACGCTTAAAAGATTTGTGTTTTAAAGGGGAAGTGTCAGTGCAATCTGTGTATCAAAGCTGGAAAAGAATGCAAGTGTCAGTGTAAAAGAAGTGTTAAGTGTGTAAATGAAGTGTCAGTGTAAGAATAAGAATGAAATTCCCAAGATCATGAGGCTTAAAGAATAAGGCTGGAAAGAGGGGGAATATACAGAGACTTTTGTTCGATAACTGTTAAGTTATGCCTACGTATCCTCTCGTGCAATGAGGAAGTCAGAACACCGTAGTTCGACTCAAAGAGACTGAAAGGTAAATTGACCTGTGAACTGCTTACTTGTCTATGCTCAAGTGTATGACCTGTCTGGCTCAGGTGCAAACTGTCTTGCATTAGACGGAAGAAGCAAGTTCTCATTTGTGAGTGAATGAGATGCGAAAAGAATCCCGGAGGAGACGATTATTGTTTGTTTTTGATGTTTTCAATCTTTTATTGCTTTTGGAAATTTGTCATAAGAAAATGAGCTTAATCCTAAACCAATGGATTTAGTAAACTCATCACATCCTCCCTCTGATTAGGGGTGATGAGAATACCTTAAGTGTGAAGTCAGCATCTCACACTTAATTACCATGATGTAGGATTAAGATCATTAACCTACTTGTGATTATTTATATGTTTTTGTTGTTTTTGTTTAGTGTTGAGTAATGAGATTAAGCCATAATCAAGGATTTAATGGACTCATTACACCATCCTAATAGAAGGATAATAGATGAGAACATTTAAGCTGAGGAAAGCTCCTCAACTTAATCCATGATTAGGGATTAACCTCATGACAAAACAAAGCCTTTATTAAATGGATTTTAGGTAATGGTAAGATGAAGAAGTGATTTTTATGATTTGTAAGACAACTTGAGGGGGACTTGTCCATTAACACTAGGGTTAGTCCTTCTTAACCAATTAAGGAAGAATTAGAACCCTAATGCAAGGCCCAAGTTACAAGCTTGATGTCTTAGTGATTATTAGATGGATTGATTAAAGGATTTAAACACATTAAGGGTTTAACACTTAGGATTAAAGTTATACACTCCATCCTAATAGAAGGATGCAGGCATAAGCTTAATCACAAAGCCTTAAAGCCTTCAGGGTTTAGTCCCTGATTATGAGATGAGAAGAGAAGACTCAAAGATGACACAAAGGGTTTATGAGGTTTGCAAGAAGATCTTCAAAGGAACCACCAGGAAGGAAGCAGATGAAAAGAGCAAGGAGCAAGAAGAAGCAAAACAACTTGCTTCACTTAAGAAGACAAGTGGCTTGAAGAAAGAAAGTGAGATGAACATGAATGAGCAAGCTCACTCTAATACACATACAAAATGCAGCAATGGTACATAAAAGAGATGAGAAGAGATTGTGAGAAGTGAAGGCAAATTCACTTCTCAAAACAACTTACCACCTGAAAAGTTAGCATGAGAAAATGAAATGCAATGCAAATGAGATGCAATGTCATGATGCAAACCAAAACCAGAAGCAAGTACATGAAGTCAATGATGCTAAGAGATGATACAAACATGAGGCAAGGCATGAGAATGATCAAACAAGCATAAGGATGCAAATGAGGCATGCATTGATCCATGAAAGTTCATGAAAAGTTATGAAATGCAATGAACATAAAACATGGCAAATGAAAGATGAAATGATCAAACATAATTCTAATATGTCCTAAGATGTCTTATGAATCAAATGAGTGCACAAAATGTCATGGCAAGTCAATGGATACAAGCAAATGAGAAATGGATGCAAAAGAAGGCACAAATTAGGGTTTCATGCATCATGCAAAGCAAGAATCCAAAACCAGAAGCAAACAACATGATAAAAATTTGAAAATGCAATCAAAGATACCCTAAACCTATACAAACTCACTGCCCAAAGGAGAGGATCCAACTCTTATCCTATTGAAAGTTATGAATTTTCTAAGATTACTAGGGTTTTGGGGTACTTCAACAAGAAAAATTCTAAACAAATTAAAAATGCAAGATCAATTCAAATCAAATTTATCCTATAAACTACATGCTATGCAAGATGCAACGCCAAAAGAATCATCATCCAACTCTCAATGGTTAGGCAGAAATGAATTTTTGAAGTTTGAAACAAAATATTGCCTAAAAATGAAATTAAATCCAATGAAAATGATCAAAAGGCATTAAGAACAAAAAAGAAATTTGGTTTGAGAGTTGGACAATGTTTCTAAATGTTTTTAAATGCTATGTGAATTTTTTTGTGTTTTTTAAATACCTAAATGTATTTTTAATTAATTAATTTCCATTAAATAATTAAAAATAAACATTTAAATGATTTAAAAATAATTTTCAGTGCAAAAAATAAAAATAAAAAATATTTTTGGGTCTTAAAAATTAATGAAACTCTTGACAAAAAATTTCTTAATTTTTAAAGGTATTTTGCTATTTTAAATAAAATGTGAAAGATAAATCAAATTAAATGAAATAAAAAATAAAATAAATGGAAGTATGCAGATCTGAAGGCTGAGATTCAAAGCTGAGAGTCCAGGGTTGACTGTGTGCGCTATCCTACGGCTGGCATTTAAACTGACCCAATTAACTTAAACTGAATTAATTAATCTAATTAAATATGATTTGGGTTTTAATGATAGATCCAGGCCATTCGTTCACGCGGGAGTCAACCAAAGTCCACAGAATCAAGGGTCCACATTCAAACTTTGCCCTAAACGCATTTAAGGCCCTAATGACTTTCAGGTGGCCGGAAATGACCTCCGGTCATCTTCTCCGGCCACCTCCTTCCCTGAAAATTGATAACTCACTCCCTAGGTCACTAAAACTTGATTTCTCTGCCCAGAATCCATCCCCACACATCATATAACAAGAATCAACAAACAAAACGCATTTATTTTTCGTATCAAAGCTGAATCGAAACAAAAGGTTTTTAGGTCAAAAACTTTTAGAAGCTTCACACACACTCAATACTTAATCATTAGCAAAACTAAACATATCAGCATGATCAGCACATCACATAGATTCAATTAAGAACTTAAAAATGCGTTTCTGGAAAAAAAGTTCTTGAGCTCACCTGAAATGGAGCTTTCTATCCAGGAGCTTTCTGCCTGCTTCTCTGCTTCAAAATGGCTTCAATGATCCTCCTGATGAAGCTTTGAGGCTTGATTGAAGTTTAAAATGGTTGGTTTGTGAGTTTGATGAGGTTCTGTTCAGTGAGGGAGAGAAATCGTATTTTGATTTCAGGGAGTTTCAGGGCAAGGTGAAGGGTCAGGGATGATCAGTGAGACATGCTGAGATGTTCTATGGAGTTTGTTTTTATGTTTGATGCTTGTGTGATGTGTTTCGAATGAAAATGCATAAGAGGCATAAACTTGGAACTATGGCTTGGAGAGTGTTTCAGGCTTGTGTGTGTGGTGTGTTATGTTGCATTTGGTCCACTTATCACAACTAGAGAGGTCAGAGGAGTTGGTGTGTCACTGTGGGATTGGCATGGGTCTTTATGCAAAAAGTCAAGATATTATGTACCCTAGGCATGGCTCGGGTCAGAGGAAACCTAGAGGCTTGTCCTGCCTCAGCTTGAGTCAAGGATGGCCCTTGGATGATTCATAAAGGACTGCAACATTTGGATCATGAGTTGGAAGGGTTTTTGCAACTTGACAACTTGTTTCATCTCATAATTTTTGGCTATGTTTATGTGAGAACTCTTGCTGAATTTTTGGTGTGGCATGCTTCATTAGGTCATGGCAAAGTTTTGAAACCAGCTAGAGGCCAAACAAATCCTTTGAGAATCAATTTGCAAGAAATCCCTCTTTGCACTTTAATGAAGAATGACTTATGGTTACTTGAAAAACAAGGCATGGAAATGGGAAATTCTTTGGGCCAAACTGATTTTTAGACATTGGTTTATGTTTGTACAAAGATTAGAAGTCACTTTGAGGTTTCATTTTGCCTTGGCAAGGGATTTTGCAACTTTGCCTCTTTGGTACATAACTTGAAATTATGTGATTTTTCCCAACTTTGACAAACCATAACTTTTGATCCAAAATGAATTAGAATGAGTTCTTGTACTTTTTGAAAAGGGAATGATCCATTCTACAACTTTCATGACCAAAGTTTTCTCATTTGAAGCATTTTTGAATCAAAAAGCAAGGGTTGAAAAAGTTTCCCAAAATGGCAAGTTTCCATTACAAGTCATTTTCCCAAAAAGGCAACTTTGCAAATGGCTTGAAATTCTTCACTTTTGTGAACTTCTAACATCTTATATGATCAAATAAAGATCATACACATTAAAAATGATGATGAACACCCTTTGGTTGGGTCATTGGGGGCCTCAGATGCCCTGATTTTACACTGACTTGCTCAAGAAGTCAACTCTTGATTAGATGCCTTCCCCATGGAATTTCTTCATGAAAATTGATATGCATGATCCTTGTAACATATAGAGACCAATAGAAACAAGAATGACCAAAAAATTTGGAGTTATGGCCCTTGAAACCAAAACCCTAATTCTAGGTCATCTGTGCAGTTAAACCTGGCTCTGCTTCCATGCCTTTCTCAGTTCTTGTGATTCTTTGACTTTCTTGACTTTGTGAGGATACAATATGATGCTTGAACATACATGGACCCCTTTGAAGTGATTTATGACCTTTGGAGTGGCTCAAATGGCTCTTGGATTGCTCAGATCACAAACCCTAGATGCAGATGACTTAGAGGCAATGCAGTGAATCAAAAATGCAATATGAAAATGGTATGATTGAACTTATGCATATGAAGAGATCACAAGCCATGGTGTGAGTAGGTGAGGGCAAATTTAGGGTGTTTACAATATGCCCTTTTGCAATTTTGACAAAGTTTGGCCCTTTTGTGATTTCTTCATGTGCAAGGCATGAAAACTTGAGATTCTTTGGGCAATTATGAGTTTTGTGCAATGCACTATGTTGGTATGATGCTTAGAAGTGTGTTAGAGGTCACAAAATAGCTTGGCAAGTGGTTTTGCAAAAAAATCCTCTTTGGTGCATTCTTGAAAATTATAGGATTTTTGCCAACTTTGAAAGATCATAACTTGAGCTCCATAATGAATTAGAACTTGCTCTTGTACTTTTTGAAAAGGGAATGATCCAATATACAACTTTCATGACCAACAATTTTTCATTTGAAGCATTTTTGGTTGAGAAAGAGGAGGTTGAAAAACTTTCCCATAATGGAAAGTTTACATTACAAGTCATTTCCATTTTTGGCAACTTTTGGTTTAGCTCACTTTTCTTCAATTTTGTGAACTTCCAAGCACTTCAATGATCAAATAAAGATAATATAACTTCAATTTGATGAAAAATCCACTTTGATTCCATTGGTAGGGGTCTCAGATGCCCTGATTTTACTTTGACTTGCACAAGAAGTTACCTAGTGAACAGATGACTTCCACAATGAATTTCTTCATCAAACTTCGTACACATGATCCTTATAACATATTGAGACCATTAGAAACAAGAATAACCAAAAAATTTGGAGTTATGGCCTCTGAAACCAAAACCCTAATTTCAGGTCATATATGTAGTGAAATCCTGGCTCTGCTTCCATGCTTTCCATGTTCTTGTGATTCTTTGACTTCCTTGATCTTTGAGGGATATAAAATGATGATTGGACATACATGGACCCTCTTGGAATGATTGATGGCCTTTGGAGTGGCTCAGGTAGATCCTTGGATTGCTCAGATCACAAACCCTAGATGCAGATGAACTTGAACTAATGCAGTGAAGCAAAATGCAATATGAAATGATATGCTTAAACTAATGCAAATATGAAAGATCACAAGCCATGGTGTGAACTTAGTGAGGGAAACTTTGGTGTGTTTACAGCTGCCCTTATTCAAGCATGAGTTAACTGTGCAGGATGTAAGCGCCTGGCTTAACTGACAAACAAGATAACTTGTGGTTGAATACCAAAGACAGTCCGAAATTTTCACTCACTGGGGAGAAGAGGAAAAGGGATATAAATTGTAAAAGAAAGTAAAGTATGATTGTAAAGTGCGGGCGATGGAGGACGACCATCGAGCAGAGGACAACTGCTGGGGATAAAGTAATGACGGGGACGGCCGACATGCTGGTGAAATAAAGACACCACAACAGGGACGGCCATCGGGTAACAAGGTAAGATTTTCTGGGGATTAGAAATAAAGGTAATGATGGGGACGGCCATCAGGTTTGCAAAGTAAGGTAAACAACGATGGGGACGGCCATCGGTTCAAAAATTAAATGAAATAATGATGAGGGACGGTTATCAAAGGTGAAGGACGATCACCTAGCAGGGGACGGCTGCTCTTTACCACGACATAGGACGAACGTCGGATAGGAAAAGTCGACGATGGGGACGGTCATCGGATAAGCATGATGAAGGAAGATCATCAATAGGTGAAGGACGATCACCTAGCAGGGTACGGATGCTCTTTACCACGACATATGACGAATGTCGGATAGGAAAAGTCGACGATGGGGACGGCCATCGGATAAGCATGATGAAGGAAGATCATCAAGCGGTGAAGGACGATCACCTAGCAGGGTACGCCTGCTCTCGGGGTTTATCATGACATAGGACGAATGTCAGATAACAAGATCGACGATGGGGACGGCCATCGGATAAAATGATGAAGGACGATCATCAAAAAGGTGAAGGACAATCACCTAGCAGGGGACGGCTGCTAAATATCACGACATAGGACGAATGCCGGATAGAAAGGGGTTCCAATAATGGAGACTCCGCTGGGGAAAGGATGAGGGACGATCATCCATAGGTGAAGGACGATCACCTGGCATGGTACGGTTGCCGAAAGTATCACGACATAGGACGAATGTCGGATAGAAGAAAAGTTACTTTGTTGGGGAATGGTAAACACGAATGAGTGCTTACGCTCAAGAAATAAAAGGTATAAGTGTTTGACAACGTGTATAGATTAAAGATGCGGACGAGCATCCTTAAGACCATGATATGGACGAGTATCGGTAGAAACAAACGCTGACGCATGTTCAGAGATGATGGTACGGATGAGTACCAACTAGTTAACAAAGAACACGAACGAGTGTCGAATCTGTGGGGAACAAGTGTATATACAAGATACGGACGAGTATCTGTATAAATAAAAACAAATATTATGAAATATGAGAAAGACACGGACGAGTGTTCAACTTGTTGGGGAAAAGTGACACGGAGGAGTGTTAGAAGAGAAAGTGTATAAGTCATGAACTTATGAGTGTAAAAGGTATTCTGGCGACCTGCGGGGATAGGATGACACAGACGAGCGTCAACAATAGTGTATTATAAACAAATGTTTGGTTTACAAAGTGTTTTGGCAACCATGCTGGGGAGAGGTGACACGGACGGGTGTCAAGAGAGTGTGTATAGGTATTTGTAATCACAAAGGATGTTTGTGGTTTATATCTGTAGGGGAATGATACGACACAGACGGGTGTCGAAAGAGTATATATGAACATGTATCTGTTGGAGAGTGCGAAGGGGACGCTTTGGCTTTCTGTTGGGGAAATATTTTGTATATTGCTGATGAGGTACTGTTGGTATTTACAGGTGACTGGCTCGAACCTGACTTGTGATCATGCAATATGTTTGATTTTTATCGTAATGCTCCGTGTTAAACGGAATGCTACGCTTTGTGGGGAAAATGATGTGAATGCTATGATTATGCAAGAGGAACCGATCCGGGATTCGGATCCGCTGCCGTGAAGATCTCTGGCTGATCTGTTTGAAGGAGAATCCTAGCTGGGGAAGAGATCATTGGTAGATCTGATAAGATATATGGTTCTTCTTGGGGGAATTAGATCACTGATAGATCTATCCGGTAAGAAGATATCCCAGCTAGGGATGAAGAAGCTTCTGTCACTTTGTTGTGAGAATTTCAGACATTGCTCTTCTGGGTAGAGGCTGGAACTCTGTGGGGATATGGTTCCCTTGTCTTTGGGAGACCTGGCACTCTGTTTGGGAGAGGAAAGATCATTGGATGATCTTCCTAGAGCTTTATGTGGGGATCCCGGCTGGGGACGAGGAGGCTTTGACAACTCTGTTGGGGAAAAAACATTTCAGATGTTGTCTGGAGAAGATGTGTTGGGGAAGTGATGCTAGGCATGCCCCATGTTTGAATACCTGCAACCTGTTAAGACAAAGAAACACACAAGTGCCCCGAGGTATCCCTTACCGGATTCCGTCATATGAGTTAGATATCCCTGAGAGTAAATACATTTCCTGTAAGCATTTAATTAGAAAGGCACATCTGTTTTATGCAAAGATTATATCATGGATATTGGACATTTTGCAAACGAAACAAAAATGTACAAGACGAGGTGTGACTGAAAATTCTGATTTTATTAATTTGGGTGCCCTGAATTGGCAAATACAGTCAAAGAAACAAATCCCCCGAAATGAGGAGATTGTTACAAATTGAGAAAAGTAAAGGTGCTGGCAATGTTGACGACGCTTCGGTGAGATTCCTTTGCTATGACCCGTATGACCTTGACATTCTTCTCATCTTGCTTTCTGGAGAAGGTTGATTTTGCCGATGCTTTGACCTTCCGAGGCTTGCCGTGTTGTAAATGATACAGACGTATTCAGAATGCAGTTGTTCGCTTATTCCCTTATTTTGCGTGGATCGCCTTTTCGGGTTTTCAATCCACCGGGATACCCATTTTTGCCTGAGTTGTCCAATGTGGCTTTTCAACTCAACGGGTGTACATTTTTTCAATTTTCCCTTTTTTTGCCCGAGTCTTTTATTATGTTTTTGGCTCGCCGGGATGCCCTATTTTTGCCTGGACTTACATTCTATTTTTATGTCCAGCGGGTCATTTTATGCGAAGTATTTTTTAACTGCATCTGAATTCACAGGGGATAAGAAATCTTCACCATCCATAGTAGTGAGCATCAGTGCTCCACCAGAGAAAACTTTCTTTAATATGAATGGACCATCATAATTTGGAGTCCACTTGCCCATGTGGTCTGTATGAGGAGGGAGAAGTATCTTCAGCACAAGATCTCCCACTTGGTATTCTCGAAGCCTGACTTTCTGATCGAAGGCTTTCTTCATTCTTTTCTGATATAACTTCCCGTGACAGATTGCAGCTAATCTCTTCTCTTTGATCAGATTCAGTTGATTGTACCGAGAACGGACCCATTCTGCTTCACTCAACTTGACATCCATCAGTACCCGTAAGGAGGGTAATTCAACTTCAACAGGTAGGACAGCTTCCATACCATACACAAGTTGATAAGGTGTTGCAGTGGATGTTCTGATTGAGGTACGATACCCATGCAAGGCAAATGGTAGCATCTCATGCCAATCTTTGTATGTAACCACCATCTTCTGCACTATCTTCTTAATGTTTTTGTTAGCTGCCTCAACAACGCCATTCATCTTTGGCCTGTAAGGAGAAGAGTTGTGATGTTGGATCTTGAAGTCCTGACACAGTTCTGCCATCATTTTGTTGTTCAAATTGGAACCATTATCAGTAATGATTCGCTCGGGTACTCCATAACGACAGATGATGTCTCTTTTCAAAAATCTGGCTACCACTTGTTTGGTGACGTTTGCATACGACGTTGCTTCAACCCATTTGGTGAAGTAGTCAATGGCTACCAAGATGAATCTGTGTCCATTTGAAGCAGTTGGTTCAATCTTTCCAATCATGTCAATGCCCCACATGGCAAAGGGACAAGGTGAAGACATCACGTTCAAAGGATTCGGAGGCACATGCACTTTGTCTGCATAAATCTGGCATTTATGGCACTTTCTGGCATAGACACAACAGTCTGCATCCATTGTGATCCAGTAGTAACCCGATCTTAACAACTTTTTAGCCATTGCATGTCCTCCAGCATGGGTACCGAAAGATCCTTCGTGCACTTCGTGCATCAGCAAGTCTGCCTCTTTCTTATCAACACATCTGAGAAGCACCATGTCGAAGTTTCTCTTGTATAATGAACCATCAGCATTCAGGAAGAAACTACCAACCATCCTTCTTAATGTCTTCTTATCATTGGATGATGCCCCAGGTGGGTACGTTTGATCCTCTAAGAAGCGTTTGATGTAATGGAACCAAGGCTTGTCATCTTTAGCAACGTCCACGAAGAATACGTATGTTGGTCGGTCAAGTCTGGATACCGAAATCCGAGGTACATAATTGGTAGTCTGAACCTTGATCATTAAGGAGATGGTAGCTAAAGCATCTGCGAACTGATTTTTGTCTCGAGGGATATACTCCAGTTTGACCGTTGTGAAGAAAGTCAATAATCTCCTCGTATAGTCACGGTATGGAATTAGATGCTCTTAGTGAGTGTACCATTTGTCGTTGGTCTGATTGATTACCAGAGTTGAATCTCCAAATACAGTTAAAGTCTTGATCCTGAGGTCAACAGCTTCCTCAAGACCCATGATACAGGCTTCGTATTCAGCTTCGTTGTTAGTGCATGCAAAAGTGAGTTTTGCCGAGAAAGCATATGAACTCCTTTAGGTGTAATGAGTACTGCACCAACTCCACGAACATTCATATTGACAGCCCCATCAAACATCATTGTCCATTCTTCTTCTGGGTCAGGCCCTTCAGTATGAATAGGCTCTTCATGATCTTTTGCTTTCAGGAACATGATGTCTTCATCCGGGAAGTCAAATCTCATTGGCTGGTAATCATTAATGGGTTTCTCAGCTAGATAGTCAGACAGTACACTGCCTTTGATAGCCTTTTGAGATGTGTACTGAATGTCATACTCTGTCAGAATCATTTTCCATCTTGCAAACCTTCCGGTAAGTGCTGGCTTCTCAAATATGCACTTGACGGGGTCCATTTTTGAGATCAGTAAGGTAGTGTGAGTCAGCATATACTGTCTTAGTCGGCGAGCATCCCACGCTAAAGCACAACAAGTTTTCTCGAGCAGTGAATAACATTGTTCACAGTCGGTAAACATTTTGCTTAGGTAGTATATTGCATACTCTTTTCGACCAGACTCGTCATGCTGGCCCAACACACACCCCATTGATCCTTCTAATACTGTCAGGTACATTATTAGAGGTCTTCCTTCAATTGGAGGCATAAGAATTGAAGGTTCTTATAGGTACTCCTTGATTTTGTCAAAAGCCTTCTGACAATCTTCGTTCCACCTGACCATTTGTTCCTTTCTTAACAATTTGAACAGGGGCTCACAGGTTGCTGTAAGATGAGGTATGAACCTTGATATGTAGTTCAATCTACCCAAGAACCCCTGAACTTCCTTCTCGGTCCTCGGTGCAGGCATCTCTTGAATGGCTTTGACTTTGTCAAGATCGACTTCAATTCCTTTTTCACTTACAATGAATCCCAGCAGCTTACTGGAACGTACCCCGAATGTGCATTTGTTGGGGTTTAGCTTCAACTAGTATTTTCTCAGACGCTTGAACAACTTCAGAAGATTTACCAGATGATCTTCTTCAGTGAGGGACTTGGCAATCATGTCATCCACATAGCATTCAATTTCTTTGTGGATCATGTCGTGGAATAATGTTACCATAGCCCGTTGATAAGTAGCACCGGCATTCTTCAACCCAAATGGCATTACCTTGTAACAGAAAGTGCCCTAAGGTGTGATGAAAGTAGTCTTCTCCATGTCTTCGGGTGACATCCTGATCTGATTATATCCGGAAAATCCGTCCATGAAGGAAAATACCGAGAACCGAGCTGTGTTGTCGACCAATACATCAATGTAAGGTAATGGGAAATCATCCTTCGGGCTAGCTCTGTTCAGATTCCGGTAATCCACGCACATCCGTACTTTGCCATCCCTCTTAGGCACTGGTACAATATTAGCGACCCACGGCGGGTAACTAGTTATAACAAGGAATCCGGCATCCCACTGTTTTTGTACTTCTTCTTTAATCTTCATGGCCATATCTGGACGAGTACGGCGTAGCTTCTGTTTCACTGGAGGACAATCTTCTTTCAAAGGCAGCTTGTGCATAACAATGTCAGTATCCAGACCAGGCATGTCTTGATAGGACCAAGCAGAGACATCAACGTACTCTCGAAGCATGTCAATAAGTTGTTCCTTCACTGAATCTTGCAGATTGGCCCCAATCTTCACTTCTTTCAAATCTTCTTCGGTACCAAGATTAACTGTTTCAACCTCCTCCTGATGAGGAGTAATCACTTTCTCTTCTTGCCTCAACAACCTGGCTAATTCTTCAGGTAACTCATAGTCTTCTTCAACCCCTTCATCAGCTTGATTAATCGGATTGTCGAAGTCATACAAGGTCATAGCGGTGCTTTTCTCGGTGCAATCTGGAGGGTAATCTCTGCAATGGTTGAGATTGGTTCGTTTTTAGTGATCAGTTTTAATCTTGTTTAGAAAAAGTGAAAATGAAGTTACTTATTTTGAAAACATTGCCATTTTATTATTTTGTACAAAAGTGAAAAATGAAAAGACAGTGAGCGAAAAAGAGACTCGTTTGCAAAAGATGTCCTGATATTCATTGATTAATCATTTGCACAAAATACAATATGGCCCTATTACAAAATGAGTCTTGACACCTTGGGCAAGATGCAGGACTTGATGCATGCTAAAAAGACAAGAAATAATAATTACTCTGCAGGAGTAACCCTTATAATTTCTTGGGAAGACCAGTTAGAGACTTGGTTCCCCGGGGTCCTTGGACGTATCCAGTTCTCCAGGTTGTAGTCGCTTTCCTCCTCGTCTTCCAGACTATTCACAGCATCCGGGGTGAGCATCCCCCCACTGACAAATTTGGGCTCCTTGGTAGCCTCTGATTGATCTTGTCAGATTGGTCTGTAACCCAACCCGAATCTATCTTCCTTCTTTTCCACTGGTAGCAGCTTGCCCCAGCCTTGAGCAGTACCTTCTTCAACAACCTTTCGGGCTTGCTGATAAAAGATGATTGAGGCTCCCATTTTGTCCTCCTGAGATGCAGCCAATACTCTCGTAGCCTCATTAAAATTTAGGGCTTCAAATCCTTGGCTCATTGTCTCATGGATTTCTCCATCCATCTCAATATATTTGTAAGTAGCCAGCTGGCTAACAAATATGTCTTCCTCACCATAGATGGTGATAATCTGTCCTTCCCATTCGTACTTCAGTTTCTGGTGAAGGGTCGACGTTACAGCGCCTGCGGCGTGAATCCAGGGTCGACCTAATAAATAGTTATATGCCGGCTGTATGTCCATCACATAGAAAATGGTCTTGAAGACTTGTGGACCGATTACCACTGGCAACTCCACCTCTCCTAGAACAGATCTTTTAGAGCCATCAAAAGCCCGGACCACAAGGTTACTTGGCCGGAGAGTTATCCCATCATACTCTAACTTGACAAGGGCTTTCTTGGGTAAGACATTGAGTGAGGACCCAATGTCTACCAACACATGAGATAAGATAGCTCCTTTGCACTCCAGGGTTATGTGCAAAGCCTTGTTGTGGAGACGTCCTTCAGTTGTCAAATCAGCATCAGTGAACCCTAGCCCATGGCTAGTGTTGACATTTGATACCACTGTTTCCAACTGTTTTACAGTGATCTCTTCTGGCACGTAGGCAGCATGCAGAACTTTGAGAAGTGCATCCCGATGGGCTTCGGAACACAACAACAATGATAGGATTGAGATCTTTGAAGGAGTCTGGTGGAGCTGGTCCACAACTTTGTAGTCACTTCTTTTGATGATTCTCATAAACGCATCCACATCGTGATCGAAGGATGACTTATGAGTTTCGTTCTGCACAGATTTTTCCGGTATTACACTCTTCCTCTTTGCTCTGGTAGCAGCCTCTGCCTCTGAATTGGTTCTAGGGACTTGTGAAGCGAAGAGACGTCCGCTTCGGGTGAAGCCTCCGCCTCCCCCAACATTATCCACTTGGGGAGTGAGAACTGGAGAATCAAGAAGGACTTTTTCTCTATTGCAATATAAATCAGCACCATAATGCCATGGTATAGCACTGTCTTTGTCATATGGAATCGACCCGGGCACCGTAATAGTGACTGGGCTTACTGCTGCAGTTGTCGGGACTACAATGGTCTGTGGATCATAAAAGATTGTTACAGGACCTCTGGTGGGTGTAGGTGAAGGTGAATTGAAGCTTTGTTGAGATTGTTGTTGAGGTTGAAAGTTGTTGGAACTCGGGACCGTTGTCGAGTCATAATAGATTGTGACAGTGGAAACATCATTGTTGGTTGTTGAAGTTGTAATAGCTGGTGTAAATGAATTGTTGTGTGTTGAAGTGACAAATGGGATGATTGCTGAAGTTGTAGCTGAATCAGTTGGAACAATAGTTGTTGCAGTTGTAGCAGAAATACTTGGACAGATGATTGTTGCATTTGTAGAAGAATCAGTTGGTGTAGACAAAAGGGTTGCTGGTGTTGTAGAAGTTGTGGTGGTAATCTGCAGAATGCCCTCCTTAATCAAATCATTGATGCCTTTCCTCAAGCTGGCACACCCATTCTCAGAAAGTTTGCATGATTCGCAACAGGCCTCACTGTGTGACATAGCATGATTTTAATGTGTCAAAAACTTGGCATGTTTCTAAAGCTGGACAGGTTCAAATTGAAAAAGGAAGGATTGGCAATTTTGGAAAAATATACTGAATGAGCCGACTCAAATTCATCAATGAGCCGACTCATTCAGTGTTAAATTGATGAAAAATGCTCGGGTCCAAACAGGCTGCCTGGAACATAATTTTGGTCGACTCATGAGAGTGAATGAGTCGACTCACAACTCCTTATGAGCCGACTCATTCAAGTGTAAAAATAGTGGTAAATGCACGGGTCCAAACAGGCTTCCTGGATCATAATTTTGGTCGACTCATGAGAGTGAATGAGCCGACTCACAATCTCTCATGAGCCGACTCATCAAGAAATATTCTCCTCTCATTTTTCACGGGTCTCAACAGGCTGCCTCTTTGTTAATTTAGGTCGACTCATCTGTAAGTTTGAGCCGGCTCATTTAAAGGTTTGAGTCGGCTCATTACTGTGCTGACTCATTTTTTCATTTATTTTTCTCTCTCTTATGATTCATTTTATCTAACCAATATAAATAGCTGCTGAATTTCTTTTGAGAAGAAAATAAGGATAGTGAAAGATATACACATAGCTCTCTTCATCTTCTTCATTCTTGCATCAATCAAACAATTACACACAATAATCTTTGTTCGATCTTGGTGTACGTTTTGAAGATAACATTCAATCCTGAATCAGAATTTCAGATTGGGTTCAGAGTGTGTGGGTTTTCCTTGGAAACATCCATAGGATTTTATCCTCCAAGATCATTGAAGATTTGGGGGTTTTGCACACATTGATCGGTCGTAGATTCAGCTGAGTGAGGTAGATTGAAGATCAATTGGATTGTTCTCTCATATCACGGTAGACGGAGGATTGCGAAGGTCTTTGTGGGTTCACAAGTGTGGGAGAAACTCAGTCGTGCTCAAAGTTTGAAGAATTGTGTATTCTTGCAATAAGGGAGCAAATTAATCGGAGGCTTTCTCGACACGCGTGGAAGACTTGATTCTACTTTGGATCAAGAGACAAGAAGAAGAATTGACAACACTTTCAACTTGGTTTGATTTGTTGGTTAATTCATTTCTATTCTTGTAAAACAATTGCGATTTAATAAAATTGCCCAATTCAATTTTGAATTGGGGGCAGAGTACTTCGAGCGAGGACGACGAAGGAACTGCCTCAACAAATTCCTTGTGTTCTTATTATTTCTCGCATTCGTCTTTTGATTAAATTGATATTGTGTGCTTGAAAATTCCGGTGTATCAAATTAGTGCAAACAAGGTGTTTGATACATTGCTTCACTCAAAAGTATTGATTAGAGTGAGTAAAATTCTTCACTATTTGAGACAACAAAATTGCCCTTAGAGTGTGCACTCCAAGTGTTTGATAAAATTCTAAATCACACAAAATCAATTTATTTGTATTTGTTTTCTTCTCCATTCATCATTAAGATTAGTTTTATCAAGTGTTGAATATTCAAGTGTATCATTTGTAAATCATTAATTCATCTAGTCATCATTTCATTCTAATTGGGTTTTACGCATATCCGATCTCCGGTGACTTCAAATTTGAACTAGACAATTTTCCGGGAAACTTCCACTATTCTCTTTCAACTTAATTTTGAAAAGATAAATTTTAAAAAGGGATCTATTCAACCCCCCTTCTAGATCCGCGCTATCGTCTAACAATTGGTATCAAGAGCACCGGTTTATCTAGTGCTTCACATACAACTTATTGGAAAATGGACAACGATCCAACGGGGGCGTACAATAGAGCTCCAGTTTTTACCGGAGAAAACTATAGTCACTGGAAAGATTGTATGTGTATCCATATCAACTCTGTTGATAGAAAAATTTGGAAAGTTATCCAAGAAGGCCCTTTTCAAATAACCGTGGCCAGACCGGATAATGTCCAAATTGAGAAACCGGAAGCACAATGGGATGATAATGATGAAAAGAAATATAGCTATGATTGGAAAGCTCGAAACATACTTATAGCTTCCTTGGGAGCTGATGAATATTTTCGAGTTTCTCATCACACATCGGCTAACGCTATGTGGGAAGCCTTACAAGTTGCCCATGAAGGAACCGATGATGTTAAGCTAGCTAGAATTAATACTCTACAACAAGAGTTTGATCGTTTTCACATGAGCCAAGGGGAAACCGTTGGTGAAATGGGAAAAAGATTTTCTCACTTGACTAATAGATTAAATGCTCTTGGTAAAACTACTCCTAATGATGTTGCAACTAACAATATTTTGAGATGTCTTACTAGGGAATGGTTGCCAAAAGTTACGGCAATTAAAGAAGCCAATGACGTAAGAACGTTAGATCTAACGACTCTCATTGGAAAACTACAAGAGCATGAACAAGAGCTCTTAAACTTAAATGAGCATGAAGACAAAGATAAGAAAGAAAAGATCGAGAAAAATAAAGATCATGAGAAGAAGAAGAAGTCCATTGCGTTAAAAGCTTCTTCATCAAAATCCTCCACAAATAAAAATAGTGGGAGTGATACGAGTGATGATGATGACGAATCAAATGAAGATATGGGCTTATTCATAAGAAGATACAATCGATATCTCAAAAAGAATGAGATCTCTCATTCGGACAAGCGTCTCATCAACTATCGAAGAAAATCAAATCCTTCCAAACAAGAGTATGTTAAAAATACTGAAGGCAAAGGATCTTGTTACAACTGCGGAAAACCGGGACATTACAAACCGGATTGCCCTATGTTAAAGAAAGACAAGGCACAAGACAAATATCAAAGAAACGACAACAACGCTAGAAGAGCATATATAGCTTGGGAAAGCGATAGTGAGTCGTCTAGCAAAGATACCTCAAGTGATGAGGAAGAGAAAGTAAATCTTTGCCTCATGGCTCACAAGAAAAGCAAGAAAGAGGTAAAACACGCTAAATACGAATATGCTGAAAAACTCTCTTATAATGATTTGCTTAGTAAGTTTAATATTCTCCATCAAGAAGCTAAAGAAGCCTTCAAGCGTATTGCATCCGATAAAAGAATTTTTGCCTATTTAGAAGGAAAAGTTTAGGATAGTGAAAATGCTATGAAAGCTCTTAAGGCATCAATGGTAGAATCTATTGTAGAAGACAAACGAGAATGGCACAACTTTCATGGTCGTGAAACTTGTTGGATTTGGCAAAAAGAAGTCAAAACTCTTCAAGCCAAACTAAACAAGTTATCACAACCAAAAATGACATTCACTATTGATCATTCAAACTTTAGGGAATCAATGAATAATCCATTTCAAAAATACACCTATGTTGTGAAGGATCAAAATAGTCAATGCAAATCAAAACCATTCTTGAAATGTCACTATTGTTGTAGGGAAGGTCATAAAATTGCCAAATGTCGCTTTAGGAAACACTTGGTCCCAAAAGGCATTTGTCAATGGTTGCCTAAAAGCAACAAAATTTTCACTCACACTCTAGGACCCAATGAAAATTGGGTACCTTTATCTCTTGTCTAATCACACAGGTGGAGTGTCTTGAGACTATGGAGAAACGGTGGTTTCTTGATAGTGGATGCTCAAGACATATGACAGGTGATATTTCCCTATTCTATGACTTTGTGGCTAAGAAGAAGGGCTTTGTTACCTATGGTGATAACAACAAAGGAGCTATACTCGGTAAATGTAGTGTAGGTAATCCTTCTTCTACATCTATCTCTAATGTCCTTTTAGTTGAGGGTCTTAAACATAACCTTGTTAGCATTAGTCAATTATGTGATAAGGGATGTAATGTCTCTTTCTCTAAAGAAGGATGCATAATTGAACATAATGACAACAAAGAGGATGTGTTTAAAGACCTGAGGGTTAATAATGTTTATTTGCTTGATTTGAATTATATGACCATGAGTAACCCTAAATGTATTATTTCCAAAAGTGAGGAATCTTGGCTTTGGCATAGACGTTTAGCTCATATAAACTTTAACTTGCTAAATAAGATTGTGTCCAAAAACTTGGTAGTCGGCTTGCCTAACATAAATTTCACTAAAGATCATCTTTGTGATGCATGCCAAATGGGTAAGCAAACTAAGATATCTTTTAAATCAAAAAATCTAGTCTCTACTTCTAGACCTCTTGAACTTCTACACATGGATCTTTTTGGTCCCTCTAGAATCAAAAGTATAGGAGGGAACTATTATGGTTTTGTTATTGTTGACGACTAGTCTCGATTTTGTTGGACTATCGTTTTAGCTAGTAAAAGTGATACCTTTTCGGCCTTTGAAACTTTTGCCAAATTATCTCAAAACAAACTTGGCACAAAAATTGTAACTATTAGAAGTGACCATGGAGGTGAGTTTGAAAATCATCTCTTTGAAAAATTTTGTGAAAACCATGGCATTGATCATAACTTCTCCGCTCCTAGAACACCACAACAAAATGGTGTTGTGGAACGTAAAAACCGTGTGTTGGAGGAATTGGGAAGACCTATGATTAATGATAGCGGTTTTCCTAAATTTTTTTGGGCCGATGCTATTAGCACCGCTTGCTATGTTTTGAATAGGATCACTATTCGACCTATTCTAAACAAAACACCCTATGAACTTTTAAAAGGAAGAAAACCAAATGTTTCACATCTTCATGTTTTTGGTTGCAAATGCTTTGTGCTTAATAATGGAAAAGAGAATCTTGGAAAATTTGATTCAAAAGCGGATGAAGGCATCTTCCTTGGATACTCTAATTCAAGCAAAGCATATAGAATTTTCAATAAAAGATTGCTTATAGTCGAAGAATTTGTACATGTATCCTTTGATGAAGCTTATCCTAATGTTGTCGAAAAAGGTAGTGATGTTATTAGTGCAGGTGCCTCCTCTAGTGAGATTGTTAAAGACATTGTTGTTTCTCGTGTTGAACCCTTGCCAGATGTTGTGTATAAGGAGCCGGTTGATGTGTCTAGTCTCAAAGATGAAGGTGAAGCATCCCCTCAAAATGATCTACCATTAGAATGGAAGACATCAAAAGATCATCATATCGATAACATCATTGGAGATATCTCAAAGGGTGTCATTACTAGATCAAGGCTAAGTAATTTTTGTTTTTATCATGCCTTTATATCTCAAATTGAGCCTAAGAATGCCAAAGAAGCATTACTTGATGAAAATTGGTTCCTAGCTATGCAAGAGGAACTAAATCAATTTAAAAGAAATGAGGTTTGGGACCTTGTTCCTCCTCCATTAAATCATCGAGTAATTGGCACCAAATGGGTTTTTAGGAACAAATTGGATGAAAACGGCACTATCATTCGCAACAAGGCTTGTCTTGTTGCTTAAGGGTATAACCAAGAGGAAGGCATAGACTATGAGGAAACTTATGCTCCTGTTGCCCGCCTTGAAGCTATACGCCTTTTACTTGAATTTGCTTGTTCACAAAACTTTAAACTATATCAAATGGATGTTAAGAGTGCCTTCCTCAACAGATATATAAATGAAGAGGTTTATGTGTGTCAACCTCCTGGGTTTGAAATTTTTGAAAAACCAAATTATGTTTACAAATTAAAAAGAGCTTTATATGGTCTCAAACAAGCTCCTAGAGCTTGGTATGAGCGTCTAAGAAATTTTTTAATCAATCAAGGTTTTTCAAGAGGAAAAGTTGATACTACTCTCTTTATTAAACGTGAAGGAAAACATTCTATATTAGTTCAAGTGTATGTAGATGATATTATCTTTGGCTCTACTAATATGAAGTTGGTTAAAGAATTTTCAAGTTCTATGCAAGGTGAGTTTGAGATGAGTATGATGGGGGAACTAAATTTCTTCCTCGGACTTCAAATTAGACAACTTGAAGATGGAACCTTCATAAGTCAAACTAAATATTGCAATGAATTGCTCAAGAGGTTTGATATGAAAAACTCTAAGCCTATTGATACACCAATGCCTACGGCTGCAAGTCTTGATCGTGATGAAAAAGGTAAGGATGTTGATATAAAAAGGTATCGAGGTATGATTGGTTCTCTTCTTTATCTCACTGCATCGCGTCCCGATATTATGTTCAGTGTATGTATGTATGCTAGGTTTCAATCTTTCCCTAAGGAATCACATTTAAAATCAGTTAAACGCATACTTAGGTATCTTTGTGGTACTTCTAAGTTTGGTTTATGGTATCCTAAGGGTAGTGATTGTTCCTTGATAGGTTTTTCTGATTCCGATTTTGCCGGTTGCAAAGTGGATAGGAAAAGCTCTAGTGGAACTTGTCATTTCTTTTCAAACTCTCTTGTAAGTTGGCATAGCAAAAAGCAAGTCTCTGTTGCCTTGTCAACTGCAGAGGCAGAGTATATTGCAGCCGAAAATTGTTGTGCCCAAATTCTATGGCTAAAACAACAATTGCTCGACTTCAATATCTCTCTCAAGCAAATTCCAATATTTTGTGACAATACTAGTGCAATTAATCTTACCAAGAATCCTATTCTTCATTCACGCACTAAACATATTGAAATCAGGCATCATTTTCCTAGGGATCATGTAGAGAAAGGTGATGTGGTGTTTGAGCATGTTGATAGTGTAAATCAACTAGCCGATATTTTTACAAAACCACTTGCTACTGATCCTTTCTTCTTTATCCGTAGAGAACTTGGTTTTTTTGATATATCTGATAGATCTTAGTAATCATTGTCTTGATTATATTATTCCTTGAGTTAACTTCACTTGTATCTCACATCCTATTATGAGGTATCATCTTTCATTCATCTCTCATATACTCGAGGTAATATCTCTCTTTACTCACTTATCTTAATTCATTCTTGATGTATGTATTTAGTAAGAATGTGTGCATGGATTGTGTTTCTAAATTAATCTATTTTTCTTTTCTAAGTGAATTATGTGTGATTGTGTGACAAATAACTTGCATTCATGATGATGTTTTTATATTTTGAGATATTTTAAGTGGTTTTTGGTGACACATGTTGTTGGAAATCGTCGGGTCCCAACAGGCCGGCTCATGAGTCGGCTCATGGACTCTTATGAGTCGACCTACATGATCCTTTGAGCCGACTCATTTCAAATTCAAATTGAGTCGACTCATGGATGAATTTTAGTCGGCTCATTGACGCCTCGACTGACGTGTGGCTGTCTTGAAAAGACGCGCAACCTGCCAGTTCGCCTCCCTAGGTCGGGCCATCAATACATACATCCACTTTTACCTTTCCATTTACTATTCCCTTAATTCTTTTTCATTAAAAACTCATTCTCATTTCATTTTATCATTCTCATCACATAAAACTCTCATATTCTCTCAAGTTTCCTCATCTTCCTCCATCACTCAAATCTCTCTCAAAGCTTCATTTTTTCTGCAAAAATGGCTTCAAAGACTACAGGGAAAAGGTCCCGTGGCTCCTCTTCTCAATCATCTCTTCCGGCTTGTGCTCTGTCTCTTCTTCCTTATGATCTGGGGGAAGTCTATAACAAGAAATTCAAGAACAGAAAAGTAATTCCTCAATATGTTTACTCAAAGTCAACTGCTTCTCAAATGCACATTCCTCACATTATTGAGCTTATGGACTTCCAAGGTATCAATCATTTTCTATCTTGTCATGAGGACTACAATGAAGACTTGGTTAAGATGTTCTATGCTGGCTTGGTTGGAAACTTTAAGGGTTTTGAGTTCAATTTCCGTATGGGCTCTCGAATGTTTGCTGTCAATGCTCAAGTATGGAAAGACCTCTTTCGCATTGATCCTGAAGAAGCGAGTATTTTGATGACAGATACGGCTCAAGTTGACAACTACGTCTTCCGTAAGGAACTCAATGGTATGCTTAAAGAACCATTTACTGATTTTGTTGTTAATTCTGAATTGTTTCCGAATAACATTACTACTGGAAAAATCAAGCCTGTTGATTGTATTCTGCACTGGATTGTTGCCCACAATTTACGGCCCAAGAAAGGCGGTTTCTCTCACATTGATATGAGTGAGGTGCATTTGGTTTATATCCTTCGAAACAAGGTCAAAGTCAACTGGCCTCACTATTTTGCGAGTCGTATTTTTGCCTTGAAGGAAAAGAAAGGCGTTGCTCTTGCTTATCCTTCCATTATTCAGAAGATTATTGACAAAGTTGAGGTTGTTGGTTTTGATGTTCCATTGATATCTGTTCCGGATACTGTTGCACCCCAAAATTTGCCCTCAAGACTTTGTGTGCTAAGAGATTCACAAGGTTCACAAGACCTCTCATGAGGTTCACAAGGTTCACAAGACCTCTCATGAGGTTCACAAGGTTCACAAGACATCTTATGAGGTTCACAAGGTTCACAAGACCTCTCATAAGGTTCACAAGACATCTTATGAGGTTCACAAGGTTCACAAGACCTCTCATGAGGTTCACAAGGTTCACAAGACATCTTATGAGGTTCACAAAGTTCACAATTAGTCAGAAGATTTGACAATTCCCTCAGACAATACATCCTCCTAAGTAGTGCATCCAAAACTAGGGTTTTGACTTTAATCAGGCTAAATGAATTTCCAAGACTTCAAGTGAGCTTCATAACATCTTATATGTGTTTAAGAATCCCCATGACAAGTTTCAAGACTTTTCCCAAAGGTTTGCTCAGTCAGATGATCAAGTAGGTCAAAATCAGTCAAAGCAGTTAAAAAGTCAAACTGAGGTCAACTGTGGTCAAACCAAAGTCAAACTTCATGATTTTTTGCCAACATCAAGTATATGGAGTAAAATTCATCATTTTATCAAGGGTTGATCATGATTCATCAAGGAGATTTCAGATCATCAAGAATCAGGAGTTTCTAAATTAGGGTTTCCTTAGGAAAAGTCAACTGAACTTTGACCAGCCATAACTTTCACATGCTTCATCAAATTTTTCCCATCCAAATCTCATTTTGAAGTAAATTGAATTATCTACAACTTTGTGTCTCACAAGCCAAGCCCAAAAATGCTTCATTTGAAAGGTATGAGCTAAGACATTATAGGTCCTTTTAAAAGTCAACAAAAAGTCAACAACTTCGAAAGAGCATAACTTGAGAATGGTAAACGATATGGACATGAAACCAATGGGGTTGTTTAGAGGACTCTTTAAGCTTTCCAAAATGTCCAATAACACCTTCATATCATTAAAATTGAAGGATTTTTGCCCTTGCAAAGTTGGGAAATGTTTGAGAGGTTTATGAAGCAAATAGGACTTTAAAACCAATTTCTTCCAAATGGGCTTGCAAATTTGTGATCCAAACTTCAACATGACATCATGCACGACCCAATCCTCATTTATTCATATTTTTATTATTTTTTATTTTATTTATTTTGATTTTATTCATTTAAAATCATTTTAAATTAAAATAAAATATATAAATTAAATATTTGAGGGAGATATTGTTTCTAGAAGGTCATAAACATAGATTAGATCAGATTGATATACAATTTATGGTGATTGTCTTAAGATAGAAAGGATACATTCAAGAATATATGAAATTCAAGTCATGATCTTTTTCAATCTCTTGGATGCAAAAAGTCCAAAGAATGATCACATATTTTGACCTAATTCCATCCACTATAAGTACATAAACATATCACAAGCATTGGGGACGAATTTTGCTGCCTCAAGAGTAAGTTTCCAATTTTTCAAAACTCACCAAAAACTCAATTCGGATTTCATTCTTCAAGCTCTTTCAAGGCAATTTGAAGGTTGCTACATGTTCTATGGACATCACTGAACCCATTCCAATCATTAAAAGCATAAAAAACATGACATATTGCATAACCCGAATCAAACTTTTCATACTTTGATGATTTTTTCGTTTTCTTATATTTGTGTGTTATAAATTAAATTTGATCATTGATTCATGTTTATAATGAGTTGTTGATTGTTTCTGGGCTGATTAATTGGAGTTTTGGTACAGGTTTGAAGAACGGCCATTGTTAGGGTTTCGGCCAAGCTTTTAGGGCTTCACGATAAACCTAATATAAATAAATTTGGAAGACGTGGGATGATTGTATGAGCTCTGGGGATTATAATGCACTAATCAATTTGAGATAATTTCACTGTTTTGTTGATATTCAAGTTTCGTAGGTTTTCTGTATTATGATATTCGCAGGAAAGTTCGTGGGTGAATTCGCAAGCAATTTCGCAGGAAATATGAAGAAGATGAAGACCTTTGGCGCGCTGGCTGGAATTCAAATATTGTCTTAATATTTTATTGTATTGTTTGTAGTTTATTTCACAAATGTACGTCTGGCCCAGTGGTGATGGATGCGCGTGTATTGGTTCAAGGCTTGGGTTCGATCCTGGGAGGCAGCATTCTTTTTGCTTGATTTTCTCAGTTATTCACATAACTTACTATATTATTATTTGTTGTGTATCATATGTCAGGTGCGCCCTTCTGGATGGATGGTTGGAGTATGTGTTTGTTTGGTTGAGGGTCCTGGGTTCGAATCCCCCCAGGCCCTTTTTGTGTTATTTTTATTTTTGTTATGATTTTTACAGGATTTGAAACAAAACTATATGGATCTCATGCTATATCACCAGCGCGCGCTGGCCTGGATGGTTTTGTGCTCTACATATGAGGTAGGGGACCTGGGTTCAAATCCCAGGTCCTTTCTTTTTGAGCAATTTTTCATTATTTTCTTATTTTAATTATTTCCATTTTATTTAAATTAGCAAATACAATTTATACATATTATTAAAATACTTTTATTCAAAATTCTTAAAACTTCATATTTTCTTTTATAAAAATATTTTTATTTATAATATGTATATATATATATATATATATATATATATATATATATATATATATATATATATATATATATATATATATATATATATATATATATATATATATATAATTTGTGAATAAATTGATTTAATTTGATTTAATTTGTAGATAAATAAGTAAAACCCTAATATTTTCATAAACCCTAATTTATTGTGATTAACACTAATAATATTTTTTCTAAAACCCTAATTATTTTATATGAATGTTAATTATGTTTCTTTATTTTTATTATTTGTTTATATTATCATTATACATAGTTTTATATAAATCATATAAATAATTTTAGATTATATTTAAAACAATTGAAAACTCCTAATTTGATCTTATAAGTATAATATATTTTTATAATATGTATATAAATTTAAATCATTAGAATAACCTAGTATATAATACTTATTACTTATTTCTTTTATTAAATTAAAAAAATATTATTTATCTTTTGAACTTTAAATTTATTTATTTTCATTATGCTAATTCTTATTCTTATTTATTCTATTACTACTAATCCTCTTTTATTTATTTATTTATTTACTTATGTGATTATTTATTTTATTATTATTATTACTAACCCAATTATTTATTTATTCACTTATTTATTTTAATTATTTTAATTATTATAATGTAATTGTATCCCTTATGTAATAGTTGTAGAATAATTTTTATTATTTATTTTTAAATGCCATGGTTAGTAAAATAGGGAGTGTAAAACATGTTTGTATGTAAAAATTGAATTTAGATCATTAAATCTCAAGATAAATATTTGAATTTGTACACTCACACACGTAAGTCGATCCTGGATCGCCATCTCACTTCTTAAGGGTTACCTCTCATGTTGCCTAAATAAAAGGTCAAGTAAGGTGTAAAACAAAGTCCCTTCTCTAATATCATCTAGTCCCTTAACAGATAAAAAGATCAAGTCCCTTCACGGTTGCCTTCGTAATGATCTTGTCCCTTTCGAATAAAGATGATAAGTCCCTTCGAATTGCTTATACACCTCACAGTTGCCTAAATAAACAGATGTCCCTTCATTTGTCCCTCACACATCCAAGGTAATGACTACCTATTCCTTAATAATAGGGATAGTCTTACCATTTAAAGGATATTTAAGAACATAAAAGACTTAACTTAGGGTAGGTTCCTCTTATGTACTTGCTCACTTTTCAAAAACATTTCAAACACTTCACATTTTCAAATAAATTTTCAAAACAAAGACTTTATATATATCCGTACATGGATCATTATAAAGTACTTAAGAAAATTTCTATTCACACACTTCACATTTCAAAAAACATTTTAAAGTGAGCTAAGTAACTAAGAGCCCATGGATAACCATGGATGTAAAGGGTGCTAATACCTTCCCTTTACATAACCTACCCCCCGGACCCAAAAATCTTTTAAAAGGTCTTTCCTGTTCTTTTATGCCTTTCCTTTGGATAAAATAAAAGTCGGTGGCGACTCTTGCTATCCGCAACATAACTAAAGTCAGTTCTCCCACCGTGTTACAGAACTGGAGACTCTGCTGGGGAATTAATAAAAGAGGGGTACCCTTAGGAATTAGATCACTTTAAATTTGTTTGCTTTGTTTGCTTTACTTTACTTGTTGGGGCTCTTATGTGTGAAAGATCCTAACCCGGATCTAGTGTACCTTAGGTAAATGGCAATAGACCAAGGAAACTGTACGGCGTATACCGATATGGTTGATCTGGTGGCCATAGTTAGTGTGACTTCTTGGTGGGTGCTTATGTTCCTTAAGTCAAGTTGAGGATAATATGAGGCTGCCATATGTTGTCAATGCACTAACTAACTTTTAGAACCCTAGTTAACCCATCTTGGCCTTTAGAAAAGTAGTGAGATAACCGGCTTTGGTGCAGACTGAAGTTGGTTGATACTCGATACTACGCTCATTGAGATTCTAAACTTGGAGGGTTTTGGTTGGCAAGTAAGTTGCCTACTGAACAACCACCCTTGTGAAGGATCAATGATATTGAGATCCCTTAGAACTTGGTTACTTTTGTAGGACAGGATGAACCAACTAACTTCAGGGGAGGGTACTTACCTTTGAACCTCATGCAAGCCTTTAAACCTAGGGCTATGGTGTGACTTGTTTGTGTGTGCCACATGTTTGTGATTGAGCATAACATCATGACATCATCATGCATCATAAGCATAACATTTTCACTAACCATTTCAAGGACCAAAGGATTTATCTTTGTTCTTTGTTGCGGGTCATGGCTTCTGCTCGTAGAAACACTATCAAGATCAACTTTGTAGGCATACCTCCTAAGCTTAAAGAGTTGGTTTCTCAAGTGTCTGAAAACTCCCAGTTCATCAAGAGACATGGTCACCTGCTAGATCTAGTCACTTCAGGGTTCAATGAAGACATGATGAGTGTTCTGTTTCAGTTCTTTGACCCTAAGCACCATTGCTTCACATTCCCCGACTATCAGTTGGTTCCTACAATGGAAGAATTCTCTAAACTTCTGGGTATACCTATCCTTGATCAGAAACCATTCACAGGTTTGGAAAAGGAGCCTAAACCTGAGGTTATTGCTGCAGCTCTACATCTGAAGAAGTCAGACATTGTTCTAGAAACGAGAAGCGGAGTTAAGGGTATTCTTGCTAAGGTGTTGATAGAGAAGGCTCAAGTGTTCTTGAAAGCTATGAGCTATGATGCTTTTGAGGAGATCTTAGCCTTGGTGATTTATGGCTTAGTGTTGTTCCCCAATCCTGATCAGTTCATAGACGTTCATTCCATCAATATATTCCTGAGTCACAATCCAGTGCCTACATTACTTGGAGACATTCTGCATTCTCTTCATACTCGTACTACGAAGGCACGAGGAACTCTGATGTGTTGTATACCTTTGCTATCTAGGTGGTTTATTTCTCACCTTCCTCGCTCAGTGATAAAGAATGAACAAGGGTTCAGGTGGTCTAAAAGGATCATGTTACTCTCTCATTCAGATATCTATTGGTGCTCCAGATCTATGGAGAATGTCACTATCATTGACCGTTGTGGGGAGTTTCCTAATGTGCCACTTCTAGGCATAAGAGGAGGCATCACTTACAACCCTTCCTTAGCTTTATGACAGTTTGGCTACGCTCGGAGTGATGGTCCACATGACATGTTGATTCAGGGTATTGTGTTTGACTACGACAACGATCTGCAAGGTTACCGTCATAGGTTCATACGAGCATGGGGAAAAGTGAACAAGGTTGACAGCAAGACTCTGGAGCCTAAGTACACTATTCCTATGGAAGCTTACCTCAGATGGGTGCGATATCGTGCTCAGACTCTCATGATGCCATATCCTGCCATCCTGCCAGTTACTATGGAGCCTGTTGCTGAAGGGGATACCTCTTATACCATCCTTCACTTAGACATGCCCACTGACATGGAAGACTTACAGAGGTCCTGGATCCAGTTGAAGGAGTAAAGGGATACTTTCGAGGCTCATTACAAAGCAAGTCAAGAAAGAATCCTGGAGCTAACAAAGCAACTTCACGAGGAGCGGAATCTCAACTCATACCTCAACACAAAGAGGAAACGTCCATGGGAGACTTAAAACCCCATTTTTTGTATTTATTTCATTTCATTTTGTAAGCCCAAGGGGAAAACCAATTTATTACTAATAAAAATTCACTTTCTTGGTTGTTTAAACAAATTTAAATCCTGCGGTCCTTGAAAACATTGCATACGCATTAATACATACCATATCATTGCATCACAGGTTTCTTGTGCACAGGTTTCTTATCTTCTCGCTGTTTATTTCAGCAATGGCTATTGAACAAATAGTCAAAGATCTCCAGGCACAAAATGCACAGTTCCAAGAGCTGATCCTGAACTTTTCCAAAGGGCAGGATGAATTGAAGACACTGCTGGCCAAGAAGACTAAGAAGACTAGAAGGTCAGGTGGCCTGATCAACATGGGAAGAAGGTTCAGAGGTCCTGTCAAGACCAAAGAACAGGTTGAAGATTATGAGTCTGAAGAGTCTGATAAAGAGGGAGGCAGTCTCCATAATACAATGGGGGACTCTGATTCTGAAGCTAACTACTATCATGAGCCTAATAAAGATAAGTTCAAGATGCTGGTGGATAGAATGGATGCTATGGAATTACAAAAGTCTTCTGGGCTGGATTTTGAAGACCTGAGTTTGATATCTGGGGTGGTCATACCCATTGGTTTTAAGGTTCCTACTTTCGTAGTTTATGATGGTGTCTCTTGTCCCAAGCTGCATCTGAGGTCTTATGTTCGGAGAATCCAACCCCATACTGCTGATAAAAAGTTGTGGATCCATTTCTTCCAAGAGAGCTTATCTGGAGCTCAATTGGAATGGTACTATCAGTTGGAGAGTGTCAACATCCGTGATTGGAATGATCTTGCTGAAGCCTTTTATAAACAATACCAATACAATGCTGATCTAGCCCCAACCCGCATGCAACTACAAAGCATGTCCATGGGTGCTAAAGAAAATTTCAAGGAGTATGCCCAAAAATGGAGAGACTTGGCTGGAAGAGTGAAACCCCCTCTAACTGACAGGGAGTTAGTTGATATGTTCATGTGTACGTTGAATGGTCCTTTTTACAGTCATCTCATTGGAAGCTCATCATCTGGCTTCACTGAGTTGATAATGACAGGAGAGCGCGTAGAAAGTGGTATAAGGAGTGGCAAGATCCAAATGGGTGCTTCTTCATCCAATACTGCAAAGAAGCCTCCTAGTGGGAAGAAAGAGGCAAATGTTGTTTATGGTCAACCTGATCGAAGTAGGAGGCATCAGTCTGTGAGTGCAGTTCATATCTCCAATCCAACTCCTGCAACACCAGAGCAGCCACAGGGAAATCAACAGAGGCCTAGAAGACAGTTCACCAAGATCAACATGTCACTGGCCCAAGCCTTGCAGCACTTGTTGAAGGGTGAACTGATTACTTTGAAGGACCCTCCTCAGAATCCTAATGTTACCTCTCCTAGGTACAATCCTAATGCACGGTGTACATATCATTCTAATTGTCAGGGACATGATACCAATAGTTGTTGGGTATTGAAGAATAAAATTCAGGATATGATTGATGCTGGAGAGATTGAGTTTGACCCTCCGGGTACTCCAAATGTGATCACTGCTCCCATGCCAAATCATGAGAAGACTGTCAATGCCATTGATGAAGATTCACATATTTCCTCAGTTGCAGAGTTGACTACACCATTGTCTGTTATTAAGAAGAAGTTAGTACAAGCTGGGTTCTTTCCAGGTTGTCGTGAAGATTGTTTATATTGTACCTATAAGCCGGATAGCTGCTGGAGGTTGAAGGATGGAATTCAACACCTCATGAACAATTACACCATAGTGTTTGAGAGGACTCCACCTTATGTGGAGAGCATGGTTGATCATATAACTAAAGGTGCGAAGGTTGAAGAGGTGGATATGGTTGATAAAGTGCCGGTGAGGATTACTTCCAAAGGTCCTGTCAAAATCACTCATAAGGGTCCAATTAAGATCACTGCTGAAGGCCCTGTGAAGATTGTTGCTGAAGCTAGAGTGGCTCCTATGATCATTACCACTCCTGGTCCTATTCCGTACACTTCTGATAAAGCTGTGCCTTGGCATTATGGTTCCGATGTTTATATCCATGGTGTTAAGCAGGAACCCTTAGCTGATACGCCTGTTGCTGATGAAAACATTGATGTTGATAATATTGCTGGATCTAGTAAGATCACACGAAGCGGAAGAGTTTTCTCTCCTCCAATTACCTCCAAGAATACAGTTACTCCAACTACTACCTCCACTACTGATGCTCGGGGCAAAGGTCCTGTTATTGAACCTATACAAACTGATGTGCCAGCTGCTGATGATCTCTCTAAGCAGATGGAAGAAGTATTGAAGATCATTCGCAAGAGTGATTATGACATTGTTGATCAATTGGGGCATACTCCCTCCAAGATTCCTATGTTGTCTTTGCTGTTGTGTTCTGAGGCTCATGCCAAGGCCTTGATTAAATTTCTGAAGACTGCTCACGTACCAAATGAGATTTCTGTAGATCAGTTTGAAAATTGTGTTGCACACCTGACCTATGATAATGGGTTAGGTTTCTCCGATGCTGATTTGACTCCTGCCAAGAGGGATCATAACAGGGCTCTACATATCTCTATTGAATGCAGGGGCACTACTCTGTCACATGTGCTAATAGACAATGGTTCCTCGCTGAATGTGTTACCCAAAGAAGTGCTGAATAAGCTTAGTCCTGAAGATGCTGTGTTGAAACCCAGTAATATAGTGGTGAAGGCTTTTGATGGCTCAAGAAGAGTGGTGCATGGAGAAATTGATCTCCCAATCAAAGTAGGTTCTCAGGTCTTCAATGCTACTTTTTACGTGATGGATATTCGTCCTTCATATTCTTGTTTGCTTGGGCGTCCCTGGATCCATGGGGCGGGTGCTGTAACCTCCACTTTACACCAGAAACTGAGATATCCGGTAGAAGGAAAAGTTGTCACTGTTTACGGAGAAGAAGGATATATAGTTAGCCATGTGAACACCTTTAAGTATCTTTAAGTGGAATGTGAATATATTGAAACTCCGTGCCAGACATTCGAAGTCGTTCCTTGGATTGTTAATAATTATGGAGCTCCTTCTGTTGTCAAGAAAGTTCCTGTGGTCACCAGAGTACCTCCAACAATGGCCTCCCTCAAAGATGCTAGAGCTGTGGTGGATGAAGGTGGTTGTACTATTTGGGGTCAGCTTCCTGACATTCCTTACAAATCTGACAAATTTGGTTTGGGTTTCACTGCAGAGTCCCAGAAGGCTGTTCGTCATGCTCGTGCTGTTCGTATCACCAATCAGGGGATTATGAAAGATCAAATCAATAATGTGGGTGGCTATGATGAATACTACAACTTGGATGCTTGGATTTTTCCTACTGTGGGTGATGGGCTCAATAATTGGAAAGCTGAAGATGTTATCCCTATCTCCTTTAGTCAGGAGTAAATACTATTACTGTGTTGTTACTTTTAAAGTTTGTAATTTTTGAATAATTAAACTCTTAAGCCTTGTGCCTTACCCGGGGCACAATGGTGTGCTTGTTACGGGATGTCATTTCATTTGCATACTTCATTCAATAAAAATCAGTGGACGTTTCGTTTTCGTAAATATTGTGTTCCTTGTTTTTCTTTTCTTTTATTTTTGTTTTATCAGCTATGTGTTCTTACACACACCTACATCACTAAAATGCAGATCCTCATCCACTCTGGATCTTGTTGATAACAGTTCTACTGTTGCTAATTATAATTTCGAGAATCCGATCTATCAAGCTGAAGACGGAAATGAGGACGATTGTGAAGTACCTGTAGAGCTTGCTAGGTTGTTACAACAAGAAGAGAAAGCTATACAGCCACATGAAGAGCCAGTCGAAGTTGTGAATCTGGGAACTGAAGAAAACAGGAAAGAGGTCAAGATAGGGGCTGAATTAGAGGATAGTGTCAAGAGCATATTGATTCAGATGTTACATGATTATGTGGAGATCTTTGCTTGGTCCTATGAAGATATGCCAGGGTTGGATACAGACATTGTGGTTCACCGTTTACCAGTAAAAGAAGATTGTCGTCCAAAGAAGCAGAAGGTTCGTCGTATGCGTCCTGAAATGTCAGAGAAGATAAAAGCAGAGGTAATGAAACAATTTGATGCAAGGTTCTTAGCTGTGACTTCTTATCCTCAATGGGTTGCAAATGTGGTACCAGTACCTAAAAAAGATGGTAAGGTGCGTATGTGTGTAAACTACAGGGATTTGAACAAGGCCAGCCCCAAAGATGACTTTCCACTTCCTCATATTGATATTCTAGTAGACAACACTGCTCAGCATAAGGTATTCTCTTTTATGGATGGTTTTTCTGGTTACAATCAGATCAAGATGGCACCTGAAGATATGGAGAAGACAACATTTGTTACACAGTGGGGCACCTTTTGCTATAAGGTGATGCCATTTGGTTTGAAGAATGCAGGGGCAACATATCAGCGTGCTATGGTGGCTTTGTTTCATGATATGATTCATCATGAGATAGAGGTATATGTGGATGATATGATAGCCAGGTCCCAGAATGAAGAGCAACATCTTGATCATCTGCATAAGTTGTTTGAGAGGTTGAAGAAATACAAGTTGAGATTGAACCCAAACAAGTGTACTTTTGGAGTTAGGTCTGGTAAACTCCTGGGTTTCATTGTCAGTGGAAAAGGTATTGAAGTAGATCCTGCAAAAGTGAAAGCTATACGAGAGATGCCAGCTCCCCGTACTGAGAAGGAGGTTAGAGGTTTCTTGGGACGATTGAATTATATTGCAAGATTTATTTCCCAATTAACTGCCATATGTGAGCCAATCTTCAAATTGTTGAAGAAAGATCAGGTGATGGAATGGAATGATGAGTGCCAGACTGCCTTTGATGAAATCAAGAAATATCTGCTAGAAACTCCAATTTTGATGCCACCAGTTGATGGAAGACCCTTGATTATGTACTTAACAGTATTAGACAACTCAATGGGGTGTGTGTTGGGGCAACATGACGAGTCTGGTCGAAAAGAGCAGGCAATATACTACCTTAGCAAAAAGTTTACCGACTGTGAAACAAGATACTCACTGCTCGAGAAAACTTGTTGCGCTTTGGCATGGGCTGCTCGCCGACTAAGACAGTATATGTTGACTCATACTACCTTATTGATTTCGAAGATGGATCCAATCAAGTACATATTTGAGAAACCTGCTCTCTCCAGAAAAATTGCAAGATGGCAAATGATCTTGACAGAATATGACATATAGTATACTACTCAGAAGGCCATTAAAGGAAGTGTTGTAGCTGATCATTTGGCTCATCAAGAAATGGATGATTACCAGTCAATAAGTTTTGAGTTCCCTGACGAAGACATTATGATTATCACCAAAGAACCTGGACAATATGACGGACCTGAACAAGGATCCCGATGGACTATGGTTTTTGATGGAGCTTCTAATGCACTTGGTAATGGTGTTGGTGTTGTGGTCAGCTCCCCTGAAGGTTGTCATACCCCGATTACTGCCAGACTTTGTTTCTATTATACCAATAACATGGCTGAGTATGAGGCATGTATCTTGGGTATCAAAGCTGCCATTGATATGAAGATTCAGTTCCTTGACGTGTATGGAGATTCAGCCCTGGTAGTAAGTCAGATTAAAGGAGATTGGGATACCAAGCATGATAATCTCATTCCTTACAGAGAGCATGTGTTGTCTTTGATCCCACATTTTAAAGAGATTACCTTTGGACATATTCCACGAAGAGAGAATCAGTTGGCAGATGCCTTAGCCACCATGGCATCCATGTTTGAGATCAGCTGGGATGATGAAGCTCCCAAGATTACTATTGATAGATTTGAGAAGCCTGCATACTGCAATGAGATTGACACTGAAGAAACAGAGGAGAAGCCTTGGTTCTATGAGGTGAAAAGATATCTTGAAGCTCAGGAGTTCCCTGAAGGGGCATCTGTCAAAGATAAGAAGTTTCTGAGAAGGTTTCCTGCTAAGTTCTTTTTGAGTAATGGGATTTTTTACAAGCGCAATCATGATTCAACTTTGCTTAGTTGTGTGGATAAGAAGGAAGCAACTGAGATTATGGAAGATATGCATGATGGGATCTTTGGCACTCATTCTAGTGGTCATACTATGGCAAAGAAGATATTGAGAGCAGGTTACTATTGGTCTACCATGGAAGCTGACTGCTATCAACATTCCAGAACGTGTCACAAATATCAAATCTATGCTGATAAAGTACATATACCTCCATCACCATTGAATGTGTTGACTACTCCTTGGCCTTTTGCCATGTGGGGCATTGATATGATTGGTGAAATCAAGCCTACTGCTTCTAATGGGCATCGTTTCATCCTGGTTGCTATTGATTACTTCACAAAGTGGGTAGAGGCAGCTTCATTTGCATCTGTTACCAAGAATGTTGTGGCTCGATTTATTAAGAATAATCTCATATGTAGGTATGGTATCCCTGAAAGGATTATTACTGACAATGGCTCTAATCTGAACAACACTTTGATTACTGATCTTTGCACGCAGTTCAAGATTAAGCACCATAACTCTTCTCCGTATCGTCCGAAGATGAATGGGGCAGTAGAAGCTGCTAACAAGAATATTAAGAAGATTCTACAGAAGATGACTGTGACTTATAAGGATTGGCATGAGATGTTACCATTTTCTCTTCATGGTTATCGTACTACAATACGTACTTCAACAGGGGCAACTCCATTCTCCTTAGTCTATGGTATGGAAGTAGTTCTGCCCATTGAAGTTCAGATCCCCTCCTTAAGAATCATGAAGGATGCAGGCTTGGATGAAGATGAGTGGATTCAGACTCAACTTGACCAGATAAATTTGATTGATGAGAAGAGGTTGGCAGCTGTGTGTCATGGTCAGATGTACCAGAAACGAATGATCAAAGCTTTCAACAAGAAGGTTAGGCCAAAGGTATATCAGGTTGGTGATTTGGTAATCAAGCGTATCATATTACCACAGGGTGATCCTAGGGGCAAGTGAACTCTAACATATGAAGGACCATTTGTAGTCAAGACAGTATTCTCAGGAGGTGCCATGATACTTACTACTATGGACGGTGAAGACTTCCCACAGCCTGTAAACGCAGACATAGTTAAAAAATACTACGCATAAAAAGAGACCCGCTAGGTTGACTGGCCTAGGAAAAAATAAGGGCATCCCGACGAACCAAAAGGGTTCGGACAAAAATTAGGGATATATATAAAAAAATGTACACCCGGCAAGTCGAAAACCTGAAAAGGCGGCTTGGGCAAAAAAGGGTATCCCGGTGGATTGAAAACCTAAAAGGGCAATCCAGGCAAAAGTTAGGGATTAAAGCGTATGACTATGTCTCGTTTGGATCACCCATGTAACTACAACCAGTTGTGCTACTTACTCAAGCTCGAACAGCTAAAGCTCAATCCAATCATTTCCGTCTCGACAGCAATAGATGAGATACTTGAAGATAATGGCAATAGTAGAATTGAAACTCAATAGGATTATTTCTCACATAGCTGATTTTCTTTGTTTGGTAAAAACCTTTATGACAAATTCCTCTTACTAGGATTTCTGTCTCCTTGTACAAACTTACCCATGTACGGGTCACTTTGTGATATAAATAAAATTCCATCTTTGAATCCAGATTTACTTTTACCCTATTTACATAAGCGAAACGTCCATTGGTTGTGTTTGGATGTATGTATGCTTTTGAATATGATTGATGTTTACCAGAAATGCATAAAATGCTTAATATGATTGATGTTTACCAGAAATGCATGAAAATGCAGTAATAGTATTTACTAAGGACGAACGAGGGAAGGACTTCAACGAAGCTTCGCCGGTTCATCCCCACCAGACAGCTACAAATCCCCCAGTAGGGCAAATCCATCTTCATAAATACTTCGAGTCACATCTCCCCTGGAATTTATATCCATCTCTTTTATCCTCATACGGATAGTCGGGAATTCATTCTTTCAATAGGAGTACGATGAACGAAGACGGGAGGTTATGGATACCTTACTATCGAACGAAGACAGGAGGTTATGGAACGAAGACGGGAGGTTATGGATACCTTACTATCGAACGAAGACGGGAGGTTATGGATACCTTACTATCAAACGAAGATGGGAGGTTATGAATGCTATGTTATCAAACAAGACGGGAACGAGTTTCTCATATTCTTCACTATGTTATCAAATAAGACGGGAACGAGTATTCTTCAGCAACAAATTGGGATTTATTTTCCCTGGCCAGCAGTTGATATACGAAGATATCCGGATACTTTAAGCTGCATGATGCATACATACATCATTTACATCATACCATAACATATATATCCATAATTACATAATACATTACTTAAGTGCATCATACTATACATGCATACATAATGCATAAACTAGTATTATCTTGCAGAATGTTATATACATCATGATATTTGTATCAAACTAATCTTGTTTTTCAAATTAATTCTCCAGCAGACAAACTTCATCAACAACTTGTTACCTTGGGCCGTTGTTTATCTTCCCAAAGGTTATCTCATTATCTTGGGACGTTGTTTATCTTCCCGAAGGCTATCTTGAGACGTCGTTTATCTTCTCAAAAGCCATATCATTACTTTGGGCCGTTGTTTATCTTCCCAAAAGTTACACTTATACCTCAGGACGTTGTTTATCCTCCTGAAAGCTATCATGACTTTGGGCCGTTGTTTATCCTCCCAAAAGTTATACCTTTACCTCAGGACGTTGTTTATCCTCCTGAAAGCTATCATTACTTTGGGTCGTTGTTTATCCTCCCAAAAGTTATACTTATACCTCAGGACGTTGTTTATCCTCTTGAAGGTTATACCTTTACCTTGGGCCGTTGTTTATCTTCCCAAAGGTTATCTCACTATGTTGGGACGTTGTTTATCTTCCCAAAAGCTATATTTTCATACTTTGGACTACTTCATTCTCCAAGAGATATATTTGAAGAACTTTTCTCCAAGTGGCATATTTAAGCCCACTCAAGCATATACAGCTAGTCATCAGTATCACTCTACGCACCGGTGAGTGCAAATTTTTGGGCTTTTGTGTTCAATCCCCTTCAACCTTCCAGGTCACGACTGGCACATATACCAATCTAACCCCTCAGGTTTCAGAAAATTGAACAGGGGCAGCTGTTGCACCAAAAAATTTGCCCTCACAAAACAAGACTTTGTGTGCTAAGAGATTCACAAGGATCACAAGACCTCTCATGAGGTTCACAAGGTTCACAAGACATCTTATGAGGTTCACAAGGTTCACAAGACCTCTCATAAGGTTCACAAGGTTCACAAGACATATTATGAGGTTCACAAGGTTCACAAGACCTATCATGAGGTTCACAAGGTTCACAAGACATCTTATGAGGTTCACAAGGTTCACAAAGTTCACAATTAGTCAGAAGATTTGACAATTCCCTCAGACAATACATCCTCCTAAGCAGTGCATCCAAAACTAGGGTTTTGACTTTAATCAGGCTAAATGAATTTCCAAGACTTCAAGTGAGCTTCATAACATCTTATATGTGTTTAAGAATCCCCATGACAAGTTTCAAGACTTTTCCCAAAGGTTTGCTCAGTCAGATGATCAAGTAGGTCAAAATCAGTCAAAGCAGTTAAAAAGTCAAACTGAGGTCAACTGTGGTCAAACCAAAGTCAAACTTCATGATTTTTTTTCCAACATCAAGTATATGGATTAAAATTCATCATTTGATCAAGGGTTGATCATGATTCATCAAGGAGATTTCAGATCATCAAGAATCAGGAGTTTCTAAATTAGGGTTTCCTCAGGAAAAGTCAACTAAACTTTGACCAGCCATAACTTTCACATGATTCATCAAAATTTTCCCATCCAAAGCTCATTTTGAAGGAAATTGAAATCTCTACAACTTTGTGTCTCACAAGCCAAGCCCAAAAATGCTTCATTTGAAAGGTATGAGCTAAGACATTATAGGTCCTTTTAAAAGTCAACAAAAAGTCAACAACTTCAAAAGAGCATAACTTGAGAATGGTAAAAGATATGGACATGAAACCAATGGGGTTGGTTATAGGACTCTTTAAGTTTTCGAAAATGTCCAAGAACACCTTCATAGAATTAAAATTGAAGTATTTGTGCCCTTGCAAATTTGGGAAATTTTTGAGAGGTTTATGAAGCAAATAGGACTTTAAAACCAATTTCTTCCAGATGGGCTTACAAATTTGTGATCCAAACTTCAACATGACATCATGCACGACCCAATCCTCATTTATTCATATTTTTATTATTTTTTATTTTATTTATTTTGATTTTATTCATTTAAAATCATTTTAAATTAAAATAAAATATATAAATTAAATATTTGAGGGAGATATTGTTTCTAGAAGGTCATAAACATAGATTAGATCAGATTGATATACAATTTATGGTGATTGTCTTAAGATAGAAAGGATACATTCAAGAATATATGAAATTCAAGTCATGATCTTTTTCAATCTCTTGGATCCAAAAAGTCCAAAGAATGATCACATATTTTGACCTAATTCCATCCACTATAAGTACATAAACATATCACAAGCATTGGGGACGAATTTTGCTACCTCAAGAGTAAGTTTCCAATTTTTCAAAACTCACCAAAAACTCAATTCGGATTTCATTCTTCAAGCTCTTTCAAGGCAATTTGAAGGTTGCTACATGTTCTATGGACATCACTGAACCCATTCCAATCATTAAAAGCATAAAAAACATGACATATTGCATAACCCGAATCAAACTTTTCATACTTTGATGATTTTTTCGTTTTCTTATATTTGTGTGTTATAAATTAAATTTGATCATTGATTCATGTTTATAATGAGTTGTTGATTGTTTCTGGGCTGGTTAATTGGAGTTTTGGTACAGGTTTGAAGAACGGCCATTGTTAGGGTTTCGGCCAAGCTTTTAGGGCTTCACGATAAACCTAATATAAATAAATTTGGAAGACGTGGGATGATTGTATGAGCTCTGGGGATTATAATGCACTAATCAATTTGAGATAATTTCACTATTTTGTTGATATTCAAGTTTCGTAGGTTTTCTGTATTATGATATTCGCAGGAAAGTTCGTGGGTGAATTCGCAAGCAATTTCGCAGGAAATATGAAGAAGATGAAGACCTTTGGCGCGCTGGCTGGAATTCAAATATTGTCTTAATATTTTATTGTATTGTTTGTAGTTTATTTCACAGATGTACGTTTGGCCCAGTGGTGATGGATGCGCGTGTATTGGTTCAAGGCTTGGGTTCGATCCTGGGAGGCAGCATTCTTTTTGCTTGATTTTCTCACTTATTCACATAACTTACTATATTATTATTTGTTGTGTATCATATATCAGGTGCGCCCTTCTGGCTGGATGGTTGGAGTATGTGTTTGTTTGGTTGAGGGTCCTGGGTTCGAATCCCCCCCAGGCCCTTTTTGTGTTATTTTTATTTTTGTTATGATTTTTACAGGATTTGAAACAAAACTATATGGATCTCATGCTATATCACCAGCGCGCGCTAGCCTGGATGGTTTTGTGCTCTGCATATGAGGTAGGGGACCTGGGTTCAAATCCCAGGTCCTTTCTTTTTGAGCAATTGTTCATTATTTTCTTATTTTAATTATTTCCATTTTATTTAAATTAGCAAATACAATTTATACATATTATTAAAATACTTTTATTCAAAATTCTTAGAACTTCATATTTTCTTTTATAAAAATATTTTTATTTATATTATGTAAATATATATATAATTTGTGAATAAATTGATTTAATTTGATTTAATTTGTAGATAAATAAGTAAAACCTTAATATTTTCATAAACCCTAATTTATTGTGATTAACCCTAATAATATTTTTTCTAAAACCCTAATTATTTTATATGAATGTTAATTATATTTCTTTATTTTTATTATTTGTTTATATTATCATTATACATAGTTTTATATAAATCATATAAATAATTTTAGATTATGTTTAAAACAATTGAAAACTCCTAATTTGATCTTATAAGTATAATCTATTTTTATAATATGTATATAAATTTAAATCATTAGAATAACCTAGTATATAATACTTATTACTTATTTCTTTTATTAAATTAAAAAAATATTATTTATCTTTTGAACTTTAAATTTATTTATTTTCATTATGCTAATTCTTATTCTTATTTATTCTATTACTACTAATCCCCTTTTATTTATTTATTTACTTCTTATGTGATTATTTATTTTATTATTATTATTACTAACCCAATTATTTATTTATTCACTTATTTATTTTAATTATTTTAATTATTATAATGTAATTGTATCCCTTATGTAATAGTTGTAGAATAATTTTTATTATTTATTTTTAAATGCCATGGTTAGTAAAATAGGGAGTGTAAAACATGTTTGTATGTAAAAATTGAATTTAGATCATTAAATCTCAAGATAAATATTTGAACTTGTACACTCACACACGTAAGTCGATCCTGGATCGCCATCTCACTTCTTAAGGGTTACCTCTCATGTTGCCTAAATAAAAGGTCAAGTAAGGTGTAAAGCAAAGTCCCTTCTCTAATATCATCTAGTCCCTTAACAGATAAAAAGATCAAGTCCCTTCACGGTTGCCTTCGTAATGATCTTGTCCCTTTCGAATAAAGATGATAAGTCCCTTCGAATTGCTTATACACCTCACAGTTGCCTAAATAAACAGATGTCCCTTCATTTGTCCCTCACACATCCAAGGTAATGACTACCTATTCCTTAATAATAGGGATAGTCTTACCATTTAAAAGATATTTAAGAACAGAAAAGACTTAACTTAGGGTAGGTTCCTCCTATGTACTTGCTCACTTTTCAAAAACATTTCAAACACTTCACATTTTCAAACAAATTTTCAAAACAAAGACTTTATATATATCCGTACATGGATCATTATAAAGTACTTAAGAAAATTTCTATTCACACACTTCACATTTCAAAAAACATTTTAAAGTGAGCTAAGTAACTAAGAGCCCATGGATAACCATGGATGTAAAGGGTGCTAATACCTTACCTTTACATAACCTACCCCCCGGACCCAAAAATCTTTTAAAAGGTCTTTCCTGTTCTTTTATGCCTTTCCTTTGGATAAAATAAAAGTCGGTGGCGACTCTTGCTATCCGCAACATAACTAAAGTCAGTTCTCCCACCGTGTTACAGATACAAATTGGTTTCAGCAGAAAACCCTAAGCCTCATGGGTCACATATGGGATTCTCAAGAACGCCGGTATCGTTATGTGGGAAGAGGTGATCAAAATCAACCACTTGAAGATAATTCTGATGGGGATGATCCTGAAGATCAACCCGAACAAAATGAAATTCCGGATGAAGACGTACCTGCTGATAATGAAAAGTGGTATGGCATACCCTCTGATGAATCCTATGAAAATCAAGGTTGGGGTGAATGGCAACACACCGAGTGGACCAACACCACTACTCAGTTTGCTCCTCCCTCTCCTCCTCCATCTCAACCGCAACCAGATGATTCATCAAGAATAATGGCGATGCTTCAAAATATGCAAATTCAACAGCAGGCTTACTACACCATTCAGACAGAGCGATACACTGAGTTAGAGAGGCGCTTAACTGCGCAGGACAACGCCCTTGCTGAGTATGTGTCTCTTCAAGACACTAGGTATACTGCATTGCAGGAACACTTGGTTGCTCAAGATACAACCTTTAACTCTCTGAACAGTAGCTTTCTTCAATTCACGGAAAATGACATGGATGATTCGCAGCCCATCACCTATCATCGCCGCTATCATTCCACTAGAGATCGTTATCCACACCCTTGAGAGAATAGTTGCATCATATGTAGTTGTCATGAATTTTATTTTGGTTATGTAATGTTTGCTTAATTTGTTTGAATGAACTTTTATTCCGCGTTAATCCAATTATCTTTGATTATTATTATTTTTTACTTGTCCTTCAAAAATTGTGTGTTTTTGTATGTCGGGTTCTATCGCAATTGGCTTCTCAAATTAACATTTCATTCGGCTTGCTATTTAAATTCACTCATATAGTTTCTCTTCTTTTTGATGTTGTCAAAGGGGGAGATGATACTGAGATCGATGTATATGAGATTGGGTAACTTAATCAGGGGGAGTTTTGGCGATTAATTCATCAAGTTTTTGCCATCATCAAAAAGGGGGAGTTTGTGTGACATAGCATGATTTTAATGTGTCAAAAACTTGGCATGTTTCTAAAGCTAGACAGGTTCAAATTGAAAAAGGAAGGATTGGCAATTTTGGAAAAATATACTGAATGAGCCGACTCAAATTCATCAATGAGCCGACTCATTCAGTGTTAAATTGATGAGAAATGCTCGGGTCCAAACAGGCTGCCTGGAACATAATTTTGGTCGACTCATGAGAGTGAATGAGTCGACTCACAACTCCTTATGAGCCGACTCATTCAAGTGTAAAAATAGTGGTAAATGCACGGGTCCAAACAGGCTGCCTGGATCATAATTTTGGTCGACTCATGAGAGTGAATGAGCCGACTCACAATCTCTCATGAGCCGACTTATCAAGAAATATTCTCCTCTCATTTTTCACGGGTCTCAACAGGCTGCCTCTCTGTTAATTTAGGTCGACTCATCTGTAAGTTTGAGCCGGCTCATTTAAAGGTTTGAGTCGGCTCATTACTGTGCTGACTCATTTTTTCATTTATTTTTCTCTCTCTTATGATTCATTTCATCTAACCAATATAAATAGCTGCTGAATTTCTTTTGAGAAGAAAATAAGGAAAGTGAAAGATATACACATAGCTCTCTTCATCTTCTTCATTCTTGCATCAATCAAACAATTACACACAATAATCTTTGTTCGATCTTGGTGTACGTTTTGAAGATAACGTTCAATCGTGAATCAGAATTTCAGATTGGGTTCAGAGTGTGTGGGTTTTCCTTGGAAAAATCCATAGGATTTTATCCTCCAAGATCATTGAATATTTGGGGGTTTTGCACACATTGATCGGTCGTAGATTCAGCCGAGTGAGGTAGATTGAAGATCAATTGGATCGTTCTCTCATATCACAGTAGACGGAGGATTGCGAAGGTCTTTGTGGGTTTACAAGTGTGGGAGAAAATCAGTTGTGCTCAAAGTTTGAAGAATTGTGTATTCTTGCAATAAGGGAGCAAATTAATCGGAGGCTTTCTCGACACGCGTGGAAGACTTGATTCTACTTTGGATCAAGAGACAAGAAGAAGAATTGAAAGCACTTTCAACTTAGTTTGGTTTGTTGGTTAATTCATTTCTATTCTTGTAAAACAATTGCGATTTAATAAAATTGCCCAATTCAATTTCGAATTGGGGGCAGAGTACTTCGAGCGAGGACGACGAAGGAACTGCCTCAACAAATTCCTTGTGTTCTTATTATTTCTCGCATTCGTCTTTTGATTAAATTGATATTGTGTGCTTGAAAATTCTGGTGTATCAAATTAGTGCAAACAAGGTGTTTGATACATTGCTTCACTCAAAAGTGTTGATTAGAGTGAGTAAAATTCTGTACTATTTGAGACAACAAAATTGCCCTTGGAGTGTGCACTCCAAGTGTTTGATAAAATTCTAAATCACACAAAATCAATTTCTTTGTATTTGTTTTCTTCTCCATTCATCATTAAGATTAGTTTTATCAAGTGTTGAATATTCAAGTGTATCATTTGTAAATCATTAATTCATCTAGTCATCATTTCATTCTAATTGGGTTTTACGCATATCCGATCTCCGGTGACTTCAAATTTGAACTAGACGATTTTCCGGGAAACTTCCGCTATTCTCTTTCAACTTAATTTTGAAAAGATAAATTTTAAAAAGGGATCTATTCAACCCCCCTTCTAGATCCGCGCTATCGTCTAACACTCACAACCTGGAAACACTTGGCATTTTAAAAGCTGAGCTTTAACCTCTGCCAAAGGTGTTTGAATACATGCAATGTCTTCTATTAAACTCAGGGGTGAACCATCCTCAACAGCATTAATCCTTGGCCCACTGTGGCTTGGCATAGGATTCTTCATTACATTTGGAGGAGGTGCAAAGTTCAGGGCTTTTGAATCTACCAGATCCTGAACCTTCATATGCAGGGCTCTGCATTTTTCAGTAGAATGGCCAGGTGCGTTGGAATGAAAAGCACACCTAGCATTAACATCGTAGTTCCTTGGAAGGTTTTGAGGATCAGGTGGAGCCAATGTCCTCAACTCAACAAGATTGAGCTTTAGGAGTTGTGGCAACAGTGTAGCATATGGCATACGAATGGGGTTAATCACTCGGTTGACCTGAGATGGCCGTTGTTGAAATGGGCGTTGTTGTTGATTGTTGTTGTTATTGTTGTACGATCTTTGTTGCGGAAATTGTTGTTGTGGTTGTTGAGCATACTGAGGATGTGGAGCAGGAATAGTAACAGCAGCAACTGTGCTGGGTAAGTATTGGGGTCTCCCTCTTCCCATGTGCACAGAGTTGGTCTCACCAGATCTACGGGGCCCAGCAAATGGTTTTCTTGTACTGCTGGAACTGGCACCGTTATCTGAGATCTTTCCCATCTTCAAAAGACTCTCAATTCTCTCACCAGCTATAACTACATCAGCAAAACTGGTGGAAGAGAAAGCAGCAAGTCTGTCAATATATGTTCCTTGGAGGGTGTTCATGAACATGTCAGCCATTTCTATTTCAAACATGGGTGGTTGAACTGCAGCAGCAAGTTGCCTCCACCTTTGGGCATATTCCCTGAAGCTTTCACGGGAAGATTGAGACATCCCCATTCGGAGGGTCTTGTTTGGAGCCATGTCCAAGTTGTACTGATACTGACGGATAAAAGCTTCAGCCAAGTCCTTCCAGTTTCTTATTATGGCTCTGGTCAGGTGGGAATACCATTCTCGGGATGCCCCGGTCAGACTGTCTTCGAAATAAAACATCCACAGCTTTTCATCCATGGTGTATGCTTTTAACCTTCCCATGAATGATTGAAGCTGGGTGCGTGGGCAGGATGTGCCATTATACTTTTCAAAACACGGGGGTTTGAACTTGTGAGGAATTCTCACCCCTTCCACTAGTCCCATGTCCATTACATCAAAGCCTAAGGAGTTTTGGGATTCAAGAGACCTCAGCTTCTCTGCAATTTCATCCAGCCTACGGTCGTAAACTTCATCCCCGGCTCCAACAAATGTGAACTGCTCTTCTTGAGGATACTCTTGCAAGATCCTACCTCCAGCAGTGTTACCCTGAGTATTCCTTACGACATTAACTTCTGGGTTCAGATGAGGCCCAAACTCTGGTGGATCGATGTGAGGCTGCTCGTGATCATTGTTACTGGTACCTCCTGTACCTGGATGGTGTTCTTCAGGAGTTTGTCTTTCCACCAACTCCCTTAGCCTTTCCTGGCTTTGAGCTAAGTCGGTCATCACAGTCATGAATTGAGTCATCTGATTCCTCATCTCAACCCTCTCATTTGCCATTTGGGTTCTCACTTAATTCAAGTCTTGTTGTACTTGATCCATCTGAAGTCCCGGAAGGTTGTTTCGCGTCGGGTACCAGTGTATTCTGTTGACAGGGAACACTCTTCTGTGAGCAATGTTTCCTGAAACCACAACAAAGTGAGAAACAACAATAAAACAGAAACCTACAAAACAAAGAGAATGTTAGTATGCAATGCAGTATGCTCATTTGTCTTCCAAGGGTATCCGGTTTGGTTCTTTGATTTTGACCTTTCCAGACCTCGAGGAAATGCTGATGATGAAGAGAGATAGATAAAGCCCACCCATAATGATACAAACCAATATATTACAAAGAGTGAAATACATAGTTTGATTACAATACATCCCCATGGTGGGTCAAAATACAACAACAAAAGAAAAAAGTACAATCAAAAGAAAAGAAGTACAAGCAAAAGGATCAGACATCCAATCCAAAGTCATCCTCCCTGACTTCCTTCAGGAGGGCCTCAGTCACTGGCCCTACTGGGTGATCTGTGATAGTCCTGATGAGGAGGTTCCTGGTAGCAATGGAACTGGTTAGCTTCTTATGCTTATCTTGATCCTTTGACCTCTTCAACCCCGCCCGGAGTTTCAATTCAGATATTTCCTTCTGAGCTGCCAAAAAAGCCTCATGTTGCTTCTTCTCACTAGCCTCCAACTGCTCTATCTTAACCTGAGTTCTCTGGTCTTCTTGTGCACGGACTTCAGTGATCCTGATCCACCTAGCCTGGCTTTTCTCTAGATAGTGCTCTGCCCTAGCTTTCTGAGTCTTTGCTTCCTTGCAAGCATTCTTCAGTACTAATTCCCCTGCTCTTGCCTTCCTGATGTAGTCATCTGTCTTCTCAATCTTGGTCAAGTGCTCAATCCTGAGCCTTTCCAATCTCTCATTATCCAGACGGCTGTCATTTCTCTCCCAGAGAGTCTTCTTCAAGGCTTAAGCTAGCTGAGTATTCCTCTCTTTCAGCTTTTCAAACTCTTCCAAACTAACAGTAGCTGCAGGTTGTAGTGTAGAAGGTCCAGGTACATATTCTAAAATGAATGGCATCCGGGTGATCTGAGCTCTGGTACGGGACCAATCAGAATACTGTGCTGAAGCAATGTTTTTGGACTTGCCAAGGATGGTTGTCCCTTTAGTCTGGATGTTGTCCCAAGCCCAGGCAGCTTGCCTGACAACAGCAGAGTTGGGTTGTATTTCACAGTAAAGAGTTTAAGCCAAATCTTGTCCTCTGGGAGGATGAACCAAAGCATACCTTAATTGTCTTTTAAACAGTAAAGGGTTGTAGTTGATGCAACCTTTCACTCCTATCAAAGGCACATTAGGATACTGCCTACAGCTAGTAATGATGTCCTTGCCTTTGGTGCTCTGAGTGCATCATCTGATGTCTTCTGATGTCAAAGCAATGAATCTTTTAGCCCAATTCTTCTGCTGATGAGGGTTCAAGAAGGTATCTGATTTTGGCAAGTTTCTTAGCAGCCAAGAGTAATAAAGAGGAGCACAGCATCTGACCAGTCTTCCTCTTTGCTTCTCATTCCTCTGATGCACTGAGTAGTAGAAGTCTCCAAGCAAGGTAGGAACTGGGTTCCTTAACAAGAACAGGTGAATGGCATTCTTGCTCACAAACTTTGGCTCATCTGCAAACAAAATAACCCCATATATATCGAGGGCTAGAAGTGCACAGACAACCTTCCATTCTCCTATTGCAGCATGCAGGGTAGCCTGGGAGATCAAGAAGTCTAGGAGAAGGCCTGGAACCCTAGCCTTGGTTGTCATGTTCTGATCAATAAGGGAAGGCTCCAAATGCAATGCCCTGGCTACGTCCTCATCTCTAGGAGCAACCATCTCTGGGTTGAAAGGAATCCCTCTCCTGATAGGAACTCCTAACAACAAGGAAAACTCTTCCAGCAAATGTCCCATCTGGAAATCAGGGAAAGTGAAGCATCTGACTGGAGGATCATAGAACTGCAAGAAAGTATGGATCATGCTCCTCTGAGATGCATCTAGATCCATGACCATGTCCAATATGCCCCCATAATTCTCTCTGAATAGTGGGATATGAGTAGGGGTAATGAGGGACTGGACCTGCCTGATGCCAGTCAGGGTGGGCTCAAAGAAGTGGTAAGTGACATTGCTTTTCCTTGAAGTGTCCATGGATGCTGGTGAAGAAGCTGAGAACAACTGCTGATGAAGGTCACTGACTGAGATGCTGGAGGTGAGTTTCTGACAAACTGATGAAGGTGCTGGAGAAGATAACTGAAGTAGTCTGAGCAGCAAAAGGGGTCAAAACCAAACCAAATATGAAAGGATGGATACCCTGTAAAACAAATAAGCAAATGTTAAATGATGCAAAAATGATGTATTCAAATGATATGCAAAAGGTTGTGATCAAGTGTTGGATCTGTTTATCTGCCTTGGTAAAAGTCCATGTATGTTCATAAGTCCGGATGGAGGCTTAGAAATCCCGTAACCAGGTGCGGGACTCAAATAAAGAGTCACAAGTCCAGGGTAATCACAAGAACTGTCCAAAGTGGTGCATTCTTAAAACAAAACCAGTAATAGGGTATGATGTGGTCAAAGGTTCCTGCAAACCTGTAAACATCCCAACCCCCTCACATGTAATGTTCTAGAACAAGGATCCTCAGACTTGGATCAGTTATGAGAAGTGTAAACACTTCTAACCCGGAGGTACAGTGTTTACAATAACCATAAAATATCCTCCTCTAATTCACCTCAGATGCTGAAGGTCATAAAAAGGTCATCCAGACTTAGCAGGATTCCCAGATAGCCCTAGTACTACAGGAAATCTGTAGCACAGAGTTCTCAAGAAGAAACCCATGTTTGAACCGTGTTTCATATTCCCGCACCATACCAAAATGGAATGGGAAAGAATATGAAGCCACTCTAGCCTATGTTTCACTCAGGTCCCAGGTATAGGACCTTAATCACTCAATGAAACACCCACCAAGACAAAAGCAGATCCAGCACAATGATAATGACAGTATGAAAAATGCATAAAAGCTATAAAGGAAAGCAATAAATAAAGCTATACATAAAGCAATAAATAAAGCAAATAAACGAATAAGCACAAGTAGCACATAACACCCCCGTAAACACAAATCAAACAAGCGCTAGGAAGAACCCACAAAAAGAACCAGAAGCCCTGGTTGCAATACAATACTCTTCCCCAGCAGAGTCGCCAAGCTGTCGCTCCCACTAAAAGACACCTGGTCAGATAGGGTACAGACGCGAACGGTCGGCGAAAGGAGAAATAAAGTGAAGATGAATAGAGTCGCCAACTATGCATTTTTATCCCGAAGGAAAGGTAATGCTGCATAAACCTGGAAAGATATGGATAAGACGGTTGCGGACTAGAGAAACTGAGAAAGGGGGTTGGTTACAACCTGGGAAGGTATTAGCACCCAGATTGTCCGTCGTAGTCGACGGGATCCACGCTTGAAAGTTTGTGTTTAAAGGGGTAGTGTCTGTGCTATCTGTGTGCAAAAGCTGGAAAAGAATGTACAAGTGTCAGTGCAAGAAAGTGAAGTGAAGTGCTCAGGAATGAGGCTTAAAAAGAATAATGCTGGAAGAGGAGGGAAGACACAAAGACTTTTGTTCGATAACAGTTAAGTTTTGCCTACGTATCCTCTCGTGCAATGAGGAAGTCAGAACACCGTAGTTCGACTCAAAGAGACAGAAAAGCTTTTGACTGATGAACTGCTTACTTGTCTATGCTCAAGTGTATGACCTGTCTGGCTCAGGTGCTGACTGTCTTGCATTAGACGGAAGAAGCAAGTTCTCGTTTGTGAGTGAAGATGATGAGAAAAGAATCCCGAAGGAGACGATTATTGTTTGTTTTTGATGTTTTCAATCTTTTATTGCTTTTTGTGTTTGTCATAAGTTAATGAGCTTAAGCCTAAACCATGGGTTAGTAAACTCATCATATCCTCCCTCTGATTAGGGATAATGAGAATACCTTAAGTATGAGGTAAACACCTCAAACTTAATTACCATGATGTAGGATTAAGATCATTAACCTACTTGTGATTATTCAGATGTTTTTGGTATGTTTGTTTAGTGTTAAGTAATGAGTTTAAGCCATAATCAAGGATTTAATGGACCCATTACACCATCCTAATAGAAGGATAATAGAGAGAACATTTAAGCTGAGGAAGATACCTCAACTTAATCCATGATTAGGGATTAACCTCATGACAAAACAAAGCCTTTATTAAAGTGGAATTTAGTTATGGTAAGATTAAGAAGTGAATTTTATGGTTTGTAAGACAACTTGAGGAGGACTTGTCCATTATCACTAGGGTTAGTCCTTCTTAACCAATTAAGGAAGAATTAGAACCCTAATGCAAGGCCCAAGTTACAAGCTATTGTCTTAGAGATTATTAAGATGGATTAATTAATAGGTTTAAACACATTAAGGTTTTAACACTTAGCATTAAAGTTATACACTCCATCCTAAGAGAAGGATGCAGGCATAACCTTAATCACAGAGCCTTAAAACCTTAAAGGTTTAGTCTCTGATTATGAGATGAGAAGAAAGACACAAAGAAGACACAAAGGTAAACTAAAGGGGGACTAATCAAACCCTAATTATTGTCATGCTTGAATGTTCCTATGGTTTGTGAGGCTTGCAAGAGATCATCAAAGAAGCCACCAATGGAAGAAGTAGATGAAAGGAGAAGAAGCAGAAGTAACAAGTTAACTTACTTCATTGAAGAAGATAAGTTACTTGAAGAAAGAAAGTGAATGATGAAGATGAATGAGCAATCTCACTCTAAAGCAAAAGGAAATGCAGCAAGGGTGCATAAGGAGAATAAGAAGAAAAATGAGAAGTGAAGGCAAATTCACTTCTCAAATTACTTACCACCTGAAATGTTAGCAAAAAGGAAAGAAATGAAATGAAAATGGAATGTATGCAAAGATGCAAACCAAAACCAGAAGCATAAACATGATGCAAATGATGCTAAGAGATGATGTAAATGTATGTCAAGTGCTATGAATGATCATACAAGAGATGAGGATGCAAATGAAGCATGAAAGCACATGAAAGTTCATGGAATGAAATGAATGCACATCATGGAAAATGGATGAAGAAATGATCAAACATGATTCTAATGTGTCCTAAGATGTCTAAGATGACATGTGAATGCAAGAAATGTCATGGCAAGTTCATGTATGGATGCATATGCAAGATGGATGCAAATGAACATGAGAAATTAGGGTTGTAATGCAACATGAGATGCAAAAGTCAAAAACAGAAGCAACACATAAGATAAAACATTGAAAATGCATTCAAAGGAACCCTAACCCCATATGATATCACACCCCAAAGGAGAAGTTCTAACTCTTAACCTAAAGAAAGTTGTGATTTTTCTAAGTTATCTAGGGTTTTAAGGTACCTTAAGGGGAAAAATGCAAATCAAATCAAAAATGCAAGATGAATTGGTTACAAATTTATGCTAGATACTACATGCTATATGAAGATCAATGCAAAAAGAATCAATGTCATACCATTCATGGTTAGGCAGAAAAGAATTCTTGAAGTTAGGGTTCAAAAATGGGATTTTTATGAACCCTAAATTCAAGAAAATTGTCAAAGAGTGTTCAAAACCAAAAAGAAATTTGTATGAATGGTTTGACAATGTTTCTAAATGTCCTAAGATGCAATGTGAATTTTTTTGGAATTTTCAGAAACCTAAATGATATTTTAATTAATTGATTTCCATTAATTAATTAAAATAAACATTTAAATATTTTTAAAATGGTTTTTAATGCAAAAAATAAAAATAAAATTTTTTTTTGGTTGAGAAAAATATTTGAATTGAAAATGCAAAAGAAAAATATTTTTAGGATTTTCTAACTATTTTAAATTAAATATGCAAAACAAATGGATAAAAATGAATTAAAAATGAAATAAAACAAAAGTAGGATTATCTGATGGTTCACATTCAAAGTTGGGGGATTTGTGTTGACCAGCACGCAAATGAATGGACAAGATTCACTCTGGGTTAATTTATATTAAATAATTAATTAATCCTGATTAAATGAAAATTAGGGTTTTAATGATGAATCTGAGCCATCCAAACACGCGGGGAACAAAGATCCTACGACCATTATTCAAACTAGCCTAATTAATGAGGTTTTGCCCTAATCACTTTCAGGCCACCGGAGAAGAGCTCCGGTCGTCTTCTCTGGCAGCCTCCTCCCCTGAAACTCCCCAAAACCTCACCCCAGGCCCTCTAAAGCTCCAGAATCACTCAACAAACATCAAGGAACAAGAATCCACAAACAAAAACAATTTATTTTCACTCAAAATCAAGAATCGAAAGCAAACGGAAAATAACACAGAAATTTCAGAGATTCAATACATGCTCAATACTTGATCATTTTCAAAACTAAATACATCAGGATTATCAGCAAGGCATAAGGATCAATCTAAGAACTTAAAATTTCATTTCTGGAAAATTTGTTCTTGAGGTTACCTGAAGTGAAGCTTTCTCAGTTTGAAGCTTCTGGCCACCTCTCTGCTGAAAAGCCACTCCCCTTGACCTCCTGATGAAGCTTTGATGTTTGGAAGAAGCTTGTAATGGCTGAAATGAGAGCTTGAACTCTTGCTGGTCAGAAATCGTGTTTTGGCTATGGGTGCTTTGAGGCTTGTTTGAAGAGTGGGAAATGGTCCTCTTGTGATGCTGAGTTGTTTGGTGAAAAAGGTTTGAAGTTTGAGTGAGTGAGCTGAGAGTTTCAAAAGTTTTTGCAAGAGGGGTGATTTTTTGTGAATGTTGAGTTCTTGGAGTTCTTGGCTTGTGTATGTTATGAAATCAACTCCTTGAGGCATGCTTGTAAAGTCCTGATAGGCTAGAGAGTGGGTGGTGGACTGTGGTGATTGGTATGGGTGTTTTTGCACAAAGTCATTAAAGTTTGTACTTGAGGTATGGGCTGGTTCAGAGGTGGTACAAGGCATGTCTGGCCTCAACTTTGATCAAGGAGAGCCATAGAATTGAAATTGAGGTGCTGCAACAAGTTTGTGAGAAGTTATGTGCCCTTTTGCAATTTTGACAAAGTTTGGCCCTTTTGTGATTTCTTCATGGGCAAGGCATGAAAACTTGAGATTCTTTGGGAAATTATGAGTTTTATGCAATGCACTATGTTGGTATGATGCTTAGAAGTGTGTTAGAGGTCACAAAATAGCTTGGCAAGTGGTTTTGCAAAAAAATCCTCTTTGTGCATTCTTGAAAATAGTGTTTTAATGGTGGAAATAGTGTTTTAATGGCCATGATGGCTCAGACCAATTCACTTGCAGGGGAGGGGTCTTGTAGTGAAAACGGAGGTGCGGTTAGCATTCCATGGAACCAGCATGCTAAGCCCAATCCAAACTCTATAATGAATCTTAACCTAAAAGCCTCACAAATTGAAAACATCTTCTTTTTCATGAAAACCTTATCGACAATGACCTAGGTTCCACCGCGAATCGAACATCCCCGCTCTCTCACCACTCAATCGCAACAAGTTCTTCTTCTTTGAGGCTTCATATCCAGCCACCTTCTGCTCACCGCCGGCTTCTCACTCTGGTCGCTAATCCTTCACAACGGTGAACCTCTTATCAATATCACGTTACTGGAATAAGATGCTCCACCGTGAATCGATCCTTCTCCATGACGATTATATGCCATGACACAATCCTATGCATTGTGGCCTTACGTCGGCGGTGAAGGAGACAGTAACAACCCTCTTATTGATAATCATACGAACAACGTGCAACTCAAATCTTATGTACGAAATTCGATCTATCTAACACTGCGATCTACACCACGCCACGGTTGAAACGGAGAAGAAGATGAAATGGAGCGATCGTGACATTGATTCGACGCTCTCCAGGTACGTTCGATGGACCTGTTATCTCTCTTAGATTTCTCTCCTTCTAACATTCTTGTTATGATGCGTATTTGTGCATCGTTTCGTTGAGTGTGATGTTGTCGTAACGCGTTCTTGATGCAGGTTGATGTTGAGATTGATGAATGTTTCGTTTCAGTGAGATTGATGAAAATGGATTGTTGATTAGGAGATGACTTGATGCAGATTGATAAAGTTGGTTGAAGAAGAGCGATGGTGATTGATGAAGTTAAGGTGATTCGATTTGCAGGTATTGTTCTTGATCTTCTTCTACTTCTGCGAAATTGCCATGTTCGCGGTTTGTGCGATGCTAAGTTCTTTAGACAACTTGATGTTTGTTTTTGGTTGTCAATTTTTGCAGGATAATGATGAGATGTTGAATTTGGTTGCAGACTTTCAATTGATTTTGAAGGAGATAATGATGAAGTCTTGAGAGGTGAAAAATGAGTGATGGAGACATGACGTAGATTGAGAAGTTTATAAGTTTGCTTCTGGATTTCGGTACTGAATTGTGTGGTGTTCTGATTTTCTGCAGGTTATTGTTGAAGATGTTGAATGGAGAAAATTGAAGATGGATGGTTGAATCATGAAGATGAAGTTGGAGTTGAAAGATGAAGGTTCGATTTCTGTGATTGATGAAGCTTAGGGAGAGTTCTGAAGGTTGATGGTGAAAAGATTTCGGAGAAGATTAGTGAAGAGAGTTTCACTCAGCTTCTGAGTTTTTATCAGAGTTGGGTTCAAGAGGGATTGAAGAGAGTTTTCTGAATTTTTCTGTTGGAAGTTTGTTAGAAGATGGTGGTGGAGAATGGATTGTAGGGAGATATTTGAGAGTTTGTTGGTGTTCTGTAACCGTTTCTACAACTGATTTTTTGGATCTCCTCCTCCTGATAAAATTCTCTTCTCTTTCCTTTTTTGCGTAACTGAATTTTTGGTTCTCTGTTATGGTTTTGCATGACTCATTCGAAAGCGATTGATGATGACTTTGGTGAAGAATGATGCAGCAAGCGATGGAATCCAGAAGGAAGTAAAGATGATGATGCCGGTATTGATGAAGATATGAGAGCGAGGATATCAAAGTTTTTTTTGTAACTGTCACTATAACCGATTCCTCTATTATAACTGAAATTTTTTCTATTATCTCATTCTGTTCTTGAATTTATGATAAGTTATTGTTGAGAAGTTTTTTTTCTTCCTGTAACTGATCTTTGTTACCAGTTTTTTCGATCCGTTATGAACTTCCTATTTGCAACCGAATTTTGGCGTTGTTATATCTAAATTTTTTTATTTCTATTATATCAGTTTATGCTCAATTTCTGTTAGTTCCAGATCCTTCTCTTCTTCTTCTTTTTTGTATTAATTTTCTGCATTCCAATCTTAACTTCTGATAAAATTCTGTTAGTCAAAGTACTATAGTATTGATTTGTATTGATGTAAATGGGCCCTATTGTGCAAGGTGATAATGCGGGTCAACTTGATTCCGCCCCCACCATGACAACTAATGGATCAATATTCACCTCACTAATACCAATCAACAAGAAAAATCATGTGAACACCCTCTTTACCAAACCCTAGTGTGTTCAATGTCTCTTCCTTTAGATGACTTGGATTTGGAAAATAAAAAAAGAAAGAAATTGAGTGGAATTGGTTTTAATTAAATGTACATGAATTAATAACATGACAAAGTGGATATTAGTGAATTAAAAAATGAAATGGCTTATTGTAGAAGCGCGGATTTAAAATGTGAAATGATTATTGGATATGAATTATAGATTGAAAATGAATCAGTATTGGAGAGATGGATAAGGAAATTAAAGATGATTAAAAATGAATAAATGGATAATGAAGTATGTTACCAACTTTAATCCATAAAATCCAAATTAGCTTGCACCTGAAACAACCCAATCCCATTTGAATACCAAACGACTTTAGTTCCTTGCAATTCAAATCCCATGATAACTTGACTTGATGACCCACGATCTTTGATATGAAACCATGAATCTTTTGCTCTTAAGTGTATACTGACGGAGAAGTGGCTAAAGATGCTAACAAGAACTACACCCTAGATCAAATCCTTCTCAGCTGAAATCATTGATGAGACCCTAATCATTTAGGACATGCATTGATGAGGCGAGCCATCTGAGCTATTGAAAGGGAACAAAATCTTATTCACTCAAATAAATTCCTGCTCCAACACTTAGGATGAAACCTCTGAATACGAAGAATATTAGAACTTGATGAACTCCAAAATAAGAATATGCTCATGATGATGTGAGCTCAACCTTTGTCTGGATCTCGAGTATAATGGCCAGATGAATCGCCAATGAATATGAGAATTCAAATCATAAGAAAGTGCTTGATCCCTTGTCTTAAGAACTCAATGAAATGCATGATCGTGGGTGTTATGACCTAATGAAGATGTGATGTGAATGTGAGGCATAAAGCTAGTTAAGGTAATAAATTAGAGGGCAAATTTTGGGGTGTTACAACTGTCAATTATGCTCATGCAGGTACAGGTGTTGCTAGAAAAGCCATTGCCAATACAGAATTTTGAGAATGCCTTTCCTCAGCAGATCATTGAACAAGATTCCTCCACGAGTCTCATCAAGACTTCCCTTCTCCAACAAAGCAGCAGAAAAGGATGCTGCTCGAGTAGAAGGGTATCATTATCTCTCGTCCCCAGCATGAGACGTCTTATCTCTCATCCCCAACGAGAGATGATTAAGACTCTTATCTCCCGCATAAAATATCCCCAGTAGAGTCGGAAGTTGAACCTTCCTCCACGAAATAGTAGAATTGATGTTTCCCCAAACAGAGAGTTTTCCTACAACGAAAGAGTATCCCCCATCAGAGTCTTCACTATCCCAACAATACAGGAAGATTCATTATTCCCTAACAGTGGTGAAGATAACGAGAAGTCAGATGGCTTTCCCTCTTGTACAACAATATTTGCAGTTTTCCCTAGCGAAGTTGCCAAATAAAAGTCCAATCCTCATTGGCATATATTCCCCAAACAACTTAGTCCCCCAGCGAGAGAAGGTCTACAATGTTTACCCCCAACATGAAGGGTGATACTTAGCATCCTCAATAGAGTTAAAGTGGAATCTTCCCCAGCTGAGCGGGTAGTGTTCCTAGCAGAACTTCAAGATTAGTTGAACAGTTCTTTTCCCCAGCTGAGTCAGAACAGGTGGTGTTCCCAGCAGAACTTCAAGATCAGTTGAATAATTCGTTTCCCCAAAGTGGAGTTTTCGTTCCCAGTGAGCAGCTGAAAGTATTGTCTCCCCACAGAGTTAGAATTGTCATAATTCTCTCCCCAGCCAGGTCTGGATGGATTGCTTCCCCAGCTGAGTTAGAAGTTTGTCGTTTCCCCGTAGAGTTGTGTAATTGGAATTCAGCCCAATAAGTGAAATAACCCCCAGGAGGTCGCCAATTTATGTTTGGCAGACATTGCAGATTAAAATGGTGCATGCTCAGATGCAATTTTGTTTTTATCTCTCCCCGACAGATGATTATCTCCAGCCAGGGTTTTCAGAGATCAATTCAGCGATCGGTTTTATTCCCCAGCAAGGGTCTGTATTGGCAAAATATGTGATCGCATATCCTCAGTACAATGCCGCCCATAACATTTTTTCCCCAATGGAGTTCTAGTAAGAATTTCCCCTGTAAGAGTATATCTTTGTCCAGCCCAATGGATCTTTTGTTCAAGATTCTATTCAAAATCAAGACAGCGTATTGTTATATGGATTTTGAAGATCAGAATCAAGACAATGTATTGTTATACGGATTCTGACAGCGATCCAGGCCAATGGATGTTTTACTTGAAGCACCTATCTACTTGTTAGAATGGTGATTTCGTATTCAGAGTCAAGACATCATTTTGTTATACAAATTTTAAAGATCAGAATCAAGACATCATATTGTTATACGGATTCTGACAACGATCCAGCCCAGTTGATCTTTTATTTGAAACACCTACCTACTTGTTAGAATGGTGATTTCGTATTCAGAGTCAAGATATCGTATTGTTATACGGATTTTGAAGATCAGAATCAAGACAATGTATTGTTATACGTATTTTGAAGATCAGAATCAAGACAACATATTGTTATACGAATTCTGACAGCGATCCAGCCTAGTGGATCTTTTATTTGGAATACAATCCTGCTTGTTATGATGGTTATTTTACGTTCAAATTCAAGACAACATATTGTTATACGGGTTTTGGAAGCTCAGGATCAAGACAACATGTAGTTACACAGATTCTAAAAGAGGGTCAAGACAGTGCATGCATGGTTGCAGATCCTAACATTGGGTTAAATTGTCGAAACAATGAAGAAAATCAAGACATCATGTTTTTACGCGGATTTTCGTAGTTGCACATGTTTTACCGTATGACTTTAGGTTATACGAAGAGAATCGAGACAGTGCATGTTTAAATGCAGATTCTAATCAAGATCAAGACATCGTATTTGTTAATATGGATCTTGAAGTTGTAAAAGTCTATCCCACATACCGAAGTGTACTAAGTCCATCGTCGCTATGGCAAGCCAGTAGTCTCCTGGTTCCACAAAAGACATATTCTCGTTTTCAGTTGTTACTGTTGGTTACCTTTATCATCAGGCAAATGTTTTTCCTTTGTTGGGTTTATTTCCCTTTTCATCTCCAGCAGAGTGCAAATTTCAGGGTCTTTTTGGTATTCAACCACAGTTCATCTCGAACGGCCGACAACCGACGCTTTCGTCCTTTTCAGATTAACCGACGCTTTCGTCCCAAAATTTGCCATCTCATATCATATCATATAACATAGCATATTGCATACATATTCAAACATTGTTGCATAGAAAAATGAAGCATAAGCATCCATGATCACAAGCATAAGGCATATGATCACCCAGTTGGAAATTCATGATTATTCAAAGTCAAGCTAAGAGCCAAGTTACTTTCACAAGAAACAATGCCATTCACAAAGCCCTATAGTGGATTAAGTCATTGGATTAAGGAAAAATCCACTTGGCCGGTGGACTGGATTAGCACGAGGTTTTCAAGTGTACCAGGATATATAATGTATTCTTATCTCTTGTTTATGCATTGTTTTATTTATTTATGCTTCCGCGAAAAAGTTTACAAGAGTGAAAACCCAATTCAAAGCCTCCTTTCTTGTGTTTTTCTCACACCTTCAATAAATACTTTAAGAATAATGTTCTTATGTTTAATGGAATCTTATGATTAAGTCACAATTAATATTTCATTAAACGGACTAGCTATTCTAGGGATTTTATTATTTTGGAAAAACAAATATAATAAAGAAATACCTTTTTATTATTAATAAATAATTTGATACAAGTACTAAAAGTATTGGCCTCTAGGGCTTACACCAACATATCCTTGTGAGTATAGATTACTTCCAGAAATGGATAGAGGCCATACCTTTAGTAAAAGTGGACCAAGTTGCGGTAATTGAATTCATCTAAAACCACATTATTTACAAGTTTTGAATTCCAAACACCATCACTACTGACCAAGGTTTCGTCTTTGTTGGCCAAAAGATGCAAGAATTCAAAACTGAAATAGGGTTTAAGTTAATCACTTTTACCCCTTATTACGCCCAAGAAAATGACCAAGTCAAAGAGGCCAATAAGGTGATAATTGGTTTGATCAAAAAAAAATGTTGCCAAAAAACCTAAGAATTGTCATAAGACACTATATCAAGTTTTGTGGGCTTGTCGAACATCCCCAAAGGAGGAAACCAATTCGATGCCATTTTGTTTGATATTTGGTCATGATGTCATACTACCAACAATTTTTTTTACAATCAATTAGAGTACAACGACAAAGTGAGATTCCTTATGAGCAGTATTGGAGCCAGATGTTCGACGTAATGATCAACTTGGACGAAGAAGGATTGGTTGTGTTAGATGTGTTGCTACGGGAAAAAAAGTGTGTTGTAAAAGCATATAATAAAAAGGTTAGGAAGAAAACCATTGTAATCAATGATTATGTTTGGAAAGTAATCTTGCCTATGGATCAGAAACATCGAACTCTAGGAAAATGGTCACCAAATTGGGAACGACCATTCCAATTAGTCCAGACATTCACTAATAATGCCTATGAGATTCAGGAAATAGGTATGGATCGACGCATTTTAAGTGTAAATGAGAAATATTTGAAAAAGTATAAACCTATGCTATAAGAGATTCAAATTAAAAGTTAATAAACTTGTCATTAATTATCAAATCAAAATGGAAAAAAGCCAAGATGGCATACAAAATATCCAAATGGAGTTACATTGTTTCGACAAGAGAAAATATATTACATCAGAAACCTAGACTTAATTAAATTATTCAAAAAGAGATTTTTCACAAGTAACCTTGTTATCGAGATAGGCATGCTTCACCACTAAGCGTTTGACGTTCTCCTTAATCTTAAGGGCTTTCTCACCTTGAGTAATCCCCTTGAGAATCTCCTGATTAATGACAGTTTGAGTCGGAAGGTCTTTAGCAGAAACTAAAGAAGCTCTCTGTTTTTCGACCGCATCAATTTTTTCAAAATCACTCAGTTTCTTGGTTTCAAAATCACTCAGTTTCTTTTGACAAAGTGTGTTGCAATCCCACTCCTTTTGCATCTCATCCAACTTTGTTCTGATTTGAGAATCGACATTGAACTTAAAAGCAATATCCTTGGAAAATTGGATGAAGAAAGCCTCAAACTCAATCAAATACTAGGCCACTGAATCATGGATTCTAGATTGAGATATTGAATCGATCAATTTTAAAATCCCAGCCACCAGAGCAGAATCCTTTTCAATCACAATCACAACATCTCTTTGAAAAACAAGTTCTTTAAGCTGATGAAGTTTAAGCAAAACAACAACATCCATTGTTGGAGAGCGGATGAGAGTTGAACTAGAAGGGTAAACGTTAACTGCCACTTGTCGAAGTTGTTGAAGTCTTTGCAAATTTTCAGCTGGATTCGTTACCTTCATAGCTAAGACCTCTTCTGGACTGAGGGGCCTTACACATTAGTATGTACCAGAGATGAGTCAGTAGCACCCTCTAAAGGATTTTGGAGGTTGGTGCCACATTATGTACTTTTTTCGTGTGGAAGTGTCTCCAATAGTTATGTTACCAGCAGTGACAATAGGATTGGTGTCACCAGTAGTTTTAGACGAAGTCACTTGAGTCTAATCCTAACGAGCGTCCAGAGTATCATCTTTGTCAGGGTCTAGATGTTGAGTCTCTATTGATGGGCCTTGGAACATATCTTGGTGTTGAAGGATTAAAGGATATGCAGCCTCCGGCTATTTCTCGATCTCGATCTCAGTGCCATCATCACTAGCCTGAGTCCGTTCCGCAGAGGGTCCCTATAGGAAAGAGATGGAATTAAATCTAAGAAAGGGCTCGCGATAATAGACAATAAAAAGGTCAAAACCTTAGGAGTTGGAGGATGAGGTGTCAGAATAGGAGTTTCGCGATCGACGGGTTTGAAAATTTTGGTGAGGTCCTTTGAGCCAGAAGGTTGAGCACCAGTAGAAACAACTTTCAAAACTGGTTTCTTCAAGATGATTTTCATTTTTCTTTATGCCTGGACAACTTTAGTAGGCGTCGGGGTTTTAGAAGTTGTAAATACCTGGTGGTTATCATTAGAAGCATCACTCTCTATGATCAGCACTCGCTCAGGAACCTATTGAACGCACCAAAGAACGTTAGATAATAATCTAGTGAGACAACATATAATGTCAAAACATGGCATGTAACTCCCCGAAAATCTAAATTTAATTATTTAGTCATTTATTTAATTAATTTAGAAAAATTGGAGAGTTTGGATTAATTAGAGAATTTTGGAGAAAAAGAGTATTTTTATATAATAAGGATAAATAGTGTTTTATTATACTATTTTATTATTATTATTAAAAATATATTAAAGAAAAGGGTAAGGTGGTCCTTTTGTGAAATATATGAGGGTAAAGAGGGAAAAGACTCAGCTGGAATGTGTTTTTGGTAAAAAGGAATACACAATCAGTTTCTCATTGGGTTTTTCTATCGTGTTTGGTGAAGTGCTCTGAAGAAGGAGAAAGCTCAGAGTCAGGAGGCTGTGGAGAACCCCAGAGAAGAGTGTAAAGCGAAGAAATTCTCTAAGGTATGGGGAGTTTTCATAATCTATTGTGATTGTATAAGAATTGGATTATGAGTAGATTAGATTTGTAAGAGTTTAGTGAGTTTAGGGGTTTTTGATTTAGGTTGAGCTGATGAGTAAAATCTTGATGAATTAGAGTGATTAGAATGAGTTATAAACATATATTTGTTGGTATAATTGTTATCTTGATGTTGTTGATGTTTGATTGATGTTTTTGAATGGTTTTTGAGTGTTTTGATGTGAAACCCATAATGGGATTTGGGGGTTTTTGGTGTTGGAGCAGTCTGAAATTGTATAGCAGAGAACTGCTGGAAAACGTGCGTTAACCGGTTAACGCTATGGGTTAACTGATTAACCATTGTAATTTTGATGAATTTCTGGAATTTCGTAGGCGTTTACCGGTTAACGCTATAGGTTAACCGGTTAACACTTTTTGAGAAGAAAATTTTAATTCTTTAAAAAAATTCATAACTTTCAAACCGTAAGTCCGATTCGCATTCCGTTTGAAGCGTCGGTACGAGCATAAGCTGGACTTTATTTTGATAAATAAAAATGAGAAAAATGCAAAAGTTTTTATAAATGAAGTTATGAAATAACCTTGTAATTGCCTCATAATTTACCGGGTACGGGTCAATTCTGGATGTGTCAGAGTGGTTAGAGAACCAGTGTTCTGGGTGTAATGTCATGATGATATATATGATTATTGATGATTGTTTTGCTGATTGAAATGAATGATGCGAATTATTTTGATGAAATTACGATGTAGCGCATCATTGCATTTCATAACATTCACGATGGGGCTTCGACCTATTTATTTGCTTCAATCCCATTGTGTGGATTGAAGTGTCTCGATGATTTACGATGTGCTCCTCTATGGAGGGTTGATGGTCATGTATCCATCTCACGATGAAAATGGTACCACATGCATATTGCATATCAGGATGTTAGAATTGCATATTCTGGATGAATTTTCATGATTGTGTTGGTGTTGTTTAATTTCATAACCATGTTGTTGTTGGTGCTGAATTTTATAGTTGATGATGTCATGATATGTTGCACTAAATTATTTATGTTCTATATTCTTGTACGTTTATGATATATTATGATTACTCACCCTGCCTGCTTGGAAATGTTGTCTCTTTCGTGGGTAACTTGCAGATGATAAAGAATAGGCTTGCAATGCAAGAGGAGTTTTTCATGAGTCTCGGAGCGTGCTTTAATGTTCTTTAGAAGTGGTTCTGTCTATGTGTCCTGCTCTGTGTCATGTAACACTGGGATGGGTTTTCTTTTGCTAAACTGTTTTCAGTTATGTTATTATTTGGATAAATGTTTTCCTATTTTATGATGTTAAATTCAGGATGGTGAAAATTATGTTTATGAAGTTTTGAATTATGAAGTTTAAATTCCGCTGCGAAATGATTTATGATATTCTTGATGTTGATTAACACGTGTTACGGGACAGGACACTGTTTGTGTTGAATTATGATGATATGTGATACCCTTTTTAGATGATTACTCAGATATTATTTAAATAATTTATTTTGGGGTAGAAGGGTATTACATGGCATACCTGTGATTTAGAAGTTGCTTTATCTTTCTTTGGTGGTTTATCTTGTGTTGACATTGTAGTTAAAGAGCACTTTCGACTCTAAGGGATAAAGAATAGTTAGTCTACTCCATGGGTCAAATTACAGAACAAGATAAGAGAATAATAGTTTTCTACTGTGGTTGAATCTCAACATTTTCAGTGGTAGAAGTGTTGTCGATAACGGGAACTGTGGTCGGTTGTGTTATGACGGGCTCACCTCAAAGAACTAAGAAGGAATCAATCAGTTTTTGGAGAAACATTGCAATGGGGAAGTACGTGTGTTGATATTCAGACCACCATGTGTCGAACTCTTTGGTAGATAGGAATGAGGGATGAAACCTGAAAACGGGAAGCTTAAGTTGTTGGTTTGATCTATGAAATTTTAAAAAGGCCTTATGACCCTCAAGATTTAGTTGTCGACCAACCCACATAATATTAGTGGCATGGTGCACCAGAGATTTTGGGAGCATTTGGCTTAAGCCAAATTGACGAGCCACTAAATTGGGTTGGTAGTTCATAAACCCATATCTTGTCGACCCCGTCTCTATCCTGTAAGACATCATGATAAGCGTTAGAAAGGCCCTCCAAACAACATTCAAGTGAGTTGCAGTTTGGGGAGTGGTCCCAAGAAAAGGAATTTTTAACCATGTCGGGCCAAAGCGTAGATCCACAAAAGGGGCCATACCAGGGACAAATGTGGTAGCGTCGATAAACATGTTGATGTATTTCATAAAAAGGTATTTGTTGGGAACTTCTTGGTAAATGGTCAACACAAGCCTCACCCATTCAATGGGTCGATCCTCTGTCAAACACATTATCGTCTCTGATATCGGATAACCTAGTGTATACTCCAAATTGACATTTAACCAGTGTTGTAATAACCAGATCGGTCCCAACAGATTCAGGGCCTTGGTGGTAATGTGGAAGAGTTTAAGTTTTAGAGTGAAACACCCAAGGAATGGTAAAGGGATGCTAATAAAAGCTTCCCTAGGGATACTTGGCGACCCTCATGGATTTTGATTGCCAAAGGGATAAAACTCTTGAATATCTACAAAGAACCAGGCTAGAACAAATAATATGAAAGCCAGAGGGTTAGGAAAGAAATGTGCTCCTTGTCAGATACTTAATTAGATTCTTGATCATAGTGTTCTTCGGTGTAGTTTTGGAGGCCTGCACGATTAACGGTGAATGTATTCTCTATTGAAAATGTTGGGTCAAAGGTCTCTCCCAAAGGTGAAAGGCCAGTAATGGCTGCCACATCGAAAAGAGTGGGAGTTAGCATGCCACAAAGAAAGTGGAATGTGTTGGTTGAGTCTTCCCAGAAGTACACCGAAGAGATAAGCATACATGGGTTGATCCTTTGTGCATTCCTTGACATCTCTGGATGGCTTCGAAATTCCAACTATTCACCATTGATCTTGGCATTTATTTTGAAACTTGTTGAGCCAAGCTACATATTCTTTGTTTCCAGGACTAGGCATCAATTTGAAAGTTCTTACCTTGGGAGCCATGAATCTTAGGTCGAAGGTATCATCCTTTTCAAAGGCTAGTGGGATGGCTCGAGCAAAATAGGAGAAATATGCTTGAGCCTTTTCTGCTTGCATATTTTCATCCGGGTATGGTCTATGAAAAGCTAACCGTTTATCAACGAAAATGAAAGGGATAAGCATTTGTTATCTCCAGCTCTTGATAATGGAGTTATCAGCAGGTGTTGGTTAAGGAACATTGGTCAAACTTTCACCTTCTTCACTAGTAAGGGTGAATGTTATAGGGTTAGTACTAATATTGTAAATGGAAGAACTCATGGTAGCATCAGTTGAGGCCATAGCAAGATAGAAATAAAGAGAGTGAAAGCAGAAAGAGATATGTGAAATATTCTAATAAAAATGCAGAGTCCAGATTGAGAAGAAGAAAGAAAACAATCAAAAGTGAAAGAATGATATTCAAAATTAAAATGGAGTGACATCCAAGAGTCAATCAAGGGTCACAGAAACTGTTCTGATTCGGCATGTGGCAAAATAGCCATTTATGGCAGTTGAAAACCCATGACCTAAGGAGTAGCTGCAAATGATGGCATTGTCCATTAGAAATTGTATGACATCATCGAAAGTAGACGTGCAATCGAAATCTGGGAGAAGAGAAAAAACCAGCCTTCTCAGTCGAGACTGGCCTTTTTTTTGGGGGGGGGGATTTGTTTACTAGAAAATTTAGAATGTGGACTTGATAAAATGATATTCAAAATGAAAACATAAGAAAATCCTGAGGCAAGTTGACATCGACGGAGAGGGTCGAAGACACATGAAATAACAATATCGTCGAAGGGCTTCGACGAGCGAAGTGGTAAAGCACAACGCCAACATAGTTTGGCGGGAAAGATTTTAAAATGTCAAGGGTGCGAACAATTACTGAGAATGTGGGTTGACATGTGTCATGCCAGGAATCGACGAAAATGGAATGTCAGTTATTTCATTTTTCTATTTAAGTTGAGTTCATAGTTAGTTTCAAAGGTCGCATTTTTGTTAACATTGCAAGGAACATACATTCAAAGTATCAAGTATTTAAGAGAAAAAAGTTTTCTCCTAAAAATTGTATACTTGCATCCAACATTACATTTAATGCAATTTTAATTCATTAAGTTTTTCATTTACTTTGTATTTTACAGTCCATTACCTTTTATTTATCTACCTTAATTGCACCTTTTACAAGCTTTTCTTGTTCATCGTTTCTAAATCCAAACACTTCAACTAAACATTCCATAAACTTAACACTTAGTCTAGGAATTTATAGTCGATCCTACAAGTAAACCTGCGATAGAAGGCTAGAGATTGTTCATGCAAAAACCACGTACGAACAATACCCTAGCAACAACCTCATACATTTGTTCCTTAACAAGTTCGTCATACCTATCCTGAAGCTAAGATATATGAAGGTGAGATCCCTTATTAACGTCAAACTCCTCTAGCACGACCTCATCACAAACTCCCAAATCTCGTACATCCACCATACATGCAAGCGACACGCTAATAACAGGAGTCATAAAGAATTTTTCGATGATGGGGAAATGGAACAATAAGGAGATCAAAATCATGTACAATTCGCCTGACTTATTCAGGCATCAGAGTCATGGGGAAGATATTCATCTTATACCTATGCAATGTCACATTCAATAGGAGACGGTCTTGTAACAAACAAATTTTAAAAAATTAGTAGTTAGCTTTAAACACATCATGGAACAATAATAAATAAATAAACGTTAAACATAATATACATATATATATATATATATATATATATATGTATATATACACACATATCCCTGTTAAACTCGGTATGTCACATGGTCAGCATACTCGATAAGCATTGATCGATTAATGGGTCCTCCCGTATACTCTATGTCAGCAGTAGCAAAAGGGACCGAATATGTGGCATCTACTTCATCAACAATATGAGCATCTTACTAGACCACCTTATTTACAACATGGGTATTTGGATGGGCCATCTCATCAGGAATCTCAATAGCAACATGTATCACATTTGTCTCAGTCGATGGTTCATGAACATCTTGAACCTGTACCTCCTGAGCATGAACAACCTTAACATCATCTCTAGGTTACTTATCTGATCTCACCGCTCTGCATCGGGTGCTACGACATACGCAAAACTACCTCTATTCAGCCAATCATTTTTTTATGTGAAGCGATTGGAACTACTCGTCTAGTTTGTAGTTGGGGAGACACAACCTCAGTAGCCTTAACATGGATTCTCGTTCTATTTATAGCCATGCCTACAATAGTGTCATCCTTTCCCCTGTATTTCACTACAAAAATAGAAAAAACAAAAAAAAAACAGTTAGATACTAGAAAATTTGAAATTACCCTGATTTCACTTAAAATTATGAACTTTATGGGAAACTCCATTTTTTTAACTGCTGGAAATTCTTAAATTTCTAGAAAAAAGCATATGAAAGTATCATAAATTCTGATATTTCCGAAAATAATGTATATCAAAACACTGAAAATTTTGAAAATCTTTGTACATATTCAAATGATTCGCACAAATTTTGAAATTTTTGGTAAAATACTTATTGATTTTAGAATTCCGAGAGAGAATTCTAAATTTCCCGTGTCACTCAGGATTTTTGAAATTTACGCAAATGATTGTTGGATTTTGGAAATGAGTGAAAAAAATTCTAAGGCTAACATAGTCAATTCATTGAGTTGGAGAGTGACAAATACAACTGAGAGGGTGACAAGTTAAATGCTCGAAATAAACTCAACACAAAAACTGGCCCATTGCGTTAGAAGGCCTACGAAGAAATTTAATTTGAAACCCTTTTGTTAAAAAATAAAAGAGACTTCTTAAAGTCGACACAAATATTTAGGTAACATTACTAAATTTTGGCTTAAATATTATTCTTCAAACATTTTAAGTGAGAATAAAGTCAATTATTTAGATTTTTGTTGTGACATTAATATAAATATTTTTAAATATACCATATTTGTGTTGGGGCATTAACTATAAATATTTTTAAATATACTACCTCTATCTCTAATTATAAAACCTTATTGAGTTTTTTTCTTGTTCCTTTTATAAGACACTCTTTAACTTTCAAAGTACATTAATTATTTTTTGGACATAATTAGTCACCAAGTCCCTTAACTTAGTTTAATGTTTCGATTTAATCATATATCTAAAAAAGCGTTACACTTTATTCCCTTAAAATTAGTTTTTTAGCATTATTGGTCCTTTTCGTTAATTTTTTCTTAAAATAATGTTAACGGGTTCCTATGTGACATGACAACTAGGGAATTGGTAAAATAATGACTGAAGAGAAGGATTTAAAAATGTCTTTAAGGGTTTCATTTGTATTCAACTTGTGTTTCCATAAGTTGTTGTTGTCTCTTGTATTCAACTTGCTTCTTCTTTCATTCATCTATTTTCTGGGTTTTTTTGTTTTTTATGTTTTCATATGCATTTTAATCTAGTTGCATTTCAAGTTTCATTCCAATTTTATGGACTTTAATACTTCATTTCTAGGATTATCATCTTCTCCAAAGTAAAAGTTTTCAAGGAGTGCTTCAATGTCAAACAATCATTCCATTAGGGGGAAATTTTGCCAAGATGAATGTGTCCTTCATACTGTGAGTGGCATGAACAATGTGAAATTTAGGGGGGAAATTGGGGTTGTAGAAATTATAGAACTCATATGAATAAGGGTCGTAATTAATTCAAGTGGTTAGATGATGAAATTTTTGATGAAATGGATTTAAATATTCAAAGTCAAAAGAAGAAAATTTACAAATTGAAGAATGAGGTTTTCCATACTAGAGGTTGGTTGAAAATGTCCATTGTGGTTAAGATTTTGAGCTTGGGGCTGAATGTTGTTTTTGTAACATTATATTTTTAGCCTCGGATTTTATCTATCATGAATTTATAAGTGTATTATATCTGTCATGAGTTTATGAGTGCAACCAACACTTCCATGAGTTTATGTATTTTGTGTTCCATGAGTTTATAAATGTACTTTTGTGTCATGAGTCTTTGAGTGTATTATATTTGTCATGATGTTATGAGTGCAATCAATACTATCATGAGTTTATGTATTTTGTGTGCCATAAGTTTATAAATGTACTTTTGTTGGTTTATTGGATAATGTCATGATAAGAATTTTTTTTGGGAATACTATGCCATTAACATTTATACCAAACTACAAAACACTGGTATAATAATATGAACCATAATAGAACAAAAATACATATAATTTGGAATTGTGTTACATAACTGTATCATTCCATATCATTCCAATAGTCATCAACATAATTGCATAATTTAATTCGAAATGGAATTATAAAGACATATGATACACAAAAGTTGGATTATAAGCCATATGATACACAAAAGTGGCATTATAAGTCATAAGTTGCAAAAGGGCATTATAAGTAACTACATCAACCATAACATATAAAAATAGAAAAACACAACTATTAGGGTTGACTTAGAATGAGTTTTGGCCCTTTCTGAAGTCTCATTTTCTTTTTAGGTGCTTGTTGAGTTGAAGTTACATATGGTGTTTCATGAGTTGATGGTGCAAGTGGTGTTGGCTGACTAGCAGGTGCATATGGTGTTGGCTGACTAACATGTGCATATGGTGCTGGTCTTCCAAGCCTTATAACAATCCTTTTTGTAATAATCAAGCAGAAAACCATCAACTTCTAAGTGTTGATTTTTCATGCATGAAATTGCATGACATGATGGCAACCATATCATCATCTACCTTATATATGAACATTCATGTTTTGAAAGATTAACAATGAATTTTTCTCCATTGAATTATATATGCCTAACCTCATAGTCAAATTCACCTGCACGTTTGTAACAGATGCAGAAAACACAAATCACAATTTTAATAAAACAATTCATCAGTACATAACAAAGCACATCATATAACAATCCATCAGTACACAAACCATAATTTTACCTAACAATCCAATGGTTTGTTTTTTATGATTCCTTTTCCATTCTACATCACTGGTCCATCCTTCATCAAACTTATTACTTAGATGATTAAAATCTTCAAAAATGACCAAATCTTCAAAAGTATATTTTACACCTTTGTTTAAATAATCCAAATTGTCGTTTTATGCACTATTAAAATCCTCTAAAATGTCCTTTTCTCGCACCTCACATTCTTCATCCTTTTTATTGGGTCCTAAAATATTATCTAGAGAAAGTAATGGCTCTTCAATATAATATGGTTGTGAGAGTGGATGCATGACATATAAATGCACATTCCATTAATCAATGTTATGATTTTCATTCTAGTTATTCCTTCATTATCTTTAAACAAAACTAGATCATTAATATCCCTTGCATCATAATACCATAAACTTTCTACTTTTTGGTACCCTAAATCCTTTATACCACTCAAAACGTCAAAATAACTCCAGAAATCAGGGTCTACTTCCCAAACCTCATATAACCCAATGTAACTTAATTTATTAAACTGAACAAACACACCCCATGATGGACAACACATTGAAACCTATTAGTCATGACCTAATCAGACTAAATAGTTAAGAAATCAATCTTTGAAGAAGGTGAAAATGAAAAAAAGTTTGTTTTTTTTAAATAATAAACAAATCATTGTACCTTAGAAGAAAACTAAAAAAGAACAATGATGAAAACATTAATATATTCATCTTCTTCGTCGCTCCAAGTATCAAACATAATGGTTTTCTTCGTCACTACAAGTTTCAGAGTATGACAAGAGTGAGATAGGGTCCATAAGTGAAAAGTTTCAAAGAATAATGGGTTTGTGTTGGTAAGTGAAGAGTTAAAAAAATATTATATCTAAAGTTGGAAATGTTATTCATAATTTAAATTAAAATAACTGGATTAATAGAAAAACCAAACAAATAGTTATGTCAGATTTTAAAAATATATTACAATTGTCTATAACACCCTAAAATTTGCTCTCTTATTTATTACCTTAACTGGTTTATGCTTCGTCCATAGGTATCCTCCATTAGGTCATTAACAATCATAATCATGCATTTCATTGATTCCTAAGGCATGTGATCGATGCATGTCTTTGTGATATGAATTTTCTTATTCATAGGTGTCGTACCTCGAAAAATACGATCCTAAAACAAACAACAGAGTCGCCACCTAATTCTATTTATTCTAATTAAAGAAAAGGGAGATATAGATACAACCTAATAAAGGATAAGAAATGGTCAACGAAACCAAATTCTAAGTTTGGGAGTCAGTTACGAAAGGGGAAGGTATTAGCACCCCTCACGTCCGTTGTACTCAACGGGAACCTTTTAGCTAACTATGATTAAATGTTTGATCTTAAGTCGTTGTCTTCTTAATGTCTGTTAATATGTTTGTTAAAGTTTTAAATTATTATTATTAAGACGGAGAAAAGATTAAATGTTTTTTATTATCGTGCTTTAAACGGAGGAATAATTAAAATTTTTATTAGGGTGCTCGCGAAGAATAAAAATCCCCGTGCCTACGTATTCCCTTGTGCAATGGGAAAGTCAGAGCTTCGTAGTTCGTGCAACTACTGTTTGTGTTTTTTAATTGAACGATTGTTTAAAATGCATTCTACTACTAAGCATTGGCTTATACTCGCGGTGGAGGCTGAAGCGCTAGCTTGTTTGCGAGATAGAATGATTTAAACAATGTTCGTTTTAGAGAAAAGTGTTTGACTTTTGTTAAGGTGTTTTAGACGAAAGGGCGAATGAATCACGTCGCGTGGGGCTAGCCCAGGAGCGATCCATTCCAGAACGTGCGGAGTGCTAGACTCCGGAGTTCCGTCTTTCGCTGATTAATTATGAAAATGATTTAAATTGGTTGGTAAGTTTTAAGTTGTTTTAAGATATGAAAGAGCGAATGAAGCGCGTCGCATGGGGCTAGCCCAGGAATGATTCATTCTAGAACGTGCGGAATGCTAGACTCCGGAGCTCTATTCTTTCGTATTCGAATTTATAAAATGATTGAGATATTTTGATATACGAACGGTGATTGAACCACGTCGCGTGGGGCTAGCCCAAGAATGATCCAACCCAGAACGTGCAGAATGATAGACTCCGGAGCTCTGTTTTCGTATGTTAATTTGTGCGATTAGATATTCCGAAATACGGAAGGCGAATGGACCACGTTGCGTGGGGCTAGCCCAGTAGCGGTCCATTCCAGAATGTGCGGAATGCTAGACTCCGGAGCTCTGTTTTCGTATTTAAATTTTTTTAAATAAGTTGAATAATTGTTTTTTAGACGTTTTTAAGTTTAACATGTTTTTAACAAAAAAGGAGCGAACGAAACACTACCCGTGGGGCTAGCCCAAGTGTGATTCGTTCTTAGAACGTGCGGAGTGCTAGACTCCGGAGCTCTGTTCCTTGTTAAATTATTTTAGACGCGCAAGGTCGTGCAGACAGCGATCACATATGTGGCCGACTTACATGGGTGAAATGTAGACGAGATGAATCATTTTGCTTGGCGTTGGACCAAAACTTAATAAATTTTCCTAGAATCAATTATTTTTTTAGTGGTGATCCTGCTCATATTCTCCAACTTAACAACTATCTAAAAAGGTCTAATTCTTCATATTACTATTCTTTTTAGATTTAACAAAAACAATAAATTAAAATAAAATCTAACCTAATTGGATTAATTCAACTTAGACTAATGATTAACAAGAATGTGTTTTTGGCTGTTGTTTCTTTAAAATAAAAATGACAAAAATAGAAAAAAGACAAAAAAAAACTAAATATTAATTTAAACACAAATTTTAACTAAAGATATTTATATAAAAAAAAAGAAACAAAAACAAATTGCTATATTTTGAAATGTTCATTAAAACTAACACAAAAATAACAATGGAGACCAAGAGAAAGAAAAAAAAAGAAAAAAAAAAGATAATAGAACAAAAAGATGAGACTAAGCAGGACAAGCCCACATGGGCCCAAAAGGCGAACCAGGCGGGTCCAACACGACCCGGTTCGGTCAGGGGGAAAATAACGGGTTGAAAACCCTAAATGAAGACACAAACGGTTGGTAACTCAACGCAGAAACAAACCTATCCTTCCCCAAATTCAATCCCTAATCCCCCTAAACCTTGATGAAATCGCGTCGACTCACATGTTATGGAAAGCAAAAAAACGAAATTGTGATGAGAAACAAACAAATAATCAACAATAATAGTTCAAAGATCAAGGCAAAAACGACAAGCTACCAATTCGAGATTTCCGGCAAATCGCGGTGAGTTTTTTTGCTCTGAAAAATCCCAGATTCTTTCACTTTCTGCTTTCTTTTCTTCTTCTTTCGGCTTCAGTCCTCACGTGGCGGAGATTTTGATTTTCGCAGGTTGTTAGGTTGGTTACGGTGGATTTGGGGGCTTCACAGTTTTAGGTTGTTTGGTGGTGGGGTCTGGTTTCGCAAATGAAGATGGCGGGTTAATGATGGTTCGATGGTGATTGGGTTTTGGCTCGGTGGTTCAATTTCTTCTTCTCCTCTTTCTGGTTTGTTGTGGTGTTTGGAGGGTAGTTGAGAAGATGATGGTTGAAGGGATTTACAGGTGATGAAGATTTTGGTTGCGATTTGGAAAAGGCTCGCGTTTTTTTAGATGATGATTGGCGTGAAAAAATTGTGGAAACGTTCTTGAAAAGTTTTGTAAGATTTTGTTATCTCTCTCTGTTTTTTTTTTGTTCCCCCCTCCTGCTGCGAAAATCCCCTCTTTTTTATAGTGCAAACTAGGTTTTTTGTGAAAACTTCTCCACGAAGTCTTAAGGTACTGACCCCTCCTTGTTTGACTCTATTCTAGGTCCTTATCAAGAACAAAGATAGCTTGTGGAGTGAAGAGACTTCTTTCACCATTTGGGTATAAGGATTGAAGTCGCAGGCTTATTGTGGACCTAGCAAGTTTATTGTTGACTTCTGTCCATTTCAACTTGTTATGAAGTGACATAGCCAAAGGAGAATACCTGCAACCCTGCTGCAAGGCAGGTCTGAACTTTCATTCCTTTTTCTCTATTCTTCCCTCCTAAAATAATGTCTGCCAAGATACTTGGGGGGGTCCCTTCTGCTTTGTGTTTGTTGTACCCTTGGTGAAATTTGTTTGGTATTGATTAGAAATCCACTTCATTGCAGGTTTTGGAGCAGGGTTATTCTCCTTTTGGTGCAAGGGAGGACGCAGGTCTTTGAGCTGCAGACTTGCAGAAGCCAAATTTGTGATTATGGTGAAGTGGTGGAAAGGTGGAAAACAGCCAAGACCCTGCCTTGCAACAGGTATGTACCTCTGCCATACTGTTTCAGTTTTGTTTGTTTTTGTGAGGGGAAAAGCTCACGAATTTGTTGTATTAATCCTGGTGATCCTTGGTTTTTTCCATTTTGTGACACCTTGGAACCTTGTTTTTTTTTAAAACAACATTATGATATAATGAAATGTATCATGATTATGTATGAACGCAATTCGAATATGCTAGATGAATGAATGACGTGACATGATTTGTGGAAATCTATTTGACATTGGAAAGACAATGTAATGCATATGCCATGATGTTACGTGATAGTAGAATGATGAACTTGTTTTGAGTACTTACAAAATGTACGTATGAATAGATTTAACCATTAAATAAAATGTAGCTGTCTTTTAGTAACATGAACTTGAATGATGATGCTTAAAATTGAATGCAATTGGTTTATAAATCCTTCAATGATATTTCGAATTGTGATATGATGTATTGATAAATGAATGCTAATATATCTTATTTTATTTTGTATGAGGTGCTTGGGATAATGATAGGAGGGATGCGTGGCTTTTGTTGTTGTTGGCGGTGGCTGGACCGTTTTCAATGGCGTACGGAGATTGTGTAGTTATGAAAGCTGTGAGGGAAAGCTGGCAAGAAAATTTTTTATAATGTTGTTTTATATTTAAAATGAGAAAGATATGTGTTATGTTTTTAGAGATATTTGAATGAAATAAAGAGTTATGTTTTTTTTTGTAAAAGTGAAGGTTTTTTATGGTGTAGTAAATGTGTGAGGTTTAATATGTATGTGTTTAATGTGAGTGTATGTTATGGACGGATGAACGGGAGAGATTGTCACAAATTGAGATGATTTATGGTCTCCTCTCTGCTTTCACAGTTGTTGTTGTTGTTATAGTGGCTGCGACGCGGTTGGCGGTGGTTATGTGCTGATGAGTTTGAAATGATACGAAGCTGGTTAGGGGCAGTAGTGTAAAATGGATAATGGGTAGTAGTACTAGGTTTTTGTTTGGTGCTCACAAGATGAGGTTTGAATGGTGGTATGGTTTTAGAGAGGAGAGTGTTTCATCTTTTTAGAAAGTTGTTGAGTGGAGTGAACGAAAATGATATGTGCTTTCTTTTAGGGAAAATGGGAGTTTTAAAATACCGAAAGAAAAGGACAGCCAAAACGAGAGAACCGTTGGCAACTCATGTGAGTATGTTACTGCTATACTATACATTGACTGAAAAAAATGGTTAATTATAGAAAAATGGTTAATTATAGAAAAAGAGAAACATACTTTTTAAAACTTAAAAACTAAGTATTTCCTAAAATAAAAACAAAAATATATTATATTAAAAAAAAGTAATAAAACAATAATAATTTTTTTAAAAAAAACAAAACTAAAATAAAAAATTGATTAACTAGCCTATATATTAATCTAAAAAGTGAAGAAGAAATCGGTTACAAAAATAAATTATTCGGTACCGAAGTGCCCGAAAAAGAACACACTAAAATTGATCAACACAAAATATACGTATTGGAAAAATACAATGTTTGGTCAAATTTGAAAATAAATAGACCGATTAAAAGGCTCAGCTGATCAAAATGCGACTGAAAAAGTTTCTGGAAAATTAAAATGAGCACATCATATTAAAATATGTGAAACATAGAATTATATTATTGATGTCTGCCAGCTCGATTTTAAAACTTTTCGTCCACTATTTTTTCGCACAATTGATTTTTATTTTGACCGAATCGACTGTAAATCTAACAAATGTATTTTGGCTGATTATGCATGATGAAAAAATACGATATGCGATGCAGTCGATGCAAAGTGAAAATGTAATCAGATGAATGAATTGGCGATTCAGGGTAAAAAAATGGGGTATGACTATAGGAGATATAATTGGTTATTGCACTCAAGTTTGAGACAAAGGTTGAATTCACATCATCATGAGAATATTACTATTCAGAGGATCCATAAAAATGCGAGATCACGATGTTATCAATGTGAATCAAAGGTTTATTGCACTCAGAGTACGACGGTGAAGTGTGGAATTAGTGTTTTGATGCAAGAGTCTTCAACATCAATGGCCATCCATGTGAGTGACTCAGGGTTTCGGGTTGCAAAGAAAGTTAGTGATCTTCCTAGTTTCTTATTGTTTGGTGATATGCGTTGAGATTAAAGTTGGAATTTAATCAGAGATACAAGTTTGGTGCATCAAAATCTATTCATATCCATTATCTAAGGTCATCCAAAAGATTTTCCAATGCAACACAATGTCGTCCCATGATCCACTCTCTGACTTATTCACAAAATTAAACATCATTCATCATGTTCTAAGTCCATGATTACCAATTATCAAAGTCATCCTCTTATATTCCAAGTCCTTTTTCTTATCATGATTTATGTCCATACTTTTGTGTTAATCCAATGCTGAAACCAGTCACATGTTTTTATCCATCCGTGTTTTTGAACCATGTCTACATATCCATTTTTATATAAGCCTAATATTCATTCTTAAAGGCCATGTCATAAAACCAGAAGAGCCATTTTTATTTGTGTTTACCATCTAGGACCAATTTAATTTTCAAGAATCTATTTCCAGGATTTCTTGGAAAGTTGGTGGAAAGTATTAATTCTAAGCATCATTGGCATGTGGCTCTGATCAATGGGTTTTTGGTAGTAACAATAATGCGGGCCCTGTTCTCATGGTTATAGTACTAACGATTTTGCTTGGACTAGATTCCATAGAAGTTTGTGCAAATAAAGACTTGGATCCTTGGTTTAATATTGATAAAGATGCCTTAGAAGATATTGATGGTACGACAGACTTCGATGCATTGTTTGGAGTTTATGAACCGCATTGTGTCGGTTGAACCTTGCTCGTAGAATTCATAATCATCTGATCATTACAAAATATAGAGGAAGACCACAATATTAAAGACGTACAGAAGGAGAAAAGAAGAAAGTTCATGACAGAAAATTCACTCATAATTAAAAAGGATGTATCAGAAATGGTTACAAAAAATATCAGAAGGAAGAAAAAGCTACAGAATTCAGAGTTCGTGTAATTATGAAAAAACTCGGTGAAAACTTCAATCTTGAAGAGCTTCATAAAATCTCCATGCTTTCTCTCAATTTATCTTCAGCAAGAATCATGTTTCAATGAATTCATCAATCCCCTCTTCTTTCTATTTTCTTCGACCTCCATTCTTTGTCATCATCATAGCCTGCAAATAGATCAATAATAGAAATGTTCAGCATATCATATAATCTCAAATCAAGAACAGCAACAATGGATCCTTCATCAAGAACGTGAAAACCGACCTCAACATCGCGCAACAATAACGAATTTCCAATTCATTCAGAACCAACAAAAGATTTGCACCAGAAAAATAAAAGGATAAAAAGAAAAGACTCACTTCAGTTCAGTTTTGATCCTCTTCCTCCATAGCCAATTGGGCCATAAACACTAGCAGAAATGAATAGAGAAAAGAAAAGTTAGAAGCTCGCAAGGAAAAAATCAGTTGCAACATAACTGATAAAATCGCAAGCAGTTAGGAAATAGTTGAGAAATCTAACCTCTAATAGAAACTAACAAGTTGTAACCTATTTCTAACAACCTCATAAATTTTTTTTTAACTGAATTCAACTGAAATCATAAGAGAAAAACCTTGAGTGTAACATCTATAAAGGAAACTGTAAACACCCCAAATTTTCCCTCACCCATTCACACCATGGCTTGTGATCTTTTCATATGCATAAGTTCAATCATAGCATCTCATATTGCATTTTTGATTCACTGCATTGTTCCCAAGTCATCTGCATCTAGGGTTTGTGATCTGAGCTATCCAAGAGCCACTTGAGCCACTCCAAAGGCCATCAATCACTTCAAAGGGGTCCATGTATGTTCAAGCATCATATTATATCCTCTCAAAGTCAAGAATGTCAAAAAATCACAAGAACTGAGAATGGCATGTAAGCAGAGCCAGGTTTAACTGCACAGATGACCTAGAATTAGGGTTTTGGTTTCAAAAGCCATAACTCAAATTTTTTTGGTCATTCTTGTTTCTATTGGTCTCTATATGGTATAGGGATCATGAATATCAATTTTCATGAAGAAATTCCATGGGGAAGGCATCTGATCAAGAGTTGACTTTTTGAGCAAGTTAGTGTAAAATCAGGGCATCTGAGGCCCCAATGACCCAACCAAAGGGTGTTCTTCATCATCTTGATTATGTATGATCTTTATTTGATCATAGAAGATGTTGGAAGTTCACAAAATTGAAGAATTTCAAGCCATTTGCAAAGTTGACTTTTTGGGAAAATGACTTGTAATGGAAACTTGCCATTTTGGGAAACTTTATCAACCCTTGCTTTTTGATTCAAAAATACTTCAAATGGGAAAACTTTGGTCATGAAAGTTGTATAATGGATCATTCCCTTTTCAAAAAGTACAAGAACTTGTCCTAATTCATTTTGGATCAAAAGTTATGGCTTGTCAAAGTTGGCCAAAATCACATAATTTCAAGTTTTCTACCAAAGAGGCAAAGTTGCAAAACCACTTGCCAAGACAAATTGGGCTATCAAATGGACTTATAATCTTCATACAAACATGAACCAAGGCCTAAAAGTCAGATTGCATCAAAAGATCACTCATTTTCATGACTTGTGGATCAAGAAACTTCAAAAGGGCCAAAGTTGATCAAAGTTGCAAAACCTCACTCAAACCCTAATCCACTTGCTTGCTGACTTCATAATTGATCCTAGGGCTCTCCACACTTCTTGCTGCGCAGGACACCCCTCTTGTCCTTGGCTAGCCATAAGCCCATACCTCTCTTACACAACTTTTGACATTTTTGGCAACTTGCCCATACCAATCACCATAGGCCACCAACAACTCTCTGACCTATCACCACTTGATACATGGACCAAAAGGAGCTCAACACACCACACACTCAAGCCTGAATCAGATCATAAGCCATAGTTCCAAGATTATGCTCCATGTGCAAAACCATTCGAAACATACAGAACAGGCATCAAACACACAAACAAACTTCATAAAACATCTCAGCACACTCTCCTGATCATTTCCCTGCCCTCACTTTGCCCTAAAACCTCCTGAAATCAAAACACGATTTCCTCCCTTGACTGAACAGAAGGACTAACCCTAGTGTTAATGGACAAGTCCTCCTCACTTAATAACCATCAAGACATCAAGCTTGTAACTTGGGCCTTGCATTAGGGTTCTAATTCTTCCTTAATTGGTTAAGAAGGACTAACCCTAGTGTTAATGGACAAGTCCTCCTCAAATTGTCTTACAAACCATAAAAATCACTTCTTCATTTTATCATTAACTAAAATCCATTTAATAAAGGCTTTGTTTTGACATGAGGTTAATCCCTAATCATGGATTAAGTTGAGGAGCTTTCCTCAGCTTAAACATTCTCATCTATTATCCTTCTATTAGGATGGTGTAATGAGTCTGTTTAATCCCTGATTATGGCTTAATCTCATTACTCAACACTAAACAAAAACAACAAAAACATCTAAATAATCACAAGTAGGTTAATGATCTTAATCCTACATCATGGTGATTAAGTGTGAGATACTGACTTCACACTTAAGGTATTCTCATTACCCCTAATCAGAGGGAGGATGTGATGAGTTCACTAATCCATTGCTTTAGGCTTAAGCTCATTAACTTATGACCAACTTCAAAAAGAAATAAAAGACTGAAAACACAAAAACAAACAATAATCGTCTCCTCCGGGATTCTTTTCTTATCTCATTCACTCACAAACGAGAACTTGCTTCTTCCGTCTAATGCAAGACAGTTTGCACCTGAGCCAGACAGGTCACACACTTGAGCATAGACAAGTAAGAAGTTCACAAGTCAATTTATCTTTCAGTCTCTTTGGGTCGAACTACGGTGTTCTGACTTCCTCATTGCACGAGAGGATACGTAGGCATAACTTAACAGTTATCGAACAAAAGTCTCTGTATATTCCCCCTCTTCCAGCTTTATTCTTTAAGCCTCATGATCTTGAGCATTTCACTCTTGTTCTTACACTGACACTTCATTTATACACTTCACATTTCTCTTACACTGACACCTGTACATCCCTTTCCAGCTCTTTTATACACAGATTGCACTGACACTATCCCTTTAAAACACAAATCTTTTAAGCGTGGATCCCGTCGAGTACGGCGGACAATCTGGGTGCTAATACCTTTCCAGGTTGTAACCAACCCCTTTTCTCAGTCTCTCTGGTTCGCAACCGTCTTATGCATCTTTTTCCTAGGTTTATGCAGCATTACCTTTCCTCCGGGATAAGAATGCCTAGCTGGCGACTCTTGTCTTTCTGATTTCACTCCTGTGTGTTCTCATTCTTCCTTTCGCCGACCGTTCGCGTCTGTACCCCTCTTGACCTGTGGTTGTCATCAGGTGGGAGCGACAACTTGGCGACTCTGCTGGGGATACTTATACTATAACCAGGGCTTCTGGTTCTTTTTGTGGGTTCCTCCTAGCGCTTGTTTGATTTGTGTTTACTAGGGTGTTATGTGCTAATTGTGTTTGTATATTTACTTTGTTTGCTGCTTTATGTACAGTTATTTATTGCTTTCTTTACAGCTTTATATATCATACTGTCATATTTGTCATCTGGCTGGATCTGGTTTTTGCTTTGGTGGGTGGGGTTCTACTGAGAGTTTAAGGTCCTATACCTGGGACCTGAGTGACACCTAGGCTAGAGTGGTTCATGTTCTTTCCCATTCCATTTCGGTCCGGTGCGGGAATATGAAACACGGTTCAGATGTGGGTTTCTTCTTGAGAACTCTATGCTACAGATCTCCTGTAGTGCTAGGGCTATCTGGGAAGCCTGCTAAGTCTGGATGACCTTTACTATGACCTTCAGAAACTGAGGTGAATTAGAGGAGGATCTTTTATGGTTATTGTAAACACTGTACCTCCGGGTTAGAAGTGTTTACACTTCTCATAACTGATCCAAGTCTGAGGATCCTTGTTTTAGAACATCACCTGTGAGGGGGTTGGGCTGTTTGCAGGTTTGCAGGTACCCTTGGCCACAACATACCCTGTTACTTTGTTTTGATTAAGAGTGCTCCATTTTGGGACAGTTCTTGTGATTTAACCCTAGACATGTGAATCTTTATTTGAGTCCCCCACCTTGGTTACTGGACTTCTGAACCTTCATCTGGACTTCTTAGACATACATGGACTTATATCAGTAATCAGATCCAGCTTGATCACAAACCCTTGCATATCATTTGCATACATCATCATTGCATCATTTAACATTTGCTTATGTGTTTTTCAGGGTATCCATATTACATTTGGCTTGGTTTTGACCCCTTCATCTGCATAGACCCCTGCTCATCAGTTATCTGCATCAGCTACCTGCTTCAGCTATCAGTTGCCTGCTTCAGCTACCTCCATCATCATCCTCAGCCTATCAGTGGCTCAGTATCAGTCTTCATCATCACCATTTGTCTCAGCTCTTCATCAGCAGTCATGGCACCCAAGAAGAGCAACATTTCATACCACTTCTTTGAGCCTGTGCTGGCTGGCATCAGGCAGGTCCAGGCACTTATCACTCCAGAACACATCCCACTATTCAGAGAACATTATGGAGGCATCCTTGATATGGTTATAGACTTGGACCCTTCTCAGAGGAGTTTGATTCACACTTGCCTACAGTTCTATGATCCTCCTTTGAGATGCTTCACTTTCCAGAACTTTCAGCTAGGACCTTTTCTGGAGGAGTTCTCATCTTTGATTGGAGTACCTGTCAGGGGTGGTATCCCCTTCAACCCAGAGATGGCTTCTCCCAGCAATGAAGAAGTGGCAAAAGCACTGCACCTGGAACCTGTTCTGATTGAGCAGAACATGACTACAAAGGCTGGAATTCCTGGCCTACACTTGGATTTCTTGACTTCTCAGGCCATCCTGAAGGCCTCCTTGGGAGAATGGAAGGCAATTTGTGCATTGTTAGCCCTCAGTATATATGGGGTTATACTTTTTGCAGATGAGCCCAAGTTTATCAGCAAGAATGCTATTCATCTCTTCCTTTTAAGGAATCCAGTGCCCACCTTGCTGGGAGATTTCTATTATTCTATTCACCAAAGGAATGAGAAGCAGAGAGGGAGGTTGGTGAGATGCTGTGCTCCCTTATTTCATACCTGGCTGCTCAAACACTTACCCAAGACTGATGCCTTCCTAAATCCTCACCAATAGAAGAATTGGGCTAAGAGACTTATTGCTTTGACTTCAGATGACATCAGGTGGTGTACCCAGAGCACCAAAGGAGGGGACATAATTACTAGCTGTGGGCAGTTCCCCAATGTACCTCTGATAGGAGTGAAGGGTTGCATCAACTACAACCCTTTGCTGTTTAAGAGACAGTTAGGTTATGCTTTGGTTCACCCTCCTAGAGTGCAAGACTTGGCTGAAACCCTTTATTGTGAGATAAAACCTAATCTAGCTGTTGTCAGGCAAGCATCCTGGGCTTGGGACAACATCCAGACCAAAGGGATGGCCATTCTGGGGAGATGCAATAATGTGGCTTCAGCTCAGTATTATGAATGGTCTCATGCAAGGGCTCAGCTTTCTGGAATGCCCTTCACCATTAAGGATGCACCTGGACCATCCACAGCACCACCTCCAGCCACTGTTAGCCTGGAAGAATTTGAGAAACTGAAGGAGAGGAATGAGAATCTGTCTCAAGCTCTAAAGAGGACCCTCTGGGAGAGGAGTGATGGTCGTCTAGACATTGAGAAGTTGGAAAAGCTTAAAGAGGAGCATCTAGCCAAGATTGAGAAAGCAGAGGACTACATCAAGAAATCAAGAGATGGAGAGCAAATTTTGAAGAATGCCTGTAAAGAGGCCCAGTTTCAGAAGGCTAGGACTGATCTCTATCTGAAAGAAAGTCAAGCTAGGTGGGTCAGGATCACTGAAGCTCGCACTCAAGAGGATAAGAGAACTCAAGCCAGGATTGAGCAGTTGGAGGCCAATGAAAGGAAACAACAGGAGGCTTTGCTAGCAGCCCAGAAGGAAATTTCAGAGTTAAAGCTTAGGGCTGGTGTGAAGAGGTCAAAGGACCAAGACAGACACAAAAAGTTGACCACTTCTATTGCCACCAGGAACCTTCTTATCAGAAATATTACAGAGCATCCTGCTGGCCCTGTAACTAAAGCACTTCTGAAGGAGGTTAAGGAGGATGAGTTTGGTCTTGGTGTCTGACTTTTTGCTTGTTGTTGTTATTTACATTTCATGTACTTTTCTATATATGTTGTATTTTGACCCCACAGGGGCATGTGTTGTAAAAACAAACTGTGTATGATCCACCATTTGTAATGTATTTGTCAGTTTGTTTCATTTTGAGTTTCCTTTTCTCAAGCGACATCAAAGCATCTTCCTCAGGGTCTGGAAAGGTCAAAACCAAGAGCCAAGCCGGATACCTTGGAAAACAAATAAGCATACTGCATTGCATACTAACTTTTGTTTTGTTTTGTAGGTTTTTGTTTTGTTTGTTACTAACTCTGTTGTGATTCAGGAATTATTGCTCGTCGTCGGGTGTTCCCTCTCAACCGTCCACACAGATATCCTACTCGCAACAACCTTCCTGGTATCCAGATGGACCAAGTACAGCAAGAGCTGACAGAGGTCAGAACCCAGATGGTTAACGAAAGGCTGGAGATGAGAAACCAAATGACCCAGTTCATGGAAGTAATGAATGGCTTGGCCCAAAGCCAAGAGAGACTGAGGGCATTGGTAGAAAGGCAAACCCAGGAAGAACCTCCTCTGGGAACTGGAGGAACGAGTAACAATGAGAGGGGTCAGCCTCATGTTAATCCACCAGTATACGGGCCTCATCTGCATCCGGAAGTCAACATCCCGGGTATTGTGCAAGGAAATACTACTGGAGGAAGAGTCTTACAAGAAGACCCCCAGGAAGAGCAGTTCACTGTGATGGGAGTTGGGGATGAAGTTTATGATAGGAGACTTGATGAAATTGCTGAGAAATTGAGATCTTTGGAGTCTCAAAACTCCTTGGGTTTTGATGTCATGGATATGGGGTTAGTGGACGAGGTAAGAATTCCCCACAAGTTTAAAACCCCGTGCTTCGAGAAGTACAATGGAACTTCCTGTCCACGAACTCACTTGCAGTCCTTTCTGGGGAGACTTAAGGCATACACCATGGATGAAAAACTGTGGATGTTTTACTTTGAAGACAGTTTGACTGGGGCTTCAAGGGAGTGGTACTCTCACTTGACCAGGGCTACTATCAGATGCTGGAAGGACCTAGCTGAGGCCTTCATCAGGCAGTATCAATACAACCTGGACATGGCTCCTAACAGGACCCTTTTGATGGGAATGTCTCAGTCCTCCAGAGAAAGCTTCAGGGAATATGCCCAGAGGTGGAGACAGCTTGCTGCTGCTGTCCAGCCACCCATGTCGGAAAGAGAAATGGCCGACATGTTTATGAATACCCTGCAAGGGACATATATTGACAGGCTAGCTGCCTTTTCTTCCACCAGCTTCGCTGACGTAGTCATAGCTGGAGAAAGAATTGAAAGCCTTCTGAAGATGGGTAAAATTTCTGATAATGGTGCAAGCTCGTCAAGTAATCCCAGGAAGCCTTTTGTGGGACCTAGAAGAACCGGTGAGACTAATGCTATTCATGCCAACAGGGGCAGACCTCAGTATGTTCATAGGTCAGTGGCAGCTGTCACTATTCCAACTCCGATTCCTCAGCAACCAGTATATCAACCACAACAACAACCACATTATCAGCAGCAAGTTCAGTATCCGCCGCAGAGAAACTACAACAACAACAACAACAGCAATCAACAGCAAAGACCCTTTCAGCAAATACCATCACAGGCCAATAGGGTGATTGACCCAATCCCTATGCCTTATGCCGCTTTACTGCCACAACTCCTGAAACTCAACTTGGTTGAATTAAGGACATTGGCGCCTCCAGATCCCTCCAGTCTGCCAAGAAACTATGATGTCAACGCCAGATGTGCTTTCCACTCCAATGCACCTGGCCACAATACAGAGAAGTGCAGGGCTTTACAAATGAAAGTACAAGATTTGGTGGACTCTAAAGCCCTCAACTTTGCACCCCCGCCAAATGTCAACAAGAATCCCATGCCCAATCATGGAGGACCAAGAATCAATGCCATTGAGGAAGACAAGCCATCTTTCTTAATCACCAGTGTTGGGCAGATTCGGACACCTCTGGTAGAAATTAAAGCTCAGCTTCTAGAATGCCAGATGTTCCCCGGGTGTGAGCTCGGTTGTGGTTATTGCAACATTTCGGTCAACGGGTGTGATAACTTGAGAAGCGGCATAGATGGTCTTATCAAAAGTGGTATACTTCAGATCACAACATCAGCTCCTACAAATCCAGCAATCCCTTTGACAACAATTCCTGACTCTTCTACAACTGCAACAACAATCATTCCGACTAATTCATCAATATCATCAACAATGGCTCCGTCCATCACTTCAACAAACCAGATGTCAACAACCATTTCTTCTACAACATCAGCATCCCTTTATTCTGCAGAATCATCTACAACATCAACATCCATTTATCCAGCAAGATCTCCTACAACGCCAACAGATATCTCGGCAGTCACCATTTATTATGACCCATCAAATGTTCCTCCAAACAACAACTTTCAACAACAAGCAGTGGTACCTCCTGCCAGGTCACCAGTCACCATCTACTACGATCCGCACACTATTTCAGTACCCTCCTCTGCTGCAGTCAGTCCAGTTACCATCACGGTGCCTGGACCCGTTCCATATGAAAGCAGCAATGCCATCCATTGGCATTATGGCTCTGACCTCTACTGCAACAGGGAGAAAATCACCTTGGATTCTTCAACCTCTTCACCACAAATTGATAATGTTGGGGGAGGCGGAGGTTTCACCAGAAGCGGACGCCTTTTTGCCTCACAATTACAAAGACCTAATGCCGAAGCAGAAGCTGCTACCAAAGCAAAAGGAAAGAGTGTGGTATTTGAAGAGCCGGCTATCAAAGAAACTCAGAAGACATCTTTCGAACAAGATGTAGACGAGTTTATGAGGATTATAAAGAGAAGTGATTACAAAGTGGTGGATCAGCTTCACCAAACTCCCTCAAAGATCTCCATATTATCCCTGCTGATGTGTTCTGAAGCTCACAGGAATGCATTATTGAAAGTCTTGCACGCAGCTTACGTGCCAGAGGAGATCACCGTTAATCAGCTAGAAACCGTGGTAGCAAATGTCAACACCTGTCATGGGCTGGGCTTTACCAATGCTGACTTAACAACTGAGGGACGTAACCATAACAAGGCTTTACACATCACTCTGGAATGTAAGGGTGCTGTTCTATCCCATGTACTGGTGGACACTGGGTCTTCACTCAATGTTCTACCAAAGAAAGCCTTGGTGAAGCTGGAGTATGATGGCTTGGCACTACGTCCGAGTAATTTGGTGGTGAGAGCATTTGATGGCTCTAAGAGATCAGTGCTTGGGGAGATTGATCTGCCTGTGATGATTGGCCCGCAGACCTTCAAAATTACCTTCTATGTGATGGACATTCAGCCGGCCTACAGCTGTTTGTTGGGTAGACCTTGGATCCATGCTGCTGGCGCAGTTACGTCTACCCTTCACCAGAAGCTGAAATTCGAGTGGGAAGGCCAGATCATCACCATCTGTGGTGAAGAGGACATCTTTGTTAGCCATCTGGCTACGTACAAGTATATTGAGATGGATGGAGAAATCCATGAAACCATGAGCCAGGGATTTGAGGCCCTGAACATTAATGAAGCATCTGCTGTACTGGGAACCTCCATGACATCTTATCAGCAAGCCAGGAAGGTTGTTGAAGAGGGGACTGCCCAAGGCTGGGGCAAGTTGTTGCCTGTGGAGAAGAAGGAGGACAAATTTGGGTTGGGTTACAAACCAACTCAACAAGATCAATCAGAGGCTGCCAAGAAGCCCAACTTTGTCAGCGGGGGAATGCTCACCCCAGATACAGTGAACAACTTGGAAGACGAGGATGAAAGCGACTGCAACCTGGAGAGTTGGATACGTCCAAGGATCCCGGGGAGCCAAGTCCTTAACTGGTCTTCCCAGGAAATTATAAGGGTTACTCCTGCAGAGTAATTATTATTTCCTGCATATTTTAAGCATGCATCAAGTCTTGCATCTTGCCCAAGATGACAAGACTCATTTTGTAATCGGGCCATCTTGTAATTTTGTGCAAACAGATCAATCAATGAATATCAGACATCTTTTGCAAATGAGTCTTTTTTCTTTTCCGCTCACTGTTTTTCATTTTTCTTTTTGTACAAAAATAAAATGGCAATGTTTTCAAAATGATAACCTCATTTCACTTTTTTCTAAACAAGATTAAAATCGATCACTAAAATGAACAATCTAAACCCTTGCAGAGAGTGCCTTTCAGACTGCACCGACAACAACACAGCTATGACTTCGTATGACTTTGACAATCCAATCAATCAAGCCGATGAAGGGGTTGAAGAAGATTATGAGCTTCCTGAAGAACTAGCCAGGTTGTTAAGGCAGGAGGAGAAGGTTATCACTCCTCATCAGGAGGAGATCGAAACGGTTAATCTTGGTACGGAATAAGATGTGAAAGTGGTTAAGATCGGGGCCTGCTTACAAGACTCAGTGAAAGAACAACTGATTGACATGCTTCGGGAATATGTGGACGTGTTTGCTTGGTCTTATCAGGATATGCCAGGGTTGGACACCGATATTGTCATGCACAAGCTGCCACTGAAAGAAGACTGCCCGCCGGTTAAACAGAAACTGCGCCGTACTTGCCCAGATATGGCAATGAAGATCAAGGAAGAGGTACAAAAGCAGTGGGACGTCGGGTTCCTTGCTGTGACTAGCTATCCGCCGTGGGTTGCTAATATTGTACCTGTACCTAAGAAAGACGGCAAGGTGAGGATGTGTGTGGACTACCGGGATCTGAATAGAGCCAGCCCGAAAGATGACTTCCCATTACCCCACATTGATGTATTGGTTGATAATACGGCTCAGTTCTCGGTGTTCTCCTTCATGGACGGATTTTCAGGATACAATCAGATCAAGATGTCACCTGAAGACATGGAGAAGACAACTTTTATCACACCCTGGGGTACATTCTGTTACAAAGTGATGCCATTCGGACTGAAGAATGCTGGTGCAACATATCAACGGGCTATGGTGACACTATTCCACGACATGATCCATAAAGAAATAGAATGTTATGTGGATGACATGATTGCCAAGTCCCTCACGGAAGAAGACCACCTGGTAAATCTGTTGAAGTTATTCAAGCGTCTGAGGAAGTACCAACTGAAGTTAAACCCCAACAAATGCACATTCGGGGTGCGATCCGGTAAGCTGCTGGGATTTATTGTAAGCGAGAAAGGGATTGAAGTTGACCCTGATAAAGTCAAAGCCATTCAAGAAATGCCTGCACCAAAATCAGAAAAAGAAGTTCGAGGGTTTCTAGGTAGATTGAACTACATTTCACGGTTCATATCTCACCTTACTGCAACCTGTGAACCCTTGTTCAAGCTGTTAAGAAAAGAACAAACGGTCAGGTGGAACGAAGATTGCCAGAGGGCTTTTGACAAAATCAAGGAATACTTACAAGAGCCTCCAATCCTTATGCCTCCAGTTGAAGGAAGACCTCTGATAATGTACTTGACAGTATTAGAAGAGTCAATGGGGTGTGTGCTGGGCCAGCATGACGAGTCTGGTCGAAAAGAGTATGCAATATACTACCTGAGCAAAAAGTTTACCGACTGTGAACAACATTATTCACTGCTCGAGAAAACTTGCTGTGCTTTAGTGTGGGCTGCTCGCCAACTGAGACAGTATATGTTGACCCACACCACTTTATTGATCTCAAAGATGGACCCAGTTAAGTACATATTTGAGAAGCCAGCACTTACCGGACGGGTTGCAAGATGGCAAATGATCCTCACAGAATATGACATCCAGTACACATCTCAGAAAGCCATCAAGGACAGTGTATTGTCTGATTATCTTGCTGAGCAACCTATTGATGATTACCAACCTATGAGATTTGACTTCCCTGATGAAGACATCATGTTCATAAAAGCAAAAGATCACGAAGAGCCTATTCACACTGAAGGGCCTGACCTAGAAGAAGAATGGACTATGATGTTTGATGGAGCTGTTAACATGAATGGTCGTGGTGTTGGTGCAGTACTCATTACACCTAAGGGAGTTCACATGCCTTTCTCGGCAAAACTCACCTTCAACTGCACTAACAACGAAGCTGAATACGAAGCTTGTATTATGGGTCTTGAGGAAGCCATTGACCTCAGGATCAAGACTTTGACTGTGTTCGGAGATTCAACTCTGGTGATTAATCAAACCAACAGCAAATGGTACACACACCAGGATCATCTGATACCTTACAGGGATTATACAAGGAGGTTATTGACTTTCTTTACAACGGTCAAGCTTGAGTATATCCCTCGGGACGAGAATCAGTTTGCAGATGCTCTGGCTACCATTTCATCCATGATCAAAGTTCAAGCTGCCAACTTTGTACCTCGGATTTCAGTGTCCAGACTTGACAGACCAGCGTATGTATTTGCAACAAATGTTGTTAAGGATGATAAGGCTTGGTTCCATGATATCAAATGCTTCTTGGAGGATCAAACATACCCATATGGGGCATCTTCCAATGATAAGAAGACATTAAGAAGGCTAGCTGGTAGTTTCTTCCTGAATACTGATGGCTCCTTGTACAAGAGAAACTTTGATATGGTACTCCTCAGATGCATTGATAAAACAGAAGCAGGCTTGTTGATGCACGAGGTGCGTGAAGGATCCTTTGGTACCCATGCAGGAGGGCATGCCATGGAAAAAAAGTTGCTAAGATCAGGCTATTACTGGATCACAATGGATGCCGACTGTTGTGCTTATGCCAGAAAATGTCATAAATGCCAGATTTATGCGGATAAAGTACATGTGCCTCCAAATCCTCTGAATGTGATGTCTTCACCCTGGCCCTTTGCCATGTGGGGCATTGATATGATTGACAAGATTGAACCGACTGCTTCAAATGGCCACAGATTCATCCTGGTAGCCATTGACTATTTCACCAAGTGGGTTGAAGCAGCTTCATATGCAAATGTTACAAGGCAGGTAGTAGCCCGATTCCTAAAGAGAGACATCATCTGTCGGTATGGAATTCCCGAGCGAATCATTACTGATAATGGTTCCAACTTAAACAATAAAATGATGGCAGAACTATGCCGGGACTTCAAGATCCAACACCATAATTCTTCTCCTTACAGGCCAAAGATGAATGGCGCTGTTGAGGCAGCTAATAAGAATATCAAGAAGATTGTGCAGAAGATGGTAGTTACCTATAAGGACTGGCATGAAATGCTACCATTTGCCTTGCATGGGTATCGTACGTCAATCAGAACATCCACTGGGGCAACACCGTATCAGCTTGTGTATGGTATGGAAGCAGTCCTACCTGTTGAAGTTGAATTACCCTCCCTGCGGGTACTAATGGATGTTAAGCTGAACGAAGCAGAATGGGTCCGATCCCGATACGAACAACTGAGTCTGATCGAAGAGAAGAGATTGGCTGCAATCTGCCATGGGCAGTTATATCAGAAAAGAATGAAGAAAGCTTTCGATCAGAAAGTCAGGCTCCGAGAGTACCAAGTAGGAGATCTTGTGCTGAAAAGACTTCTCCCTCCTCATACAGACCAAAGGGGCAAGTGGACTCCGAACTACGAAGGGCCATTCGTAGTAAAGAAAGTTTTCTCCGGTGGAGCACTGATGCTCAGTACTATGGATGGTGAAGACTTCCCGTCCCCTGTGAATTAAGATGCAGTTAAAAAATACTTCGCATAAAATGACCCGCTGGACATAAAAACAGAATGTAAGTCCAGGCAAAAATAGGGCATCCCGACGAGTCAAAAACAGAATAAAAGACTCGGGCAAAAATAAGGGAAATAAATAAAAAATGTACACCCGCTGAGTTGAAAAGCCACATTGGACAACTCAGGCAAAAATTGGTATCCCGATGGATTGAAAACCCGAAAGGGTGATCCATGCAAAATAAGGGAATAAGCGAACAACTACATTCTGAATTCGTCTGTATCACTTACAACTTGGTAAGCTTCGAAAGGATCAAGCTTCTTTCAGAATCAGCCTTCTTCAGAAAGCAAGACGAGAAGAATGTCAAAAGTCATACGAGTCATAGCCAGAAGGAAACTCCTCGAAGCGTCATTAACATTGCCAACACCTTTTATTTCTCAATTTATAACAATCTCCTCATTTTAGGGGATTTGTTTCTTTGACTGTATCTTGCCAATTCAGGGCACATGAATTAATAAAATCAGTTTTTCAGTCATGTTTCGTCTCGTACATTTCATTTTCGTTTGCAAGAATGTCCGATGTCTTTAAAAAACTGATTGCATAAATACAGATGCTTTTCTTCTAAAAATACGTGCTTACAGGAAATATACTTACTCCCGGGAGTGTCTAAACTCCTATGATGGAATCCAGTAAGGGATACCTCGGGGTATTTGTGCGTTTCTTTGTCTTTTCAGGATTGCAGGTATTCAAAGCACGACATGGGGCATGAAAGCTTCACCCCAACAAGCTGGCAAATCATTATCTACTCGGTCTACCTCCCAATTAGCACCAGAGATGGTTTTCTCCCAGCTGAGTTGTCAGCTATCATCCTCAGCAGGACCCCTACATAAATCTCCAGGAAGACCTTCTCATGGTCTTTCTTCTTCCCCAGCCGAGCTGCCATTTACTATTCCTCCAACAGCCAAGTGCAAAAGCCGGGGAACCATCACCCCACAGAGCTTCAGCCTCTATCCAGGAGAGCAACGTCTGAAGACCTCACAGCAGAGTAAAGGAAACTTCTACAAACCCCAGCTGGGTCCCCTTTATCAAAGATAGGTCTATCAGTGGCCTATATCCCCAAGCAGAGTCCCATATGTCAGATATACCAATGATATCATCCCCAGCTGGGATGTCCACCTCAATCAGATCAGCCAGAGATCTTCACAGCAATGGGATCTGAATCCCGGATCGGTATCTTTGCATAATCATAGCATTCACATCATATTCTCCCCACAAAGCGTAGCATTCCGTCTAATACGGAGCATTACGGCAAAAATCAAACATATTGCATAATCATAAGCCATGATTCTGAAGCGAACACTTGTAAATATTGACAATCCATCAACAATATACAGAAAACTCCCCAGATTCCCCGGCAGAGAGCCAAGGCACTTTCCCTGAAGATACGGATGCGTCCTAACACCCGTCCGTGTCATATCCCCAGCGGAGAGCTAAAAGCTAAAGCATTGGCCTTACACTCACAAATACAAATACACACCTCTTTTGGCACCCGTCCGTGTCATCATTCCCCAGTAAAGTCGCCCGAGCCTTCTTTACAAACAAACACTTATATATTACAGATACTTCTTGACACCCGTCCGTGTCATACCCCCAGTAGAAAGCCAAAGCGTCCCCTTTGCACTCACAGATACATATATATATATATATATATATATATATATATATATATATATACATCTTCCCTGGCACCCGTCCGTGTCACTCTCCCCAGCAGTTTAAACACTCTCCTGTACACCACTCATACTTGTTTCACTCATATAGATACTCGTCCGTATCCTGTATACACCATTTATATCCCTTCAGATTCGACACTCGTCCGTGTTCTTTGTTGATACTCGTCTGTATCATCATGTTTGAACATGCGTCAAGCGTTTGTTTCTAACTGATACTCGTCCGTATCATAGTCTTAAGGATGCTCGTCCGCATCTTTAATCCATACACGTGTCAAAACACTTATGTCTTCTTGAATTTAGACACTCGTCTGTGTCTAATATTCCCCAGAAGAGTCCCTTCAGAATCGACACTCGTCCGTGTTCCTTGTTAACCAGTTGATACTCGTCCGTATCATCATCTCAGAACATGCGTCAAGTGTTTGTTTCTACCTGATACTCGTCCGTATCATGGTTTTAAGGATGCTCGTCCGCATCTTTAATCTATACACAGTGCCCAAATACTTATATTTTTCATTTCTTGGATGTAAACACTCGTCCGTGTTTACTTTTCCCCAGCAAAGTCCCCAGCAAAACTTCTTTTTTATCTGAAATTCGTCCTATGTCGTGATACTTTCGGCGGCCGTACCCTGCCAGGTGATCGTCCTTCACCTTTGGATGACCGTTCCTCGTCCTTTCCCCAGCGGAGTCTCTATTCATTATAACCCCTTTTCTATCTGGCATTCGTCCTATGTCGTGATTTTTAGCAGCCGTACAATGCTAGGTGATCGTCCTTCACCTTTTGATGATCGTCCTTCATCATTTTATCCGATGGCCGTCCCCATCGTTGTTTTTTCTATCCGACATTCATCCTATGTCGTGATATTTAGCAGCCGTCCCCTGCTAGGTGATCGTCCTTCACCTTTTGATGATCGTCCTTCATCATTTTATCCGATGGCCGTCCCCATCGTTGATCTTGTTATCTGACATTCGTCCTATGTCATGATAAACCTCGAGAGCAGCCGTCCCCTGCTAGGTGATCGTCCTTCACCTCTTGATGATCGTCCTTCATCATGCTCATCCGATGGTCGTCCCCATCGTCGACCTTTTATCCGACATTCGTCCTATGTCGCGATACTTTCGACAGCCGTACCCTGCCAGGTGATCGTCCTTCACCTTAGATGATCGTCCCTCATCTTATCCCAATCAGAGCAGCCGTCCCCTGCTAGGTGATCGTCCTTCACCTTTGATGACCGTCCCTCATCATTATTTCATTTATTCTTTAACCCGATGGCCGTCCCCGTCATGGTCCCTTTCCCTTTTCCTGATGATCGTCCTTCATCAGTTTAGCCCAATGGTCGTCCCCATCGTTGTTTACATTACTTTATGAACTTGATGACCGCACCTCATCATTTATTTCATTTATTCTTACCTCTAATCCCCAGAGAATCTCATAGCTTTACATGATGGTCGTCCCCATCATAATCTCTCATATCCCCAGCATGTCGGCCGTCCCCGTCATTGCTCTTTCCCCAGCAGTTGTTCTCTACTCGACGGTCGTCCTCCGTCGCCCGCACCTTATAAATATACTTTATTTTCTTTTACAATCTATATCCCTTTTCTTCTTCATTCTGTGAGTGCAAATTTTGGACTGTCTTTAGTATTCAACCACAAGTTATCTTGTTTACCTGATAAGTCGTTGCTTACATCCTGCACAGCTAACTCATGTTTGAATAGGGGCAGCTGTAAACACCCCAAATTTGCCCTCACCCATTCACACCATGGCTTGTGATCTTTTCATATGCATAAGTTCAATCATAGCATCTCATATTGCATTTTTGATTCACTGCATTGTTCCCAAGTCATCTGCATCTAGGGTTTGTGATCTGAGCTATCCAAGAGCCACTTGAGCCACTCCAAAGGCCATCAATCACTTCAAAGGGGTCCATGTATGTTCAAGCATCATATTATATCCTCTCAAAGTCAAGAATGTCAAAAAATCACAAGAACTGAGAATGGCATGGAAGCAGAGCCAGGTTTAACTGCACAGATGACCTAGAATTAGGGTTTTGCTTTCAAAAGCCATAACTCAATTTTTTTTGGTCATTCTTGTTTCTATTGGTCTCTATATGGTATAGGGATCATGAATATCAATTTTCATGAAGAAATTCCATGGGGAAGGCATCTGATCAAGAGTTGACTTTTTGAGCAAGTCAGTGTAAAATCAGGGCATCTGAGGCCCCAATGACCCAACCAAAGGGTGTTCTTCATCATCTTGATTATGTATGATCTTTATTTGATCATAGAAGATGTTGGAAGTTCACAAAATTGAAGAATTTCAAGCCATTTGCAAAGTTGACTTTTTGGGAAAATGACTTGTAATGGAAACATGCCATTTTGGGAAACTTTTTCAACCCTTGCTTTTTGATTCAAAAATACTTCAAATGGGAAAACTTTGGTCATGAAAGTTGTAGAATGGATCATTCCCTTTTCAAAAAGTACAAGAACTTGTCCTAATTCATTTTGGATAAAAAGTTATGGCTTGTCAAAGTTGGCCAAAATCACATAATTTCAAGTTTTCTACCAAAGAGGCAAAGTTGCAAAACCACTTGCCAAGACAAATTGGGCTATCAATTGGACTTCTAATCTTCATACAAACATGAACCAAGGCCTAAAAGTCAGATTGCATCAAAAGATCACTCATTTTCGTGACTTGTGGATCAAGAAACTTCAAAAGGGCCAAAGTTGATCAAAGTTGCAAAACCTCACTCAAACCCTAATCCACTTGCTTGCTGACTTCAGAATTGATCCTAGGGCTCTCCACACTTCTTGCTGCGCAGGACACCCCTCTTGTCCTTGGCTATCCATGAGCCCATACCTCTCTTACACAACTTTTGACATTTTTGGCAACTTGCCCATACCAATCACCATAGGCCACCAACAACTCTCTGACATATCACCACTTGATACATGGACCAAAAGGAGCTCAACTCACCACACACTCAAGCCTGAATCAGATCATAAGCCATAGTTCCAAGATTATGCTCCATGTGCAAAACCATTCGAAACATACAGCACAGGCATCAAACACACAAACAAACTTCACAAAACATCTCAGCACACTCTCCTGATCATTTCCCTGCCCTCACTTTGCCCTAAAACCTCCTGAAATCAAAACACGATTTCCTCCCTTCACTGAACAGAACCTGCTCAATCTCACAAACTAGCCACTTTAAACTCCAACCAAGCATTGCAAGCTTCTCAGGAGGTTCATTGGAGTTGATTGGAAGCAAGGAACTTGTCCAGAAGCTCTTGGGTTGAAAGCTTCGATTCAGGTAGCCATGGAAATTCATTTTTCTAGAACTCTTATTTCTTGTTTCTAAAATGATCTACATGCTTCCCTGAGTTCACTGAACCTCTTATTTTTGAAAATGATTGAGTTTTGAGGTTGTATGCTTGTTCTGAAACTCTGCCCGTGAAATGAGTTTTGCTTTGATTCTCATGTTTCAGTGAAAATAAATGGTTTTTGGGTAGGGTTTAGATTTAATGATGTTTAAGGATGAAATCTGGAGATTTTAGTGAAGTTTGGATGCATAGGGAGTGAGATAGCATGAACACCTTGCCGGAGAAGATGACCGGAACACTGTTCCGGTCACCTGAAAATGTTTAGGGTTCAGATTAGGGTTAATGACTTAATTAGCGTAGTTTGAATGTGAGACGTCCAGATGCGCGCGCTGGTCAATTCCCTCCCTTTCTTGTTTGAATTCTGGCCCTCAGATTTGATTACTTCATTTAATTCATATTTTTAATTCATTTTAATTGCATTTTCTTTATCATTTTATTTAAAATAGCAAATCAATTCTAAAAAATATCATTTTTTGCATGCTAACTTAAAATATTTCTCTCATCCTGAAAATATTTTTATTTTTATTTTTTTGCATAAAAAATTATTTTTAAATCATTTAAAGGTTTATTTTTAATTAATTAATGAAAATTAATTAATTAAAAATACTTTTAGGTATTTAAAAATCACAAAAAAATTCATGTAACATTTAAAAACATTTAGAAACATTGTCCAACTCTCAAACCAAATTTATTTTTTGTTCTTGTTCCCTTTTGATAATTTTCAATGGAATTAAATTCATTTTGAGGCAATATTTTGGTTCAATCTTCAAAAATTCATTTCTGCCTAACCATTGAGAGTTGGACAATGATTCTTCTTGCATTGCACCTTGCATAACATGTAGTTTATAGGATAAAATTGGCATGTTTTGATCTTGCATTTTCGTTTTGTTTGGCATTTTTCTTGATGAGGTACCTTAAAACCCTAGCAATCTTAGAAAATTCATAACTCTCATTAGGTTAAGAGTTGGATCCCCTCCTTTGGGCAGTGAGTTTGTATAGGTTTAGGGTTCCTTTGATTGTATTTTCAAATTTTTATCATGATGTTTGCTTCTGGTTTTGGTTTTTGCTTTGTGTGTTGATCATAAACCCTAATTCATGCCTTTCTTTGCATCCATCTTCCATTTGCTTGCATACCATGACTTGCCATGACATTTTGTGCATCCATTTGATTCATAAGACATCTTAAGACATATTAGAACCATGTTTGATCATTTCATCATTCATTTGCCATGTCATATGTCTTTTGCATTCCATAACTTTTCATGAACATTCATGGTTCAAAGCATACTTCTCTTGCATCCATATGTTTGTATGATCATTCTAATGCCTTGCCTCATGTGTGCATCATCTCTTAGTATCATTAACATCATACTCATGCTTCTGGTTTTGGTTTGCATCATCACATTTCATCTCATTTTGCATTGCATTTCATTTCTTTACTAACTTTTCAGGTGGTAAGTTGTTTTGAGAAGTGAATTTGCCTTCACTTCTCACAATCTCTTTTCATCTCTCTTATGCATCATTGCTGCATTCTATCTTGTGCTTTGGATTGAGCTTGCTCATTCTTGTTCATCTTACTTTCTTTCTTCAAGCAACTTGACTTCTTAAGTGAAGCAAGTTGTTTTGCTTCTCTTTGCTCCTTTCATCTGCTTCCTGGTGGTTTCTCTGAAGATCTTTCTTGCAAACCTCATAAACCATAGGAACAACCAAGCATGACAATAATTAGGGTTTGATTAGTCCCCCCACTTAGCTTTTATCTTTGTGTCTCTTTGTGTCTTCTCTTCTCATCCCACAATCAAGGACTAAACCTTAAAGGTTTTAAGGATTTGTGATTAAGCTTATGCCTGAATCTTTCTATTAGGATGGAGTGTATAACTTTAATCCTAAGTGTTAAACCCTTAATGTGTTTAAATCCCTTAATCAATTCACTTAATAACCATCAAGACATCAAGCTTGTAACTTGGGCCTTGCATTAGGGTTCTAATTCTTCCTTAATTGGTTAAGAAGGACTAACCCTAGTGTTAATGGACAAGTCCTCCTCAAGTTGTCTTACAAACCATAAAAATCACTTCTTCATTTTATCATTAACTAAAATCCATTTAATAAAGGCTTTGTTTTGACATGAGGTTAATCCCTAATCATGGATTAAGTTGAGGAGCTTTCCTCAGCTTAAACATTCTCATCTATTATCCTTCTATTAGGATGGTGTAATGAGTCTGTTTAATCCCTGATTATGGCTTAATCTCATTACTCAACACTAAACAAAAACAACAAAAACATCTAAATAATCACAAGTAGGTTAATGATCTTAATCCTACATCATGGTGATTAAGTGTGAGATACTGACTTCACACTTAAGGTATTCTCATTACCCCTAATCAGAGGGAGGATGTGATGAGTTCACTAATCCATTGCTTTAGGCTTAAGCTCATTAACTTATGACCAACTTCAAAAAGCAATAAAAGACTGAAAACACAAAAACAAACAATAATCGTCTCCTCCGGGATTCTTTTCTTATCTCATTCACTCACAAACGAGAACTTGCTTCTTCCGTCTAATGCAAGACAGTTTGCACCTGAGCCAGACAAGTCACACACTTGAGCATAGACAAGTAAGCAGTTCACAAGTCAATTTATCTTTCAGTCTCTTTGGGTCGAACTACGGTGTTCTGACTTCCTCATTGCACGAGAGGATACGTAGGCATAACTTAACAGTTATCGAACAAAAGTCTCTGTATATTCCCCCTTTTCCAGCTTTATTCTTTAAGCCTCATGATCTTGAGCATTTCACTCTTGTTCTTACACTGACACTTCATTTATACACTTCACATTTCTCTTACACTGACACCTGTACATCCCTTTCCAGCTCTTTTATACACAGATTGCACTGACACTACCCCTTTAAAACACAAATCTTTTAAGCGTGGATCCCGTCGAGTACGACGGACAATCTGGGTGCTAATACCTTCCCAGGTTGTAACCAACCCCCTTTCTCAGTCTCTCTGGTTCGCAACCGTCTTATCCATCTTTTTCCTAGGTTTATGCAGCATTACCTTTCCTCCGGGATAAAAATGCCTAGCTGGCGACTCTTGTCTTTCTGAGTTCACTCCTGTGTGTTCTCATTCTTCCTTTCGCCGACCGTTCGCGTTTGTACCTCTCTTAACCTGTGGTTGTCATCAGGTGGGAGCGACAGAAACCCCTCACTCTTCTTCAAGGGCTTCACCATTTTTTCGCTCCCCACTCTCATTCTTCTCCTGAATCCGCATCTGCATTCTCTGCTTCCATTACTCTTCACCTTCATTCCTTTAGCTCAAACCTTCACTATTCACCTTAATTCCGCTTCAGCATCATTCTCTCCCTCTGAACTTTGGCTTCCCAATCTCCATAGCTTCAATCCCTCTTCAAATCCATTCTGCCTTGATCATCAATCTCCGAACGAATTATCATCGACATAAATCTTTTTGCACGCTTCAACAATATAGAAATCTACATCAAGAATCAGTAAGAGTTCGATCACGAAGACAAAAAACAAGAAAGAGAGTATGAAGAGCGGAATCAAATCATACATGATCAGAGTGTTACATCGTGGTGGCATCATCCTCTCCAAGACTCCTCTTTAACGAGCTCAAGAAAGCGATACGACGCCAAATCAAGGTACGAATCTGAATCTTCTTGTGAGCGTGACCGTTTATTGCGTTAATATTCATCGTACTTGAATAGGTTTGCTCCGATTTTGTAGTTTCATTGAGCTTTTGCGTTTTTACTCTCGGATTCGAAGGGATAATAGAGAATAGATATCGGTTTGTGATGGAAGTGGTAGAACGGTGATGAACTTTGTCGGAATCGCGCTATCGTCGTTGGCGTTCGTGGTTCACAACAGTGGCGGAGGGAGGAAAATTTAGGTTAAGGTTATAGAGAAGGGGGCGATTGTCATAGGTTTCGTCATTTTCTCAGTTGGTGAATTCGCGGCGGCACAGGGGAATGAGGATTGCGACAATAGGAAGAAGAAAATGGGGATTTAGGGTATGTTTGGATTGGTGGGATGTGATGGAATGGAATGGAATGAAGTGGTACTAATGTGATTCCATTGTTTGGATTTGCAAATAATTGATGGAATGGAATGAAACATGATGGAATCCATTCCATTCCATCCCATTCCATCCAAATCCTCATATTTTGTTCCATCCAATTTGGGGTGTATGTGATGGAATGTGATATTTTTAATAAGATATCCAAACAATGGAGTGGGATCTATATTCCATTCCGCTCCGCTCCATTCCGCTTCGCTATGTTCCACTTCGCTCCGCTCCGTTACGTTCTATCAATCCAAACATAGCCTTAGGGTTCATTCTGATTTGTGAAACCTCAGTTTTATAAATGTTTATGTAAATATTAATGGAAATGTTAATGTAAAGGTTAATGGAAAATAAAAGATCGTAAACAACAATAAAACCAATTAAGAATCCATTGATTCCACTATTTGAATTTCCAAAGTGATAAGATCAGAAAGTTTTTTTGATTCTCAACCATACCGGTGGTGACACTTGTCACCGTCCGGTAGGTTTCTTCCCAGGTCAATCTTGCGCGTTCTAGACCACCATAATTTCCATGCACCTTTCATTGCTATCCCTCAGATGATATTACCCTAGAAGTCTTAAGATCCAACGTCCTAGAGCAAGTTAACAAAGGTTGACTGCGTCCCATAACATACTCCCTCAGCCCATGTGCCTAATGGGATTATCAAATAGCTATCAGCACCCCCGCGTTGCAGGCCCATGTAGCCTTTTAACTAGAAAATTACTTCACATACATCCTCTTTCTATTTCTCTATTTCTATGTGTTTTTAAATTTCTGTTTTTACATGGTTTCAATTTTAATCTTGAAAAAAATATCAAAACTCGTAATAAAATTCTACAAAAAATACAGAGACATCCTAACTCATTTAGAATATTTCCATGTTTTTACTTTCTGATTTCAGTGATTTTACAATTTTACTTTGATTTTCCACTTATTTTCTTTTTCATGGAATTCCCACATTAACGCTTCAGTTTGTCCAATTTATTTCTTCCACCTCTAGTAACATGTTTTCCCCATTCTTTTTGCACCCGTTAGAGGACTCATAAAAGAACCTAAAATATTTTTGTTATATTTTTAAACCCATTTTTTCCGCTGTTTTGATAGCATTGTTTGCGCAAGTTTGTAAGTAATCCTTAGGTAGATTTGAGTGATCATGTGGTATAGTTAAGTTGTGAATTTTTAGGAGCTCTTTTAACAAAATATTAGCTTATGGTTGATGACTTTAGGGAATTAATTTCATATTTTTTCCAGGATCATTTCTATTTTTTTAGTGTCTTGCTTTCATTCAGACTTTTCCATATAATTTCACCTTGAATTTTAGGGTTTTGTTATTGCATTAGGACATAGTTTGACTATGGTTGATCTTAAAACATTAGAGTGCCTTGATATGGTTTAGCTACTGAATTTAGAAGCTTGTTATTATTTAAAATCCTTTAGTTTTAGGACTTAGGCTTAGGAATCCTTTAGTGGGTTTCCTTGACTTGGGTAGCTTTTGTATTTGCTTTATGTGTTTAATATGCATCATGAAACTAATCTTTGTTTTGTAGGGAGGTTGAGGTAAGCCTTTGGTTATATACTTTTTCCTCATCTCTTTATGCTTTCAAGTTGTGTATACCTTAGCATTGGTGCTTTATTTGTATAGGCTTCCCCTTTGTTTAGAAACAACTTAACTTCCTTAGGAAGTAAGTTGAGTTCTAAGTCCTTTTTCTTCTTTTCCTTTTTCTCATTAGGATTAGAAAACCACACTAACCTAGGTTCATCCATGCATGATAATGCTTAGGATTATTAGTTTCCCTTATACCTTTACCTTTGGTTCACTTTTCTTTCTTTCTCATCTCAAAGAAAATAATAAAAACACCTAATAAAGGTTGATCTTCTCATACGCCATGAGACTTTGTCATGGGTTACTTGTGCGCGTCCCATTTCGGGGCGAGGTGTAAAGCATCTACCATGATGAACAAGTCTTAGTATGAGAATGTTTCACAAACAATAAGCAGAAAACACTTCTTTAAAAGACAACAACAAACAACACTCGTCTTTTCCTGCGGGAATTCTTTTCTCATCTCACTCACTTTCAACGCGAACTTGCAATGACTTGTCTCATTTGCAAGATGGTAAATGCACTCGTATCAGAAGATCCTGTAACACCTGAGCATAAACATAAGCATTGCAGCTCTAAAAAAACACAAACAAGTTCCCACCTTAGTTAGGCGAACTACGTCGACTTTGATCCTCATTTCTCCGACGAGGTACATAGGCAGCGGGGTAGGGCCCGTTCGAGCATATTCTTTATTTTCCCTACATTTTCCCCTATCTTTTCGTGCTCCTTTTCAATTTCTCTTTCTCATCCCAGTTCCAGTTAGCGGTTTTTATTCAGCAACATCTTATTTCTCACCCTTTGAAACAGACAAATAAGCGTGGATCCCGTCAGGTACGACGGACGATTTGGGGTGCTAATACCTTCCCAGGTCGTAACCGACTCCCGAACCCAGATCTTTGGTTCACAAGACCTCGTCCTTTCCTTTTCTCTTTGGTTTGTGCAGCATTACCTTTCCCGTTCATTCTGGATAAAAATGCCTAGATGGAGACTCTACCTTTTCCACGCCACTCTCGCGTTTGTACTAGGATGAAAATCCCGGGAGCGACAGCTGGCGGCTCTGCTGGGGATCGAACCCAGAATCTCTGGTTTCCCCTTTGAGAGTCAATCCTAGCGCTTGTCTATTTTTGTTTCTTCAGGTGTTTATCGGTGTGCTGTTGTGTGCTTTAGTTTAGCTTTACTGTTTTCATTTACAGTTTTACTTTACAGCTTTATTTACTGCTTTCAGTATTTATCATGCATCATTATTATTGTTTGGACTGTGCTGGTATTTTCTGTTTGGTGGGATGGGTATTCTGAGAGATGAGCATACGACCCTGGCTCGAGTATACACCTATGACTAGCATGGTTTCATATTGCTCTGCATGCTATTTTAGTATGATGTTGTGATATGAAACCACACCCAGATTGTGACCGTCTTGGAAATATTTTGTATGGGGATTTCCTCCATTTAGGGATAGGACCTCGATGATTATGTGCATCTGGGGACCGATCATTGAGGACCTTAGTGGAAAACACCCTCTCCAGTGATGACAGTGGTAGACCACATTTGTTGGAAAACCCACTCGCATCCGAGGGTCCACTGGGAATTCGTAGAGGATAGCCTGGTTCTCTCGTAGGAACTCAGTCAAAGTAAATTGTTCGTATGACGATAGTACTGTATCCCAATGGCTGAATGTACTATTGTTTATTGATTCAGTTCCTGAAGCTAGGAACTTATGAGGGATGCTTGTTTTTCCCGGACTCAACTGAGACATCCCTAGGTAGTACATAATACCAAACTGATTCCCTGATTTGGTCATGAGCCATTTCTCGAAAATGGTGAACATATTATTGTTATCTGGCTTTGAGAGTCTGTGATGTTGACCTGGAGTAGCACACCCGTGAGATTGGGAGGGGTTTACAGGTTTGCAAGAACCCTAAACTTCCAACATACCCATTTTGCCAGTATTATTCAGTATTATGAGTTGGTTCTATAGTTCTTTGGTTCTGAGATCCGGGATTTCTATTCAGAGAAATTGTTACTGTGATTGCCATTGTGACCCTGTTATTGTTATTATGACTCTCCATAAAGACTTGGCTCACTGTTCAACGTCAACACCAGACACATACCATTGATCACATGCCTATGCATTCATAAGCATCATTCACAAATTGCATTCTAACTCGCATGTCTATTCATCTGTATGTATCACATCTCTTTACCTCGATTCCATAGCCAGACTTACTTATTACAGATATGAAGCCTGTCCAGAAGAACAATGTCTCTTATCACTTCCCAGATCCAAAGATTGATGTGCTACAAGGTATGATTGTAACGCCCCGATTTTATAAAGTATTTTTATAAAATAAATATCAAGGGTATGATGGTGTATTTGTAATAATAAGTGGATGAGGTATTTTATTTAAATAGTGATAATATAATGAGGTTGTATTATTATAATATTATTATTTAATAAATTAAATAAAATATAAGTTGGAGGTCTGAGGGGAAAGGTTGTAATTTGATTATATTATGAAAAGGGGAGAACACGATACATTTTCTCATTATCGTATTTTGACGAAGGAAAGAGGGCTCTGGAGAAAAAGGGAAAGGAGAAGGGAAATCAAGGATCGTAAAGCTTCAAGATCAAGGCTTTGCAAGGAATTTGTGAAATTCGAGGTAAGGGGGGAGAAAGGGTTCTTTATTGGTGACCTAACATGAAAGGGTAATTGGGAGTTTCTCACTCCCTAGGGATTATCTAATGTTGTTGATTGTGATGAAATTGTGATAAGATGTATATATATGTTATGATGATTGATTATGGTTGTGTGGAATTATTATTGAGTTATATGCTTGATTGTTGTAATTGGAATGGTGGTGATTTGAGTTATATGATAAGTTTGGTATGGAAGTAGTTATAGAGATAATGATGTTGATGATGATGTAAATGGAGAATTGGAAACAAACCTAGGATATTTCTTAATTTGATTAGTAATATTTGGTTGTGAAAATCATAAGGAATTAGAGGTATAAAATTAGTTTAAGAACAACAATTGGATTGTTTTGAGTGATAAAAGTGAGAGATAAGTGATAGAATTCGAACTGGTATAAAATTGGAAGAAAAAAAGTGAGTTTTAGAAAAAGCTGAATTTTGGGTGCAGGTGGCCTGACACGGGCAGTGTCGTGTGACACGGGCGGCCGTGTCAGCCCCCTGTATTTTGCGAAATCTTGAGTTTTGAAGGGGATGTTCAGGCCACATGACACGGGCCGTGTCATGGGACATGGTGGGGCCATGTCAGGCCTCTGTTTTGAGGAATTTTTCTGTATTTTAAGGGGTTTAATCCCGAGTTCTTGTTCGATACTTGTACCATTAGTCTAGGGCCTTGATGATGACATCCATGTTTAACTATAGGACCCGATGACCAATAATAAGCGTGTGTGTGTTATGTGATTATTGGGGATATTATAACTTTATTAATATGTCGATTAAAAGGTGTTGATGATGGAAATGTTTACTATAAGTCTTGCACAATTATATGAAGGAATAGTGATAAACGAAGAGGATCGTGATGATTGGTAACATAGTTGATTATATGTCTTGCTTAGACCCCATGATGTAAGTGTTGGTAGCGGTGAGGATCGGAAGGATCGTGTGGTATTAGAATATATGTATAAGGAATGAATGAGAGTGTAATTAATGAGGAATTCATAAGGTATGACATTGGGTAATTAGCGTGTATGAATATATGTGCTTATGTTGATTTATATGACTCTTGATGATGAACTATACGAATTGTATTAATAATATGTGTGAACATTGTCTGATTATTTATGTGACCCATGTGATGGAATGTGTGGTAATTGATGAAGATCATGAGGATCGTGTTGGCATGATTGTATTCATGTGTGTTCGTGATATGATATGTGTGTAATCGAGTTTTGCATATGCATACATGTTGATGGAATAATCATGTCGTGGATGTGATTATTCGGATTCGTTGAGAATCGTGGTTGCAGGGATGATCGTGTCTTGTTGGAGACGTTAACGATGCATTCAGGGTTCTATTTGATGAACCGTTATTATGAGTCGGTACTGCATTTGCATTGTGTCATTGAGTCACTCTGCATTGATTGAATTAATGATGTATGATATGTGTTGATGAACTATTTGAGATATTGATGAATTTTATGATGTATGATGTGTATTTGATGAATAGAGGTGAGACTACCCTGTAAGATGTTATTTGCACCGTTAATATATTGAATTCTTTTCTCACCCCTTTGTTGTTTGGTTGCGTCTGTGCTTCTTCGGAAGTACAGATGATTCAGGTACTTGAGTATGCTCGGAGTACAAGTTGTTTGGTCGAGTCCTAGGAGTCGTTCTGATACGTAACACGGGAAATGGGGATATTTGTTATTTAATTATTCTTGTTAGTAATAGTTACGTATCATATTTTGTTGAAACTTATAAATTAAGTGAATTGATGAATAGTTGTGGATATTTGGCGAATTGTCGATTGTTGAATAAAAAGATATTTCCGCTGTTTTTAATAAATGATTATACTTTTGGTTGATTTTGAAAATGTAGCTATTCACTTGTTAATTAAACTCTGATTTATCTGAAAACTTATGTTATTTTAGAAAATGGGAAAAGTGGGTGTAACAATGATCACCTTGATCACTCTGAATCGAGTGGGAGAATTCAAAGAAGAGTATGGTGGTATTTTGAAGATGGTTCACAGGCTTTCCGATTCAAACCGAAGAGTTATCCATACTTTACTTAAGTTTTATGATCCTCCTTTGAGATGATTTACATTTCCAGACTACCAATTGGGGCCGACATTGGAGGAGTTTTCTCTTATTCTAGGAACACCCGTCAAAGATCAGATTCCTTTCTACTCTACCATGGTAGAACCAGATGAACTCGAGATTTCCAAAGCTCTTTATTTGAGTCGGGCTGTAGTGCAGAAGGGGCTTGCCACAAAGGGAAAGTTAACTGGTTTTCACTTGAGTTTTCTAGCGACCGTGGCTGACGAGTATGCAAATTGTAACAAGTGGGGGACCGTTTATGCTGTCATTTCCTTGAGTGTCTATGGTATCATCCTGTTTCCTAATGAAGAGAAATTTGTGGACATCAATGTTATCCGTGTTTTCATGTAGCAGAATCATGTACCTACTTTGTTGGGCGATTTTTATCACTCGGTCCACTACAAAAATGAGAAGAAACGAGGGGGCTTAGTACGATGTTGTTCTCAACTGGTGAACGACTGGTTTATGAGACGGTTGCCTACTACTGGTGCTTTTGTGACTGTCATATCTTCTGTGAATTGGGCTAAAAGGTTGATGGGGCTGAGGGCCAAAAATATAGCATGGATAAGTCGTAGTTTACTGAAGAAAGACTTCATCTACAGTTGTGGAAGCTATCCCAATGTGCCTCTCATCGGAGTAAGGGGATGCATCAACTACAACCCCGTTCTCCATAGAAGACAGTTGGGATACGTGTTGGAGAATCCACCAATGGAGAGGGAAATCAATGTGTCCTTTTACTTTCCGGTGGAAAACAACAAATTACGGGTAGAGCAAGATGCTGCTGCCTGGAAAAATATTCAGAAGCGAGGATTTTGTACTCTGGGCCGAAGTAACAACATGTCGTTTCCTCAATATGATGATTGGTTAAAGCGCATGGTCGAGATCACTCTTCTTCCTTTTTCGCTAGAAGAACCATGGTATCCTGTGGTAGACGAACCAAGGACGTATGACATTATCGAAGAATTCGATAAGATGAAAGCAGAAAGGGACGAGCTGTTAAAATAGAACGCCCAGTTAAGTCAAGATCTTGCCAGGGCTGAGCATGCCAAGCTTAAGATTGAGTGAAAAGCCAAGGAAGATGCTGAGAAATATGCCGCTGCAGAAAAAAGGTTTGACGCTAATTCAGCTCAGTTTTCCAGGTTTGAAGTTGCTAACCAGAACTCTTCCAAGGAACGCATTAATACAAGAAGATTACTCAATGAAAGGACTCAAATGTTGGAAGACATAAAGACGAGGCATGCTTTCTATAGGGTCAGAAGAGAAGATCAAGATAAATTGCAGGCTGAAGACGTTGCTGATAAGTTGAGAAAGAAAGACGAAGAAGTGTGGCCAATGCGTTGAAAGAGAAAGGTGCAGAACTTGCTAAAGAACTAAAAGATGTTGACTATTACAAGCGTAAGATGGTTTGCTTTCAGAAGAAACTGAAGAGGTTTGAATATGAACCAATACCACTGAATGCATTGGTTATCGTGCCAAAGCATGAGTCAGATGTTGGTCCAAGCGGTTAGAGGGCAGTCTGAATATTATAGTTTCCTTTAGTAGTCATAAGACTATCATTAGGATTGTTGATGAAGTATTTTTTTTATTGATTGTATTTCAATTATGATTTCTGTTTCATGTACTCCAACAATGTTAGCCCATGATTGGTGCTTTATTAATACAATGAGGTTCTTTCATCTATCAGTTTGTGTTGATTCAGCTTTACGGTTTCAACTATATATCTTACACATCAGCAACACTCACATACTGACACTTGTATTCTCAGCTCTGTATGACACGTTTGCTGCACACACGCACCCTATATTATTAGGACTGCTTATTTGTTTTGCAGCTAAGTCAGAGCGTTGTTATCTGCTTCAACTGTACAAAGTCGGAATCAAGGGAGAGGGTGCCTTAAGAATGAATAGACATTCCATAAGCATTCATTTCATGCATATCATATTCTTGTGCATTTTGCAGGTTATCTGGATTTCCTGACTTATCTGTTTATTCAGGGAAAGATTGCGAGAGCCTCCAAGACTTGTCTCCTTCGACAAGATATCCCTCATTATCGGTATGCTACCCGTTGTAATCAAAGGAACTTCATGGATACAATGCAGAATGAACTAAATGAACTTCGCACCCGGATGGGAGAGTTCATGACAATGATGCAGCGTATAGCCCTGGGATAGCAAGAGATGAGGGCTGCTATGCAAAGGCTTAAGTATCCACAAATAGATCCACAAGTGGTTGCCTTGGACGCCCAAGGAAATCTAATCAACAACACTGCTATTCCACCTGTGGTGAACATGCCTCCAACTCCCGAGGGTAGTGGCTCAATTCGTGTTCATGTGGTAGACCGGCAGGAGGATCAGTTCACTCTGATCAATGAAGATATGGGATTTGGTACTGGAGCTAATAATCAAGATTTCCAAATGATGGTTGAGAAGGTGCATGCTTTGGAATGCAAAGATACTCTTGGTATCGACGTTTCGGATATGGGGCTGGTTTCAGGGGTGGTCATCCCTCCAAAGTTTAGACCACCAGGTTTTGACAAGTATAACGACAACTCTTGCCCTAAGACTCACTTGCAAGCCTTCTATCGCAAAATTGTTGCACATACCAAAGAAGAAAAGCTTTGGATGTACTACTTCCAGGACAACCTATTCGTAATTGGAAGGAGCTTGGGGAAGCCTTTCTCAAGCAATATCAATATAACATCGACATGGATCCTAGCCGGACTCAACTTCAAAGCTTGTCTCAAAAGAGTTCTGAAAGTTCCAAAGACTATGCGCAGAGATGGCGCGAGGTTGCTGCCAGAGTTCAACCACCATTGTTAGAAAGGGAGATGGTTGATCTCTTCATTGATACGCTCTCGGGGCACTTCATGGAGAGGTTGGTTGGCTGTTCCTCCAGTGGATTTTTTGATATATCTTAACAGGTAAAATAATCGAGAGCTGGATGAAATAAGGTAAGATTCAGAGCAGCGGAGCGTCAACCTCCGGAGTTAAGAAGCCTTTCATGAAGCGAAGGGAAGGAGAAGTCAGGGCGGTATATGCTCAAAAGAGAAGGGAAACCCAAAAATCATATTACCAGGAAGCCTCTGTTACCATTACTGTAGTTGTTAGTCAACAACAGGTCCAGTAGCAGAGAGGGCCCCGACAAGGATACCAGCCAAGGCCTAGGATGGTTGAAAGACATTTCGAGGTTCCACCGATGTCCTATTCCCAACTCCTACAAAATCTCCTTCAACTACAAATTATTCAATTAAGAACTTTGCGGCCTCCGCAGCCGGGGCAGATTCCTGAGGGCTATGACGCTAATGCTCATTGCGAGTTCCACTCTGGAGCTCCAGGCCACAATACTGAAAATTGTAAAGTACTTAAACATAAAGTGCAGGATTTGATAGACTCCAAGGCGATCAACTTCGCTCCAACCCCGAATGTGCAACAGAATCCCATGCCTAATCATGGAAGGGCCGTAGGATCTATTGATAGCGGTGAATGTTTGAACTTGGTATCTGATGTCAAAGCCCTAAAGAATTAATTGTTGACTGTAAAGGCTTGCCTGGCTAAGAAGAACATATTTCCAGGTTGCAAAAAAGGTTTTTTAGACTGTGTTAATTCTGACGATGGTTGTGATCTGTTGAGGTTAGAAATACAGAGAATGATGGACGAAGGGAGTATACAGTTTGACAAGGTCATGAAAGAGGATGAAGTATCAACAGTTACGATTTACTATGATCCAGCACAAGTTCCTGCACCATCAAGGATGGCACCGGTAACCATTACTACGTCTAGATCAGTTTCGTACCTAAGTGATAAAGTTATCCCATGGAACTATGGGGAGAAGTTTACTACAATGGTCAGAAGCAAAACATGGCCACATCCAGTTTATCTCCACACCAAGTTGAGAATGTTGGGGTCAGAGGATTCACTAGAAGTGGTTGACTGTTCGCACCAGATACATTGAGAAATAATGTGTTACCACCGAAGGACAATGCTGAAGCTCAAGTCAGGGCCAGGGGCAAGCAGCCCATGATCAATGATGCACTTGTGTCAACTCCAGAGCCTGATATCACATTTGATAAGGAAGCGGAGGAATTCCTGAGCATAATTGTAACACCCCATTTTTAATATTTAATCGTCGGGTAATTTTGTTGTTATGTTGGCCTTAGTTAAGGAGTGTGTCTTATTATTATTGGTGTTGTGTCCTAGTGGGACAAGTATAATCGAGTGCGATTAGTAATAGAGAGGGTCCAAATCGTAATAAGACTATTTACTTATTATTATTATTATTATTATTATTATTATTATTATTAGTATTATTATTATTATTCTTTTATAAAAACCAGTCATCAAAATAATAGGATTAAAATAATAATAATAATTATTAACTGGATTAAGGGGCGGTTTAGTAAAAGGTTAGTAAAGGGTTAATATTGAATTAGTCAAAACAGAAAAAATCAGTGAAAGATTAATCGTAAAACATTTTGGTGAGAAGAACAAAGAGGCTAGGAAGGAAGAACACATCTAGGGCACCCAATTCATCCAAATTCGCAGGAATTTTTGCATTGAAATTTGAGGTATGGGGGAGAACGGATTTAATTTTAGGTGATTTAACATGATGGGTAGTTTGGGGGTATCCTTCCCTCTTAGGAATTTCTATTGATTATGATGTGTATGATGAATTTTTGAATATATGATGATTTTTGTGAATCCATGAATATTCTGTTGAGTTGTGATGATTTATGTTGCGATTCTGTAGTTGTTGATCTAGATGACGAAATATGTGTGAATATTGTTGTTGTTGATGAACTGAGTAGATTGTAGATCTAGAACGAAAATTAATCGAAATATAGTAACATAGAGGAAATATAGATGAATATTGGAGAGTAAAACTTGTGAAAAAACGATTTTAGGACAGGTATTAACCATGGGATCGAGTGGAATGAGGTATAGATCTAAAATTATGCAGAAAACCCAAAACACATACTTATTATACCCATACATGTATGGACTAGGCCAATACGCGTATGGAGAGCTGGAGATTTAGGACAATACGCGTATGAGGAGGTTGATACGCGTATTGGAGGCGTATGGGGCGTATAGGCCATGCCAATACACGTATGGCCAGGCCCATACACGTATGGCCAGTGTGGGGTGCAAAATCGTGCGATTTTGCAATTTCTCCCTGATTTCGCGTGCGAAGCCGATTATTTTGGTGTGAGGCATTGAGATGATTCTTAAAACATATTTAATCGAGATTTAATCTTGAGTATGAATAAATGTTAGAAATTAGGTGGATTAATTTAGTCGTAAAATCGAGTAAATTGTGTGAAGTAATTATTGGTGATTATTGATGGAAATTTTGTTGTGTTTGATCAGATGGATTGTGTAGATGTATAATATGGTGAATTATACATGATGTATGCCTTTACATTGACATGCATACATTTGTCGTTATTGTTGAGATGATCGGCCGGATGGGCGAATACGATCATTCGTACTCCATTATGGAGGGTGTTGGGATAATCATTGTCGAATGGGTGTATGTGATTATCCATGTTTGATTGAATGAACAAAACCTGGTACCACATGCATTATGTCGTGTTGAGTCACATTGCATATATTGGTGATTGTTGCTACATAATTATTGTTGTAATTGCTATTGTGGACTATTGTTAAATAATGATGTGATTATTGTTGTTTGTGTGAGAAAATACACTGTATATGTTATATGCGCCGTTTATATTTGAATTTTTTTCTTACCCCTTTGTTGTTGATGTTGTGTTTGTGCTTCTTTGGAAGTATAGATAATCCAGGTACTTAGAGTGCATGGAGTCGTGTTGCTGTGTTCGAGTCTTAGGATGCTCTGATACGTAACACGAGATGAGGATTTTCTATTGTTATTTTATTCCCTTATGTATCTATTTTTATGGAATTAAACGTATTGAGGATATTTTGTTGAAACAGACTTATTGACTTGGTTGTTTTAAAACGATTATTATTTCGCTGCTTTATTAAAAAAACATTTTTGTTGGCTTTTATTGTTGAGACGTGGCATTCCACTTTCGAATAACTCTGAGTTTTGATATAAAATGTTAATTTTATTTATTTGGGAAATTGGGGTGTTACAATTGGTATCAGAGCAGGTCGGTCCAACCGGCCAAATATTGTGTCGAGTCAGTCCTTAGATTAGGGATTGTTGTTGTGTTCTAACTTGTAGTGGTTGTGTTTATTGTGATAGTATGGCAGGAAGGAATGATGTTGCACTTGCTGTTGCTATGCAAGCCATGGCACAGGCTGTTGTGAACATTGGCCCAACTGTTGGGAATGCTGAATTTTGTGATTTGGATCAGTTCAGAAGTAATAAGCCGCCTACGTATGAAGGGGGTATATTGGATCCGGAGGCTACACAGAAATGGCTGAAGGCAATTGAGAAGATCTTTAGGACCATGGGGTGCACTAATGATTAGAAGGTGAGGTTTGGTACTCACATGCTTGAGGGAGAAGCTAAAGTCTGGTGGGACAACAGTCGCCAAAGGTTGGAAGCTGCAAGTACTGCTGTTACTTGGGCTATGTTTCGTGGTGAGTTTCTGGAGAAGTATTTTCCAGAAGAAGTTCGTAGTGCTAAAGAGGTTGAGTTATTGGAACTAAAGCATGGTATTATGATCGTAGATGAGTATGCTGCGAAATTGGAAGAGTTGGTACAGTATTGTACTCATTATAACACTGAAGAGGCTATGACTTCAAAGTGTTTGAAATTTAAGAATGGACTGCGTCCTGAAATCAAACATGGCATTGCTTCCAGAGCTGGTGAGTAGGAGCAGAATCTATGATAATGATAACAGGGCTCATATTGCTCACTATAAAGCGGTGAATGATAAGAAGGGTAAGCAGAGGTTTGAGGGTACTCCTTATAGTGCTCCGGCTGATAAAGGTAAACAGAAAATGGTTACTGACAAGAAGCCAAGTGGGGGAGGGGTGAATCCCAATCCTGTGAATTTTTTCAAATGTGGAAGCACAGGTCATCGTGCTAATACTTGTCAGAATAAAGTCAAGAAGTGCTTCAAGTGTGGAAGGACAGGTCATGTGTTAGCCGACTGTAGGGCGACTATGTCTACTTGTTTCAATTGTGGTGAGCAGGGTCATATCAGTACAACTTGTCAGAAACCGAAGAAGACCCAAGGAACCACCAGTAAAGTGTTTGCATTAGTAGGAGCCTAGTCCACTAATGAGGAGCGATTTGTTAAAGGTACTTGTCTTATTAATAATACTCCTTTGGTTGCTATTATTGATACGGGTGCAACCCACTCGTTTATTTCTGTTGATTGTGTGAAGAGATTAGGAATTGTTTCGTCTACTCTAGAACGGAGAATGACTATTGATACTCCATATATTGGTTCTGTGGTTACATCGTTAGTATGTCTGAAGTTCCCGATTAGTATTTTTGATAGGGATTTCTATGTGGATTTAATTTGTTTACCGCTTGGTAGTCTAGATGTTATTCTGGGAATGAATTGGTTGGAATTCAACCGAGTCTATATTGATTGCTATAGGAAGAAGTTGTTGTTTCTTACTCTTGAAGAGGAAGCGTTGGCTAATTCGTTATCTACGAAAGAGTTAAGGACATTATAGGAAGACGAGGCAATGATGTTTTCATTATTCGCGTCGTTGTCTGTTGAAAGTAAAGTACAGAGTATGGAATTTCTAGTTGTGAATGAGTTTCCGGAAGTGTTTCCTGATGATATTACGGAATTACCTCCGACGAGAGAAGTTGAGTTTACTATTGATCTTATTCCTGGTACGAGGCCTATTTCTATGGCGCCATACAGGATGTCTGTATCAGAGTTAGCTGAGTTGAAGACTCAGATTGGTGAATTGCTTGATAAGAAGTTTATTAGACCTAGTGTGTCGCTGTGGGGAGCTCCATTGCTTGAATCGGGTGTATGTGTCTATGCATCGATTACCGTCAGTTGAACAAGGTGACCATTAAGAATAAGTATCTTCTTCCAAGGATTGACGGTTTAATGGATCAACTAGTTGGTGCGCGTGTTTTCAGTAAGATTGATCTGAAGTCAGGTTACCATCAGATTCGAGTGAAAGAAGGTGATATTCAGAAGACTGCATTTAGAACTCGTTATGGACATTATGAATATGATGTGATGCCGTTTGGAGTGTCTAATGCGCCAGGTGTGTTTATGGTATATATGAATCGTATTTTCCATTCTTATTTGGATCAATTTATTGTGGTGTTTATCGATGATATATATTTATTTATTCTAAGAGTGAAGAGGATCATAAGGAATATTTGAGAGTTGCTTTGCAGGTGCTGAAAGATAACAAGTTGTTTGCTAAGTTATCGAAGTGTGAATTTTGGCTTGATCATGTAAGTTTCTTAGGTCAGGTTATTTCTGGTGATGACATATTAGTGGATCCTTCTAAGGTGAGCTCTGTGTTGCAATGGGAACCTCCGAAGATTGTAACGGAGATTCGAAGTTTTCTTGGTTTAACAGGTTATTATAGAAGATTTATTCAGGGGTTTTCTAATTTGGCGTTACCGTTGACTCATTTGACTAGGAAGAGTCAAGCGTTTATTTGGGATGCAGCTTATCAGGAAAGTTTTGAGGAATTAAAGAAGAAATTGACTACGACACCAGTGTTGATTTTACAAAGTCCTGGTGAACCTTTTGTTGTTTATTATGATGCGTCCAAGATGGGACTAGGTGGTGTATTAATGCAAGATGGTAAGGTAGTAGCTTATGCTTCTAGGCAATTGAGAGTACATGAGAGGAATTACCCTACTCATGATCTTGAATTGGCTGCGGTGGTTTTTGTGTTGAAGATTTGGAGGAATTACTTGTACGGGTCAAGATTTGAAGTGTTCAGTGACCATAAAAGTTTAAAGTATTTGTTTGACCAGAAAGAGATAAATGTGAGGCAAGGAAAATGGTTAGAATTTCTGAAGGATTATGATTTTAATCTGAGTTATCATCCGGGTAAGGCTAATGTTGTAGCAGATGATTTGAGTCGCAAGACAATTCATATATCGGCGTTGATGGTGAAGGAATGGGAATTAATTGAACAATTTAGAGATTTGAGTATGGTTTGCGAGACGACACTTGAGAGTGTTAGAATTGGAATGTTGAAAGTGAATAATGATTTCTTAGATATTATTAAAGAGAATCAGGGACTTGATGTGAAGTTAGATAATTTGATGCCTTTGGGAGACAATGATCCTGAAAGTGATTTCCAGGTGAATAATGTTGGTGTATTGAGGTTTCGGGGCAGAATTTGTGTGCCGGATAATGATGATTTAAAGAAAGAAATTTTAGAAGAAATTCATCGTAGTAGCTTGAGTATTCATCCAGGAGCTACGAAAATGTATCATAACTTTGTCGCTCCCGGGATTTTCATCCTAGTACAAACGCGAAAGTGGCGCGGAAAAGTTAGAGTCGCCAGCCAGACATTTTTATCCCAAAGAATTGGGAAAGGTAATGTTGCACAAGCCTGAGGAAGAAGGAAAAGGACGAGGCCTTGCGAACCAAAGATCTGGATACGGGAGTCGGTTACGAATTGAGAAGGTATTAGCACCCCAATCCGTCCGCCGTACCCGACGGGATCCACGCTTATAAGACTGTTTTCAAAGGGTGAGAAATAATATGCTGTTTAACTGAAAGAATAGCTATCTGGAATGAAATGGAAATGAGAAAAGAAATGGAATTGAAAAATGGGAATAAAATGGGAAAATGTAGGGAAAAAGAAAGATTGTGCTCGAATGGGCCCTACCCCACTGCCTACGTACCTCATCGGGATAAATGAGGATCAGAGACGCCGTAGTTCGTCTAACTAAGGCTTACACTCGTTTGTGGTTTTTAGGATGACGTTGCCATAGTTCTAGCTTAGGTGTTACCGGCTCTGACTCGAGGGTATTTACCGTATCGCTGTTTGAACTGTCGAGACAAGTCATGTTCGTCCGCAAAGAGTATGAGATGAGATGAGAAGACGTGACTTCTTGGTTTGTTGTCTTTTATAAGAAGTGTTTTGAGATTGTGTTTTTTGAATGTACAACACTAAAGACTATGACACAGGAGCGAATACTTTCCAAGATCGCCCCCAATGGAACGTTTGTAAAGCATCCTAGAAGAGTGAAGGAGACCTCCACTAATCATTTCCCGTATAGCTTAAGGCTCGTGACGCATTGTACACCTTTCCTTTATTAAGTGTTTTTTTTTATTTTCTTTTAAGATGAGAAGAGAGACTCAAATTATCAAAGGAAAAACTCTAAGGGAAACTAGACTTACCCTATGTTAGTTGAATTCATGGATAACCTATGGTTAGTGAGGTTTGCAATTGAATCTACCTAAGAGATATAAGACTAAACATGCAAGTAAAAGAAGTTAATCAATGAGCAATATGGTCCTCCTAAGTCATGGTAGGTAAAAACGGTATGGAATGTAAACGGGATGGAACAATGGTTCGGGTGGGTCGGTTGCGTGGTGCTAAGACGCACGACTTATGGTGTGAAACATACAAGGCTTGCCTTTGGTTGAATGGAGTGGAACGAAGGTAATCGAGGAACCCTATAGTTACATGCAACTTTATTTATTTGTTTGAAAATATACTCGACGTTGGATCGAGCCTTTTACTTATTCTTGAGATTTTCGTTTTCTAACGATTTGTTTTATCTTTTCTAACCTAGTTATAGAAACTATACAAGCATACAAGTATTACACTATTACATCACAAAGTACACAAAGTATAAAACACAATTGAGGCACAAAAATATCCAAGTCCATAAGCCAATCCTTGAAAACATACCTTGCACAAAAAAAGCAAATAGTTAGTGAATGATATGAACCATGAATATGCATAATATGATGGAAATGAATTAAAATGACAAAAAATATTAAAAGTCATGGAAAAAATGTGAAATTAAATTCCTAAGGTCTCTAACCTGATTATAACACTATGTTAAAAAAATCTCTAAAAAATTCTCATTCTAACTAAGGCCAATGGTCACCTAAATCTAACTAAAGTTTAATCACAACTTTGCACAAATTATACTACAAAACAGTAGAAAAAATGTCCTAAAAATTACACAAAAAATAATCTAAGTACTTCTATTTGTCCTTTAATCATAGCAAAAAGAATGGGCAACAAATGTTATGGGAAGTGGCCTAAATAAATTGTACAAATTTATGTGTCTACATGAGAATTCAATACAAGTCAATTAAATGGAAAAATCGAAATTAAATCGAAAAATGCAAAAATTCAGAAAGTGAAAATATGGAAAGTTTCCAAATTGTATTAAAAAGCTAATATAATTTTTGGGGATTTTTCTTATGCATTTTTATATTTTTCATGAATTAATTTTGAAACTATATAATATAAAAATTAAATAGAAATGAAATAGGAGGGAGGTGAGGATAGAAGTGTTTCTAAGTTAAAATGACTGCTGGGCCTAAAGCAGGGGGTCTCAATAGCGTTTTGCAGGGCCCAACGCCCAGGGAGTGAGGCTGGGGTGCAAATAGAAACGCTTTTAAGTTAAGAATGAAATTGGGCCCAGAATGGGGGTGCAACTATCAAATTCGCCAAGCCCAATCAGCATAGAATAAAGTCAAAGATGGAGGTGGAAAATTAATGTAATTGACTCATACTTATCCCTAATAATTCATATTAATTCACTTTAACTCTCATTAAATCCTAATAACATTACTATTAATTAACTTATCAAAATAAAATTATAAAAAATAGAAAAGAACAAGAACAAAAGGGCGGTCAACAACCAGAAACCCTAGCCCCCTTTCATTCGCAACCCCTCTTCTCCCTCATAAACCCGAATTCCTCACCCTAATCGCGCCGCCGGCGCGGCGGCGGATCTACCCCCAACCTGATTCTCCTATATGAATTCCTCCTCATCTTCTAGCTCTACACAACTATGTGATTACTCTTTCCTAACATCCATTCCATCCATGGATTAGAACTCATACCGAATAGAAGACAAAGAACAAAAAATCACCACAAAGCTTAAAGATTCACATACCCGCGAGTTAATCAAAGCACGATTTCCGTTTTTCAATCTTTTGCCACGCTTTGATTTTGTTGCGATTTGGTACGATTAAACCCTCGATTCTTCTCAGGTTGGCGCTATGGATCAAACATGAACGTGAGCGATAGAGACTTCTTGCGGAAGGATCGAAGCTGCCATGATGAAGAAGAATATGGAGTTTGGACAAGGGAGGAAGATTAAGATTGTTATCGTGAAGAAGACGACGGATCTGAAGGAGTTAATGGAACGGGAAATCGTTTTGATTGTGTCACTGTTGCGTGATTCGCGATTGATTGCTCGGTGATAACGTGATCGCGACGAAGACGATACCAACGAATGCACCTCAGGTATGACCTTCTTCTTCTTCGTTCGACGCTATGTAGAGCGATTCTTCTTCTGTGAGTTGATTGATTGTTGGTTCTTAAATCTTTCTCCAGTTGTTGCTGACGCCCTGAATCTTCGTTTTACAGGTTGTTACGGAAATCCAGATTTGGATGTCATCATCGTTATGATTGAGACGTGTTTACTGCATTCTCGCAATGGAGGATTGAATACCACTCATCGCATTTTCTGGATTATGAACTCAGATTGGTGAAGGTCAAAGCGGTGAAATTGATATGTTTTGATGATGATGTTGATATTTTATATGATATGTTTTGATGAGGATACTGATTTGTTGTGGTTGCAGGATGCTCAAACAAAGGTTGAAGGTGGATGGTGTTCAGGATGATGAAGGTGATGAAGAGTTGAAGATGAAAGGAATCGAAGAATGGTTGTGCAGAGGTGAGGATTCAGAAGTTGAAGAAGAGGATGAAGCTTGGAGAATGGGGGGAATGGTGACTGAAGAAATTGCAACCTGAAATGATCTAGAGTGAAGAAGAAGCTCCTGAAGGATGGATCCAGGTATATGTAGATAACTCGATAGATTCTAGAAGTTTCTGGTGATGATTTTTGTTACTGAATTTGTTATGACAGTTAGGATTTGTAACTGTTTCTAGTTTGTGGAAACTTCTGGATATTTCTTTACCCGAATTCAGTTTTTTTTGTTTTTATCCGCTTTCAGTTTGTTATAGCGGTTCAGGTTTATTGGAGCTGGAACTCTAATTCTGAGATTTTTCCTCCTTCTCCATGACTTTCTCATGTTCTAAATTCATAGAGTTTCTTGCCACAAACTTGATCTTATTCTTCTTATGGCCACAAAGCTGATCTTGTTATCTTTGTTCAAATTGTTTTTTTTTTACTGTTGTTGTTTGATTGGTCTGCAGGATTGAAGATTGAGAAGGAAGTTGCGGAAGAGATCGAAGCTGATAAATCCATGAAATCCTCGAGGGTCCGGTATCCTGAATAATGCCAAGCTGATGAAGTTTTTCTTCTGAATCAGTCATGAATAATAAGTAGGAAACTTTTGTTAGGAATTTTCTACAGAATTTTCTGTTATGGATTGTATATATTGTATCTGATTTCGTTATAGTACTCAAGAAAATTGATCCTAGTATTTAATGGATTTTCTTGCCTTTTCTGTTCTGTTTTGACACCCTGAAGGTGATCCTTTAGTTTCTCAATTTTGCAAATAAATTCAATCAAGGTCCCTTTTGCATTGTTTGTGCTTGTCAAATATCCTGATAAAATAATTTAGTTATCTGCGGCTCCTCATGACCTTGGTACTAAAATTTGACCATGATTTGGGTACTAAAATTTTAGCATGTGAATCATGCTTTTCAAAAGAGAACCAACTGTTGTTTAGAAAATGGTGACTTTGGTTTCTATTAAAACCCTCATAGGCCTCCTACCACTGTGAAATGATTAGTTTAAACACCGATTCTAACAACGCCTCCACTGAGTCATATATTTCACCACTAAAATTTAAAACATTGGCATCATTAACGCCACACATGCCCTTCTATTATAAATTGTTATCTCCAAATCTAAGACAAATGTATTAAGTTTAAATGTATTGCAACCTAAATCCATTGGATTCGTTCTCGAATTTCTTCAATACACAATCTTAATATCTTAAAGATCCTGCAAATAAAGTTCCAATTTCGTGCACCTTAGTCCTGGTTTAATTCCCCAATCCCACACAGATTGGTATGGCGAGTGGCGATAAAGGGGAGAATATCCTTAAGCACAATACATTTTCAAATCATGTCCTGTAACATAGTCCACATTCATAGCACCTCAAGCCACAACATCCACTGATCCTGAATTTGAACGTCCAACGAACACTTTGATAAAGATAATCTGAACACTTAATGAGGCATGAAACCAATGCTCATGACAATAATAATGTTTTAAAGTCCCTCTCCCAACTTGAGGAAAATATCTCTACAAAATTCAAGAAATGTTGACCCATAGAACACCTGATCATATACATGCTTTGAGAAAAATCGATGAAATGAATTATTATGAAAAGTCAATTAAATGATCATAAACGAGAGGGCAAATTTTGGGGTGTTACAAACTTAAAGAAGTTATTTTGGTGGTTTGGTATGAAGAGAGGTATTACACAATTTGTGTATGCTTGTTTGGTTTGTCAGAAATCAAAAGTGGAGCATAAAAAACCTTTGGGGTTGATGAAACCGTTGGAAATTCCAGAATGGAAGTGGGATAGTATTGCGATGGATTTTGTTACTAGTTTGCCGAATACGACGAGAGGATTTGATGATATTTGGGTGGTTGTGGATAGACTTACAAAATCTACACATTTTATTCCTATTAATATGAGTTTTCCGTTGACGAAGTTGGATGAGATTTACATCAGGATAATTGTGAAACTACATGGTGTTCCATCAAGTATGGTGTTGGATAGAGATCCAAGATTTACGTCTGAATTTTGGAAAAGTTTGCAAGAGGCTTTGGGTTCAAAGTTGAAATAGAGTTAGGATTATCAACCGCAGACGGACGGTCAGTCAGAAAGGACTATTCAGACTTTGAAAAATTCGTTGAGAACTTGTGTGTTGGAACAAGGTGGTGTGTGGGTGTCGCTCCCAAAGATTTGCATCCCAGTGTAGACACGAACGGTTGGCGAAAAGAGAAAATGAAAATGAATTGAATAGAGTCGCCAGTTAGGCATTTTTATCCCGAAGGAAAGGTAATGCTGCATAAACCTAGAAAAAGATGGATAAGACGGTTGCGAACCAGAGAAACTGAGAAAAGGGGGTTGGTTACAACCTGGGAAGGTATTAGCACCCAGATTGTCCGTCGTACTCGACGAGATCCACACTTACGAGATTGTGTTTAAAGGGGGTAGGTGTATGTGCTATCTGTGTGCAAAAGCTAGGGAAAGAAAGTACAAGTGTCAGTGAAAAAAGGTGAATTTCTCAGGAACTGAGGCTTAGAAAATAATGCTGAAAGAGGGGGAAGACACAGAGACTTTTGTTCGATAACAATTAAGTTATGCATACATATCCTCTCGTGCAATGAGGAAGTCAGAACACCGTAGTTCGACTCAAAGAGACTGAAAATGAATTGACTGTAAACTGCTTGCTTGTCTATGCTCAAGTGTATGACTCGTCTGGCTTGAGTGCTAACTGTTTTGCATTAGACGGAAGAAGAAAGTTCTCGTTTATGAATGAGTGTGATGAGAAAAGAATCCCGAAGGAAATGATTATTGTTTGTTTTTGTGTTTTCAGTTTTGTTATTGTTTTTGGTGTTTTGCATAAGTTAATGAGCTTAAGCCTAAATCAAGGGTTTGTAAGCTCATTATATCCTCCCTAATTAGGGATAATGAGCCTACTTAAGTATGAGATAAGCACCTCAACTTAATTACCATGATGATGTAGGATTAAGATCATTAACCTACTTTTGATTAATTAGATGTTTTTGGGTTTTTGTTTAGTGTTAAGTAATGAGTTTAATCTCTAATCACAGATTAATGAACTCATTACACCATCCTAATAGAAGGATAATAGATGAGAAAACCTAAGCTGAGGAAGATACCTCAACTTAATCCATGGTTAGGGATTAAATTCATTCGATAACAAGCCTTTATTAAATGGATTTTAATTAAGGTATGAGATTAAGAAGTGAATTTTATGGTTTGTAAGACAACTTGAGGGGAACTTGTCCATTAAACACTAGGGTTAGTCGCTCTTAACCATATGGAAGAGATAGAACCCTAATGTAAGGCCCAAGTTACAAGATAAAGTCTTGATGATTATTAATGTGATTTGATTAAGAGGTTTAAACAAATTAAAGGTTTAACACTTAGGATTGAAGTTATACACTCCATCCTAAGATAAGGATGCAGGCATAATCCTAATTCCAAAGTCTTAAAACTTTAAGAGTTTAGTCTCTGATTATTGAGATGAGAAGAGAGACTCAAGGAGACTCAAAGGTAAAAGCTAGGGGGAATATACACAACCCTAAAAGTTATCATGCTTGGATATCCTATAGTTTGTTAGGCTTACGAGAAAAGATCTTCAAGGCCACCAATGGAAGAAGATGATGAAAAGAGAAGGAGAAAGAAGAACAAATTACTTACTTCCTGAAGAAGATAAGTAACTTGAAAGTAAGAAAGTGAGAGGGATGGAACATAAGTGAACAATTTCACTTCAAATACATGTAAATATGCATATGAATGATATAATTAGAGGTGGGAAGTGAAGGCAAATCTACTTCCCAAGTAACTTACCAAAGGTACCTGAAAGTGTTAGTATGAATGCATAAGACATAAAGCATAAAGAGATGAAATGAAATGAGATACAAAGACCAAAGTAAGAAGTGATTATGCAATGCAAATGGCATATGAGATGATGCAATATTATACAATGTGCATATTGTCGCTCCCGATAAATGGGAATGGCCCAAATAAAGGTACAGACGCGAACGGTCGGCGAAAAGAACAATGAGGACACACAGCAGTGAACTCACTGGGAATGAATAGAGTCGCCAGCTAGGCATTTTTATCCCGGAGGAAAGGCAATGCTGCATAGACCTAGAAAGATATGGACAAGACGGTCGCGAACCAGAGAGACTGAGAAAGGGGGTTGGTTACAACCTGGGAAGGTATTAGCACCCAGATTGTCCGCCGTACTCGACGGGATCCACGCTTAGAAGATTTGTGTTTTAAAGGGGTAGTGTCAGTGCAATTTGTGTATAAAATAGCTGGAAAAGATGTACAGGTGTCAGTGTAAAAGAAATGAAGTGTGATATGTATAAATGATGTGTCAGTATAAGAATGAGAATGAATTGCTCAAGATTATGAGGCTTAAAGAAATGAGCTGGAAGGAGGGGGAATATACAGAGACTTTTGTTCGATAACTGTTAAGTTATGCCTACGTATCCTCTCGTGCAATGAGGAAGTCAGAACACCGTAGTTCGACCCAAAGAGACTGAAAGGTGAATTGACTTGTGAACTGCTTACTTGTCTATGCTCAAGTGTATGACCTGTCTGGCTCAGGTGTGAACTGTCTGTTAGAACAATTATTGTTCTGAACCTCTAAGTGTTTTGATGATAACAAAGCTTTTCATATTAGAATTTCTAATGAATATATTTACTCTTGTGTAGAAGACAATCTTATTTAAGTAAACCGTACGAGCTAAGAAGAACCATTATAGAAGATACTCTCAAAGGAGAATCCAGCATTAAATTACACATTTATTGGCTGCGCATCTCTTATTTATTATCTCTGATCTCCGCTTAGAAGATGCTGGTATCCTTATTAAAAGACTTTAATTAAAGAATATTTTCTTTAATATACAAAGACAAGTATCTCTACTTATGGAAAGAAATTAAGGTATTTAAGTATATCCTAATTTGATTCAAGATGTCTCCAACGGCTACTTTATCAAGAACTATATAAAGGACTCCATTTGAAGAAATCAGTGACGCACTACAACGCATCTCATATATTCAAGCAAATCAATTAAATTATTTTGTGCTTATTATTGTAACTTTCACTTAGTGATACCTGCTTATCTAGAAGCATTATAAGTTACGTCCTTATTATATTCTTGTAATAGTTATTCTATTCCTTGAGTGACTAAGTTTAGTCAGAAGACTCAAGAGGACATTGACTATAGGTCTTTGTGTGTATTCTTATTGAATAGTGGATTAAGACCTCAGTAGAGGCAAAATCACCTTGGCGGGTGGACTGGACGTAGTTTGAGTTCAAACGAACCAGGATAAATTAAACGTGTCATTAGAAGTTAATTTTAATTATTCCAGAAAACCCAATTCCAACCCCCCTTCCTTGTGTTTTGCGCACCTTCAATTGGTATCAGAGCACTAGGTTCTGAGTATTACACTTAACCGTGTCAGTAAAAGATCCAGAAGATAAACACATGGCAGAAACTGGAATTAACAATGACTATCAGAATGACAAGATCAATGCTAAACCTCCAATGTTCAATGGTGACAATTTTGACTACTAGAAGGATGTTCTGGAGAGTTTCTTTCTAGCTCTAGATGGAGATCTCTGGGACATGGTGACAGATGGATACATTCATCCTGTTGGAGAAGATGGTCAGAAGATTGAAAGAAAAAATATGACAGTTCAACAGAAGAAGGAATTCAGAAATCATCACAAAGCTAGGACCATACTTCTAAGTGCCATCTCGTACACAGAATATGAGAAGATCACAAACAGGGATTCAGCCAAACACATGTTTGATTCTCTAAGGATGACACATGAAGGCAACTCTCAAGTCAAGGAGACCAAAGCTCTAGCTCTCATCCAGAAGTATGAAGCTTTCAAGATGGAAGAAGATGAAACCATTGAAAAAATGTTTTCAAGGTTCCAAAGCCTAGTTGCTGGACTAAAAGTTCTGGACAAAGGCTACTCAACAGCAGATCATGTGAAGAAAATCATCAGAAGTTTACCAAAAGCTTGGAGACCCATGGTCACTGCTTTAAAATTATCAAAAAATCTGAATGAGATTTCCTTAGAAGAACTGATCAGCTCCTTGAGAAGTCATGAGATTGAGTTAGAAGAAGATGAGCCCCAGAAGAAAGGTAAGTCTGTAGCTCTTAAATCTAACAAACATGTTTCTAAAGCTTTACAGGCAGAAGAAGAAGAAAGCTCTGGATGTTCATCAGAAGAAGATGAATTATCTCTCCTATCAAGAAGAGTTCAACAACTCTGGAAGCATCGTCAGAAGAAGTTCAGAAATACCAGAAGATCAAACAATTATTCTGAATCAACATCTGGTCACAAGAAACCCAGAAGCAAAGAAGTTGTGTGCTACGAATGCAAAGAACCAGGACACTATAAAAGTGAATGTCCAAAACTTCAGAAAGAAAAACCCAGAAACAAATTCAGCAGAGAAAAGAAAAAGAGTCTCATGGCAACATGGGATGATTCTGAATCATCTGAAGCAGAGTCAGATTCTGAAGATGAACAAGCTAATATTGCATTAATGGCAAACATACCAGAAGATGATCAATCATCAGAATCAGAGTTAGAATCAGATTCTGAAGAGGTATTTTCTAAATTTTCTAGATCTCAGTTAGAAGATAGCCTCTCAGAAATTCTTGAAAAATATCAGAAGCTTCAATTCAAATACAAAGACATTAAACAAAGTCTAGTATCTGAATTAGAAGAAGTCAGAAAACTAAAAACAGAAAACTCTGAGCTGAAAGAAAACCTCTTTGAATGTAAAAACTCTTTTGAGAAACTTAAAGCTCAGAAGAAATCTGAATTAGAAGATCTAATCAATTCTGATAATATCATAAAACAATATGATTATAGCTTTCAACAATTTCTCACTAAAAGCTTAGATAGAAGTAAGATTGCTTCTATGATCTATGGTGTTAGCAGAAATGAAAGAAGAGGCATAGGCTATGTGAAAAATAAAGAAACTCTGAAGCTAAAAAATATTGATGACATTGTCATAAATACTGATACTCCTCTAAGTTCTCATTTCACCTATGGTCATAATCATGATCTTATATACACCAGTGAGTCATCTTGTTCTACAAGTTCTGATTTAAAACCTAAAATAAATCAGAAGTTTGTAAAATCTAACAAACAAGGACCCAGAAGAATATGGGTACCCAAGGATAAAATTGTGTATGTTGCAGATGTCTTTAACATCAAAACTGAAACACCAATCATGGTACCTGGACTCTGGATGCTCACGTCACATGACGGGAAGAAAGCATATGTTCCAAAGTCTTGAATTAAAAGATGGAGGCCACGTAGGTTTTGGAGGCAATCAAAAAGGAAGAATAATTGGCTCCGGAACTATTGGTAATGGAAATCTTCCCTCTATCTCAAATGTTCTGCTTGTAGAAGGATTAATGCATAATTTATTATCCATAAGTCAATTAAGTGATAATGGCTATGACATAATCTTCAATCAAAAGTTCTGTAAAGCTGTTAGTCAGAAAGATGGAACAATCCTCTTTAGTGGAAAGAGAAAGAACAACATTTATAAAATAAAGCTTTCAGAATTAAAAATTCAAAATGTAAAATGTCTAATGTCTGTGGAAACTGAGCAATGGGTCTGGCACAGAAGATTGGGACATGTTAATATGAGAAGATTATCTCAACTTAACAAACTCAATCTAGTCAGAGGACTTCCAAATTTGAAGTTCAACTCAGAAGCTCTATGTGAAGCATGTCAGAAAGGCAAATTTTCAAAAACGGGTTTTAAAGCTAAAAATGTTGTATCTTCCTCTAGACCATTAGAACTTTTGCACATTGACTTATTTGGACCAGTGAAAACTGCTTCTGTCAATGGCAAAAAGTATGGATTGGTGATCGTAGATGACTTCAGCAGATGGACATGGGTAAAGTTTCTTAGACACAAGGATGAGTCAATTGCTGTATTTTCTAACTTCTGCAAACAAGTTCAAAATGAAAAAGAATAAAAAATCATCAAAGTCAGAAGTGATCATGGTGGAGAATTTGAAAATAAACAATTAGAATCATTTTTCAATGAAAATGGCATCTCTCATGATTTTTCTTGTCCTAGAACTCCACAACAAAATGGGGTTGTAGAACGTAAAAATAGAACTTTACAAGAGATGGCCAGAACCATGATAAATGAAACTAATATGGCTAAACATTTTTGGGCAGAAGCAGTAAATACAACATGCTATATTCAGAATAGAATCTCTATAAGACCTATTCTTGAAAAGACTCCTTATGAATTGTGGAAGAACAGAAAGCCCAACATTTCTTATTTCCATCCTTTTGGATGCATTTGTTTTATGTTAAATACTCTTGATACTCTGAATAAATTTGATTCTAAGGCACAAAAGTGTTATATGTTAGGATACTCTGAACGCTCTAAGGGATACAGAGTATACAATACAGAAACACGCATTGTGATAGAATCTATTCATGTCAGATTTGATGATAAGCTTGGTTCTGAAAAACCAAAGCAGAATGAATTTACTGCAGATATAGAAGTAGAAATCTCTACAAACAGAACTTCTAAAGATCAATCCTCTAAAGTTCAAAACAATACAATTTCTCCATCAACACCTGAAGAACCCATCCAGAAGAAGCTATCCAGAAGCAATATTAATCACCCAGAAGATAAAATCTTGGGGAAGAAGCTCTATCAGAAAATGATTGGATTCTGGCTATGCAAGAAGAACTTAATCAATTCACCAGAAATGATGTGTGGGATCTAGTTCCTAGGCCCAGAGGATTTAACATCATTGGCACCAAATGGGTATTCAGAAACAAGCTAAATGAGCAAGGAGAAGTTGTCAGAAATAAGGCAAGACTGGTTGCTCAAGGTTATAGTCAACAAGAAGGAATTGACTATACAGAAACCTATGCACCAGTCGCCAGGAATTTGCTAAATCTATGCAGGCAGAATTTGAAATGAGCATGATGGGAGAACTAAAGTTCTTTCTGGGAATTCAAATAAATCAAACATCAGAAGGAACATATATTCATCAAAGCAAATATGTAAAAGAACTTCTGAAGAAATTTGACTTATCAGAAAGTTCAATATCCAAAACTCCTATGCATCCCACGTGTATCTTGGAGAAAGAAGAGGTAAGTAAGAAAGTAGATCAGAAGCTCTACAGAGGTATGATTGGATCTCTTCTCTATCTAACTGCTTCTAGACCAGATATTCTATACAGTGTATGTTTATGTGCTAGATTCCAATCAGATCCTAGAGAAACTCACTTAACAGCAGTTAAGAGAATCTTTAGATATCTGAAAGGTACTACTAATCTTGGTCTGTATTACAGAAGATCAGAAGAGTATAAACTTGTAGGATATTGTGACGTTGATTTTGCTGGAGACAGAACAGAAAGAAAAAGTACTTCTGGAAGTTGTCAATTTCTAGGAGACAATCTAATCTCTTGGTCTAGCAAAAGACAGCCAACCATAGCATTATCAACTGCTGAAGCTGAATACATTGCAGCAGCTGGATGCAGCACTCAGATGCTCTGGATGAAAAATCAGCTTGAGGATTTCAATATCTATGAGAGTAACATTCCAATCCTCTGTGACAATACTTCTGCTATTTGTCTCTCTAAAAATCCAATTTTACATTCTAGAGCTAAACATATAGAAGTTAAACATCACTTCATTAGGGACTATACTCAGAAGGGAATTTTAATGTTAAAATTTATAGACACAAACCACCAATGGGCTGATATTTTTACAAAACCCCTTTCAGAAGATAGATTTAATTTCATTCTAACTAACCTTAGCATGAAATTATGTCCAGAATGAAAATGCTTTACTTATATGTTTTTTTTAACACCTAGAAGTTTTGTTATTTATCTTCTATATAATTATCCCAGAAGATGCTATGCTCTAATTGTTTCATTCTTAGAACTTCTGTTCAAAGGACTGACTTGTAGATCTTCAAATCAACAATTGTCAACAAAGCTCTAAGGACTTCCATCAGAATCAAAACACGTGTCCAAATTCTAAAGAGTGACAGAACATGCCTTGACAATTGTTCGCTCAGAGGGATAACTGTTGAGATTCTGGAATCTGATACGGCTAGGTTTGACACCAAAAAGGCAAGAAAATCTCTTGGGTAACTGTTCCAGAATCGTTTACGCATTACCCCATGTCAGCGCATTTAATGTTTTCAATCATTATGTTCTTAAACTTAATTTTTTCCCACTAATTTCTCAACTAATTAATTGCTCTATTTTTTTCCTATTTATATCAAGTGTCTTTCTCACTTTCAAATTTTACCCGCATCTTACTCTTCCTGAATTTTCTCACTCTCCTTCTTGTTTTTCTTCTCAAATTTTTATAAACCCTAAACCCTAACATTTCATCTTAGTAACTAATGGCTTCTTCATCTCAACGCAAAGATTTTTCTGATGCTTTCTATGTTGAGCCCGAAAAGACTCTCTCAACTCCAACTGAGAAACTGGAAGTACTGTGTGAATTATTTGTGGATTTCGAAAGCTTAAAGGAAAATGGTTTTGACCTCCTCCCATATGTTGAAGCTCAGGGCTGGGAAAAGTATTTTGACAGATTAATGGGACCAGTCTTTCCTAAACTGGTCAAAGAATTCTGGGTTTATGCATATTCAAATGACGCACAGGTTACCTCTCATGTGCTTGGTAAAAAGGTGGTTATCTCTGAAGACCATCTTGCTAAACTTCTTGAAGCTGATGGCAATGGTATCAAATGCAGTGATATGGACAAAGCAACTGATACTGCTGTAATTGCAAAAGAAATCTTCACCTCTGGAAAACCCTCCAACAAAATCAAAGACCTAAAGACTCCTCTCCGTATTTGGGCAAAAATTATTCTTGGGACAATTTGTCACAGGAAACCTACAAATTCTCCAGACTACATCAACCTGGATCAACAATTTCTTCTTTACTTCATCTCCAAAAAGAAGAAAATCAACCTTGCACACACTCTATTCCAGAACCTTGGAGCTAGTGTGAAGGAAACCAGAGATGGTGAGAAGACCAAAAGGGATTGGATTCCTTTTGGACGCATTATTTCTGATATACTTTGCCAAAACAAGCTAGTGAACTTCCTAGCAGAGTTAAAACAAACTGATCTTTTAGAAACAGATGTTGGCAAACCCCTGAATGCTAAGAACCTGAAAAAGATGAAGTTCATCACATCTATTCAGCAAGAACCTACTCTTCACTCCAGAGAAGTAATCAGCACCAGAAGGATTCCATTGGAGAACTTCCCTCTCTTTTCCTCTGATACACCAGCAGATGTTGTCATCAACTATCTGGATATCTGCAAGCGTCAAGGTACGGTACCTGAATTCAATCCAATAGAACTCCAACAAAAAGCTCCAGATGTTGCCTCTATCAGACTAAAGAAAAGAAAGACTGCTGAAGAACCTTCTCAGAAGATGCCAAAATCATCTAGAACTTCAGGTAAATCTTCTGCTTCTAATTCTGATTTCATTACTGTAGTAGAAGCTGTAAATGTAGAAGTGTCTGAATTACCTTCTAGCCAACCATCTTCTGCTGATATTCCCTCTGAACAAATTCCTGATTCTGAACCACCTCAAAATGTTATTCCCATACAAACTGAAATTCCTGCAACTTCTGCAGTAGCATCCATCCTCTCATCATTATATCCACCAGAAACTGAAACTCATCAACCACAAAATATTTCTGATTTTGACATACCCATTGATACTACTCCATTATCTTATATTGATCGTTCCCCAACAACTGAAACTCAAACTGCTTTGCATGATGCCCTAGATCTTGATCTTGAACATTTTCAAGACTCAGATACTGTTCCATTTTCATCTCCTGAAAATCCACCTAGAATATCTCCCACTAGAGAAAACTCACTTTCCTCTCATAGGTCTACTCCACCAAATTCACCCATTGTCATAGACATTCCTGATACTCCTGAAAACACTGAAAATGAAAATCCCCTCAGAACATCTATTGACTTTGAAGCCCTACAAAAACTGTCCTCCATGTCAAACAAAAGAGCAATACCCATACCAAAACCAAAACCAACTAGAACAGACATTTCTGCATTACTTCTAGCTTTTGAAACAGGATTGAAACTAAAGTTAGAGGATCTGAAGTCTGCATGCTCAGAGCTTACAGACCCAGCTGCGTCTGATTTTCTGTGGGCTTCCCTCAGAAAATGGTTTAATGCTGAGTCCAAAAGACTTAAGGACATCTGCTATGATGTTGCTCATCAGAACTTCTGTGAGTACCTTCAAGCAGTAGTCTCAAATGTTGAACAGGCTAAACCTCTTCTGCTGGATAACAAGCCCTGGACAGAGTCAGAACCTCTGGATAAACTCTCAGCACTTCAGATGGTCTTGGTATCTTCTGTAGAAGAAAATGATGGTGAACCTGATACTCAAGCTGCTCCAGGAACTGAAAAACCTCTGGCTACTAATTTTGTTCTGCAAACTCTACAAGAATTGAAGAAGGAAAATCAGCTGGTAAAAGAACGTCTGGATAAGCAAGAAGAAACTACTGCTGAAATGAAGACATTACTCAGCAAGCAAGTGGAATCTTCATCAGACATCAAATCTTTGTTGGAGACCTTAGTCACTAAGATGAACCCCTAATTTTTCTTATCTTCTGCATCAGCTGTTTTGTTATTTTATCTTCTGCTTCTGCATAACTCTTTGAACTGCTACTGTTTTTTTTGTGTTTGCTTCTGTTTTCTTTCAATCCAGTGGTTATGTCTTATATCTGTCTTGCTCTGAATCTTTTTGATTATGACAAAAAGGGGGAGAAACGTAAATGATTCTGATTCATAGCAGTTTACCATAATCTGCCTCTTACATATTCTGATAAAATTATTTGAGTTGTTATCATGAAAAGAAACAGGTCAAGTAATCAACTCAGGGGGAGCTAAGAATCATAGAACATCTGAAAGAAGTTTTTCTTCTAATCAAAGGGAGTTCACTTAAATTCATTAAACTCTATTCTCTTTAAAATTAAAATGTTTTGTCATCATCAAAAAGGGGGAGATTGTTAGAACAATTATAGTTCTGAACCTCTAAGTGTTTTGATGATAACAAAGCTTTTCATATTAGAAGTTCTAATGAATATATTTACTCTTGTGTAGAAGACAATCTTATTTAAGTAAACCGTACGAGCTAAGAAGAACCATTATAGAAGATACTCTCAAAGGAGAATCCATCATTAAATTACACATTTATTGGCTGCGCATCTCTTATTTATTATCTCTGATCTCCGCTTAGAAGATGCTGGTATCCTTATTAAAAGACTTTAATTAAAGAATATTTTCCTTAATATACAAAGACAAGTATCTCTACTTATGGAAAGAAATTAAGGTATTTAAGTATATCCTAATTTGATTCAAGATGTCTCCAACGGCTACTTTATCAAGAACTATATAAAGGACTCCATTTGAAGAAATCAGTGACGCACTACAATGCATCTCATATATTCAAGCAAATCAATTAAATTATTTTGTGCTTATTATTGTAAATTTCACTTAGTGATACCTGCTTATCTAGAAGCATTATAAGTTACGTCCTTATTATATTCTTGTAATAGTTATTCTATTCCTTGAGTGACTAAGTTTAGTCAGAAGACTCAAGAGGACATTGACTATAGGTCTTTGTGTGTATTCTTATTGAATAGTGGATTAAGACCTCAGTAGAGGCAAAATCACCTTGGCGGGTGGACTGGACGTAGTTTGAGTTCAAACGAACCAGGATAAATTAAACGTGTCATTAGAAGTTAATTTTAATTATTCCAGAAAACCCAATTCCAACCCCCCTTCCTTGTGTTTTGCGCACCTTCACTGTCTTGCATTAGACGGAAGAAGCGAGTTCTCGTTTATGAGTGAATGAGGTGAGAAAAGAATCCCGAAGGAGACGATTATTGTTTGTTTTTGTGTTTTCAGCCTTTTATTGCTTTTGGAGAGTTTGTCATAAATTAATGAGCTTAAGTCTAAACCAATGGGTTAGTAAACTCATCACATCCTCCCTCTGATTAGGGGTAATGAGAATACCTTAAGTGTGAAGTCAGTGTCTCACACTTAATCACCATGATGTAGGATTAAGATCATTAACCTACTTGTGATTATTTAGATGTTTTTGTTGTTTTTGTTCAGTGTTAAGTAATGAGACTAAGCCATAATTAGGGATTAAATAGACTCATTACACCATCCTAATAGAAGGATAATAGATGAGAATGTTTAAGCTGAGGAAAGCTCCTCAACTTAATCCATGATTAGGGATTAACCTAATGACAAAACAAAGCCTTTATTAAATGGATTTAGTTAATGGTATGATTAAGAAATGAGTTTTATGATTTGTAAGACAACTTGAGGGGGACTTGTCCATTAACACTAGGGTTAGTCCTTCTTAACCAATTAAGGAAGAATTAGAACCCTAATGCAAGGCCCAAGTTACAAGCTTGATGTCTTGATGATTATTAAGTGAATTGATTAAAGGATTTAAACACATTAAGGGTTTAACACTTAGGATTAAAGTTATACACTCCATCCTAATAGAAGGATGTAGGCATAAGCTTAATCACAAAGCCTTAAAGCCTTTAGGGTTTAGTCCCTGATTATGAGATGAGGAGAGAAGACTCAATGATGACACAAAGGTGAAAGCTAAATGGGGGGACTAATCAACCCTAATTGTTATCATGCTTGGAAGTCTTAGGGTTTGTGAGGTTTAAGAGAGAAAGAAGTCTTCAAAGGGCCACCAAGGAGAGAAGCAAGATGAAAAGGAGCAAGAAGCAGCAAAACAACTTGCTTCACTTAAGAAGACAAGTTTCTTGAAGAAAGAAAGTAAGAGATGAACATGAGTGAGCAAGCTCAATCCAATACACATACAAAATGCAGCAAGGGAAGTGTGAGAGAGATGAAAAGAGAACATGAGAAGTGAAGGCAAATTCACTTCTCAAAGTAACTTACCACCTGAAAAGTTAGTGAAAGAAATGAAATGCAATGCAAATGAGATGAAATGGCATGATGCAAACCAAAAACAGAAGCATGAGTATGATGTTAATGATGCTAAGAGATGATGCAAACATGAGGCAAGGCATTAGAATGATCAAACAAGTATATGGATGCAAATGGAGCAAGTTAAGACACATGAACATACATGAAAAGTCATGAAATGCAAATGGCATACAACATGGCAAATGCAAGATGCAATGATCAAGCATGCTTCCAATATGTCTTATGATGTTAGATGAATCACATGGAGGCATAAAATGCTATGGCAAGTCAAGGTATGAATGCAAATGCAAGATGGATGCATATGGAAGCCCAAATTAGGGTTTATGATCAAAGCATCAAACACAAACCAAAATCAGAAGCAAACATCAATACAAAAAATTGAAAATGCACTCAAAGGATCCCTAAGTCTATACTAACTCACTGCCCAAAGGAGAAGTTCCAACTCTTAACCTAATTCAAGTTATGGTTTTCTTAAGTTTTCTAGGGTTTTAGGGTTCCTTAACAAGAAAATTACCAAACAAATTGAAAATGAAAGATCAAAACATGGCCATTTAATCTCACAAACTACATGCTAAACACAATGCAATGAAAAAAGAATCAAAGTCCAACTCTCTTTGGTTAGGCAGAAATGATTTTTGGAAGTTTGGATCAAAATAATGCATTAAAATGATTTTAATTCCATGGAAAATTCTCAAAATGCATCAAGATCAAAAAAGAAATTTGGTTTGAGGGTTGGACAATGTTTCTAAATGTTTTTAAAGGTTTCATGAATTTGTTTATGATTTTTAAATACCTAAAAGTATTTTTAATTAATTAATTCTCATTAATTAATTAAAAATGAACTTTTAAATATTTAAAAATACTTTTTAAATGCAAAAAATGAAAATAAAAATATTTTTGTGTTCTGAAATTAAATAATAACTTGTGCAAAAAAAATCAGAATTTTTAAATTGATTTTACTATTTTTAATAAAATATAGAAAACAAAAGGATTAATATGAAAATAAAATGAAATTAAAAGCTGAAAAAGAAAAGTCAAACAATCTGATGGCCCTCATTCAAACTCCAACACGCGCGAATTGACCTGGCGCGCATCTGGACGGCCAGCATTCAAACTCACTAACCCTAATTAATTAACCCTAATCCAGCCGTTAATGACTCTCAGGTGACCGGAACAGTGTTCCGGTCATCTTCTCCGATCACTCCAAACTTCAAACTCTCCCTAAACGCATCTAAAACGAAATCTAATTAAACAGAAATGATCCCCACCTAAAAACGAATCAGAACCCCCATTCAAAACACAATTATCATTCCTAAACTGGCTGAATCGAATCAAACAAATCCTAGGGCAAAAAGTTTCAGAAACAGATTAAACTCTCATCTCTCCACCATTTTCAAAACCAAAGACATCAGAGTGATCAGTGAACTACAAAGAACAACTTAGGAACTTTAAAAATCATTTCTGGAAAAAAAGTTCTTGAGCTACCTGAGTTTTGAAGCTTTCAACTTTGCAGCTTTCTGACCTCCCCTCTTTATGCAATCCACTCCTTTTGGTCCCTTGATGATGTCTGGATGCTTAGAAGGAGTTTGTGCTGGCTGGTTTGGGAGATTGAACAAGTTCTGTTCAAGCTCAGGTGAGAATCGTGTTCTGGATTCTTTGAGTTTCAGGTTGATTTTAGGGGTGCTTTGTGATCAGGGTGATGTGTGGAGAAGGTTTGTGAAGTTTGTTTAAGAGTTTGTGGCTTGTATGAAGAGTTTCGAATGCTCTTGCTCTTGAGAGTGAAAATGAGAAAGTTATGTTCTTGCTGGTTTCAGGCTTGTGTGTTATGTTGTTTGGCTTGCCATTTGTTTGTATAAACAATGCTGATTGGTCAGAAGATGTGACATGCCCTTTTGTGATAGGTGTAGCTACTTTTGCAAATTTGTCAACTTTGTGTAAGAGAAGCATGGATCATGTTCTAGCCAAGTACAAGGGGTGTGGGCTGCGCAGCATGGTGTGAGGGAAAGGCTAGGATGGTTCAGCAATGTAGCTAGCAAGTGGATGAGAAACTATCATGACTTTTGCAACTTGCTTGCTTTTGGTTCTCATGAAAAGATCTTGCCTCACAAGCCATAAAACATGTGATCCCTTTGCCCCATTCTGATTTTTAGGACTTGTGTGATGTTTGTGTAATGGTTTGACATCAATTAGAAGTCACAAATTGCCTTGATACAAGATTTTGCAAGTTTTCCATTTGGTGCATAACTTGAAATTTAGTGATTTTAGCCAACTTTGATGAACCATAACTTTTGATCCAAAATGAATTAGGTCATGTTCTTGTACTTTTTGAAAAGGAAAAGATCTAATCTTCAACTTTCATGACCAAAGTTTTTCCATTTGAAGCATTTTTGAATCAAAAAGTAAGGGTTGAAAAAGTTGCATAAAATGACATTTTCATTAAAAGTCAACCTTGCCCAAAAAAGTCAACTTTGCAAAAACTTCAAATTCTTCAATATTGTGAACTTCCAACCTCTTACATGATCAAATAAAGATCAAATACACTCAAAATGATGAAGATCACCCCTTGGTTGGGTCATTGGGGGCCTCAAATGCCCTGATTTTGCACTGACTTGTCTAGAAAGTCAACTCTTGATCAGATGACTTCCCCATGGAATTTCTTCATGAAAATTGATATGCATACTCCCTATACCATATAGAGACCAATAGAAACAAGAATGACCAAAAAATTTGAAGTTATGGCCTCTGAAACCAAAACCCTAATTTCAGGTCATCTGTGCAGTCAAGCCTGGCTCTGCTTCCACACCAATCCCAGTTCTTGTGATTCTTTGGCATTCTTGACTTTGAGAGGATGTAATATGATACTTGAACACACATGGACCCCTTTGAAGTGATTGATGGCCTTTGGAGTGGCTCAGGAAGCTCTTGGATTGCTCAGATCACAAACCCTAGGTGCAGATGACTTTGAGTCTATGCAATGAATCAAAAATATGATATGAGATGGTATGATTGAGATTATGCATATGAGAAAGATCACAAGCCATGGTGTGAATGGGTGAGGGCAAATTTGGGGTGTTTACAGCTGCCCCTATTCAAACATGAGTTAGCTGTGCAGGATGTAAGCGACGGCTTATCAGGCAAACAAGACAACTTGTGGTTGAATACCGAAGACAGTCCAAAATTTGCACTCACAGAATGAAGAAGAAAAGGGATATAGATTGTAAAAGAAAATAAAGTATATTATAAAGTGCGGGCGACGGAGGACGACCGTCGAGCAGAGGACGACTGCTGGGGAAAGAGCAATGACGGGGACGGCCGACATGCTGGGGATAAAAGGGATTATGATGGGGACGGCCATCAAGCAAAGCTTATAAGATTCTCTGGGGATTAATGAAACATGACGGGGACGGCCATCAAGTTCATAAAGCAAAGTAACCAACGATGGGGACGGCCATCGGGCTAAAAAGGAAAGGGACCACGACGGGGACGGCCATCGTGTTAAAGAATAAATGAAATAAACAGATGATGAGGTACGGTCATCAAAGGTGAAGGACGATCACCTAGCAGGGGACGGCTGCTCTGTAAGGGTTAAGACGAGGGACGGTCATCTACGGTGGAGGACGACCACCAGGCAGGGTACGGCTGCCGAAAAAAGTATCGCGACATAGGACGAATGCCGGACAAAAGGTCAACGATGGGGACGGCCATCGGATGAGCATGATGGAGGACGACCATCAAGAGGTGGAGGACGACCACCTAGCAGGGGACGGCTGCTCTCAAGGTTTATCATGACGTAGGACGAACGCCAGATAACCAAAATCAACAATGGGGACGGCCATTGGATAAAATGATGAAGGACGATCATCAAGAGGTGGAGGACGACCACCTAGCAGGGGACGACTGCTAATATCACGACATAGGACGAATGTCGGATAGAAGACCGACGATGGGGACGGCCATTGGACGAGCATGATGGAGGACGACCATCAAGAGGTGGAGGACGACCACCTAGCAGGGTACGGCTGCTCTCAGGGTTTATCATGACACAGGACAAATGTCAGATAAAAAGGAAAATTTGCTTTACTGGGGAATAGTAAACACGGACGAGTTGTTTACATTTCAAGAAATATAAGGTATAAGTGTTTGGTATTGTGTATAGATTAAAGATGCGGACGAGCATCCCCAAGACTACGATACGGACGAGTATCAGGTAGAAACAAGTACTTGACGCATGTTCAGAGATGATGATACGGACGAGTATCAACTGGTTAACAAGGAACACGGACGAGTGTTGATTCTGATGGGACTCTTCTGGGGAAAAGTAGACACAGACGAGTGTCTAATTTCATGAAGACAAAAGTGTATGGATTAAAGATGCGGATGAGCATCCTTACGATGCGGACGAGCATCAAGTAGAAACAAACGCTTGACGCATATTCTGAGATGATGGTACGGACGAGTACCAACTGATTAACAAAGAACATGGACCAATGTCGAATCTGTGGGAATATAAACAGTATATATAAGATACGGACGAGTATCTGTATAAGAGTAACATGAGTAGTGAGTACGAGTGATGTATAGATGATTATTTTAACTGCTGGGGAGAGTGACACGGACGAGTGTCAAAAGGAGAAAAGTATTAGTATAAACAAAGTACAAAGTGTTTATGTTACTGTACTGGGGAAAATGACATGGACGGATGTCAAGGAAGTTATGTATAAGTGTATGTGAGTGCAAATAGGGTGTCTTTGGCTTTTTGCTGGGGATATAACACGGACGGGTGCCACAAGGAGTGTGTACTGATATTTTGTGAATGTGAGGCAACTGCATTTGCTGGGGAATCTGGGGGGGTACTCTGTCTATTGTTGATGAGTTGATAATATTCACAAGTGTTTGATTCAGACCATGACTTATGATTATGCTATATGTTTGATTTTTTCCGTAATGCTCCGTACTTAATACGGAATGCTACGCTTTGTTTGGTGAATATGATGCGAATGCTATGATTATACAAAGATACCAATCCGGGATTCGGATCCCGATGTCGTGAAGATCTCTGGTCGATCTCGCTTGAAGTGAACATTCCAGCTGGGGACAAAACCATTGGTAGATCTGGTGAGATGATTCTGCTTGGGGAGATAAGTCACAGATAGACCCATCCTTGGTAATGAGGGGACCCAGCTGGGGTTTGTAGAAGCTTTCGTCACTCTGTTGTGACTCCTTCGTGCGTTGCTCTTCTGGATAAAGGCTGATACACTGTGGGGAGATGGTTCCCTGGCTTTTGTACTTGACTGAGGAAGAATGATTGGCAACTCGGCCGGGAGAATCAACAAGTGGCAATTCAGCTGGGGAGGAAACGCCTTGAGTGCTAAGACTGAGTGAGTGTTGATTTGCCAGCTTGCTGGGATGAAGCTTTCATGCCCCATGTTGCGCTTCGGATACCTGCAATCCTGCAAAGACAAGAAACGCGCAAGTAATCCCGAGGTACCCCTTACTGGATCCCGTCATAGGAGTGAGACACTCTCGAGAGTAAGTATATTTCCTGCAAGCACGTGTTTTATTTCTAAAGATAAACATCTGTATTCATGCAATCAGTTTTTCTTAAGACATCAGACATTCTTTGCGAACAGAAATGTACAAAACGAAACATGACTGAAAAATCTGATTTTATTAATTTAAATGCCCTGAATTGGCAAGATACAGTCAAAGAAACGAATCTCCTGAAATGAGGAAATTGTTACAAATTGAGAAACAAAAATGCTGGCAATGTTGTCGACGCTTTCAAGGAGCTTCCCCTCTTGCTATGACCCGTATGACTATTGACGCTCTTCTCGTCTTGCTTTCTGAAGAAGGCTGATTCTGACAGAAGCTTGATCCTTTCGAAGCTTACCAAGTTGTAGGTGACACAGACGAATTCAGAGTGCAGTTGTTCGCTTATTCCCTTATTTTGCATGGATCGCCCTTTCGGGTTTTCAATCCATCGGGATACCCATTTTTGCCTGAGTTGTCCAATGCGGCTTTTCAACTCAGCGGGTGTACAATTTTTTTGTTTATTTTCCCTTATTTTTGCCCGAGTCCTTTATTCTGTTTTTGACTCGCCGGGATGCCCTATTTTTGCCTGGACTTACATTCTGTTTTTGTGTCCAGCGGGTCATTTTTTACGCGAAGTATTTTTTAACTGCATCTGAATTTACAGGGGACGGGAAATCTTCACCATCCATGGTGCTGAGCATCAGTGCTCCACTAGAGAAAACTTTCTTTACAACAAATGGTCCTTCATAATTTGGAGTCCATTTGCCCCTGTGGTCTGTATGAGGAGGGAGGATTCTCTTCAACACAAGATCTCCTACTTGGTATTCTCGGTGCCTGACTTTCTGAACGAAGGCTCTCTTCATTCTTTTCTGATACAACTGCCCATGACAGATTGCAGCCAATCTTTTCTCTTCAATCAGACTCAGTTGTTCGCATCGGGACCGGACCCATTCTGCTTCGTTCAGCTTAACATCCATCAATACTCGTAAAGAGGGTAACTCAACTTCAACAGGTAGGACTGCTTCCATACCATACACAAGCTGATACGATGTTGCCCCAGTGGATGTTCTGATTGACGTGCGGTACCCGTGTAAGGCAAATGGCAGCATCTCATGCAAGTCTTTATAGGTGACTACCATCTTCTGCACAATATTCTTGATATTCTTATTAGCTGCCTCAACAACGCCATTCATCTTTGGCCTGTAAGGAGAAGAATTGTGATGTTGGATCTTGAAGTCCCGGCATAGTTCAGCCATCATTTTGTTGTTTAAGTTGGAACCATTATCAGTAATGATTCGCTCGGGAACTCCGTACCGACAGATGATATCTCTCTTCAGAAATCTGGCTACCACTTGCCTTGTAACATTTGCATATGAGGCTGCTTCAACCCACTTGGTGAAATAGTCAATGGCGACCAGGATGAATCTGTGGCCATTTGAAGCAGTCGGTTCAATCTTGCCAATCATATCAATGCCCCACATAGCAAAGGGCCAGAGTGAAGACATTATATTCAGAGGATTGGGAGGCACATGCACCTTATCCGCATATATCTGGCATTTATGGCATTTTCTGGCATAGGCACAACAGTCGACATCCATTGTAATCCAGTAATATCCTGATCTTAGCAACTTTTTAGCCATGGCATGCCCTCCCGCATGGGTACCAAAGGATCCTTCGTGCACCTCGTGCATTAACAGGTCTGCTTCTGTTCCATCAACACATCTGAGGAGTACCATATCAAAGTTTCTTTTGTATAAGGAACCATCCGTGTTCAGAAAGAAACTACCAGCAAGCCTTCTCAAAGTCTTCTTATCCTTGGAAGATGCCCCAGACGGGTATGTTTGATCCTCCAAGAAGCACTTAATGTCATGGAACCAAGGCTTATCATCTTTGACAACATCTGCTGCGAACACATATGCTGGTCTGTCAAGTCTGGACACTGAGATCTGAGGTACAAAGTTGGCAGCTTGAACTTTGATCATAGATGAAATGGTAGCCAGAGCATCTGCAAACTGATTCTCGTCCCGAGGGATATACTCAAGCTTGACCGTTGTAAAGAAAGTCAATAACCTCCTTGTATAATCCCTGTAAGGTATCAGATGATCCTGGTGTGTGTACCATTTGCCGTTGGTTTGATTAACTACCAGAGCTGAATCTCCGAATACAGTCAACGTCTTGATCCTGAGGTCAATAGCTTCCTCAAGACCCATAATACAAGCTTCGTATTCAGCTTCGTTGTTAGTGCAGTTGAAGGTGAGCTTTGCCGAGAAAGGCATGTGAACTCCCTTAGGTGTAATGAGTACTGCACCAACACCACGATCATTCATATTAATAGCCCCATCAAACATCATAGTTCATTCTTCTTCCGGGTCGGGCCCTTCGGTGTGAATAGGCTCTTCATGATCTTTCGCTTTTATGAACATGATGTCTTCATCAGGGAAGTCAAATCTCATAGGCTGGTAGTCATCAATAGGTTGCTCAGCAAGATATTCAGACAATACACTGCCCTTGATGGCTTTCTGAGACGTGTACTGAATGTCATACTCCGTGAGAATCATTTGCCATCTTGCAACCTGTCCAGTAAGAGCTGGCTTCTCGAAAATGTACTTGACTGGGTCCATCTTTGAGATTAATAAGGTAGTGTGGGTCAACATATACTGTCTCAGTCGGCGAGCAGCCCACGCTAAAGCACAGCAAGTTTTCTCGAGCAGTGAATAGCGTTGTTCACAGTCGGTAAACTTTTTGCTCAGGTAGTATATTGCATACTCTTTTCGACCAGACTCGTCATGCTGGCCCATCACACACCCCATTGACTCTTCTAATACTGTCAAGTACATTATCAGAGGTCTTCCTTCAACTGGAGGCATAAGGATTGGTGGTTCTTGCAGGTATTCTTTGATCTTGTCAAAAGCCCTCTGGCAGTCTTCGTTCCACCTGACCGTCTGTTCCTTTCTCAATAGCTTGAACAAGGGTTCACAGGTTGCCGTAAGGTGAGATATGAACCTTGAAATGTAGTTCAATCTACCTAGAAACCCTCAAACTTCTTTCTCAGTTTTCGGTGCAGGCATTTCTTGAATGGCTTTGACTTTATCAGGGTCCACTTCAATCCCTTTCTCACTTACAATAAATCCCAGCAGCTTACCAGATCGCACCCCGAATGTGCACTTGTTGGGGTTTAACTTCAGTTGGTACTTCCTCAGACGCTTGAATAGCTTCAGCAGATTTACCAGGTGGTCTTCCTCTGTAAGAGACTTGGCAATCATGTCATCCACATAACACTCGATTTCCTTATGGATCATATCATGGAATAATGTTACCATAGCCCGTTGATATGTTGCACTGGCGTTCTTCAGTCCGAATGGCATTACCTTGTAGCAGAACGTGCCCCAGGGTGTGATGAAGGTCGTCTTCTCCATGTCTTCAGGTGACATCTTAATCTGATTGTATCCTGAAAATCCGTCCATGAAGGAGAATACCGAGAACTGAGCCGTATTATCAACCAATACGTCAATGTGAGGTAATGGGAAATCATCTTTCGGGCTGGCTCTGTTCAGGTCCCGGTAGTCAACACACATCCTTACTTCACCGTCTTTCTTAGGCACAGGCACAATATTAGCAACCCACGGTGGATAGCTAGTTACAGCAAGGAACCCGGCGTCCCACTGCTTTTGCACCTCCTCTTTGATCTTCATTGCCATGTTTGGGCGAGTACGGCGCAGTTTCTGCTTAACTGGTGGGCATTCTTCTCTTAAAGGCAGCTTGTTCATAACAATGTCGGTGTCCAACCCTGGCATATCCTGGTAAGACCAAGCAAACACATCCACATACTCTTGAAGCAGGTCAATCAGTTGTTTCTTCACTGAGTCTTGTAAGTCGGCCCCGATTTTAACTTCTTTCACATCTTCATCTGTACCAAGATTAATCGTTTCTACCTCCTCCTGATGAGGAGTGATAACCTTCTCCTCTTGTCTCAACAATCTGGCTAACTCTTCAGGAAGCTCGTAATCTTCTTCAACCCCTTCATCAGCTTGATTGATCGGATTGTCGGAGTCATACGAAGTCATAGCCGTGCTGTTGTCGGTGCTGTCTGGAAGGCACTCTCTGCAAGGGTTCAGTTTGTTCATTTTAGTGATTGATTTTAATCTTGTTTAGAAAAGTGAACTAAGGTTGTCATTTTGAAAACATTGCCATTTATTTTTTGTACAAAAAGAAAAATGGAAAAAAAACAGTGAGCGGAAAGGAAAAAAGACTTGTTTGCAAAAGATGTCTGATATTTCATTGATTAATCTTGTTGCACAAAAATTACAGATGGCCCGATTACAAAATGAGTCTTGTCATCTTGGGCAAGATGCAAGACTTGATGCATGCTTAAAATATACAGGAAATAATAATTACTCTGCAGGAGTAACTCTTATAATTTCCTGGGAAGACCAGTTTGAGATACTGCTCCCCGGGACCTTTGGACGAATCCAGCTTTCCAGGTTGCGTTCATCTTCCGACTCATCTTCCAGGTTGTTGACAGCATCGGGGGTAAGCATCCCCCCACTAACAAAGTTGGGCTTCTTGGCAGCCTCTGCTCGATCTTCTTGAGTTGGTTTGTAACCCAACCCAAATCTATCTTCTTTCTTCTCCACAGGCAACAATTTTCCCCAGCCTTGAGCGTTTCCTTCTTCCACCACCTTTCGGGCCTGCTGGTAGGATGTCATGAAAGTCCCAAGTACAGCAGAGGTTTCATTAATATTCAGGGCCTCAAACCCTTGACTCATCGTCTCGTGGATCTCCCCATCCATCTCAATATATTTGTAAGTAGCCAGATGGCTGACAAAAATATCCTCCTCTCCACAGATAGTAACGACTTGGCCTTCCCACTCAAATTTTAACTTCTGGTGAAGGGTAGACGTTACTGCGCCAGCGGCATGAATCCATGGTCTACCCAATAAACAGCTGTAGGCAGGCTGAATGTCCATCACGTAGAAGGTCGTTTTGAAAGTTTGTGGGCCAATCGTTATAGGCAACTCAATTTCTCCCAGAACCGATCTCTTAGAGCCGTCAAAAGCTCTCACTACCAAGTTACTGGGTCGCAATGCCAATCCTTCATATTCCAGCTTCACAAGGGCCTTTTTGGGTAAGACATTGAGGGATGATCCTGTGTCTACCAGCACATGGGAAAGAACTGCACCTTTACATTCCATGGTAATGTGCAGAGCCTTGTTATGATTGCGGCCTTCCGTAGTCAAATCAGTGTTGGTGAATCCTAGTCCATTGCTAGCATTAACATTTCCAACCACAGCTTCCAACTGATTGACCGTGATCTCTTCTGGCACATAAGCTGCGTGCAAGACTTTGAGTAGTGCGTTCCGATGAGCTTCGGAGCACATAAGCAATGATAGAATGGAGATCTTGGAAGGCGTCTGGTGAAGCTGGTCCACTATCTTGTAATCACTTTTCTTGATGATTCTCATGAATTCATCAACTTCTTGGTCAAAAGGTGTCTTCAAAGCTTCTCTAACAACCTGTTCTTCTTGCACCATACTCTTCCCTTTTGCCTTGGCAGCAGCTTCTGCTTCGGCAGTGGGTCTTTGAATTTACGGGGCAAAGAGACGTCTGCTTCGAGTGAAGCCCCCGCCTCCTCCCACATTGTCTATTTGTGGTGAAGAGTCTGATGATTCAAAAGTGATTTTCTGTCCTTCGCAGTATAAATCAGAGCCGTAATGCCAAGGGATGGCATTGCTGCTTTCATAAGGTACTGGTCCAGGCACTGTGACAGTGACTGGACTGATGGCAGCTGCGGAAGGAATCGTGATAGTCTGTGGATCATAATATATTGTGACTGGTGCTCTGGTAGGAGTGGCACTTTGTGAGTTGTAGGCAGAATCATTTTCAGGATCATAATAAATCGTAACTGTTGAGACATTTTCATGGTTGGCTGCTGATGTTGTAGGAGACATTGTTGGAAGGATGGGTGTTTTTGTTGTAGGAGATTCAAAATGAAGTGGTGCTGAAGTTGTAGAAGGAATGTTCGTTGATATCTGGTCAGTTGAAATGACAGATGAAACATTTGTTGATGAAGCTGAAGAGTTGTCTGGAACAATGGTTGTTGCAGTTGTAGTAGATTCTGGAACTGTTGTTAATGAGATTGCTGGATTGGTAGGAATTGATGTTGTAATCTGAAGCAGGCCACTCTGGATGAGGCCATCTATGCCATCTCTCAGGTTATCACAACCATTCACTGAAATGTTGCAATAAGCACACCCTAACTCACATCCTGGGAACATTTGACATTCCAGGAGTTGAGCTTTAATCTCCACCAAGGGTGTCCGAATCTGACCCACACTGGTTATCAAGTAAGACGGCTTGTCTTCTTCAATAGCGTTGATTCTGGGACCACCATGGTGTGGCATAGGGTTCTTGTTGACATTTGGTGGTGGTGCAAAGTTTAAAGCCTTGGAATCCACTAGATCCTGCACTTTCATGTGCAAAGCTCTGCACTTTTCCGTACTATGACCAGGTGCATTTGAGTGAAAGGCACATCTGGCGCTGGCGTCGTAATTTCTGGGCAGACTGTTAGGATCCGGAGGTGCCAATGTCCTTAGCTCAACCAGGTTGAGTTTCAGGAGTTGTGGCAGTAGAGTGGCATAGGGCATAGGGATCGGATCGATCACCCTATTGGCCTGAGAGGGCCTCTGTTGGTATGGTCTCTGCTGATTGTTGTTGTTGGTGTTGGTGTTGTTGTAATTTCTTTGAGGAGGATACTGAGTTTGTTGCTGGTAATTTTGTTGCTGAGGTTGATAAACTGGTTGAGGATGACTTGGAGCGGGAATGGTGACTGCTGCCACAGACCTATGAACATATTGGGGTCTGCCCCTGCCGGTATGGATAGCATTGGTCTCACCAGTTCTTCTTGGGCCTACAAAAGGCTTTCTTGTGTTACTGGATGAGCTTGCACCGTTATCTGAGATCTTACCCATCTTTAATAGGCTTTCAATTCTCTCCCCGGCTATGACTACATCTGCAAAGCTGGTAGATGAGAAGGCAGCTAGCCTATCAATGTAAGTCCCCTGGAGGGTGTTCATAAACATATCAGCCATCTCCCTCTCCGACATGGGTGGCTGGACAGCAGCAGCAAGCTGTCTCCACCTTTGAGCGTATTCACGGAAGCTTTCCCTGGATGACTGAGACATCCCCATCAGGAGGGTCCTGTTGGGGGCCATATCCAGGTTGTACTGATACTTTCTGATAAAGGCCTCTGCCAGGTCCTTCCAGCATCTAATGGTTGCTCTTGTCAAGTGGGAGTACCATTCCCTCGATGCTCCAGTTAAGCTATCCTCGAAATAAAACATCCATAGCTTTTCGTCCATGGTATAGGCCTTCAGCCTCCCCAGAAAAGATTGTAGATGGGTCCGGGGACAGGAAGTCCCATTATACTTCTCAAAGCATGGTGGTTTAAATTTGTGGGGAATCCTGACCCCGTCCACTAGACCCATGTCCATAACATCAAATCCCAAAGAATTCTGGGACTCCAAAGATCTTAGTTTCTCAGCAATCTCTTCTAGCCTTCTGTCATAGGCTTCTTCCCCAGCTCCCATCACTGTGAACTGATCTTCCTGGGGGTCTTCTTGCAGCACTCTACCTGCTGTGGCAGTCCCTTGCACATTGACAAGGATGTTGATCTCTGGGTGCTGGTGGGGTCCAAAGACTGGGGGATTAACATGAGGTTGGACTCTTTCATTGTTGCTTGTCCCAGCAGTCCCTGGATGATGGTCTTCCTGATTCCTCCCTTCTACCAGTGCTCTTAACCTCTCCTGGCTTTGAGCCATATTGTTCATCACCTCCATAAATTGTGTCATCTGATTCCTCATTTCCAACCTCTCGTTGGTCATTTGATTCCTGACCTCTGTAAGGTCCTGCTGCATTTGATCCATCTGTATGCCCGGAAGATTGTTGCGGGTGGGGTATCTGTGTGGACGGTTGAGTGGAAACCCTCGACGTCGAGCAATAGTTCCTGAAGTCACAACAGAGTTAGTAGCAATAAAACAAAACCTACAAAACAAAACAAAGGGTTAGCATGCAATGCAGTATGTCCATTTGTTTCCAAGGTATCCGGCTTGGCACTTGGTTTTGACCTTTCCAGACCCCTGAAGAAGATGCTTGTGATGTTGCTTGAAGAATTCAGATGAAACAAACCAACACATATATTACGAAAAGGTAAATGATACATAGTTTGTTTCTTTTACAATACAAGCCCTCTGAGGGGTTAAAAATACAACATAAAGAAAAATACATAAAATGAAAGCAACAACAAGCAAAAGTCAAACACCCAGACCAAACTCATCCTCCTGAACTTCCTTGAGAAGTGCTTCAGTCACAGGATCAGCTGGACGCTCTGTAAGATTCCTGATAAGGAGATTCCTTGTAGCAACAGCTACAGTTAGCTTCTTGTGCTGACTCTGGTCCTTCAACCTCTTTACACCAGCTCTAATCTTCAACTCTGAGATCTCTCTCTGGGCTGCTGCCAGGGTTTCCTATTGCTCTTTTGCACTAGCTTCCATCTGCTCAATCTTATCCTGAGTCCTTTTATCCTCCTGAGTGCGAGCTTCGGTGATCCTGACCCACCTAGCTTGACTCTCTTTTAGATACAAATCAGTCCTGGCCTTCTGGAACTGAGCTTCCTTGCAGGCATTCTTCAAGATCTGTTCTCCAGCCCTAGACTTCTTAATGTAATCTTCTGATTTCTCAATTCTAGCCAGATGCTCTACCTTCAACTTTTCTAGCCTCTCAATATCCAGCCTACCATCACTCCTCTCCCAGAGGGTCTTCTGTAAAGCCTGAGTCAACTTCTCATTTCTCTCCTTCAATTTCTCAAACTCCTCTAAGCTGACAGTTACCGGAGGGGGTGCTGTGGAAGGTCCAGGCACATCTTCAACAGTGAAAGGCATTCCAGAAATTTGAGCCCTGGCATGAGACCACTCATAGTACTGGGCTGAGGCTACATTGTTGCATCTCCCAAGAATGGTTACCCCCTTAGTCTGCACATTGTCCCAGGCCCAAGATGCCTGCCTGACAATAGCCAGATTAGGCTTGATTTCACAATAGAGGGTCTCAATCAGGTCCTGTGCCCTAGGAGGATGGACTAATGCATAGCCCAGTTGTCTTTTGAATAGCAGAGGGTTGTAATTGATGCAACCCTTCACTCCAATCAGAGGCACATTGGGAAATTGCCCACAACTTGTAATGATATCTCTGCCCTTGGTGCTCTGAGTGCACCACCTGATGTCATCTGAGGTTAGAGCAACAAGCCTTCTAGCCCAGTTCTTCTGCTGGTGAGGGTTCAAAAATGCATCAGTCTTTGGCAAATGCTTGAGCAGCCAAGTATGGAACAAAGGTGCACAGCATCTCACTAATCTCCCCCTTTGCTTTTCATTCCTTTGATGAACAGAGTAGTAAAGATCTCCCAGTAAGGTGGGTACTGGGTTTCTCAGGATGAAAAGATGGACTGCATTCTTGCTAACAAACCTAGGTTCATCTGCAAAAAGTATGATCCCATATATGCTAAGAGCCAACAGAGCACAGACTGCCCTCCACTCCCCCAGGGAGGCCTTCAGACTAGCCTGAGAAGTCAAGAAATCCAGATGAAAACCAGAGATTCCAACTTTAGATGTCCAATTCTGCCCAATCAGAACTGGTTCCAGATGTAATGCTTTTGCTATCTCCTCATTACTTGGGAAAGCCATCTCAGGGTTGAAGGGAATTCCACCCCTGATAGGTATTCCAACCAATGATGAATACTCCTCCAGCAAGGGTCCCAACTGAAAATTCTGAAATGTGAAGCACCTCAGGGGGGATCATAGAACTGCAGGCAAGTATGTATCAAGCTCCTCTGTGAAGGGTCCAAATCCATAACCACATCAAGGATTCCTCCATAATGTTCTCTGAAAAGTGGTACATGGTCTGGAGTAATCAGGGTCTGAATCTTCCTGATGCTAGCCAGCTCAGGCTCAAAGAAGTGATATGAGATGTTACTTTTCTTAGGTGCCATGTTGCTGAAAGATAGGTGTTGATGATGAAGACTGAGGACAACACTGAAGATGGGCCACTGATAGGCTGAGACTGAAGATGCAAGTGACTGAAGCAGGTGGCTGATTGCTGAAGCAAGTGCTGATGAAGATGGGTCTAAGCTGAAGAAGGGGTCAAAACCAAGCCAAAATGATAGGATGGATACCCTGAAAAACAAATAAACACATGTCAAAATGATGCAATGAGGATGTATGCAAATGATATGCAAGGGTTTGTGACTGAGCTGGATCTGATTAACTGCTCTGATATAGGTCCATGTATGTTCAAGAAATCCAGATGGAGGTTCATAAGTCCAGTAACCAGGGTGGGGGACTCAAATAAAGAGCCACATGTCCAGGGTTAAAATCACAAGAACTGTCCCAAAATGGAGTACTCTTAATCAAAACAAAGTAACAGGGTATGCTGAGGTCAAGGGTACCTGCAAACCTGTAAACAGCCCAACCCCCTCACAGGTGATGTTCTAAAACAAAGATCCTCAGACTTGGATCAGTTATGAGAAGTGTAAACACTTCTAACCCGGAGGTACAGTGTTTACAATAACCATAAAAAATCCTCCTCTAATTCACCTCAGTTTCTGAAGGTCAATACTAAAGGTCATCCAGACTTAGCAGGCTTCCCAGATAGCCCTAGCACTACAGGAAATCTGCAGCACAGAGTTCTCAAGAAGAAACCCATATCTGAACCGTGTTTCATATTCCCGCACCAGACCGAAATGGAATGGGAAAGAACATGAACCACTCTAGCCTAGGTGTCACTCAGGTCCCAGGTATAGGACCTTAACTCTCAGTAGAACACCCACCCACCAAAGCAAAACCAGATCCAGCCAGACAACATGACAGTATGATATATGTAAAGCTAGAAACAAAACAATAAAACAACTGTACATAAAGCAAAAATAAAAATAAACATACAAGCACAGATAGCACACAACACCCCAGTAAACACAAATCAAACAAGCGCTAGGAGGAACCCACAAAAAGAACCAGAAGCCCTGGTTACAGTATAAGGGTCCCCAGCAGAGTCGCCAAGCTGTCGCTCCCGATAAATGGGAATGGCCCAAATAAAGGTACAGACGCGAACGGTCGGCGAAAAGAACAATGAGGACACACAGCAGTGAACTCACTGGGAATGAATAGAGTCGCCAGCTAGGCATTTTTATCCCGGAGGAAAGGCAATGCTGCATAGACCTAGAAAGATATGGACAAGACGGTCGCGAACCAGAGAGACTGAGAAAGGGGGTTGGTTACAACCTGGGAAGGTATTAGCAACCAGATTGTCCTCCGTACTCGACGGGATCCACGCTTAGAAGATTTGTGTTTTAAAGGGGTAGTGTCAGTGCAATTTGTGTATAAAATAGTTGGAAAAGATGTACAGGTGTCAGTGTAAAAGAAATGAAGTGTGATATGTATAAATGATGTGTCAGTATAAGAATGAGAATGAATTGCTCAAGATTATGAGGCTTAAAGAAATGAGCTGGAAGGAGGGGGAATATACAGAGACTTTTGTTCGATAACTGTTAAGTTATGCCTACGTATCCTCTCGTGCAATGAGGAAGTCAGAACACCGTAGTTCGACCCAAAGAGACTGAAAGGTGAATTGACTTGTGAACTGCTTACTTGTCTATGCTCAAGTGTATGACCTGTCTGGCTCAGGTGTGAACTGTCTTGCATTAGACGGAAGAAGCGAGTTCTCGTTTATGAGTGAATGAAGTGAGAAAAGAATCCCGAAGGAGACGATTATTGTTTGTTTTTGTGTTTTCAGCCTTTTATTGCTTTTGGATAGTTTGTCATAAATTAATGAGCTTAAGTCTAAACCAATGGGTTAGTAAACTCATCACATCCTCCCTCTGATTAGGGGTAATGAGAATACCTTAAGTGTGAAGTCAGTGTCTCACACTTAATCACCATGATGTAGGATTAAGATCATTAACCTACTTGTGATTATTTAGATGTTTTTGTTGTTTTTGTTCAGTGTTAAGTAATGAGACTAAGCCATAATTAGGGATTAAACAGACTCATTACACCATCCTAATAGAAGGATAATAGATGAGAATGTTTAAGCTGAGGAAAGCTCCTCAACTTAATCCATGATTAGGGATTAACCTCATGACAAAACAAAGCCTTTATTAAATGGATTTAGTTAATGGTATGATTAAGAAATGAGTTTTATGATTTGTAAGACAACTTGAGGGGGACTTGTCCATTAACACTAGGGTTACTCCTTCTTAACCAATTAAGGAAGAATTAGAACCCTAATGCAAGGCCCAAGTTACAAGCTTGATGTCTTGATGATTATTAAGTGAATTGATTAAAGGATTTAAACACATTAAGGGTTTAACACTTAGGATTAAAGTTATACACTCCATCCTAATAGAAGGATGTAGGCATAAGCTTAATCACAAAGCCTTAAAGCCTTTAGGGTTTAGTCCCTGATTATGAGATGAGGAGAGAAGACTCAATGATGACACAAAGGTGAAAGCTAAATGGGGGGACTAATCAACCCTAATTGTTATCATGCTTGGAAGTCCTAGGGTTTGTGAGGTTTAAGAGAGAAAGAAGTCTTCAAAGGGCCACCAAGGAGAGAAGCAAGATGAAAAGGAGCACGAAGCAGCAAAACAACTTGCTTCACTTAAGAAGACAAGTTTCTTGAAGAAAGAAAGTAAGAGATGAACATGAGTGAGCAAGCTCAATCCAATACACATACAAAATGCAGCAAGGGAAGTGTGAGAGAGATGAAAAGAGAACATGAGAAGTGAAGGCAAATTCACTTCTCAAAGTAACTTACCACCTGAAAAGTTAGTGAAAGAAATGAAATGCAATGCAAATGAGATGAAATGGCATGATGCAAACCAAAAACAGAAGCATGAGTATGATGTTAATGATGCTAAGAGATGATGCAAACATGAGGCAAGGCATTAGAATGATCAAACAAGTATATGGATGCAAATGGAGCAAGTTAAGACACATGAACATACATGAAAAGTCATGAAATGCAAATGGCATACAACATGGCAAATGCAAGATGCAATGATCCAGCATGCTTCCAATATGTCTTATGATGTTAGATGAATCACATGGAGGCATAAAATGCTATGGCAAGTCAAGGTATGAATGCAAATGCAAGATGGATGCATATGGAAGCCCAAATTAGGGTTTATGATCAAAGCATCAAACACAAACCAAAATCAGAAGCAAACATCAATACAAAAAATTGAAAATGCACTCAAAGGATCCCTAAGTCTATACTAACTCACTGCCCAAAGGAGAAGTTCCAACTCTTAACCTAATTCAAGTTATGGTTTTCTTAAGTTTTCTAGGGTTTTAGGGTTCCTTAACAAGAAAATTACCAAACAAATTGAAAATGAAAGATCAAAACATGGCCATTTAATCTCACAAACTACATGCTAAACACAATGCAATGAAAAAAGAATCAAAGTCCAACTCTCTTTGGTTAGGCAGAAATGATTTTTGGAAGTTTGGATCAAAATAATGCATTAAAATGATTTTAATTCCATGGAAAATTCTCAAAATGCATCAAGATCAAAAAAGAAATTTGGTTTGAGGGTTGGACAATGTTTCTAAATGTTTTTAAAGGTTTCATGAATTTGTTTATGATTTTTAAATACCTAAAAGTATTTTTAATTAATTAATTCTCATTAATTAATTAAAAATGAACTTTTAAATATTTAAAAATACTTTTTAAATGCAAAAAATGAAAATAAAAATATTTTTGTGTTCTGAAATTAAATAATAACTTGTGCAAAAAAAATCAGAATTTTTAAATTGATTTTACTATTTTTAATAAAATATAGAAAACAAAAGGATTAATATGAAAATAAAATGAAATTAAAAGCTGAAAAAGAAAAGTCAAACAATCTGATGGCCCTCATTCAAACTCCAACACGCGCGAATTGACCTGGCGCGCATCTGGACGGCCAGCATTCAAACTCACTAACCCTAATTAATTAACCCTAATCCAGCCGTTAATGACTCTCAGGTGACCGGAACAGTGTTCCGGTCATCTTCTCCGATCACTCCAAACTTCAAACTCTCCCTAAACGCATCTAAAACGAAATCTAATTAAACAGAAATGATCCCCACCTAAAAACGAATCAGAACCCCCATTCAAAACACAATTATCATTCCTAAACTGGCTGAATCGAATCAAACAAATCCTAGGGCAAAAAGTTTCAGAAACAGATTAAACTCTCATCTCTCCACCATTTTCAAAACCAAAGACATCAGAGTGATCAGTGAACTACAAAGAACAACTTAGGAACTTTAAAAATCATTTCTGGAAAAAAAGTTCTTGAGCTACCTGAGTTTTGAAGCTTTCAACTTTGCAGCTTTCTGACCTCCCCTCTTTATGCAATCCACTCCTTTTGGTCCCTTGATGATGTCTGGATGCTTAGAAGGAGTTTGTGCTGGCTGGTTTGGGAGATTGAACAAGTTCTGTTCAAGCTCAGGTGAGAATCGTGTTCTGGATTCTTTGAGTTTCAGGTTGATTTTAGGGGTGCTTTGTGATCAGGGTGATGTGTGGAGAAGGTTTGTGAAGTTTGTTTAAGAGTTTGTGGCTTGTATGAAGAGTTTCGAATGCTCTTGCTCTTGAGAGTGAAAATGAGAAAGTTATGTTCTTGCTGGTTTCAGGCTTGTGTGTTATGTTGTTTGGCTTGCCATTTGTTTGTATAAACAATGCTGATTGGTCAGAAGATGTGACATGCCCTTTTGTGATAGGTGTAGCTACTTTTGCAAATTTGTCAACTTTGTGTAAGAGAAGCATGGATCATGTTCTAGCCAAGTACAAGGGGTGTGGGCTGCGCAGCATGGTGTGAGGGAAAGGCTAGGATGGTTCAGCAATGTAGCTAGCAAGTGGATGAGAAACTATCATGACTTTTGCAACTTGCTTGCTTTTGGTTCTCATGAAAAGATCTTGCCTCACAAGCCATAAAACATGTGATCCCTTTGCCCCATTCTGATTTTTAGGACTTGTGTGATGTTTGTGTAATGGTTTGACATCAATTAGAAGTCACAAATTGCCTTGATACAAGATTTTGCAAGTTTTCCATTTGGTGCATAACTTGAAATTTAGTGATTTTAGCCAACTTTGATGAACCATAACTTTTGATCCAAAATGAATTAGGTCATGTTCTTGTACTTTTTGAAAAGGAAAAGATCTAATCTTCAACTTTCATGACCAAAGTTTTTCCATTTGAAGCATTTTTGAATCAAAAAGTAAGGGTTGAAAAAGTTGCATAAAATGACATTTTCATTAAAAGTCAACCTTGCCCAAAAAAGTCAACTTTGCAAAAACTTCAAATTCTTCAATATTGTGAACTTCCAACCTCTTCCATGATCAAATAAAGATAAAATACACTCAAAATGATGAAGACCACCCCTTGGTTGGGTCATTGGGGGCCTCAGATGCCCTGATTTTGCACTGACTTGTCCAGAAAGTCAACTCTTGATCAGATGACTTCCCCATGGAATTTCTTCATGAAAATTGATATGCATACTCCCTATACCATATAGAGACCAATAGAAACAATAATGACCAAAAAATTTGAAGTTATGGCCTCTGAAACCAAAACCCTAATTTCAGGTCATCTGTGCAGTCAAGCCTGGCTCTGCTTCCACACCAATCCCAGTTCTTGTGATTCTTTGGCATTCTTGACTTTGAGAGGATGTAATATGATACTTGAACACACATGGACCCCTTTGAAGTGATTGATGGCCTTTGGAGTGGCTCAGGAAGCTCTTGGATTGCTCAGATCACAAACCCTAGGTGCAGATGACTTTGAGTCTATGCAATGAATCAAAAATATGATATGAGATGGTATGATTGAGATTATGCATATGAGAAAGATCACAAGCCATGGTGTGAATGGGTGAGGGCAAATTTGGGGTGTTTACACATATGAATGTTCATACAAAGATGAGATGCAAAGGAAGCATGCTTAGAAGCTTGAAAACGCGTGGATGTTTATGAAATGAAATGAATGCAAGACATTGCAAATGAATGAAGAAATGATCAAGCAATGTTCAAGTATGTCCTAAGAGGTCTAAGATGACTTATTAATGTTTGAAATGTCATGGCAAGTTCATGTGATGATGATATGCAAAAGAGAATGCAAATGAACATGAGAACTTAGGGTTTTATGAAAGTATGAGATGCAAATGAACAAAACAGAAGCATACAAAATGATAAAAAATTTAAGCCAGGCTCAATCTAACCCTAAACCTATACAAGACCACACCCCAAAGGAGAAGGTCAGAAGCCAATCCTATTGAAAGTTATGATTTTCCTAAGTTTGATAGGGTTTTTGGGTAATTCTCAAAGGAAAATGAAAATCAATTTGAAAATGCAAGATAAATTCATGAGGAAAATAGCCTAGAAACTACATGTAATAAGTGAAACAATGCAAAAAGAATCAAGTTCAAACTCTTCATGGTTAGGCAGAAATGAAATTTTTAAACTAGGGTTAAAAAATGTGATCTTTAAGAACCCTAATTCAAAGAAAATTGTGAAATTTTGATTAAACCTAAAAATAAATTTGTATGATAAGTTTGAAAATGTTTCTAAATGTATTGGAATAATTCATGATTTTTTTGGTGATTTTTAGAAACCTAAATGTATTTTTAATTAATTAAAATCCATTAATTAATTAAAAATAACATTTAAATATTTTAAAAATACTTTTAAAATGCAAAAAAATAAAATAAAAATTATTTTTGGGATGAGAAAAATATTTGGATCAGAAATGCAAAAGGAAATATTTTTGTGATGTTTTTAACTATTTTAAATTAAATATGCAAAAGAAATAAAATAAAATGAATAAAAATGAAATAAAAATTGATTTAATGGAAAGTCAGAGGATCCAAAGGCCAGGATTTAAACTTAGGGAAAGGGAGTTGACTGCGCGCGCTATTGGATGGTTGGGATTGTTTCTGGCTAATTAATATTAATTAAATTAAATAATCAGGATTAGGGTTAAGTGGATTAATCTGAACCATTCGCTCACTAATTAAAACAAGATCCAAGGGCCCATAACGCATCTGGAAAATAAACCCTAATTAGAACCCTAATCACTCTCAGGTGACCGGAGGAAGCTCCACTCATCTTCTCCGGTAACCCAAAAACCTCAACTTCCTCCCTAGGCCAACCCAAGCCCTAAAAACTGCCAAGAATCAATCCTTAAACATCACTGAACACGAATCCACCCACAAACAACATTTATTTGACATGAATCATGAGAAATGAATCAAAACGGAAAACATACGAAAATTTCAGAAACTAAATACATCCTACATACTCAACATTTTTCAAAACAAATCATATCAGCATGATCAGGGAAGCATGTAGAATCATTTAAGAACTTAAAAGAAAGGTTCTGGAAAAATGGTTCTTGAGGTATACCTGAGTTGAAGCTTTTCAGTTTGGAGCTTTCTGACCTTTTCCTTGATGCAAACTAACCCCAATGAGCTCCCTGATGATGTTGCAATGCTCAGAACAAGTTTGTGATGGCTATTTTTAGGTGTATGGTTCTGGTTTTGCAGAAATCATGTTATGGTTTAGGGAGCTTTCAGGACATGGGAGTGGGTGCTTTGTGATCTATGGATGATTTTGAGTTGATTGGTGGAAAAATATTTGAAGTTTGAGGCTTGTGCAATGAGATTCGGAGAGGTGAAGTTCTATGTTGATTTTATGCAATCTGACTTATGGGAGCTTGCAGGCTTGGTTCTCGTGTCAAATGAGCTCCATAATCTTTGTTTGTAATGTCTTGATTGGTCAGAGAGTGGTTAGTGGCGCAACTTGATTGGTATGAGAGCTTTTGCTCAAAAGTCAAATTTATGTACTTGGAGTTATGGGCCATGGCAGAGCTAGATTTTTGGGGTGTCTGGCCTCAGCAAGATTCATGGAGAGCCATAGAATGAGTTTGATGCAGCTGGCACAAGTGGATGGAAGGATCCAAGGCAATTTGCAAAGTTTGTGGGTTTTGGCCCCTTTGAGATTTCTTGAAGATCAAGTCATGAAAACAATGCAAAATTGGGCCAATTCTGATGTTTAGAAGTTGCTTTGACATGTTATGATGCATAGAAGTTGATTAGAGGTCATAAAAAGGCTTGGCAAGTGAAATTGCAAAATTCCCTCTTTGGCATGAAACTTGAAATTATGTGATTTTTGCCAACTTTGAAAGGCCATATCTTGAGTTCTAGGATGAATCAAGACAAGTTCTAGTACTTTTTTGAAAAAGGAAAGACCTAGTCTACAACTTTCATGTCCAAGAATTTTACATTTGAAGTATTTTTGGTCATGATAGAGGAGGTTGAAAATCTTTCCCAAAATGGAAAGTTTCCATTACAAGTCATTTCCAAAAATGGCAAGTTTGCAATTGGCTCAAAATTCTTCAATCTTGTGAACTTACAACCACTTATAAGATCAAATAAAGATCATAGAACCTCAATTTGATGAAAATGATCCTTTGGTTCCCTTGTTGGGGGCCTCAAATGCCCTGATTTTGACTTTACTTGCTCAAGAAGTTACCCAATGATCAGATGACTTCCACAATGAATTTCTTCATCAAACTTGGTTCACATGATCCTTATAACATATTAAGAACATTAGAAACAAGAATGACCAAAAAATTTGGAGTTAAAGCCTCTGAAACCAAAACCCTAATTTTGGTCATCTGTGTAGGAAAACCCTAGCTCTGCTTCCATGCCTTTGCCAATCTTTGTGATTTCTTGACTTTCATGAACTTTGGGGAGCATAATATGATTATAGAACACACATGGATCCTCTTGGAAAGCTTCAAGACCATTTGGATGGCTTAGATTGATTCTTGGATTGCTCAGATCACAAACCCTAGATCCAGATGAAAATGGAACTATGCAGTGAAACAAATATGCAATATGAGATGGTATGCTTATACTAAAACAAAAATGAAAGATCACAAGCCATGGTGTGAGAAAAAGTGAGGGCAAATTTAGGGTGTTTACAGCTGCCCCTATTCAAGCATGAGTTAGCTGTGCAGGATGTAAGCGCCTGGCTTAACAGACAAACAATATAACTTGTGGTTGAATACCAAAGACAGTCAGAAATTTGCACTCGCTGGGGATAAGAAGATGGAGGACGACCATCGAGCAGAGGACGACTGCTGGGGGTAAAACGATAAGCAAAGCAATGATGGGGACGGCCGACAAGCTGGGGAAATAAAGAAACCACGACGGGGACGACCATCGGGTAATAAAACTCTCTAGGGATTTTGAGAAAGACAATGATGGGGACGACCATCAGGCTGGAAAGTAAAGTAAGCAACGATGGGGACGGCCATCGGGTTAAAGAATAAATGAAATAATGATGAGGGACGGTCATCAAAGGTGAAGGAAGATCACCTAGCAGGGGACGGCTGCTCTTTATCACGACATAAGACGAATGTCGGATAGAAAGGGTCAACGATGGGGACGGCCACCAGATAAGCATGATGAAGGACAATCATCTAGAGGTGAAGGAAGATCACCTAGCAGGGTACGGCTTCTCTTGGGGATTATCTCGACATAGGAAGAATGTCGGATAATAAGATCAACGATGGGGACGACCATCGGATAAATGATGAGGGACAGTTATTAAAAGGTGAAGGACGATCACCTAGCAGGGGACGGCTGCTACAAATATCGCGACATAGGAAGAATGTCGGATAGAAGGGCCCAATAATGGAGATTCCACTAGGGAAAGGATGAGGGACAGTCATCCAAAGGTGAAGGACAATCACCTAGCAGGGGACGGCTGCCGAAAGTATCACGACATAGGACGAATGTCGGATAGAAAGTTGTTTTGTTGGTGACTTACTGGGGAATGGTAAACACGAACGAGTGCTTACGCTCCAAAAAATAAAAGGTATAAGTGTTTGACAGTGTGTATAGATTAAAGATGCAGACGAGCATCTTTAGGACCACAATACGGACGAGTATCGGTAGAAACAAACACTGACGCGTGTTTAAGGATGATGATACGGACGAGTATCAATCGGTTAAGCAAGGAACACAAACGAGTGTTGATCTGCTGAGGAGATGATACATACAAGATACAGACGAGTATCAAATGATTGTGTATAAGTATGTACAAGTGATTGACCTGCTGGGAAAATATGTGCAAGACACGGACGAGTGTCAAAAAGATTGAGCAAGGGACACAGACGAGTATTTGAATAGCTGGGGAAGAATGACACGGACGAGTGTCAAAAAAGAATATGTACAAGTGAGAACAAGTATCTGTATTGCGAATGCAGAAGGTATTCTGGCGATCTGTGGGGGATAGGGTGACACGGACGAGTTTCGAAAAGAGCATGCTATGAACAAGTATCTGCACTTGAGAGTGCAAAAGGGGATGCTTTGGCTTTTATCTGTAGGGGGTATGCTTTTGTGTATTGTTGATGAAGTGATGATGGTATTTGCAAGTGATCGACTCGAACCTGACTTATGATCATGCAAATGTTTGATTTTTACCGTAATACTCCGTATTAGACGGAATGCTACGCTTATTTTGGAGAATATGATGTGAATGCTATGATTATGCAAATGAGAAACTCGATCCGAGATTCGGATCCTACGGGGATAAAGATCTTTGGCTGATCTGCTTGGAGGGATAACCCGACTGGGGGAAGAGATCATTGATAGATCTGTCTGGAGGGAGAACTCTGCTTGGGGAAATAGATCATTGGTAGATCTTGTAGATGTTTAGAATTGGCAGAATTTTTGACCAACAAGAAATATGGAATTCAGTTCAGAATGTCCTATCAGATGTTGGGACATTATCAAACAGAGTATAAGAACTTATTTCAGGATGTCACACCAGATGTTGGGACATTGTGTAAATGATTTAAGTTCAGTTTTTAAGGATGTCCCAACAGATGTTGAGACATCTCAAACCTGCTACCAGAATTAATTAATGACTAACTGATCTGAGATATTTAAGGAAAGTTATCTGGAATTAATTATGGATGGATAAAAACAGAACAAGGCGCATCTGTAGGAAGTTTTATTATGAGGCTTCAGCATAATCAGAAGAACTAAATCACCTAGAATCTAGGAAGTAACAAACCCTAATTCAAAGTGGAAGCTGCATGCGTTTTAGGACTGGATTAACCTACAGAAAGCCCAAATTACAAACACCTATTTAATCAACAGAAACTCACAGAATTGAGTACGAATTTCAGAAGACAAAATAGGGTGTTGTGTTTTAATAGCAGGTTGTTTTTAATTGTACCACTTTATGAGCTTTTAAGCATAAGGGCATTTGTGACTTGATTGAAACTGTGAAGTAAGATCAAGCTGTTTTGTTTGAAGTATGACTTCAATTTTATTAAACTTGTAAACAAGATCACTGTGTGATTGAGGGGGAGTGAGTTGGTACTCATATCTAAGTAGTGACTTAGGTAGAAATTGCATTGGGTAGATATTAAGTGAAAGATTAAACTGGGTTGTTTAAGTCTAGAATTAATATTACTTATAGTGGATTTCCTCCTGGCTTGGTAGCCTCCAGATGTAAGTGTGGTTATACACTGAACTGGGTTAACAAACTACTGTGTTGTTTAATTTTCTTGCACTTTAAGTTTTGGTTAAATCTGTCAAGTGTTGGAACATCTCATAGGACATCTCATACCTGATCACAGAATTTCAATTGGCGTCAGAGCAGGCACCCTGCCTGTTTATACTGGGTGAGATCTAGGGAATACAAATTCTGGAAACATGGACAGAGATATAGGATCAGTAAATAGACCACCTATACTGGATGGATCTAATTATGACTACTGGAAACCAAGAATGATTGCATTCTTAAGATCACTTGACAACAGGGCCTGGAGAGCAGTCAACATTGGATGGGAACATCCTATCCAAGACACCAAAGATGGATCAAAAGTGTTGAAACCTGAAGAAGAATGGAGTAAGGAGGAAGAAGATTCAGCACTAGGCAACTCTAAGGCCTTAAATGCTTTATTCAATGGCATTGATAGGAACATCTTTAGACTTGTGCATCACTGTGAGCTGGCCAAAGATGTGTGGGACACTCTCAAAACTACTCATGAAGGAACATCAAAGGTAAAGATGTCAAGACTTCAACTTCTCACCACCAAGTTTGAAAACTTGAGAATGAAGGAAGATGAGACAGTTCATGAATTCTACATGAACATCTTAGAAATAGACAATACTTTTGGAGCCTTGGGAGAAAAGATGACTGATGAAAAGCTTGTAAGAAAGATTCTCAGATCTTTGCCAAAAAGATTTGACATGAAAGTCACAGCAATAGAAGAAGCTCAAGACATATGCACAATGAAAGTTGAAGAGCTCATTGGTTCCCTTCAAACATTTGAGATGGGAATGAATGACACAAATGTAAAGAAGAACAAAAGCATAGCTTTGGTGACAAATACTGATGAAGAAGAAGATGATAAATCAGAAACTGGTGAAAGCTTATCAGACAACATTGCTATGCTTGGAAGACAATTCAAAAAGATTCTCAGAGGGATGGAAGGCAAATCCAAACCCAGTGGAAGATACACAAACTCTTCTGAGAACAAAAGACCTTATGATGCTAACAAAAGGTCAAATTATGATGAAAAGACCAGTCAAGAAAAAGGAATTAAATGCCATGGATGTGAAGGATATGGACACATCAGGAATGAATGTCCTACCTACTTAAAAAGGCAAAAGAAAGGACTCTCTGTAACCTGGTTTGATGAAGACTCAGGAGGTGATTCAGAAGAAGAATCAGCTAAGCATATCACTGCTCTAGCTGGATTATGTGAATCTGAAAGTGAATCCAGTGATGGGGAGCTTACTTTTGAAGAACTTGAGCAAGCATACAAAGATCTATACAAAAGAAACACTGAAATATGCAGTGAGGTTATAAAGCTAAAGAAGCAGAATGAGGCACTAAAAGATGAAAAAGCAAGTGATCAAGAGATCATTGACACCTTGAAAAGTGAAGTAAGTCTTCTCAACTCCAAGTTGGAACACATATCCAAATCTGTGAGAATGCTGAACAGTAGCTAAGTACACTGGATGTTATTCTCAACAACAATAAGCATTCAGGGGATAAAAGTGGACTGGGATTTAACATAGTTCATAAGGATGAAGCTAGCTCTAGCAAAACTACTTCAAAGTCCATACAGTCAAACAAGATGTCCCAACAGATGCTTCAACATCAGGAAAAGAACACAAAGTCAAACATAATGTTCCAACAGATGTCTCATCATTCTGAAAAGAACAAAATGAAGAAGAAGTATCAAAGATGGAGATGTCATCATTGTGGAAGATTTGGACATATCAAACCTCATTGTTATAAATTGCATGGATATCCAAATCAGATGTATCAGCAACCTCCTAAACAGAAGATAGAAGTTACCAAGAAAGTGCTGCATAGACATCAAAGAGATCATCAACCTTCTAAGCAGAAGACAGAGGTCATCAAGAAGGTATGGAGACCAAAAGCTAGTCTTCATGCTGATCAAAGCTACATACCCAAGAACAAAATCAACAAACAACCTTGGAACTCTACTGATGAACAATACACAGGGCAGAGGTATCAAATGAAATCTCAACTCAAATGGTCAAAGAAAGGTGTTGCATATATAGCACATACATCACTAAGAGTATCAGCCAAAGAAGACTGGTACTTTGACAGTGGATGTTCAAGACACATGACTGGATTGAAGAATCTGCTAGTAGACTTAAAGTCACATTCATCCAGATATGTAACCTTTGGAGATGGAGCTAAAGGAGAAATCAAGGGAGTTGGGACCTTGGACTGTCAAGATGTACCAAGACTAAATGATGTGCTGCTGGTTAAAGGTTTAACTGCTAACCTGATCAGCATAAGTCAATTATGTGATCAAGGGTACAGTGTAAACTTTACCAAAACTGAATGCATAGTGTCTAACCAAGAACAAGAGGTTGTCATGAGAGGAGCCAGATCTAAAGACAACTGTTAGATGTGGGAACCTCAAGACTTCAGTCTCACTTCAACTTGCTTTTTAGCTAAAGAAGAAGAAGTGAAACTATGGCACCAAAGACTAGGTCATCTTCATTTCAGAGGCATAAAGAAGATCATATCTGTGGATGCTGTGAGAGGTATTCCTAAACTGAAGATTGATGATGGCAAAATATGTGGTGAATGTCAAATAGGCAAGCAAACCAAGATGTCCCATCCAAAGCTCCAACATCTGACAACTTCCAAAGTTTTGGAACTATTACATATGGATCTTATGGGACCTATGCAGGTTGAGAGCCTTGGTGGTAAGAGGTATGCCTATGTGGTGGTTGATGATTTTTCAAGGTATACATGGATAAATTTCATCAAAGAAAAGTCTGATGTATTTGATGTATTCAAAGATTTATGCCAAAGAATACAAAGGGAAAAATCCAGCTGTGTGATAAGAATAAGAAGGGATCATGGAAAAGAATTTGAGAACCAAAAATTCTTAGATTTCTGTTCTTCAGAGGGAATCAATCATGAATATTCTTCACCAATCACTCATCAACAGAATGGGATTGTTGAGAGGAAGAATAGAACTATTCAAGAATCAGCAAGAGCTATGATCCATGCTAAAAAGTTACCTTTATACTTCTGGGCTGAAGCAATGAACACAACTTGTTACATTCATAACAGAGTAACTCTCAGGAAAGGAACTTTGTCCATAATCTATGAAGTCTGGAAGGGCAGAAAACCCACAGTTAAGTACTTCCATGTGTTTGGAAGTAACTGTTATATTCTGGCAGATAGGGAGCAAAGAAGAAAAATGGATCCTAAAAGTGATGAAGGAATTTTTCTTGGATACTCTATAAACAGCAGAGCATATAGAGTATTTAATTCTAGAACCAAGGTTATCATGGAATCCATAAATGTGATAATTGATGATGCTCCTACAGATGTCCCAGAAGATGTTGGAACATCTGTTGATATCAAGACTGAAGCTGAAGAAAAGAGTGATCATTATGACTTCACTCAAACTGATGCAAGGACAGAACAATCCAGCAAACCTCCCTCCATCAGAATCCAGAAGGATCATCCCAAAGATTTGATAATTGGTGATCCTAACAGAGGTGTAAGCACTAGATCAAGAGAAGTGATTTCAGGGTCCTATTTTGTTTCTAAAATAGAACCTAAAAACATCAAGGAAGCTCTTACTGATGAATACTGGATTTGTGCTATGCAAGAGGAATTAGGTCAATTCACAAGGAATGAAGTGTGGAACCTTGTTCCTAGACCTAATGACATAAATGTGATTGGAACTAAATGGGTGTATAAGAACAAGTCAAATGAGCAAGGAGTTGTTACAAAGAACAAAGCTAGGCTTGTAGCTCAAGGATACACTCAAATTGAAGGAGTAGACTTTGATGAAACCTTTGCACCAGTAGCAAGGCTTGAATCAATCAGACTACTTTTGGGAATTGTTTGTATCTTAAAGTTCAAGCTATTTCAAATGGATGTGAAAAGTTCCTTTTTAAATGGTTATATTAATGAAGAGGTATATGTAGAACAGCCTAAAGGATTTGTTGATCCAAGCTGTCCAAATCATGTATACAAACTAAAGAAGGCTCTTTATGGTCTGAAGCAAGCTCCAAGGGCATGGTATGAAAGGCTGACTACTTTTCTTATCAAGCAAGGGTACAGGAAAGGTGGAATTGACAAAACCTTGTTTGTTAAAGATGAAGAAGGAAATGTCATGATTGCTCAAATATATGTAGATGACATTGTCTTTGGTGGGATGTCAGACAGGATGGTCAAATATTTTGTCAACCAGATGGAATCTGAATTTGAAATGAGTCTAGTAGGAGAATTAACCTACTTTCTTGGACTACAAATAAAGCAAATGGAGGACTCCGTGTTCATTTCCCAAAGCAAGTATGCTAAGAACATAGTCAAGAAATTTGGGATGGACAGTGCTACTCATAAGAGAACTCCTGCCCCCACACATTTAAAGCTGACTAAAGATGACAAGGGTGAGAATGTAGATATAAGCCTATACAGAAGCATGATTGGAAGCTTGCTATATCTAACTGCTAGCAGACCAGACATAACATTTGCAGTAGGTGTTTGTGCAAGATATCAATCTGATCCAAAAGTTAGTCATCTCAATCAAGTCAAGAGAATTCTGAAATATGTTAATGGTACTTGTGACTATGGCATAATGTATTTTCATGGATGCAAACCAATTCTCACTGGCTTCTGTGATGCTGATTGGGCTGGAAGTGCTGATGACAGAAAAAGCACTTCAGGAGGATGCTTCTTTCTAGGAAACAATTTGATTTCTTGGTTCAGTAAGAAACAAAATTGTGTATCCTTATCTACTGCTGAAGCTGAATATATAGCAGCTGGAAGCAGTTGTTCACAGTTGGTTTGGATGAAGCAAATGCTCACTGAGTACAATGTCCCACAAGATGTCATGACATTGTACTGTGACAACTTAAGTGCAATTAACATATCAAAGAATCCTATCCAACATAGCAGAACCAAGCATATTGATATCAGACATCATTTCATCAGAGATCTTGTAGAAGAGAAAGTGATTTCACTGGAACATGTAGCTACAAATCTGCAGTTGGCTGATATATTTACCAAAGCCTTGGATGCTACTCAATTTGAAAACTTAAGGGGCAAATTGGGAATCTGCTTATGTGAAATTTAGCAGTTATGGAGATGTGCCAACATGTCATATGACATTGTGTGGCATAAGCACCAGATGGCAACACCAGTCTGGTCAAGAACCTTGAGTATTCCTCTCCTAAAAATTCTCAAAGTAACGGCTACTTATATTATATTAGCTTACTTTCAGCTATCCATCTTCTCATCATACTCTCAAAAACGAATTGCATTCTCTAGCTGTTTTTCAGAAATCTTCAAACCTAAAACTCTTCATCCACCTTCTTCGAAAATGTCTCAAAACCCTAACATTCCTGAAGAAATCCTCAACAAGGAAGATGTGGTTCATTCAACCCCCATTTCTGTGGTACCTATGGATTCAACTCCAATGGACAAAATCAGAGGAAGTGTTCCTCATGCTAAAAAGCCAAGAACTCCAAAAAGAACAAAAGATCAAGTTTGCAGCAAATCCAAAGGCATTCCTTCACCAGCAAACATACCTCAAAAATCTTCTGAATATGTGGATGCTTCCATAAAGGAGTTGGTAACCAAGATCCTATCTGAGCAAAGAGTGGTAAGTGGCATATCTATCCCTCTGAACACCATGCCAGCCCCACAAGAAGATCAACAAACTCAGGCTGCAAAGGACACTCCTGCTCAACAGGATGTCCCAATAAATGTTGAAACATCTGAGGATCAGCAAAAGGCCTCATCTGATGTTGCTGTTGAAACATCTGAGGACCAGAAAAAGGCCTTAAATGATAGTGATGAAGAAGAATCTGAGGACCAAACCAAGGCCTCAACTGAAGAGCACATCTCTGTTGATCCACCAGCTGAAGAGGAGACTTCTCAATCTCCTCCAGTTGTGATCCTAGAGCATGATTCTGATACAGAAATCATTGCCTCTGTAAAACCTAGCATATCCAAAAGGCTCAGAACTAGGAAAGAAAAGATGCATGCAGGACATGCAATTCCTGAGAAGAAGCAAGCTACCCTAAAGAAGGACAAAGCTAAAGTTGTCTTTGGTCCTACAAAACAATGGAGCAAAGTCCAAACACAAAAGAGGAAAGATGTCACTCCTTCAGACTCAGATGTTGAAGCAGATGTCCCAACATCTCCTCCAAAGAAGAAACCAGCACCCTCAAGGGCTTCAACTGCTGTTCCAGAAGCTCCCTTGGACAATATCTCCTTTCATCATGTTTCAACTGTGAATAGATGGAAGTTTGTCTATCAAAGAAGGGTAGCACTTGAAAGAGAGCTAAGCAGTAATGTACTTGAGTGCACAGAGTTAATTGATCTCATATCTGCTGTTGGCCTCTTCAAAACAGTCTCCAATTTCTCTCCCTGTTATGAGCTGCTTGTCAAAGAGTTCATAGTCAACCTCCAAGAAGATTGTGCCAATGGTAAGTCTGCTGAATTCAGAAAAGTATTTGTAAGAGGCAGGGGTGTAGAATTCTCTCCTCAGGTCATCAACCAATACCTTGGAAGAGAATCTGATGGTCCAAATGAATTAGGGAAGACTGATAACCAGGTCTACAAGGTTATCACTGCAAACCAGGTCAAGGCTTGGCCAGTTAAAGGAAAGCTCTCAGTGAGCATGCTGACAAGAAAATATGCCATGCTGAACAGGATTGGTACAGCAAATTGGGTACCTACCAATCATACATCATCAATATCCACTGGCCTGGGCAGGTTCATTTATGTTGTGGGCACTCAAACTAAGCTGGATTATGGAGCCTACATCTTTGATCAAACATTGAAGCATGCTAGCTCATCTGCAACAAAGCTGCCAATTGCCTTCCCTTCCCTGCTGTGTGGAATAGTGCTGAGTCAGTACCCTGGGATCCTCAATGAGAAGGACACAGTTTGCAAAAGAGAAAGCCCTCTGGCCTTTCAATATAAGTTGTTCCTAAGTCATCATGCAGCAGATGTTGAAGCACCCTCTGGGAAATCTGCAGGTCCTTCAAATGCAAAGTCTCCAATCTCCAAGGCTGCATTGATTGCTGAACTAAAGAGCACTTGCAAAGAACTTGAAGCAAGGAAGCAGAAGCTTGAGGAGATTATCCAAAGGCTGGAGAGTGAAAGTGATCAGAAAGCTGCTTCTTCTGATGAGGAGACTGAGGATGATGAAGAAACTGACTGTGAGGAATCTGAGTGAAAATTGTATGTGAGGATTTTGTAATGACAGCTTCTGCATTGTATTTTTGAATTAGTCTCTTTGGCCCCAAAATTTATGTCTAACAAGGGGGAGAACAACAACAACAATGTGTAATGCTGTTTGATTATGAATGAAAAATCTCTGTTTGTTTCTGAACTAAATCTGTAAAATATTTCTGTTGCAACAAGACTGGATACATGTATGTTTAAGGGGGAGTAATCTCAAATATTATTCAACAGAAAAGTAATGCTATACTCTGATAAAAGAACTTCTGCTGCACTCTGAAAATCAGAAAAGAATGTTAGCCAAAAATTAGCCAAAGGGGGAGTTTGTAGATGTTTAGAATTGGCAGAATTTTTGACCAACAAGAAATATGGAATTCAGTTCAGAATGTCCTATCAGATGTTGGGACATTATCAAACAGAGTATAAGAACTTATTTCAGGATGTCACACCAGATGTTGGGACATTGTGTAAATGATTTAAGTTCAGTTTTTCAGGATGTCCCAACAGATGTTGAGACATCTCAAACCTGCTACCAGAATTAATTAATGACTAACTGATCTGAGATATTTAAGGAAAGTTATCTGGAATTAATTATGGATGGATAAAAACAGAACAAGGCACATCTGTAGGAAGTTTTATTATGAGGCTTCAGCATAATCAGAAGAACTAAATCACCTAGAATCTAGGAAGTAACAAACCCTAATTCAAAGTGGAAGTTGCATGCGTTTTAGGACTGGATTAACCTACAGAAAGCCCAAATTACAAACACCTATTTAATCAACAGAAACTCACAGAATTGAGTACGAATTTCAGAAGACAAAATAGGGTGTTGTGTTTTAATAGCAGGTTGTTTTTAATTGTACCACTTTATGAGCTTTTAAGCATAAGTGCATTTGTGACTTGATTGAAACTGTGAAGTAAGATCAAGCTGTTTTGTTTGAAGTATGACTTCAATTTTATTAAACTTATAAACAAGATCACTGTGTGATTGAGGGGGAGTGAGTTGGTACTTATATCTAAGTAGTGACTTAGGTAGAAATTGCATTGGGTAGATATTAAGTGAAAGATTAAACTGGGTTGTTTAAGTCTAGAATTAATATTACTTATAGTGGATTTCCTCCTGGCTTGGTAGCCTCTAGATGTAAGTGTGGTTATACACTGAACTGGGTTAACAAACTACTGTGTTGTTTAATTTTCTTGCACTTTAAGTTTTGGTTAAATTTGTCAAGTGTTGGAACATCTCATAGGACATCTCATACCTGATCACAGAATTTCAGATCTATCTGGAGGGAGAACTCCTTAATGGGGATGAGGATGTCTTAGCAACTCCGCTGGGATGTGTTTCAGGTATTTCTCTACTGGGGAGCCAACTCTGTGGGGAATCAATTCCACCAACTCTGCTGAGGATGAGGGAAATCTGGCACCTCTGGTGGGGGAAAGAAAGTTCTTTGACCACTTTGCTGTGGAAGAGGCTATCAGGCACTGCTCGGGAGGTCCTGCCCGGGGAGGAGATAACTTCTGGGAAGTAGTGTGTTGGGGATGTAATGCTTGATATGCCCCATGTTGCGAAAGATTGTCTGTCTTGAGTACCTGCAACCTGTTAAGACAAAGGAAAATGCACAAGTGTCCTGAGGTATCCTTAACCGGATTCCGTCATAGGAATTATATTTACTGTGAGCAATATATTTCCTGCAAGCATTTAAAAATGGCTCATATGATTTATGCAAGTGTGGTATTATGAACATTGGACATTTTGCAAACGAAACAAAAATGTACAAAACAAAGTGTGACTGGAAACTTTGATTTTATTAATTTGTGTGCCCTGAATTGGCAAGTACAGTCAAAGAAGAAAATCCTCTGAAAGGAGGAGATTGTTGTAAATTGAGAAAATAAAAGTGTTGGCAATGTTGAAGATGACGCTCCAACAAGCTTCTTTTGCTATGACCTGTATGACCTTGACGTTCTTCTTATCTTGCTTTCTGAAGAAGGCTGATTCTGACCGACGCTTTGTCCTCTCGGAGCTTGCCACGTTGTGAGCGATACAGACGAATTCAAAATGCAGTTGTTCGCTTATTCCCTGATTTTGCGTGGATCGCCCTTTCGGGTTTTCAATCCACTAGGATACCCATTTTTTGCTTGAGTTGTCCGATATGGCTCTTCAACTCAGCGGGTGTACATTGTTTTCCATTATTTTTGCCCGAGTCTTTTATTTTCTTTTTGACTCACCGGGATGCCCTATTTTTGCCTAGATTTACATTCTGTTTTTATGTCCAGCGGGTCATTTTATGCGAAGTATTTTTTAATCGCATCTGAATTCACAGGAGACGGGAAGTCTTCACCATCCATGGTTGCAAGCATCAGTGCTCCACCCGAGAAGACTTTGGTTATCACATAGGAACCTTCATAGTTCGGTGTCCACTTGCCCCTGTGGTCTGTATGAGGAGGAAGGATTCTTTTCAGAACAAGCTCTCCCACTTGGTATTCCCGAGGTCTGACTTTCTGATCGAAGGCTTTCTTCATGCGTTTTTGATATAATTGCCCATGACAAATGGCAGCTAATCTTTTCTCTTCAATCAGATTCAGTTGATTGTACCGAGACCGGACCCATTCTGCTTCATCCAATTTCACATCCATCATTACCCGTAAGGAAGGTAGCTCAACTTCAACAGGTAGGACAACTTCCATACCATACACAAGCTGGTAAGGGGTTGCCCTAGTAGATGTTTTGATTGAGTTTCGGTACCCATGCAAGGAAAATGGTAGCATCTCATGCTAGTATTTGTAGGTAACTACCATTTTCTGCACAATCTTCTTGATGTTCTTGTTAGCGGCCTCAACAGCGCCATTCATCTTTGGCCTGTAAGGAGAAGAGTTGTGATGTTGGATTTTGAAGTCCCGGCACAGTTCTGCCATCATCTTGTTGTTTAAATTGGAACCATTATCAGTAATGATTCGCTCGGGAACTCCATATCGACAGATGATGTCTCTTTTCATAAATCTGGCTACCACTTGTCTGGTGACGTTTGCATACGAAGCTGCTTCAACCCATTTGGTGAAGTAATCAATGGCTACCAGGATGAATCTCTGACCATTTGAAGCAATCAGGTCAATCTTTCCAATCATGTCAATGCCCCACATGGCGAAGGGCCAAGGTGAAGACATCATGTTCAAAGGATTTGGAGGCACATGCACTTTATCTGCGTAGATCTGGCACTTTTGACATTTTCTAGCATAGGCACAACAGTCTGCATCCATTATGATCCAGTAGTAACCCGGTCTTAACAAATTCTTTTCCATTGCATGTCCCCCGACATGGGTACCGAAAGAGCCTTCATGTACCTCGTGCATTAGCAAGTTTGCTTCCTTCTTGTCAACACATCTGAGCAGGACCATGTCGAAGTTTCGCTTGTATAATGAGCTATCAGTATTAAGGAAGAAACTTCCGGCCAACCTTCTTAATGTCTTCTTATCATTAGATGATGCCCCAGATGGATACGTCTGATCCTCTAAGAAGCATTTGATGTCGTAGAACCAAGGTTTGTCATCAATAGCAGTGTCCACAAAGAACACATATGCTGGCCTGTCCAGTCTAGATACCAGAATCCAAGGCACATAATTAGCAGTCTGAACTTTGATCATGGATGAAATGGTAGCTAAAGCGTCTGCAAACTGATTCTCATCTCGAGGGATGAATTCAAGCTTAACTTTTGTGAAGAAGGTCAATAATCTCCTCGTATAGTCACGGTAGGGAATCAGATGCTCCTAATGAGTGTACCATTTGCCATTGGTCTGATTGATTACCAAAGCTGAATCTCCGAATACATTCAAATTTTTGATCCTGAGGTCAATGGCCTCCTCAAGACCCATGATACAGGCTTCGTATTCTGCTTCATTGTTAGTGCATGCAAAGTTGAGTTTTGCCGAGAAAGGCATGTGAACTCCTTTAGGTGTAATAAGCATTGCACCAACTCCACGACCATTCATATTGACAACCCTGTCAAACATCATAGTCCATGCTTCTTCTGGATCAGGCCCTTCAGTATGAACTGGCTCTTCACAATCTTTTGCTTTCAAGAACATGATGTCTTCATTAGGGAAGTCAAATCTCATGGGCTGGTAATCATCAATGGGTTGCTCGGCCAAATAGTCAGACAATACACTGCCCTTGATGGCTTTTTGAAAAGTGTATTGAATGTCATACTCTGTTAGAATCATTTGCCACCTTGCAACCTTTCTAGTAAGTGCTGGCTTCTCAAATATGTACTTGACGGGGTCCATCTTTGAGATCAATAAGGTAGTGTGAGTCAGCATATACTGTCTTAGTTGGCGAGCAGCCCACGCTAAAGCACAACAAGTTTTCTCGAGCAGTGAATAACGTTGTTCACAGTCGGTAAACTTTTTGCTTAGGTAGTATATTGCATACTCGTTTCGACCAGACTCGTCATGCTGGCCCAACACACACCCCATTGATCCTTCTAATACTGTCAGGTACATTATCAAAGGTCTTCCTTCAATTGGAGGCATGAGAATTGGAGGTTCTTGTAGGTACTCCTTGATTTTGTCAAAAGCTTTCTGACAATCGTCGTTCCACCTGACTGTTTGTTCCTTTCTTAACAGCTTGAATAGGGGTTCACAGGTTGCAGTGAGGTGAGATATGAACCTTGAGATGTAGTTCAATCTACCTAAGAACCCTCGAACTTCTTTCTCAGTCCTAGGCACATGCATTTCATAAATAGCTTTGACTTTGTCGGGATCAACCTCAACTCCTTTTTCACTTACGATAAAACCTAGCAGCTTACCGGAACGTACCCCGAATGTGCATTTGTTGGGGTTCAATTTCAGTTGATACTTCCTCAGACGCTTAAACAACTTCAGCAGATTCACCAGATGGTCTTCTTCAGTAAGGGACTTGGCAATCATATCATCCACGTAGCATTCAATTTCTTTGTGGATCATATCATGGAATAATGTTACCATAGCCCGTTGATATGTTGCACCGGCGTTCTTCAGTCCAAAAGGTATTACCTTGTAACAAAATATGGCCCAAGGTGTGATGAAAGTTGTTTTCTCCATATCTTTAGGTGACATCTTAATCTGATTGTATCCAGAAAATCCGTCCATTAAAGAAAATACCGAGAACTGAGTTGTGTTGTCGACCAATACATTAATGTGAGGTAATGGGAAGTCATCCTTCGGGCTAGCTCTGTTCAGATCCCGGTAATCCACACACATATGCACTTTGCCATCCTTCTTAGGCACGGGTATAATATTAGCAACCCACGGCGGGTAACTATTTACAACAAGGAAACCAGCGTCTCACTGCTTTTGTACTTCTTCCTTGATTTTCATGGCCATCTCTGGGCGAGTGCGATGCAACTTTTGTTTGACTGGAGGACAATCTTCCTTTAAGGGTAGCCTGTGCATGACAATATCCGTATCTAAACCTGGCTTGTCTTGATAGGACTATGCAAAGACGTCGAAATATTCCCGAAGCATGCTGATAAGCTTTTCTTTTACTGAAGCTTGCAGACTGGCCCCAATCTTCACTTCTTTCAAATCTTCCTCGGTACCAAGATTAACAATTTCAATTTCCTCCTGATGGGGAGTAATCACTTTCTCTTCTTGCCTCAACAACCTGGCCAACTCTTCAGGAAACTCATAGTCTTCATCAACCCCTTCATCTGCTTGATTAATTGGATTGTCGAAGTCATACAAGGTCATAGCGGTGCTGTTGTCGGTGCAATTTGGAGGATAATCTCTTCAAGGGTTGAGATTTGTTCTTTTTAGTGATCAATTTTAATCTTGTTCAGAAAAAATGAAGTTATTTATTTTGAAAACATTGTCATTTTATTGTTTTGTGCGAAAAATAACAAAAATGAAAAGACAGTGAGCGAAAGAGAAAATTGTTTGCAAAAGATGTCCATTGTTCATTGATATTCCATTTGCACAAAATATAAATATGGCCCTATTACAAAATGATTCCTGACACCTTGGACAAGATGCAAGACTTGATGCATGCTAAAAGCAGGAAATAATAATTACTCTGCAGGAGTAACCCTTATAATTTCCTTGGAAGACCAGTTAAGGACTTGTTGGCCCGGGATCCTTGGACGAATCCAACTCTCCAGGTTGAGGTCTCTTTCAGCCTCATCTTCCACGTTATTGACAGCATCTGGGGTCAACATTCCCCCACTTATGAACTTGGGCTCCTTAGTAGCCTCTGCTTGATCTTGCCAGAATGGTTTGTAACCCAAACCGAATCTGTCCTTCTTCTTCTCCATCGGTAGTAGCTTGCCCCAGCCGAGGGCGTTTCCATCTTCAACAACCTTCCGAGCTTGTTGGTAGGAGACAATTGAAGTACCCATCTTATCCTCTTGGGATGCAGCAAACACTTCAATTGTCGCCTCATTGACAATTAGTGCTTCGAAACCTTGGCTCATGGTCTCGTGGATCTCACCATCCATCTCAATGTATTTATAGGTAGCCAGATGGCTAACAAAAATGTCTTCTTCACCACAGATTGTGATAATTTGCCCTTCCCACTCGTATTTTAATTTCTGGTGAAGGGTCGACGTAACTGCGCCAGCGGCGTGAATCCATGGTCGACCCAACAAATAGCTGTAGGCCGACTGAATGTCCATTACGTAGAAAGTAGTTTGAAAGACCCGTGGGCCAATTATCACAGGCAACTCCACTTATCCAAGAACAGACCTCTTGGAACCATCAAAATCTCTAACCACCAGATTGCTTGGTCGGAGAGTTATACCATCATACTCAAGCTTAACAAGGGCTTTCTTTTGCAAGACATTGAGTAAGGACCCAGTGTCAACTAGAACATGTGAAAGTACAACCCCTTTACACTCCAGAGTGATGTGCAAAGCTTTGTTATGATGACGACCTTCCGTTGTCATCAGCGTTGGTGAAGCCTAGCCCAAGGCTAGTATTAACATTAGAAACCATTGTCTCTAGTTGATTCACTGTGATCTCCTCAGACACATAGGCTGCGTGCAAGACTTTAATTAATGCATCCCGATGAGCTTCGGAACACAACAACAGTGATAAAATGGAGATCTTAGAAGGAGTCTGGTGGAGCTGATCCACAACCTTGTAATCGCTTCTCTTGATTATCCTTATTAATTCATCCACATCTTGATCAAAGGATGTTTTGTGAGCTTCTTTCAAAACTGATTCCTCAGGCACCACATTTTGGCCTTGTAGATGTTTAGAATTGGCAGAATTTTTGACCAACAAGAAATATTGAATTCAGTTCAGAATGTCCTATCAGATGTTGGGACATTATCAAACAGAATATAAGAACTTATTTCAGGATGTCACACCAGATGTTGGGACATTGTGTAAATGACTTAAGTTCAGTTTTTCAGGATGTCCCAACAGATATTGAGACATCTCAAACCTGCTACCAGAATTAATTAATGACTAACTGATCTGAGATATTTAAGGAGAGTTATCTGGAATTAATTATGGATGGATAAAAACAGAACAAGGCGCATCTGTAAGGAGTTTTATTATGAGGATTCAGATTAATCAGAAGAACTAAATCACCTAGAATCTAGGAAGTAACAAACCCTAATTCTAGGTGGAAGCTGCTATGTTTTAGGACTGGATTAACCTACAGAAAGCCCAAATTACAAACACCTATTTAATCAACAGAAACTCACAGAATTGAGTACGAATTCCAGAAGACTAAATAGGGTGTTCATTGTTTTAATAGCAGGTTGTTTTTATTGTACCACTTTATGAGTTTTTAAGCAAAAGTGCATTTGTGACTTGATTGAAACTGTGAAGTAAGATCAAGCTGTTTTGTTTGAAGAATGTCTTCAATTTTATTAAACTTGTAAACAAGATCACTGTGTGATTGAGGGGGAGTGAGTTGGTACTCATATCTAAGTTGTGTCTTAGGTAGAAATTGCATTGGGTAGATATTAAGTGAAAGATTAAACTGGGTTGTTTAAGTCTAGAATTAATATTACTTAAAGTGGATTTCCTCCTGGCTTGGTAGCCTCCAGATGTAAGTGTGGTTATACACTGAACTGGGTTAACAAACTTCTGTGTTGTTTAATTTTCTTGCACTTTAAGTTTTGGTTAAATCTGTCAAGTGTTGGGACATCTCATAGGACATCTCATACCTGATTACAGAATTTCAATTGGCATCAGAGCAGGCACCCTGCCTGTTTATACTGGGTGAGATCTAGGGAATACAAATTCTGGAAACATGGACAGAGATATAGGATCAGTAAATAGACCACCTATACTGGATGGATCTAATTATGACTACTGGAAACCAAGAATGATTGCATTCTTAATATCACTTGACAACAGGGCCTGGAGAGCATTCAACATTGGATGGGAACATCCTATCCAAGACACCAAAGATGGATCAAAAGTGTTGAAACCTGAAGAAGAATGGAGTAAGGAGGAAGAAGATTCAACACTAGGCAACTCCAAGGCCTTAAATGCTCTATTCAATGGCATTGATAGGAACATCTTTAGACTTGTGCATCACTGTGAGCTAGCCAAAGATGTGTGGGATACACTCAAAACAACTCATGAAGGAACATCAAAGGTAAAGATGTCAAGACTTCAACTTCTCACCACCAAGTTTGAAAACTTGAGAATGAAGGAAGATGAGACAGTTCATGAATTCTACATGAACATCTTAGAAGTAGCTAATACTTCTGGAGCTTTGGGAGAAAAGATGACTGATGAAAAGCTTGTAAGAAAGATTCTCAGATCTTTGCCAAAAAGATTTGACATGAAATTCACAGCAATAGAAGAAGCACAAGACATATGCACTATGAAAGTTGAAGAACTCATTGGTTCCCTTCAAACATTTGAGATGGGAATGAATGACACAAATGTTAAGAAGAACAAAAGCATAGCCTTGGTGACAAATACTGATGAAGAAGAAGATGATGAATCAGAAATTGGTAAAAGATTATCAGACAACATTGCTATGCTTGGAAGACAATTCAAAAAGATTCTCAGAGGGATGGAAGGCAAATCCAAACCCAGTGGAATATACACAAACTCTTCTGAGAACAAGAGGCCTTATGATGCTAACAGAAGGTCAAATTATGATGAAAAGACCAGTCAAGAAAAAGGAGTCAAATGCCATGGATGTGAAGGATATGGACACATCAGGAATGAATGTCCTACCTACTTAAAAAGGCAAAAGAAAGGACTCTCTGTAACCTGGTCTGATGAAGACTCAGGAGGTGATTCAGAAGAAGAATCAGCTAAGCATATCACTGCTTTAGCTGGACTATGTGAATCTGAAAGTGATTCCAGTGATGGGGAGCTTACTGTTGAAGAACTTGAGCAAGCCTACAAAGATCTATACAAAAGAAGTACTGAAATATGCAGTGAGGTTATAAAGCTAAAGAAGCAGAATGAGGCACTAGAAGATGAAAAAGCTAGTGATCAAGAGATCATTGACACCTTGAAAAGTGAAGTAAGTCTTCTCAACTCCAAGTTGGAACACATGTCCAAATCTGTTAGAATGCTGAACAGCAGTTCAAGTACACTGGATGTTATTCTCAACAACAATAAGCATTCAGGGGATAAAAGTGGACTGGGATTCAACAGAGTACATAAAGATGGAGCTAGCTCTAGCAAAACTACTTCAAAATCCATACAGTCAAACAAGATGTCCCAACAGATGCTTCAACATCAAGAAAAGAACACAAAGTCAAACATAATGTTCCAACAAATGTCTCAACATTCTGAAAAGAACAAAATGAAGAAGAAGTATCAAAGATGGAGATGTCATCATTGTGGAAGATTTGGACATATCAAACCTCATTGTTATAAGCTGCATGGATATCCAAATCAGATGTATCAGCAACCTTCTAAGCAGAAAATAGAAGATACCAAGAAAGTGCTGCATAGAAATCAAAGAAATCAGCAACCTCCTAAGCAGAAAACAGAAGTCATCAAGAAGGTATGGAGACCAAAAACTAGCATTCAGGCTGATCAAAGTTACATACCCAAGAACAAGATCAACAATCAATCTTGGAGATATGCAAATGAACAATACACAGGGCAGAAGCATCAAAAGAAATCTCAACTTAAATGGTCAAAGAAAAGTGTTGCATATGTAGCACATACATCTCTAAGAGTATCAGCTAAAGAAGACTGGTACTTTGACAGTGGATGTTCAAGACACATGACTGGATTGAAGAATCTGCTAGTGAACTTAAAGTCACATTCATCCAGATATGTAACCTTTGGAGATGGAGCTAAAGGAGAAATCAAGGGAGTTGGGACCTTGGACTGTCAAGATGTTCCAAGACTAGATAATGTGCTGCTAGTTAAAGGTTTAACTGCAAATCTGATCAGCATAAGTCAATTATGTGATCAAGGGTACAGTGTAAACTTTACCAAAACTGAATGCATAGTGACTAACAAAGAACAAGAGGTTGTCATGAAAGGAGCCAGATCTAAAGACAACTGTTATATGTGGGAACCTCAAGACTTCAGTCTCACTCCAACTTGCTCTTTAGCTAAAGAAGAAGAAGTGAAACTATGGCACCAAAGACTAGGTCATCTTCATTTCAGAGGCATAAAGAAGATAATATCTATGGATGCTGTAAGAGGTATTCCTAAACTGAAGATTGATGATGGCAAAATATGTGGTGAATGTCAAATAGGCAAGCAAACCAAGATGTCCCATCCAAAGCTCCAACATCTGACAACTTCCAAAGTTTTGGAACTATTGCATATGGATCTTATGTGACCTATGCAGGTTGAAAGCCTTGGTGGCAAGAGGTATGCCTATGTGGTGGTTGATGACTTTTCAAGGTATACATGGATAAATTTTATCAAAGAAAAGTCTGATGTACTTGATGTATTCAAAGACTTATGCCAAAGAATACAAAGGGAAAAAGCCAGCTGTGTAATCAGAATAAGAAGTGATCATGGAAAAGAATTTGAGAACCAAAAATTCTTAGATTTTTGCTCTTCAGAAGGAATCAATCATGAATATTCTTCACCAATCACTCCTCAATAGAATGGGATAGTTGAGAGGAAGAATAGAACTATTCAAGAATCAGCAAGAGCTATGATCCATGCTAAAAAGTTACCTTTGTACTTCTGGGCTGAAGCTATGAACACAGCTTGTTACATCCATAACAGAGTTACTCTAAGGAAAGGAACTTTGTCCACAATATATGAAGTCTGGAAGGGCAGAAAACCCACAGTTAAGTACTTCCATGTATTTGGAAGTAACTGTTATATTCTGGCAGATAGGGAGCAAAGAAGAAAAATGGATCCTAAAAGTGATGAAGGAATTTTTCTTGGATACTCTATAAACAGCAGAGCATATAGAGTATTCAATTCTAGAACCAAGGTTATCATGGAGTCCATAAATGTAATAATTGATGATGCTCCTACAGATGTCCCAGAAGATGTTGGAACATCTGCTGATATCAAGATTGAAGCTGAAGAAAAGAATGATCATTATGACTTCACTCAAACTGATGCAAGGACAGAACAATCCAGCAAACCTCCCTCCATCAGAATACAGAAGGATCATCCCAAAGATTTGATAATTGGTGATCCCAACAGAGGTGTAAGCACTAGATCAAGAGAAGTGATTTCAGGTTCTTGTTTTGTTTCTAAAATAGAACCTAAAAACATCAAGGAAGCTCTTACTAATGAATACTGGATTTGTGCTATGCAAAAGGAATTAGGTCAATTCACAAGGAATGAAGTGTGGAGTCTTGTTCCTAGACCTGATGACATAAATGTGATTGGAACAAAATGGGTGTATAAGAACAAGTCAAATGAACAAGGAGTTGTTACAAAGAACAAAGCTAGACTTGTAGCTCAAGGATACACACAAATTGAAGGAGTAGACTTTGATGAAACCTTTGCACCAGTAGCAAGGCTTGAATCAATCAGACTACTTTTGGGAATTGCTTGTATCTTAAAGTTCAAGCTATTTCAAATGGATGTGAAAAGTGCCTTTTTAAATGGTTATCTTAATGAAGAAGTATATGTAGAACAGCCTAAAGGATTTGTTGATCCAAGCTGTCCAAATCATGTATACAAACTAAAGAAGGCTCTTTATGGTCTGAAGCAAGCTCCAAGGGCATGGTATGAAAGATTGACTACTTTTCTTATCAAGCAAGGGTATAGGAAAGGTGGAATTGACAAAACCTTGTTTGTTAAAGATGAAGAAGGAAATGTCATGATTGCTCAAATATATGTAGATGACATTGTCTTTGGTGGGATGTCTGACAGGATGGTCAAACATTTTGTCAACCAGATGGAATCTGAATTTGAAATGAGCCTAGTAGGAGAGTTAACCTACTTTCTTGGTCTGCAAATAAAGCAAATGGAAGACTCCATGTTCATTTCCCAAAGCAAGTATACCAAGAACATAGTCAAGAAATTTGGAATGGAAAATGCTACTCATAAGAGAACTCCTGCCCCCACATATTTAAAGCTGACTAAAGATGAAAAGGGTGAGAATGTAGATCAAAGCATATACAGAAGCATGATTGGAAGCTTGTTATATTTGACTGCTAGCAGACCAGACATAGCATTTGCAGTAGGTGTATGTGCAAGATATCAAGCTGATCCAAAAGTCAGTCATCTCAATCAAGTCAAGAGAATTCTTAAATATGTTAATGGTACTTGTGACTATGGCATAATGTACTTTCATGGATGCAAACCAATTCTCACTGGCTTCTGTGATGCTGATTGGGCTGGAAGTGCTGATGACAGAAAAAGCACTTCAGGAGGATGCTTCTTTCTAGGAAACAATTTGATTTCTTGGTTCAGTAAGAAACAAAATTGTGTATCCTTGTCTACAGCTGAAGCTGAATATATAGCAGCTGGAAGCAGTTGTTCTCAGTTGGTTTGGATGAAGCAAATGCTCACTGAGTACAATGTCCCACAGGATGTCATGACATTGTACTGTGACAACTTAAGTGCAATCAACATATCAAAGAATCCTATCCAACATAGCAGGACCAAGCATATTGATATCAGACATCATTTCATCAGAGATCTTGTAGAAGAAAAAGTGATTTCATTGGAACATGTAGCTACAAATCTGCAGTTGGCTGATATCTTTACCAAAGCATTGGATGCTACACAATTTGAGAACTTAAGGGGCAAATTGGGAATCTGCTTATGTGAGATTTAGCAGTTATGGAGATGTGCCAACATGTCATATGACATTGTGTGGCATAAGCACCAGATGGCAACACCAGTCTGGTCAAGAACCTTGTGTATTCCATTCCTAATAATTTGCAATGTAACGGCTACTTATATAATAACAGCTTATAATCAGCTATCCATATTCTCATCATACTATCAAAAGCGAATCACATTATCTAGCTGTTCTTCAGAAATCATCATCCCTAAAACTCCTCATCCATCTTCTTTGACAATGTCTCAAAACCCTAACATTCCTGAAGAAATTCTCAACAAAGAAGATGTGGTTCATGCAACCCCTATTTCTGTGGTACCCATGGAGTCAACCCCATTGGACGAAATAAGAGGAAGTGTTCCTCATGCTAAAAAGCCAAGAACTCCAAAAAGAGAAAAAGATCAAGTCTGCAGCAAATCCAAAGGCATTCCTTCACCAGCAAACATGCCTCAAAAATCTTCTGAATATGTGGATGCTTCCATAAAGGAGTTGGTTACCAAGATCCTATCTGAACAAAGAGTGGTTAGTGGCATTTCTATTCCTCTGAACACCATGCCTTCCCCTCAAGAAGATCAAACTCAAGCTGCAAAGGACACTCCTGCTCAACAGGATGTCCCAATAGATGTTGAAACATCTGAGGATCAACAAAAGGGTTCATCTGATGCTGTTGTAGAAGAATCTGAGGACCAGAAAAAGGCCTCAAATGAAAGTGATGAAGAAGAATCTGAGGATCAGACCAAAGCCTCAACTGAAGAACATCTCTCTGTTGATCAACCAGCTGAAGAGGAGACTGCTCAATCTCCTCCTGTTGTGAACCTAGAGCAGGATTCTGATACAGAGATCATTGCCTCTGTAAGATCTAGCATAGCCAAAAGGCTCAGGACTAGGAAAGAAAAGATGCAAGCAGGACATGCAATTCCTGAGAAGAAACAAGCTACCCCAAAGAAAGACAAGGCCAAAACTGTCTTTGGTCCTACAAAGCAATGGAGCAAAGTCCAAACACAAAAGAGGAAAGCTGTCACCCCATCAGACTCAGATGTTGAAGCAGATGTCCCAACATCTCATCCAAAGAAGAAACCAGCACCCTCTAGGGCTTCAACTGCTGTTCCAGAAGCTCCCTTGGACAACATCTCATTTCATCATGTTTCAAGTGTAAACAGATGGAAGTTTGTGTACCAAAGAAGGGTAGCCCTTGAAAGAGAGCTGAGCAGTAATGCACTTGAGTGCACTGAACTAATTGATCTCATATCTGCTGCTGGTCTCTTCAAAACAGTCTCCAACCTCTCTCCCTGCTATGAGTTACTTGTCAAAGAATTCATAGTCAATCTTCAGGAAGATTGTGCCAATGGTAAGTCTTCTGAATTTAGAAAAGTCTTTGTTAGAGGCAGGTGTGTAGAGTTCTCTCCTCATATCATCAACCAATTTCTTGGAAGAGAATCTGATGGACCAAATGAGCTAGGGAAGACTGATAACCAAGTCTGCAAGGTTATCACTGCAAACCAGGTCAAGGCTTGGCCAGTTAAAGGAAAGCTCTCACTGAGCATGCTGACAAGAAAATATGCCATGTTGAACAAGATTGGTATAGCAAACTGGGTGCCTACCAATCACACATCTTCAATATCCACTGGCTTGGGCAGGTTTATTTATGCTGTGGGCACTCAGACTAAGCTGGATTATGGAGCCTACATCTTTGATCAAACCTTGAAGCATGCTAGCTCATCTGCCACAAAGCTGCCAATAGCTTTTCCTTCCTTGCTGTGTGGTATAATGCTAAGTCAGTACCCTGGAATCCTCAATGAGAAGGACACAGTCTGCAAAAGAGAAAGCCCTCTGGCTTTTCACTACAAGCTGTTCCTGAGTCATCATGCAGCAAATGTTGAAGCACCTTCTGGGACATCTGTAGGTCCTTCAAATGCAAAGACTCCAATCTACAAGGCTGCATTGATTGCTGAACTGAAAAGCACCTGTAAAGAACTTGAAGCTAGGAAGCAAAAGCTTGAGGAAATTATCCAAAGGCTAGAGAGTGAAGGTGATCAGAAAGCTGCTTCTGATGAAGAAACTGAGGAAGATGAAGAAACTGAATGTGATGAATCTGAGTGATCATTGTATGTGAGGCAAATGTAATGACAGCACTGCATTGTATTTCTGGTTTAGTGTCTTTGGCCCCAAATTTGTGTCTAACAAGGGGGAGAACAACAACAACAAAATGTAATGTTGTTTAATTATGAATGAAAAATCTGTTTGTTTGTTTCTGAACTGAATCAGTGTGTTTTGATAAATATTTCTGTTGCAACAAGACTGGATACATGTATGTTTGAGGGGGAGTAATCTCAAATATGATTCAACAGAAAAGTAATGCTTTACTCTGATGAAAGAACTTCTGTTGCACTCTGATAACCAGAAAAGATGTTAGCCAAAAATTAGCCAAAGGGGGAGTTTGTAGATGTTTAGAATTGGCAGAATTTTTGACCAACAAGAAATATTGAATTCAGTTCAGAATGTCCTATCAGATGTTGGGACATTATCAAACAGAATATAAGAACTTATTTCAGGATGTCACACCAGATGTTGGGACATTGTGTAAATGACTTAAGTTCAGTTTTTCAGGATGTCCCAACAGATGTTGAGACATCTCAAACCTGCTACCAGAATTAATTAATGACTAACTGATTTGAGATATTTAAGGAGAGTTATCTGGAATTAATTATGGATGGATAAAAACAGAACAAGGCGCATCTGTAGGGAGTTTTATTATGAGGATTCAGATTAATCAGAAGAACTAAATCACCTAGAATCTAGGAAGTAACAAACCCTAATTCTAGGTGGAAGCTGCTATGTTTTAGGACTGGATTAACCTACAGAAAGCCCAAATTACAAACACCTATTTAATCAACAGAAACTCACAGAATTGAGTACGAATTCCAGAAGACTAAATAGGGTGTTTATTGTTTTAATAGCAGGTTGTTTTTATTGTACCACTTTATGAGTTTTTAAGCAAAAGTGCATTTGTGACTTGATTGAAACTGTGAAGTAAGATCAAGCTGTTTTGTTTGAAGAATGTCTTCAATTTTATTAAACTTGTAAACAAGATCACTGTGTGATTGAGGGGGAGTGAGTTGGTACTCATATCTAAGTTGTGTCTTAGGTAGAAATTGCATTGGGTAGATATTAAGTGAAAGATTAAACTGGGTTGTTTAAGTCTAGAATTAATATTACTTATAGTGGATTTCCTCCTGGCTTGGTAGCCTCCAGATGTAAGTGTGGTTATACACTGAACTGGGTTAACAAACTTCTGTGTTGTTTAATTTTCTTGCACTTTAAGTTTTGGTTAAATCTGTCAAGTGTTGGGACATCTCATAGGACATCTCATACCTGATTACAGAATTTCAGGCCTTTAGCTTTGGCAACAGCCTCTGCCTCAGTGTTAACTCTTGGAATTTGTGACGCGAAGAGGCGTCCGCTTCGAGTGAATCCCCCGCCTCCCCCGACATTATCGACCTGTGGTGTATGAGCTGAAGAATAAAGAACGAATTTCTCCCCATTGTAATAGAGGTCTGAACCATAGTGCCATGGTACAACATTATCTTTTTCATACGAAATGGGTCCAGGCACCGTGATGGTGACTGGACTGACTGCAGCGGAAGTAGGAACTGTTATTGTCTGTGGATCGTAATATATGGTGACAGGACTTCTGACTGGTGGTGGTGGTGAAAGACTGAAGTTGGGTTGTTGTTGAGATTGTTGCTGAAAATTGTTGGAATCGGGGACCATTGTCGGGTCGTAGTATATGGTGACTGTGGAGATGTCATTATTAATGGTTGCTATAGTTGTAGAAGCGGATGCGGTTGAACTAACAATTGTTGAAGTAGTGGAAGAAATGATTGTTGACTTTGTAGACGAGTCTGTCGGAACAATTTTTTTTGAAGTTGTAGGAGGAGTGCCTGTTGTTGCTGTAAGAGGAATTGTTGATGTTGTAGAAATCGTTGATGTTATCTGCATGATACCTTCTCTGATAAGGCCATTGATGCCACTTCTTAAACTTACACAACCATTGGTGGAAACTTTGCAAGATTCACAGCAGGCCTCACAACCTAGGAACACCTGGCATTTTAAAAGCTGAGCTTTAACCTCGGCCAGAGGTGTTTGAATGCTTGCAGTATCTTCAATTAAGTTCATGGGTTGATCATCCTCAATTGCATTTATCCTTGGCCCACCGTGGCTAGGCATGAGATTCTTTGTGACGTTAGGAGGTGGTGCAAAATTTAAAGCCTTTGAATCAACTAGATCCTGGACCTTCATGTGTAAAGCTCTGCACTTTTCTGTGGTATGGCCAGGTGCATTAGAATGGAAGGCACATCTGGTGTTGGCATCGTAATTTCTCTGAAGGTTCTGAGGATCTGATAGAGCCAGAGTCCTTAATTCAAAAATATTAAGCTTCAAAAGTTGTGGTAACAAAGTGGCATAGGGCATTGGTATAGGATCAATTACCCTGTTGACTTGAGATGGCCTTTGCTGGAAAGGACATTGTTGTTGGTTGTTGCTGTTGTTGTAGGACCTTTGTTGAGGGAAATGTTGCTGAGGGAAATGTTGTGGTTGCGGAGTGTATTGTTGTTGAGGTGGTGGAGTAGGAATTGTGACATCGGCAATTGATCTTGGTATATACTGGGGTCTTCCTTTGCCCATGTGTATTGAATTGGTTTCACCCGACCTGCGAGGCCATGCAAAAGGTTTCCTTGTGCTGCTTGAGCTGGCGACGTTATCGGAAATCTTACCCATGTTTAACAAACTCTCAATCCTTTCTCCTGTTATGACTATGTCAGCAAAGCTAGTGGAAGAGAAAGCTGCTAGCCTATCAATGTATGTCCCCTGTAGGGTGTTCATAAACATATCTGCCATTTCTCTTTCCGACATTGGAGGCTGAACGACAGAAGCTAATTGCCTCCATCTATGAGCATACTCTCTGAAGCTTTCTCTTGAGGATTGTGACATACCCATTAGAAGAGTTCTGTTAGGAGCCATGTCTAGATTGTATTGGTATTGGCGTATGAAAGCCTCGGCCAAATCTTTCCAATTTATGATCGTTGCCCTAGTCAGATGAGAGTACCATTCACGGGATGCCCCGGTCAAGCTATCCTCAAAATAAAACATCCATAGCTTTTCATACATAGTGTAAGACTTTAATCTTCCTAGGAAAGATTGAAGATGGATGCGAGGGCAAGATGTTCCATTATATCTTTCGAAGCAAGGAGGTTTGAATTTGTGGGGAATTCTAACTCCCTCCACTATCCCCATATCCATAACATCAAACCCTAAGGAGTTTTGAGACTCCAGAGATCTCAAATTTTCTGTTATCTCGTCCAACCGACGATCATAGACTTCATCTCCTGCTCCGACTATAGTGAATTGTTCCTCCTGAGGGTTCTCTTGCAAGGCACGCCCTCCAGTATTACCCTGGGTATTCCTGATAGCATTATTGTCAGGGTTGAGATGAGGCCCAAACTCCGAGGGGTCAGTACGAGGTTGTACATGATCATTGTTGCTGGTACCCCCTGTACCTGGGTGATTTTCTTCAGGAGTTTGCCGCTCGACCAACTCTCTTAATATTTCTTGGCTTTGGGCCAACCCAGTCATTACTTCCATGAACTGGTTCATCTAAGTCCTCTTTTCAGTTCTTTCATTAGCCATCTGGGTTCTCACGTCAGTCAAATCTTGCTAAACCTGGTCCATCTGTAAGCTCGGAATGTTGTTTCTTGTAGGATAACAGTGAACTCTGTTGATGGGGAAGACTATCCTACAAGCAATGTTTCCTGAAACCACAACAAAGTGAGAAACAAAAACAAAAATACCTATAAAACAAAGAATGAAGTTAGTATGCAATGCAGTATGTCTATTTGTCTTCCAAGGGTATTTCGTTTGGTTCTTCGGTTTTGACCTTCCAGACCTTGAAGAATGATGATGTTGAAGAGAAATGAAGCCCACATAATAACACACAAACCATATATTACAAATGCAAAGGTACATAGTTTTTGATTACAACAAGTTCCCATGATGGGTCAACATACAACAAAATCAACAAAAGTACAAACCAAATGAAGTACAAATACAAAGAAATCAGACATCCAGTCCATAGTCATCCTCCCTGACTTCCTTCAGGAGGACATCGGTCACTGGTCCAACTGGATGCTCTGTGATGGTCCTGATAAGAAGGTTCCTAGTGGCAATAGCATTTGTCAGCTTCTTATACTTGTCTTGGTCTTTTGATCTCTTCAACCCCGCCCGAAGTTTCAACTCAGAGATTTCCTTTTGTGCTGCTAACAAGGCTTCCTGACTCTTCTTCTCATTAGCTTCCAACTACTCTATCCTAGCCTGGGTCTTCTGATCTTCCTGTGAACGAGCTTCAGTAATTCTGATCCATCTAGCCTGACTATCTTCCAAGTAGTTCTCAGCTCTGGCTTTCTGAATCTTAGCTTCTTTGCAAGCATTCTTCAATACCAACTCCCCTGCTCGGGCTCTTATGATGTAATCATTTGTCTTCTCAATCTTGGTCATATGCTTGATCCGGAGCTTCTCTAACCTCTCATTGTCTAGACGACTATCATTCCTCTCCCAGAGGGTCTTCTTTAGAGCTTCAGACAATTGGGTATTCCTTTCTTTCAACTTCTCAAACTCCTCTATACTAACTGTAGCTACATGCTCTACTGCTCATAGTCCAGGTACATCCTCCAGGGTGAATGGCATGCGGGTGATCTGTCCTCTGGTACGTGACCAGTCAAGATACTGAGCTGAAGCTATGTTGTTGCACTTGCCAAGAATGGCAGTCCCTTTTGTCTGAATGTTGTCCCAAGCCCAGGCTGCTTGTCGGGATATGGCATGGTTATGCTGAATGTCACAGTAAATGGTTTCTGATAAGTCCTGCTCTCTTGGTGGATATACTAATGCATACCCTAGTTGTCTTTTGAACAGCAAAGGATTGTAGTTGATGCAACCTTTCACTCCAATAAGAGGTACATTAGGATACTGCCCACAACTTGTAATTATACACTTGCCCTTAGTGCTCTGAGTGCACCACCTGATGTTTTCTGAAGTAAGGGCAAGCATTCTCTTAGCCCAATTTCTTGACTGATGAGGATTCAAGAAAGCTTCTGTCTTTGGCAAGTGTCTCAATAGCCAACAGTAGAAGAGAGGTGCACAACATCTGACTAATCTTCCCCTCTGTTTCTCATTCCTCTGATGCACTGAGTAGTAGAAATCCCCGAGCAAGGTAGGAACTGGATTCTTCAATAGGAAGATATGGATAGCACTCTTGCTTACAAACTTAGGTTCGTCTACAAATAAAATGATACCATATATGCTAAGGGCCAAGAGAGCACAAACAGTGTCCCATTTCCCTGCTGCAACATGATTGGTGGCCTGAATGATCAAGAAGTCCAAATGGAGGCCTGGGATTCCAGCCTTGGTAGTCATATTCTGATCAATGATGGTGGTCTCTAAATACAGAGCCTTAACTATATCCTCATTCCTAGGAGCAGTCATCTCAGGGTTGAAAGGAATCCCTCTCCTGATGGGGACACCCAACAACATGGAAAACTCCTCTAACAAAGGGCCCAACTGAAAGTCTGAAAAAGTGAAACATCTGAGAGGAAGGTCATAGAAATGAAGGCAAGTGTGAATCATACTCCTCTGTGATGCATCCAAGTCCATGATCATGTCCAATATTCCACCATAATGTTCCCTGAATAAAGGGACATGATCAGGAGTGATGAGTGTTTGAATCTGCCTGATGCCTGCTAGGGAGGGCTCAAAGAAATGGTATGTAATGTTGCTCTTCCTGGATAGGTTCATACTGACAATGGATACTGATGAAGATGACTGAGGAGAAGTGCTGATGAAGACAACTGATGAAGATGCTGAAGAGAAGATAGTTGATGAATATATCTGATGAAGATGTCTAAGCAGAAGAATAGTCAAAACCAAACCAAATAAGATGTGGATACCCTGTAAAACAAATAGAAAAATGTTAAAATGATGCAAAATGATGTAAGCAGAATGATATGCAAGGGTTTTCTATCAAGCTCTGGATCTGTTATCTTCTTTGATAAGGTCCATGTGTGTTCATAAGTCCAGATGGAGGCTTAGAGTACCAGTAACCAGGTGGTGGACTCAAATAAAGAGTCACAAGTCCAGGATTCCATAAGATCAATCCAAAATAGTGTGACCTTAACAATATCAGTAACAGGGTATGATGAGGCCAAGGGTTCCTGCAAACCTGTAAACATCCCAACCCCCTCACAGGTATTATTCTAGAACAAGGATCTTCAGACTTGGATCAGTTATGAGAAATGTAAACACTTCTAACCCGGAGGTACAGTGTTTGCACTAATCATAAAGGATCCTCCTCTAATTCACCTCAGATGATGAAGGTCATCTAAAAAGGTCATCCAGACTTAGCAGACTTCCTAGATAGCCCTAGTACTACAGAAAATCCGTAGCACAGAGTTCTCAAGAAGAAACCCATGTCTGAACCGTGTTTCATATTCCGGCACCAGGTCGAAATGGAATGGGAAAGAATATGAAACCACTCTATCCTATGTGTCACTCAGGCTCCCGGTATGGAACCTTACTCACTGAATATCCCTCCCACCAAGGCAAACAATAGATCCAGCACATGATAAGATGACAATAATATGAAATGCATAGACAGTAAATGAAAGCAATAAATAAAGTTGTACAGAAAGCAATAAATAAAGCAATAAACAAAAAGCACAGGTAGCATATAACACCCCCTTAAACACAAATCAAAAAATCGCTAGGAGAAACCCACAAAAAGAACCAGAGGCTCTGGTTGCAAGATACTCCCCAGCAGAGTTGCCAAGTTGTCGCTCCCGAAGATTTGCATCCCGATGCAGACGCAAACGGTCGGCGAAAAGAGAAAATGAAAATGAATTGAATAGAGTCGCCAACTAGGCATTTTTATCCCGAAGGAAAGGTAATCCTGCATAAACCTAGAAAAAGATGGATTAGACGGTTGCGAACCAGAGAAACTGAGAAGGGGGGTTGGTTACAACCTGGGAAGGTATTAGCACCCAGATTGTCCGTCGTACTCGACGGGATCCACGCTTACGAGATTGTGTTTAAAGAGGGTAGGTGTATGTGCTATCTGTGTGCAAAAGTTAGGGAAAGAAAGTACAAGTGTCAGTGCAAAAAGGTGAATTGCTCAGGAACTGAGGCTTAGAAAAGAATGCTGAAAGAGGGGGAAGACACAAAGACTTTTGTTCGATAACAGTTAAGTTATGCCTACGTATCCTCTCGTGCAATGAGGAAGTCAGAACACCGTAGTTCGACTCAAAGAGACTGAAAATGAATTGACTGTGAACTGCTTGCTTGTCTATGCTCAAGTGTATGACTCGTCTGGCTCGAGTGCTAACTGTCTTGCATTAGACTGAAGAAGCAAGTTCTCGTTTATGAATGAGTGTGATGAGAAAAGAATCCCGAAGGAGACGATTATTGTTTGGTTTTTTGTTTTCAGTTTTGTTATTGTTTTTGGTGTTTTGCATAAGTTAATGAGCTTAACCCTAATTCAAGGGTTTGTAAGCTCATTATATCCTCCCTAATTAGGGATAATGAGCCTACTTAAGTATGAGATAAGCACCTCAACTTAATTACCATGATGATGTAGGATTAAGATCATTAACCTACTTGTGATTAATTAGATGTTTTTGTGTTTTTGTTTAGTGTTAAGTAATGAGTTTAATCTCTAATCACAGATTAATGAACTCATTACACCATCCTAATAGAAGGATAATAGATGAGAACACCTGAGCTGAGGAAGATACCTAAACTTAATCCATGGTTAGGGATTAAATTCATTAGATAACAAGCCTTTATTAAATGGATTTTAATTAAGGGATGAGATTAAGAAGTGAATTTTATGGTTTGTAAGACAACTTGAGGGGGACTTGTCCATTAAACACTAGGGTTAGTCCCTCTTAACCATATGGAAGAGATATAACCCTAATGTAAGGCCCAAGTTACAAGATAAAGTCTTGATGATTATTTATGTTATTTGATTAAGATGGTTAAACAAATAAAAGTTTTAACACTTAGGATTTAAGTTATACACTCCATCCTAAGAGAAGGATGCAGGCATAATCCTAATTCCAAAGTCCTAAAACTTTAAGAGTTTAGTCTCTGATTATTGAGATGAGAAGAGAGACTCAAGGAGACTCAAAAGTAAAAGCTAGGGGGGACTATACACAACCCTAAAAGTTATCATGCTTTGATATCCTATGGTTTGTTAGGCTTAAGAGAAAGGATCTTCAAGGCCACCAATGGAAGAAGCAGATGAAAAGAGAAGGAGAAAGAAGAACAAATTACTTACTTCCTGGAGAAGATAAGTAACTTGAAAGAAAGAAAGTGAGAGGGATGGAACATAAGTGAACAAGTTAACTTCAAAGACATGTAAATATGCATATGAATGAGATAAGTAGAGGTGGGAAGTGAAGTCAAATCCACTTCCCAAGTAACTTACCAAAGGTACCTGAAAGTGTTAGTATGAATGCATAAGACATAAAGCATAAAGAGATGAAATGAAATGAGATGCAAAGACCAAAGTCAGAAGTGATTATGTAATGCAAATGGCATATGAGATGATGCAAAGTCATACAATGTGCATATGAATGTTCATACAAAGATGAGATGCAAAGGAAGCATGCTTAGAAGCTTGAAAACTCATGGATGTTTATGACTTATGAATGTTTGAAATGTCATGGCAAGTTCATGTGATGATGATATGCAAAAGAGAATGCAAATGAACATGAGAAATTAGGGTTTTATGAAAGTATGAGATGCAAATGAACAAAACAGAAGCATACAACATGATAAAAAATTGAAACCAAGCTCAATCTAACCCTAAACCTACACAAGGTCACACCCCAAAGGAAAAGGTCAGAAGCCAATCCTATTGAAAGTTATGATTTTCCTAAGTTTGCTAGGGTTTTTGGGTGATTCTCAAAGGCAAATGCAAATCAATTTGCAAATGCAAGATAAATTTATGAAGAAAATAACCTAGAAACTAAAGGCAATAAGTGAAACAATGCAAAAAGAATCAAGTTCAAACTCTTCATGGTTAGGCAGAAATGAAAGTTTTAATCTATGGTTAAAAATGTGATTTTTAAGAACCCTAATTCAAAGAAAATTGTGAAATTATGATCAAACCTAAAAAGATATTTGAATGATGAGTTTGAAAATGTTTCTAAATGTATTGGAATGGTTCATGATTTTTTTGGTGATTTTTAGAAACCTAAATGTATTTTTAATTAATTAAAATCCATTAATTAATTAAAAATAACATTTAAATATTTTAAAAATACTTTTAAAATGCAAAAAAATAAAATAAAAATTATTTTTTGGATGAGAAAAATATTTGGATCAGAAATGCAAAAGGAAATATTTTTGTGATGTTTTTAACTATTTTAAATTAAATATGCAAAAGAAATAAAATAAAATGAAAATAAAATGAATAAAAATGAAATAAAAAATGATTTAATGGAAAGTCAGAGGATCCAAAGGCCAGGATTTAAACTTAGGGAAAGGGAGTTGACTGCGCGCGATATTGGATGGCCGGGATTGTTTCTGGCTAATTAATATTAATTAAATTAAATAATCAGGATTAGGGTTAAGTGGATTAATCTGAACCATTCACTCACTAATTAAAACAAGATCCAAGGGCCCATAACGCATCTGGAAAATAAACCCTAATTAGAACCCTAATCACTCTCAGTTGACCGGAGGAAGCTCCGGTCATCTTCTCCGGTCACCCCAAAACCTCAACTTCCTCCCTAGGCCAACCCAAGCCCTAAAAACTGCCCAGAATCAATCCTTAAACATCACTGAACACGAATCCACCCACAAACAACATTTATTTTACATGAATCATGAGAAACAAATCAAAACGAAAAACATATGAAAATTTCAGAAACTAAATACATCCTACATACTCAACCATTTTCAATACAAATCATATCAGCATGATCAGGGAAGCATGTAGAATCATTTAAGAACTTAAAAGAAAGGTTCTAGAAAAATTGTTCTTGAGGTATACCTGAGTTGAAGCTTTTTAATTTTGAGCTTTCTGACCTTTTCTTTGATGCAAACCAACCCCAATGAGCTCCCTGATGATGTTGCAATGCTTAGAACAAGTTTGTGATGGCTATTTTGAGGTGTATGGTTTTGGTTTAACAGAAATCGTGTTTTGATTTAGGGAGCTTTCAGGCCATGGGAGTGGGTGTTTTGTGATCTATGGATGATTTTGAGTTGATTGGTGGAAAAATATTTTAAGTTTGAGGCTTGTGCAGTGAGATTCGAAGAGGTGAAGTGCTATGGTTATTTTGTGAAATTTGATTTGTGGGAGCTTGCAGGCTTGGTTCTCGTGTCAAATGAGCTCCATAATCTTTGTTTGTAATGTCTTGATTGGTCAAAGAGTGGTTAGTGGCACGGCTTGATTGGTATGGGAGGTTTTGCTCAAAAGTCAAATTTGTGTACTTGGAGTTATGGGCCATGGCAGAGCTGGCTTTTTGGGGTGTCTGGCCTCAGCAAGATTCACGGAGAGCCATAGAATGAGTTTGATGCAGCTGGCACAAGTGGATGGAAGGATCCAAGGAAATTTGCAAAGTTTGTGAGTTTTGGCCCCTTTGAGATTTCTTGAAGATCAAGTCATGAAAACAATGCAAACTTGGGCCAATTCTGATGTTTAGAAGTTGCTTTTACATGTTATGATGCATAGAAGTTGATTAGAGTTCATAAAAAGGCTTGGCAAGTGAAATTGCAAAATTCCCTCTTTGGCATGAAACTTGAAATTATGTGATTTTTGCCAACTTTGAAAGGCCATATCTTGAGTTCTAGGATGAATCAAGACATGTTTTAGTACTTATTTGAAAAGGGAAAGACCTAATCTACAACTTTCATGTCCAAGAATTTTTCATTTGAAGAATTTTTGGTCATGAAAGAGGAGGTTGAAAATCTTTCCCAAAATGGAAAGTTTCCATAATCTTTGTTTGCAATTGGCTCAAAATTCCAACCACTTCTAAGATCAAATAAAGATTATAGAACCTCAATTTGATGAAAATGATCCTTTGGTTCCCTTGTTGGGGGCCTCAGATGCCCTGATTTTGACTTTACTTGCTCAAGAAGTTACCCAATGATCAGATGACTTCCACAATGCATTTCTTCATCAAAATTGCTACACATGATCCTTATAACATATTAAGAACATTAGAAACAAGAATGACCAAAAAAATTGGAGTTAAAGCCTCTGAAACCAAAACCCTAATTTTGGTCATCTGTGCAGGAAAACCCTAGCTCTGCTTCCATGTCTTTGCCAATCTTTGTGATTTCTTGACTTTCATGAAATTTGGGGAGAATAATATGATTATAGAACACACGTGGACCCTCTTGGAAAGCTTCAAGACCATTGGGATGGCTTAGATTGATTCTTGGATTGCTCAGATCACAAACCCAAGATGCAGATGAAAATGGAACTATGCAGTGAAACAAATATGCAATATGAGATGGTATGCTTATACTAAAACAAAAATGAAAGATCACAAGCCATGGTGTGAGAAAAAGTGAGGGAAAATTTAGGGTGTTTACAGTGGGATACTCATTTACCATTGATTAAGTTCACGTACAATAATAGTTACCATTCTAGTATTGGAATGGTTCCGTTTGAAGCTTTGTATGGTAGAAGGTGTATAATGCCTTTATGTTGGTATGAAACTAGTGAAAATGTGGTGCTTGGACCTGAAATTGTACAACAGATAACTGAGGCAATTCAGATGATCCGTGAAAATATGAAAGCGTATCAAAGTAGACAGAAAATTTATCATGATAATCGGAGGAAAGAATTAGAATTTGTTGAAGGTGATCATGTATGTTTGAGGGTTAATTCAATGACAGGTGTTGGTCGTGCTTTGAAATCAAAGAAGTTGGATCCTAAGTTTATTGGACCGTATCATATTTTGCAGAGAGTTGGTACTGTTGCGTACAGGGTGGCGTTGCCTCCAGAGCTTTCGAATTTGCATGATATGTTTCATGTGTCGCAACTTCGGAAGTATGTGTCTGACCCATCTCATGTTATTCAGAGGGATGAGGTGCATGTTAGAGAGAATCTTACTGTGGAAGCGATGCCGATCAGAATTGAGGATGGCAAGATGAAGCAACTCAGAGGTAAAGAGATTTCTCGGGTGATAGTAGCTTGGGGTGGGGCTGCTGGTGGGAGTGTAACCTGGGAGCTAGAAAGCAGGATGCGGGAGTCGTTTCCGGAACTTTTCTCATCAGGTACATTTTCGAGGAAGGAAATATTCTAAGTGAGGGATGTAGGATCATAATGAGCCTAATAGGGGGTGAATTAGGTGTTATAATTTTTCTCGATTCTTTTTCTTTGATGGATAGAATTTTTCTTTTAAGTTTGTATGGAAGGAAAGCAGTAAAGCAGAAAATAAAAGTGACACAGAGAATTATCCTGGTTCCCTTCACAGTCCGAAGGTACATCCAGTCCCCTTTCAATTTGAAAGAGATTTCCACTAGTTTTTAGAAAAAGTACAACCTATCACACCTTCAATGGTGAGGCCTACTTTCTAACAAACTATACTAACAAGTGTGCAAGAACAATCCTCTTGCCACACTCACCCTTATGTCCAAACAATCCTTGGGACACAAGTCACAAATAGAAATACTTTTCTATACTTTTGTAATATTGAGTGAGTAATACAAAGATTGGATATCAATAATGATCTTCTCCTATGTACACAATTCACTTTTCAAATATCAATACGAGTGTTCAAAAATGAAGTATGAAAGATGAAGATCTTATGAACACTTTTGGAAGAATAAAAATATTTGAATGTTGGTGAATTTGATTTAAGTGATTTTCATAAAAGATTGTAGGAGGTGTTTTTGAATTTGAAAAAATTCAGATTTTATATTATTCAAGACACCCTTTTGAAAAGGTATGAAAATTATGAAACAAAAAATTTTATGAAGAGGTATAATCAAAAGGTGTAATTTGAAATTCAAAGAAAATATTTTTCAAAAATCTTACAGTGTTAACCGGTTAACCAAATGGTTAACCGGTTAACGCCTATAAACGTTAATCGGTTTGCTACAAAATTTGAACCCGTTAACCGGTTAACTTAACCAGTTAACACTGTTAAAAACAGAAACAGAATGTTTTCAAAAAGTGTTAAACGGTTTGAGAAAATTTATCAAAGTATTTTATGCAATATGCCAACATATGATTGAATGAGTGAACACTTGTACATCAATTTAAAAAGAGGGATTGATATACCTAAACAAAAGTGTCCAAGCATGAAGTAGAACGATGATGCATAAGAAACTTGATCGCAAAGCCGGTTACTTGAAGCTTGATCAGTTGGAGCTCTTGACTTTTTGCAGATCTGAAAAGCATGTGTCGTGTTGTCTTCATCAAAATCTTCGAGGTTGAAGGCGTGCTTCTACATTCTCCCCCTTTTTTATGATGACAACCGAAAATTCTGTGAGAGCTTTGATCAATGTTTCTCTAAGCGAATCCTCCCCCTATGGACAGCAACTCCCCCTAAATGATAGCGGCAGTAGCAAAATAATTCTGCATCGAGAGGCATTAGAGAAACAAGGACTTCTTCCCCTTTGGCATTAGCAAAAAGGAAGGGACCAACAAGCAAGCATAGACATGAAAAGTATAGCATCACACAAGCAAACATACAAGCAAACACATATAGAACGAAAACATAATGCAAGTAAACCAAAAATGCCTAAAAACTTAGGACTTGAGTTTGAGAGTACAAAACATAACATGATTAAAAGATAAAGCAACATAATAAAAACAACATGGAGACATGGTCCTCATTCCTCATCCGACACATCCTCATCCTCTTCTTCCTCTTCTTCGGTACCATCCACATCCTCATCAACATGCTCGGTGGTGGTTCGGGAGCTTAGGACAAGGTTCTGAGGGCTTTTGATGGCACGCATAGTTTCATGGTGGTGTGACATCATGGTTGAGTAGAGGAAGTCATTGGTAACGCCGGTTCCCGGAATAGGTGGGATGGAGGTGGAGGATCCGTCATCATACTTATAAGTTCCATCATTGGCTTGAACAATGCCGGTGTTCTTGATGATTGTGACTCTGTTGATTTCATTTCCCGTAGTAGTCATAGCAATAAACGGTTCTCGACCGATTTCCATATCGGTAAGTTCCAAAATCCTTGAGAGGAGGTGGCCATACGGTAAACGAGTCTTCAAAGAGAGTTGTTGCTTCAAATGATATAGCATGGTAGGAAGCCAATTAATCTTAATCTTGTTCTTGATAGCAAAGAGAACTTGCATTTCCAAATCATTGATTTGGGATTGATTGGAGTCCTTGGGCAGCAAGACATGGAAAATGACATAATGAAGCATCCGGTCATCCACAGAGAGATTCTTCGCATAGCAAAGTACCCGAGAGGTACGCTGGCCGGATATCACGGCTGCCTTTGGAAACCTACAGATGTGATAGTAGTATTCCATCTTATCATAATTGGCCCATTTTCCCTCATCATGGTTGACACCCTTTCGGAGAAACACTCCCGAGTAAGGTAAAGACAAAGAGGTAGCAAGAGTACCTAGGTCAACCTCAATCTCACAATCTCTAACAGTAGCAAAAAGTTGATGCTTATCCCTATCATCACAATTGAGAGTCATGTTGTTCATGAAAGACTTCACCAAATCCGGATATACCTTTCCATTATCGGTAATAAAATCTAACATTCCTTGATATTCTAGTAATGCCAGAAACTTAAATGATTCAAAAGATTTCAGGTTCACATACTTACCCTTGAGGAGATGTCGAACCCGAACTCGGAAATCCAATCGTCTCTTCTTGGTAGATTCCATAGGCATGTCTTCTTCACTGCTAGACCTTGATGCTGACACTGGAGCTTTTCCCTTTCTTGAAGCCATGAAGATGAAGCTTAGGTTTGAGGGTGAGGGAGAGTATTTTCGGATTAGGGTTTGGTTTAGTGGAGAGTGAAGTGAAAGAGATGGAGTTTTTATGAGAGTTACAATGTAGTGGGTTTTAATGGAGTAGATGGAAAGTTTGAAAGAATGAGTAAGTGGAGTTTAATGGTAGGTCAAAGGAAGAGGAATAGATTTATGAGGTGTTGGAAAGAGATACCATGCATCAATTAAACATAAAAAACACAAGACAACATAAAAGAAGAAAAAAGAAAAACAAAATTTTTAAAAATAACAGAGACTGTCACGCAGACAGGGACTGTTGTTTTGAAGGTGTTAATTGGTTAACTGATCCGTTAACTGGTTAACGGACAAAAAATTTCAAAACTTTTTAAAAGTCCAGCAGCTTTGGGGGGAAAAATGGGGGGAAATTTTCAAATTTTTTTTTTCATAAAGTGTTAGCACTTGTCATTCCGCAACTTTTGATCGAAAAATATTTTGAAACCGATTGATTTCGGGTATACGAAAGTGAGAAAAACCGAAAACGGTGAAATGTGAGTGCTAGCATTTTATGACATAAAAGTGAGCAAAAGACACATATAAGCACACATAATGCAATAAAAACATATAACAATCAATTTTTTAGGTTAAGATTAGATGTCACCTTCATTGAGAATACATAGTTCTCGTCGAATCTTGAAAAATTTCTCCTTAGCCAGTGGTTTTGTGAATATGTCGGCGAGTTGATTGTGTGTATCCACGAACGTAACATCTACATCTCCGTTTAAAAGATGATCTCGAAGGAAATGATGTCGGATATCTATGTGCTTTGTTCTTGAATGCATGACCGGGTTCTTTGTGATATTGATGGCACTTGTGTTGTCACACCGGAGAGGGATACAACCGAGATCTATACCGAAATCGAGAAGTTGTTGTTTAAGCCACAAGATTTGAGCACAACAACTTCCTGCTGCAATGTACTCCGCTTCGGCCGTGCTAAGTGCAACGCATGCTTGCTTCTTGCATGCCCACGACACTAGTGCATTCCCGAGAATGTGACAAGTACCACTTGTACTCTTTCTATCGGTCTTACATCCTGCATAATCAGCGCCAGAATAACCAATTAAAGAACATGTACTACCTTTAGGATACCATAGTCCGACGTGCGTCGTTCCTTTGAGATACTTCATGATTCTCTTCACGACAGTGAGATGTGATTCCTTCAGATTAGCTTGAAAGCGGGCACACAAACAAACACTAAACATAATGTCAGCACGGATCGCCGTCAAATATAAAAGTGAATCGATCATACCTCGATACTTTGTAATATCTATTGAAGTGCCGGAAAGATCTTGATCAACATACGTTCCGGATCCCATTGGAGTAGACATCTCTTTACAATTGTCCATATCAAATCTTTTCAATAACGCCTTGCAATACTTGGATTGGTTGATGAAGATGCCATCCTTTGTTTGCTTGATTTGTAAACCAAGGAAGTAGTTCATCTTTCCCATCATGGACATCTCGAATTCGCCTTGCATCATAAGAGAGAATTCTTCGCAAAGATCTTTGTTTGTTGAAACGAAGATGACGTCATCGACATAGACTTGAACAAGTAAGGTGTTACCCTTAAGATTCTTGATGAACAAAGTCTTGTCAACCTTTCCTTTCGTAAAACCTTTCTCACATAGGAAGGTTCTAAGGCGATCATACCAAGCCCTTGGTGCTTGCTTTAAGCCATAAAGAGCCTTCTTCAACTTGTAGACATGAGACGGGTTCTTGAAGTCTTCAAAACCCGGAGGTTGTTTTACGTAAACTTCTTCATTGATGTAGCCGTTTAGGAAAGTGCTTTTGACATCCATCTGGTACAACTGAAAATTCATAGAACAACGTAAGCAAGTAATAATCTAATTGCTTCTAACCTTGCTACCGGAGCGAATGTTTCATCAAAGTCGATTCCTTCTTCTTGGTTGTAGCCTTGTGCGACCAATCTTGCTTTGTTACGAACTATGATTCCATTCTCGTCAAGTTTGTTCTTGAACACCCATCTTGTGCCTATGATATGTTTGTTGTCCGGTCTTGGTACAAGAGTCCAAACTTGGTTCCTTTCGAATTGGTTGAGTTCTTCTTGCATAGCTATTATCCATTGATCGTCGCCTAAGGCTTCATCGATTTTTGTTGGTTCAATTTGAGACACGAACGCCATGTTGAGGCAAGCATCCTTGAGATTGAGTCGAGTTGCAACACCTTGGCTAATATCACCAATCACTTTATCTATCGGGTGATCTCTATGAGTTCTCCATTCTTTTGGAAGATCTTGATGTTCTTCAATGGTTGGTGACTTATCTTCTTGTGATATTGCTTGTTCTTTTGATATCTCTTTTTGTTGTTGTGATATATCTACTACATCATCATCATCACCCACAATAATATTATCCTCTTTCGAGGGGTTAGTCTCATCAAACGAAACATGTATGGATTCTTCCATGGTAAGAGTACGTTTATTGAAAATTCTAAAAGCTTTACTTGATAGAGAATATCCAAGAAAAATACCTTCATCGGATTTCTCATCAAACTTACCAAGGTTATCCTTACCGTTGTTGAGAACGAAACATTTGCATCCGAATATGTGGAAGAAAGATATGTTGGGTTTCCTTCCTTTGAACAACTCATAAGGGGTCTTCTTGAGAATAGGTCGAATATTGACACGGTTACTTACAAAACAAGCCGTGCTAACCGCATCCACCCAAAAATATTTAGGAAGATTTGAGTCGCTAAGCATTGTCGTTGCAAGTTCCACTAGTGCCCTATTCTTCCTTTCTACGACACCGCTTTGTTGAGGAGTCCTTGGTGCGGAAAAGTTGTGAGAGATTCCATGCTCTTCACAAAAATCTTCAAATGATGAATTTTGAAATTCGCCACCATGGTCGCTTCTTATGGAAACAATTGAGAGTGACTTCTCATTTTGAATTTGATTGGCATACTTCTTGAATTCTTTAAAGGCATCACTTTTCTGCACTAAAAACAAAGTCCAAGTATATCTAGAGAAATCATCAACAATAGCTAGTGCAAAAATGTTACCTCCGAAGCTTTTTGTTCTTGATGGACCGAAAAGATCCATATGTAACAATTGTAGTGGTCTTGTAGTAGATATCACTTTCTTGGTCTTGAAGGATGTTTTGGTTTGCTTCCCTTTTTGACATGCGTCACAAAGCTTATCCTTGATAAACTTCATCTTTGGAAGACCAAAAACTAGATCATGCTTTAATAATTTATTCAAATGCTCCATGTGAATGTGAGCAATCCTCTTATGCCAAAGCCATGCATCGTTGTTGTTTGCCATTAAGCACTTCACCTTCCAGAGAGAGTCATCAAAAGAAATAATAAAAATGTTATTAAATTGTTTACCTTTTAGCAAGAGTTCATGAGTGACTTTGTCTTCTATCAAACATTCCTCCTTTGTGAAGTTGATTCGGAACCCTTTATCACACAATTGACTTATGCTAAGAAGGTTGTGTTTAAGGCCTTCCACATAAAGGACGTCTTTGATGATTGTATGAGGAGATACACCAATGGTTCCAACTCCAAGAATTATTCCTTTATTATCATCACCGTAAGTAACGTATCCTTTGGCCTTAAGTGTTAGACTTGAAAATTTGTTGATATCGCCCGTCATATGCTTTGAACAACCGCTATCGAGATACCATTGCATAGAAGTTGTTTTCAAGCATACCTACAAAACAAAGTCAAGTTTTGTTAGGTACCCAAATTGCTTTGGGTCCTTGATAGTTAGTACCCTTTTCAACCCACACATAATGCCCTTTAGCAACACCAATGTTGCGCACATAGCAAGCATTAGGTGTATGGCCTTTGATTCCACAATAAAAGCAAATATGTTGAAATTGACTTTTAAATTTAGAAACATATTTTTGTTTCTTAATAATCCTTTTCCTTTTATGACTTTGATGCATAGTTTTAGCATTGTTAGTCTTTTCCTTAACAATTTGTTCACTAGCTTTTACGAAAACGATTTCACTTGTGCTTGGTTTGGAAAACTTAGAATATCCTAGGCCACTTTTATCATTTGGATATCTTTGGTGCCTAAGAATTTACTCCAAGCCAATTTTACCTTTTTCATATCTTTCTAAAACTCTTTTGAGTTGAACAATTTGAAAGGACAATGACTCACAATTTTTACATGTAAGGCTTTGTTTTTCATCCTTTATCTTTTGTTTTCATTTTCAATGTATTTTTCAAAAGATGCATTTTGTTCTTCTAAAGATAATATTTTCTTCTTTTGGGATGAAATATTTTTGTACAAAGTCTTACATTCCTTTAGAAGTTCATCTATGACTTCTTGTGCATCATTTTCATAAATTGAAAAGTTACTACTAACCTCGTCATTTTCTTCATCGGAGTGATGTGACGCCATTAATGCCATATTTGCACATTCGTCGCTTTCCGATTCCGATGAGGAACTAATTTCATTGTCATCCCATGCGACATAAGCCTTTTTATTTTTGAAGTCCTTCTTGCCTTTGAATCCTCCTTTCTTCGCAAGTCTTGGACAATCCGGTTTTATGTGACCTTGCTTTCCACATTCATAGCATGTAACTTCTTGATTCGATGTGGATGCATACTTCTTCTTGAAATGTTTATTCTTTTTAGGAAAAGAAGAATTATTATTTTTGTTAAAAAACTTACCAAGCTTCTTAACAAGAAGCATGAAGTTCTCATCTTCGGAGATCTCGTCATCTTTGTCATCCTTCGTGTCAATCTTCAAAGCAATTCCTTTGGACTTTTTCTCTTGACTTTCATGCTTCTCGAGCCTTCCAAGTTCCAACTCGTGCTCTTGATGTTTGCCGAATAGAGATGCGGATGTCATTGTTGAGAGACTCTTCTTCTCCAAGATTGCGGTCACTTTCGGTTGCCATTCCCTTGTCAAAGACCTTAGAACTTTCAAATTAAGATCATCGTTGGTGAAGGTCTTTCCGAGTGCAATCAAATGGTTGGTTAGATGAACAAATCTTTTTTGTAAAGCCACAATAGATTCTCCGGGCTGCATGCGGAACATTTCATATTCTTGACTCAACGTGTTAAGCCTTGATCTTTTAACTTCTGTTGTTCCTTCATGTGTTTCTACCAAAGTATCCCAGATTTCCTTCGCCGATTTGCATTGTGATACACGAAAAAATCCGTCCATACTAAGAGCGCTTTGAAGTATGTTGATTGCTTTCTTCTCATTTAGGATCTTCCTTTTATCATCTTCATCATACATATTCTTCAACTTCGCGGTTCCAACACCGTTGATCACATTGACGGGATTATGCAGACCTTCTTCGATTGCTTCCCATATGCCTTCTCCTTGGGCTTCAAGATGTGCCCTCATTCTGATTTTCCAGAAATCGAAGTATTCGCCATAGAAGAGCAGAGGCTTGTTGCTACTTCCACCATCTTTGAAAACAGGATTCGAGTTTGCAGAAGCCATAAGGATCTTATAGGAACAGGTTACCTAAACCTGCTCTAATGCCAATTGTAGGATCAGAATGCGCCTAAGAGGGGGGTGAATTAGGTGTTATAATTTTTCTCGATTCTTTTTCTTTGATGGATAGAATTTTTCTTTTAAGTTTGTATGGAAGGAAAGCAGTAAGGCAGAAAATAAAAGTGACATAGAGAATTATCCTGGTTCCCTTCACAGTCCGAAGGTACATCCAGTCCCCTTTCAATTTGAAAGAGATTTCCACTAGTTTTTAGAAAAAGTACAACCTATCACACCTTCAATGGTGAGACCTACTTTCTAACAAATTATACTAACAAGTGTGCAAGAACAATCCTCTTGCCACACTCACCCTTATGTCCAAACAATCCTTGGAACACAAGTCACAAATAGAAATACTTTTCTATACTTTTGTAATATTGAGTGAGTAATACAAAGATTGGATATCAATAATGATCTTCTCCTATGTACACAATTCACTTTTCAAATATCAATACGAGTGTTCAAAAATGAAGTATGAAAGATGAAGATCTTATGAACACTTTTGGAAGAATAAAAATATTTGAATGTTGGTGAATTTGATTTAAGTGATTTTCATAAAAGATTGTAGGAGGTGTTTTTGAATTTGAAAAAATTCAGATTTTATATTATTCAAGACACCCTTTTGAAAAGGTATGAAAATTATGAAACAAAAAATTTTATGAAGAGGTATAATCAAAAGGTGTAATTTGAAATTCAAAGAAAATATTTTTCAAAAATCTTACAGTGTTAACTGGTTAACGCCTATAAACGTTAACTGGTTTGCTAAAAATTTGAACCCGTTAACCGGTTAACACTGTTAAAAACAGAAATAGAATGTTTTCAAAAAGTGTTAAACGGTTTGAGAAAATTTATCAAAGTATTTTATGCAATATGCCAACATATGATTGAATGAGTGAACACTTGTACATCAATTTAAAAAGAGGGATTGATATACCTAAACAAAAGTGTCCAAGCATGAAGTAGAACGATGATGCATAAGAAACTTTATCGCAAAGCCAGTTACTTGAAGCTTGATCAGTTGGAGCTCTTGACTTTTTGCAGATCTGAAAAGCATGTGCCGTGTTGTCTTCATCAAAATCTTTGAGGTTGAAGGCGTGCTTCTACAAGGGAGAGTTGTAACACCCCATTTTTGATATTTAATCGTCGGGTAATTTTGTTGTTATGTTGGCCTTAGTTAAGGCGTGTGTCTTATTATAGTTGTTGTTGTGTCCTAGTGGGACGGGTGTAATCGAGTGCGGTTAGTAATAGAGAGAGTGTGAATCGTAATAAGACTATTTACTTATCATTATTATTATTATTATTATTATTATTATTAGTATTAGTATTATTATTATTTTATAAAAACCAGTAATCGAAATAATAGGATTAAAATAATAATAATAATTAACTGGATTAAGGGGCGATTTAGTAAAAGGTTAGTAAAGGGTTATCATTGAATTAGTCAAAACAGAAAAAATCAGTGAAATATTAATCGTAAAAAGTTTTGGTGAGAAGAACAAAGAGGCTAGGAAGGAAGAACACATCTAGGGCACCCAAATCATCCAAATTCGCAGGAATTTTTGCATTGAAATTCGAGGTAAGGGGGAGAAAGAATTTAATTTCAGATGATTTAATATGATGGGTAGTTTAGGGGTATCCTTCCCTCTTAGGAATTCCTATTGATTATAATGTGTATGATGAATTCTTGAATATATGATAATTGTTGAGAATCCATGAATATTTTTTTGAGTTGTAATGATTTCTTTTGCGATTCTGTTATTGTTGATCTAGATGACGAAATATGTGTGAATATTGTTGTTGTTTGTGAAATGAGTAGATTGTAGATCTAGAACGAAAATTAATCGAAATATAGTAATATAGAGGAAAGATAGATGAATATTGGAGAGTAAAACTTGTGTAGAAACGATTTTAGGATAGGTATGAACCATGGGATCGAGTGGAATGAGGTATAGATCTGAAATTATGCAGAAAACCCAGAAAACACACTTATTATGCCCATACGCGTATGGACTAGGCCAATACGCATATGGAGGGATGGAGATTTGGGCCAATACGCGTATGAGGAGGTTTATACGCGTATTGGAGGTGTATGGGGCGTATGGGGGCGTATAGGCCATGCCAATACGCGTATGTCCAGGCCCATACGTTTATAGCCAGTGTGGGGTGCAAAACCGCACGGTTTTGCAAGATCTCTTTGATTTCGCGTGCGTAGCCGATTATTTTGGTGTGAGGCATTGAGATGAATCTTAAAACATATTTAATCGAGATTTAATCTTGAGGATGAATAAATTTTGGAAATTAGGTGGATTAATTTAGTCGTAAAATCGAGTAAATCGCGTGAAGTAATTATTGGTGATTATTGATGGAAATTTTGTTGTGTTTGATCGGATGGACCGTGTAAATTTATAATATGGTGAATTATACATGATGTATGCCTTTACATTGACATGCATACATTTGTCGTTATTGTTGGGATGATCGGCCGGATGGGCGGATACGATCATCCGTACTCCATTATGGAGGGTGTTAGGATAATCATTGTCGTATGGGTGTATGAGATTATCCGTGTTCGATTGAATGAACAAAATCTGGTACCACATGCATTGTGTCGTGTTGATTCACATTGCATATATTATTGATTGTTGCTGCATAATTATTGTTGTAATTGCTATTGTGGACTATTGTTGAATAATGATGTGATTATTGTTGTTTGTGTGAGAAACTACCCTGTATATGTTATATGCACCGTTTATATTTGAATTTGTTTCTCACCCCTTTGTTGTTGATGTTGTGTATGTGCTTCTTTGGAAGTACAGGTAATTCAGGTACTTAGAGTGCGTTGAGTCGTGTTGATGTGTTCGAGTCTTAATATGCTCCTGATACGTAACACGGGATGTGGATTTTCTATTGTTATTTTATTTTGTTACGTATATGTTTTTATGGAATTAAACGTATTGAGGATATTTTGTTGAAACAGGCTTATTGCCTTGTTTGTTTTAAAACGATTATTATTCCGCTACTTTATTGAAAAACATTTTTGTTGGCTTTTATTGTTGAGACGTGGCATTCCACTTTCGAATAACTCTGAATTTTGATATAAAATGTTAATTTTATTTATTTGGGAAAGTGGGGTGTTACAATAATCAAGAAGAGTGGTTACAAAATTGTTGATCACTGTAAACACCCCAAATTTGCCCTCACTCATTTCACCATGGCTTGTGATTCTTTTCATTTGCATAAATTCAATCATATCATCTCATATTGCATTTTTGTTTCACTGCATTGGTTCTAAGTCATCTGCATCTAGGGTTTGTGATCTGAGCAATCCCCAAGCTATTTGAGCCACTCCAAGGGTTTCAATCATCTCAAGAGGGTCCATGTATGTTCAAGCATCATATTATATCTCCCAAGATCAAGGAAGTCAGAGGATCACAAGAACTGAGAAAGGCATGGAAGCAGAGCCAAGCTTAACTGCACAGATGACCTAAAATTAGTTTTTTGGTTTTAGAGGACATAACTCCAAATTTTTTGGTCATTCTTGTTTCTATTGGTCTCTATATGTTATAAGGATCATACATACCAATTTTCATGAATAAATTCAATGGGGAAGGCATCTGATCAATAGATGACTTCTTGAGCAAGTCAGTGTAAAATCAGGGCATCTGAGGCCTCCATCATTTTGGATGTATATGATCTTTAATTGATCTTAGAAGAAGTTAGAAGTTCACAAAATTGAATAATTTCAAGCCATTTGCAAAGTTGCCATTTTGGGAAAGTGACTTGTAATGCAAACTTGCCATTTTGGGAAAGTTTTTCAACCTCCTCTTTTTGATTCAAAAATGCTTCAAATGAAAAATTCTTGGTCATGAAAGTTGTATATTGGATCATTCCCTTTTCAAAAAGTACAAGAACTTGATCTAATTCATCATAGAACTCAAGTTATGGCCTTGCAAAGTTGGGCAAAATCACATAAATTTCACTTTTACACCAAAGAGGAAAGTTTGCAAAAACTCATGTCAAACCAATTTGTGACCTCAAAGTGACTTCTAACAATTACACAAACATCACACATGACCTATATTTCAGAATTGGCCCAAGAATCACAACGTTTCATGCCTTACACATCAAGAAATCATAAAGGCACCAAAGTTGCACCAATTTGCAAAACCTCATGTAACCATACCTCCACTTGTTACAACTCATCAAATCTGATCCATAAGCCTTCCTTGATCTTTGCTGCGCACAACCATACCCAAATCCCAGCCTGCCACTTGCCCATACCTCCAAGTACAAAACTTTTGACTTTTTGGCAAGAAGCCCATACCAATCAGCTGCAGCCACCACCCACTCTCTGGGCTATCACTACTTGTTATGTGGATCAAACCCAAGCCATAACACACAAGATTGCAAGTTGAAACCTCAGATTGCTCAGCATACACAAAATCACTCCAAATTGCAAAAGCTTTCGAAACTCATAACTCAGTGACTCAAACTCAAAACTACCTTCACCAATCAACTCAGCATCACTAAAGGACTCTTTCCCACCCTTCAAACAAGCCTAAAAGCACCCATAGCCAAAACACGATTCTGGTGCAGCAAGGTTGCAAGCTCTCAAACCAGCCACTCTCAAAGCTTTTCAGGCATCAAAGCTTCATCAGAAGGTCAAGAGGGTTGGTTTTGCACAAGAGAAGTGGCCAGAAAGCTCCAGATAGCAAAGCTCCATCTCAGGTATACCTCAAGAACTTTTTTTCTAGAACTTTGATTTCTTGTTATAGAATGATTCTATGAGTTACACTGATCATCCTGATATGTTTAGTTTTGAGAATGGTTGAGAAATAAGCATTTCATGATCTCTGAAAGTTTTCTGACCTAGAACTAATTTGCTTCGATTCAGCTTAAATGTGTGAATAAATTGGTTTTTGTGGATGATTCTTGTTATGTGATGTGTGGTATTTGATTCTGGGCATAGAGGTTAGGTTTTAGAGGCTTAGGGAGAGTGATAGCATTTTGAGCTGCCGGAGAAGATGACCGGAGCACTATTCCGGTCATCTGAAAATAATTAGGGCTAATCTCAGGTGATTAGCCAAGTTTGAATGTGGAGCGTTTGATGTGAGATTCGCGCGTGTATGGAGGGTTGGGATCTGTTCACTTAGCCCTAATTTTTAATTAATTAAATTAATCTGGATTAATTAGCCAGAGTGCATCTCAGCCACTCATTTGCGCGCTGGTCAACTAGGACTTCCCCAGTTCAAATCCTGTCCATTGGATCAGTTAACTTTCTTTTATTTTCATTTTTATTTCATTTTTATCCCATTTTCTTTGTCATTTAATTTAAAATACTTAGAAAAATTATAAAAATATTTCCTTCTGCATTTTAATTTTAAATATTTTTCTCCACCCAAAACTAATTTTTATTTTATTTTTTGCATAAAATTTGTATTTTTAAAATATTTAAATGTTTATTTTAATTAATTAAAATACCATTTAAGTTTCTAAAAATCACAAAAAAAATCACATTGCATCTTGATACATTTAGAGACATTATCAAACCATTCATACAAATTTCTTTTTGGTTCTTGATCCATTTTGACATTTTCTTTGGATTTAGGGTTCTAAAAAATCAATATTTTTACCCTAACTTAAAAAAATCTTTTCTGCCTAACCATGAAGAGTTTGATAAGGGTTCGTTTTGCATTGCATTCCACATATCATGTAGTTTCTAGGATAAAATTGACATGAATTTATCTTTCATTTTTTATTTGTTTTGTATTTTTCTTTGTGAGGTCCCTTAAAACCCTAACATACTTAGAAAAATCATAACTTCCTTAAGGTTAAGAGTTAGGTCTCCTCCTTTGGGGTGTGAAATCATATGAGTTTAGGGTACCTTTGATCCCATTTTCAATTTTTTATCTTGTCATTTGCTTCTGATTTTGAATTTTTGCATTGCATCTTGTACATAAACCCTAATCTTTGCTTTCATTTGCATTCATTCTTCATATGCTTGCATACATGAACTTGCCATGACATTTTGTGCATCCACATGACTTCTAAGAAATCTTAGGACACATTAGAATCATGTTTGATCATTGCATCATCCATTTGCCATGTTATGCATCCATTGCATTTCATAAGTTTTCATGAACTTTCATGTTTCCTTTCATGTCTCATTTGCATCTTCATTACTTGTATGATCATTCTCATCTCTTGACATGCTTTCATACCATCTCATAGCATCATATGAATCATGATTATGCTTCTGAATTTGGTTTTTATCTTTGCATTTCATCTCATTTTCATTTCATTTCATTTCTTGTTGCTAACTTTTCAGGTGGTAAGTGTTTGAGAAGTGAATTTGCCTCCACTTCTCGTAATCTCTTCTCATCTCTTTTATGCATCCATTGTTGCATTTTTACTTATGAATTAGAGTGAGCTTGCGCATTCATGCTCCTTCTCCTCTTTCTTTCTTCAAGCAACTTATCTTCTTAAGTGAAGTAAGTTGTCTTGCTTCTTGCTGCTTCTTTTCCTTCCATCCTGCTTCTTCCTTGGTGGCTCTCTTTAAGATATTCTTGCAAGCTTCATAAACCCTAGGAACACCCAAGCATGATCACAATTAGGGTTTTATTAGTCCCCCCATTAGTTTTACCTTTGTGTTATCTTTGTGTCTTCTCTTCTCATCTCTTACTCAAGGACTAAACCTTAAAGGTTTTAAGGCTTTGTGATTACAGTTATGCCTGCATCCTTCTATTAGGATGGAGTGTATAAATTTAATCCTAAGTGTTAAACCCTTAATGTGTTTAATTCCTTTAATCAATCCACTTTAATAATCACTAAGACATCAAGCTCTTAACTTGGGCCTTGCATTAGGGTTCTAATTCTTCCTTAATTGGTTAAGAAGGACTAACCCTAGTGTTAATGGACAAGTCCCCCTCAAGTTGTCTTACAAACCATAAAATCCACTTCTTAATATTACCATTAACTAAAATCCACTTTAATAAAGGCTTTGTTTTGTCATGAGGTTAATCCCTAATCATGGATTAAGTCGAGGAGCCTTCCTTAGCTTAAATGCTCTCATCTATTATCCTTCTATTAGGATGGTGTAATGGGTCTATTAAATCTTTGATTATGGCTTAAACTCATTACTTAACACTAAACAAAAACTCTAAAAACATCTAAATAATTGCAAGTAGGTTAATGATATTAATCCTACATCATGGTGATTAAGTGTGAGGTGTTTACCTCATACTTAAGATTTTCTCATTACCCCTAATCAGAGGGAAGATGTGATGAGTTTACTAACCCTTGGTTTAGGCTTAAGCTCATTTTCTTATGTCAAACTTCAAAAAGCAATAAAAGACTGAAAACACCAAAAACAAACAATAATCGTCTCCTCCGGGATTCTTTTCTCATCTCATTCACTCACAAACGAGAACTTGCTTCTTCCGTCTAATGCAAGACAGTTTGCACCTGAGCCAGACAGGTCATACACTTGAGCATAGACAAGTAAGCAGTTCACAAGTCATTTTATCTTTCAGTCTCTTTGAGTTGAACTACGGTGTTCTGACTTCCTCATTGCACGAGAGGATACGTAGGCATAACTTAACTGTTATCGAACAAAAGTCTCTGTATATTCCATCCCTCTTCCAGCATTATTCTTTAAGCCTCATAGACTTGAGCTTTGCATTCTTTCCTTGCACAGACACTCCCTTATTTCACCTCACACTTTCTTCTTGCACTGACACTTGCATTCTTTTTCCAACTTTTGCACACAAATAGCACTGACACTACCCCTTTAAAACACAAATCTTTCAAGCGTGGATCCCGTCGAGTACGACAGACAATCTGGGTGCTAATACCTTCCCAGGTTGTAACCAACCCCCTTTCTCAGTTTCTCTGGTTCGCAACCGTCTTATCCATCTTTTCTTAGGTCTATGCAGCATTACCTTTCCTTCGGGATAAAAATTCCTAGTTGGCGACTCTTTTCAGTTTATCTTCATGTTCTCTTTCGCCGACCGTTCGCGTATGTACCCTATCTGACCTGGTGTCATTTGGTGGGAGCGACAGCTTGGCGACTCTGCTGGGGACCCTTATATTGCAACCAGGGCTTCTGGTTCTTTTTGTGGGTTCCTCCTGGCGCTGGTTTGATTTGTGTTTACTGGGGTGTTATGTGCTATGTGTGTTTATTTATGTTGCTTTATTTATTGCTTTATGTATAGCTTTATTTACTGCTTTCTTTACAGTTTTATGCATCATACTGTCATTGCTGGATCTGGTTTTCTTTGGTGGGTGGGGTTCCATTGAGAGTTTAAGGTCCTATACCTGGGACCTGAGTGACACCTAGGCTAGAGTGGTTCATGTTCTTTCCCATTCCATTTTGGTCTGGTGTGGGAATATGAAACACGATTCAGATGTGGGTTTTTTCTTGAGAACTCTGTGCTACAAATTTCCTGTAGTGCTAGGGCTATCTGGGAAGCCCGCTAAGTCTGGATGACCTTTATTATGACCTTCAGAAACTGAGGTGAATTAGAGGAGGATCTTTTATGGTTATTGTAAACACTGTACCTCCGGGTTAGAAGTGTTTACACTTCTCATAACTGATCCAAGTCTAAGGATCCTTGTTCTAGAACATTACCTGTGAAGGGGTTGGGCTGTTTACAGGTTTGCAGGAACCCTTTGGCCACATCATACCCTGTTACTGTTTTGTTTAAGAATACTTCACTTTGGACAGTTTTTGTGATTAACCCTGGACATGTGACTCTTTATTTGAGTCCCCCACCTTGGTTACTGGATTTCTGAGCCTTCATCTGGACTTTTTGAACATACATGGGCCTTATATCAAGACAGATAATCAGATCCTGCTTGATCACAAACCCTTGCATAACATTTACATATCTCATCATTACATCATTTGACATTTGTTTATTTTCTTTTCAGGGTATCCATTTCATTGCATCTTGGTTTTGGTTTTGACCCTTTCTTCTGCATAAACCTCTGCTTCAGCTGTCTTCATCAGTTACCTGCTTCAGTTATCTCCTCACCAGCATCAGTCTGTCAGTGGTTCACTTCCGGCATCAGTATGTGATCTTCATCAGCATTTGTCTTCAGTTTCTTCAGCAACACTCATGACTACTCCCAGGAAGAGCAACATATCATACCACTTCTTTGAGCCTGTGTTGACTGGTATCAGGCAGGTCCAGTCACTCATCACACCTGACCACATCCCACTGTTTAGGGAACACTATGGAGGTATCCTAGATATGGTTATGGACCTTGACCCTTCTTAGAGGAGCATGATCCACACATGCTTGCAGTTTTATGATCCTCCTTTGAGATGTTTCACATTTCCAGACTTCCAGTTAGGGCCTCTACTGGAAGAGTTTTCTTCATTGATTGGAGTACCTATTAGAGGTGGAATCCCTTTCAACCCAGATATGACTGCTCCTAGAAATGAAGAGATAGCAAGGGCACTGTACTTGGAGCCTTCCCTTATTAAGCAAAGTATGACAACAAAAGCTGGGATTCCTGGTTTGCATTTGGACTTCTTGATCTCTCAGGCCATCCTGAAAGCTTCATTAGGAGAGTGGAGGGCAGTCTGTGCACTGTTAGCCCTCAGCATATATGGGGTTATACTGTTTGCAGATGAGCCCAAATTTGTCAGCAAGAATGCCATCCATCTGTTTTTTTTTAAGAACCCAGTACCCACATTGCTAGGAGATTTCTACTACTCCATTCATCAGAGGAATGAGAAACAAAGGGGAAAGTTGGTAAGATGTTGTGCTCCTTTGTTTTACACCTGGCTGCTCAGACACCTGCCTAAGTCAGATACTTTCTTGAATCCCCACCAGCAGAAGAATTGGGCCAAGAGGTTCATTGCCTTGACTTCAGATGATATTAAAGGGTGCACCCAGAGCACCAAAGGCAAGGACATTATCACCAGTTGTGGACAATACCCAAATGTGCCTCTGATAGGAATGAAGAGTTGCATAAACTACAATCCTTTACTGTTTAAGAGACAACTGGGTTATGCCTTAGTTCACCCTCCTAGAGGACAGGATTTAGCTGAGACCCTATATTGTGAAGTGCAACCCAATTCAGCTGTTGTCAAACAAGCATCCTGGGCTTGGGACAACATCCAGACAAAAGGAGTAGCTATTCTTGGAAGATGTAATAATGTTGCTTCAGCTCAGTACTCAGGATGGTCCCGTACTAGAGCTCAGATTACCAGAATGCCTTTCACCTTGGAAGACATACCTGGGCCATCCACAGTACAGCCTGCAGCAACAGTTAGCCTGGAGGAATTTGAAAAGTTGAAGGAAAGGAATGAGCAGCTATCCCAGGCCTTGAAGAAGACTCTTTGGGAAAGAAGTGATGGTCGCCTGGACATTGAGAGATTGGAAAAGCTCAAAGTTGAGCATCTTGCCAAAATTGAGAAGACAGAAGACTACATAAGGAAAGCAAGAGCTGGGGAACAGATATTGAAGAATGCCTATAAGGAGGCCAAGATTCAGAAAGCTAGGGCTGAGCACTATCTGCAAGAGAGTCAGGCTAGGTGGGTCAGGATCACCGAAGCTCGTACACAAGAAGACCAGAAGACTCAAGCCAAGATTGATCAGCTAGAGGCCAATGAGAAGAAACAGCAGGAAGCTCTGTTGGCTGCACAAAAAGAGATATCAGAGTTAAAGCTCAGAGCAGGGTTGAAGAGATCAAAGGACCAAGACAGGCATAAGAAGCTGACTACTGCCATTGCTACCAGGAACCTCCTCATTAGGACCATTACAGAGCACCCAGCTGGTCCAGTGACTGAGGCACTCTTGAAGGAGGTCAGAGAAGATGAGTTTGGACTAGATGTCTGATTCTTTGCTTGTTGTTTATTTCCATTTGATGTACTTTTTCTTTTGTTGTATTTTAACCCTCCATGGGCATGTATTGTAAAACAAACTATGTATTGTTCATTATGTGTAATATATTTTAGTTTGTTTTCATTTGGGCTTTTCTCTCAACAACATCAAGCATCTTCCTCGAGGTCTGGAAAGGTCAAAACCAAGAACCAAACCGGATACCTTGGAAAACAAATAAGCATACTACATTGCATACTAACTTTGTTTTTTTTTGTAGGTTTTGTTATTATTATTGTTTCTAACTTTGTTGTGACTTCAGGAAACATTGCACGACGCCGAGTGTTCCCTGTCAACCGCACGCACCGGTACCCGACTCGTAACAATCTTCCCGGCATTCAAATGGAACAAGTATAGCAGGATCTGACTGAGGTCAGAAATAAGATGGCCAATGAGAGAGTAGAAATGAGAAATTAGATGTCTCAATTCATGGCAGTGATGACTGGCTTAGCCCAGAGTCAAGAAAGGTTAAGAGAGCTGGTGGAAAGACAAACTCCTGAGGAACCTCATATGGGAACAGGAGGAACTAGCAACAATGAACGGGGCCAGCCTCGTATTGACCCTCAGGAGTATGGACCTCATCTGGATCCAGAAGTTAACATCCCGAGGAATGGTCAAGGTAATGCTGCTGGGGGCCAAATCCTACAGGAGGATCCCCAAGGAGAACAGTTTACTGTTATTGGGGCTAGAGATGAGGTATATGACAGAAGATTGGACGAGATTGCTGAAAAGCTAAGATCTTTGGAATCTCAGAATTCTTTGGGCTTCGATGTGATGGATATGGGACTAGTGGATGGGGTGAGAATTCCCCACAAATTCAAACCCCCATGCTTTGAAAAGTACAATGGTACCTCCTGTCCTCGCACTCATCTGCAGTCTTTCTTGGGAAGGCTCAAAGCTTATACCATGGATGAAAAGTTATGGATGTTCTACTTTGAGGACAGTCTGACTAGAGCTTCGAGAGAGTGGTATTCGCATTTGTCTAGGGCCACCATAAGATGTTGGAAGGATTTGGCCGAGGCTTTCATCCGTCAATATCAGTACAACCTGGACATGGCTCCCAATAGAACTCTTCTAATGGGCATGTCTCAGTCTTCTAGAGAGAGCTTCCGGGATTATGCTCAAAGATGGAGACAACTTGCTGCTGCTGTCCAACCACCAGTGTCAGAAAGGGAAATGGCTGACATGTTCATGAACACATTGCAAGGGACTTATATTGATAGACTGGCTACTTTCTCCTCTACTAGTTTTGCTGACGTGGTCATAGCTGGTGAGAGGATTGAAAGTCTCTTAAAGATGGGCAATATCTCCGACAGTGGTGCAAGTTCCTCCAGCAATCCCAGAAAACCTTTTGCGGGACCCCGAAGGGCAGGTGAAACAAATTCCATCCATACGAGCAGGGGCATGCCTCAATATGCTCACCGGTCAGTAGCAGCTGTTACCATCTCAGCTCCAATTCCACAACAATTATCATATCCTCAACAACAACCCTAGTATCAACAACAAGCTCATTATCCGCAACAAAGGTCGTACAACAACAGCAATAGCAACCAACAGCAACGTCCCTTCCAACAAAGGCCATCACAAGCAAACAGGGTAATTGACCCAATTCCAATGTCGTATGCCGCACTCTTGCCACAACTCCTAAAGCTCAACCTAGTTGAGTTAAGGACGTTGGCACTTCCAGATCCTCTCAATATGCCAAAGAACTATGATGCAGATGCCAGGTGTGCATTCCACTCAAACGCACCGGGGCATAATACTGAAAAATGCAGGGCCCTATAGATGAAAGTCCAGGATCTGGTGGACTCAAAAGCTCTCAATTTTGCGCCTCCTCCGAACGTTACAAGAAATCCAATGCCTAGTCACAACGGGCCTAGGATCAATTCTATTGAGGAGGACAAACCATCCACATTAATTAATAGTGTTGCACAAATCCGAACACCCATGGTTGAAATCAAAGCTCAGCAGTTAGAATGCCAAGTGTTCCCCGGATGTGAAGTCGGCTGTGGATATTGCAACATTGTCGTTAATGGATGTGAGAGACTGAGAAACGACATAGATGGCCTCATTAGAGATGGCATTCTTCAGATTACGACAACAGCGACTACAACTCCAACAATTCCTTCATCAACAATCACAGATACTCCTACAACGTCAGCAACCATTGTTCCAACAGATTCTACTACAACTCCAACAAATACTCAATCAATCACTTCAACGGATGCAAGTTCAGTCACAATTCCTTCTACAACGACAACATCCATTTCTCCATCAGTTCCTACTACAACTTCAACACATGTCCAAACAACTCCGTCTACAACATCAACAACGGTTAATGAAAGCGTCTCAGCAGTTACGATATACTACGACCCTGCAAATGTTCCTTCCAACAACTCACAACAAAATGCTACTCCTGTCAGAGCTCCAGTTACCATATATTATGATCCACACACCATTGTGGTCCCCTCTGCAACTGCTATTAGTCCGGTCACTATCACAGTGCCTGGGCCAGTTCCTTACGAAAGCAATAATGCCATCCCTTGGCATTATGGCTCAGATCTATACTGCGAGGGGCAGAAAATCACTTTAGATTCATCAACTTCTTCACCTCAGATAGAAAATGTGGGGGGAGGCGGAGGCTTCACTAGAAGTGGACGTCTCTTTGCCTCGCAAATACCAAGGCCCATTGCTGAAGCTGAAGCTGCTGCTAAGGCAAAAGGGAAAAGCGTGGTGCAAGAAGAACCAGTTGCTAAAGAAACTTTGAAGGCTCCTTTTGATCAAGAGGTTGATGAATTCATGCGGATAATCAAAAAGAGTGATTATAAGGTGGTGGACCAGCTTCACCAAACACCTTCCAAAATCTCCATACTATCATTGCTAATGTGCTCCGAGGCTTATCGGAACGCACTATTAAAAGTCCTGCACGCAGCTTATGTGCCGGAGGAGATTACTGTCAATCAGTTAGAGGCTGTGGTTGGAAATGTCAACGCTAGTCATGGAATAGGATTTACCAACACTGATCTGACAACGGAAGGTCACAATCATAATAAGGCTTTGCACATTACCTTGGAGTGTAAGGGTGCAGTTCTTTCTCACGTATTGGTGGACACAGGGTCATCACTCAATGTCCTACCCAAGAAAGCCCTTGTGAAGCTGGAACATGATGGGTTGGCACTGCGCCCAAGCAACTTGGTAGTAAGAGTCTTTGACGGTTCTAAAAGATCAGTTCTGGGAGAGATAGAGTTGCCAATAATGATTGGCCCACAGGTTTTCAAAACGACCTTCTTTGTGATGGATATACAGCCTGCCTACAGCTGTCTATTGGATAGACCATGGATACACGCCGCTGGCGCCGTGACGTCAACCCTTCACCAGAAGTTAAAATTCGAGTGGAAAGGCTAAGTCATTACCATTTGTGGGGAATAGGATATCTTCGTTAGCCAGCTGGCTACTTTTAAATACATTGAAATGGATGAGGAGATCCATGAGACCATGAGTCAAGGGTTTGAAGCCCTCAATATCAACGAAACATCTGTTGTGTCAGGGACCTCCATCACATCATATCAACAAGCCCGGAAGGTTGTTGAAGAAGGTACCGCTCAAGGCTGGGGCAAGTTGCTGCCAGTTGAAAAGAAAGAAGACCGATTCGGGTTGGGTTACAGACCAACTCGACAAGATCAACCAAAGGCTGCAACGGAGCCCAAGTTTGTCAGTGGGGGGATGCTCACCCCGGATGCTGTGAATAGTTTGGAAGATGAGTCAGAAGACGAGCGCAACCTGGAAAGCTGGATACGTCCAAGGATCCCGGGGAACCATGTCTCAAACTGGTCTTCCCAGGAAATTATAAGAGTTACTCCTGCAGAGTAATTATTATTTCCTGTCTTTAAAGCATGCATCAAGTCCTGCATCTTGCCCAAGATGTCAAGGCTCATTTTGTAATCGGGCCATCTTGTATTTTGTTCAAACGATCAATTAATGAATATCAGGACATCTTTTGCAAATGAGTCTTTTCTTTTCCGCTCACTGTTTTTCATTTTTCATTTTTTGTACAAAAATAAAATGGCAATGTTTTTCAAAATAATAACTTCATTTTCACTTTTTCTAAGCAAGATAAAATTGATCACTAAAATGAACAAATCTAAACCCTTGCAGAGAGTGCCCTCCAGACTGCACCGACAACAACACCGCTATGACTTCGTATGACTTTGACAATCCGATTAATCAAGCCGATGAAGAGGTTGAAGAAGATTATGAGCTACCTGAAGAACTAGCCAGTTTGTTAAGACAAGAGGAGAAGGTTATCACTCCTTATCAGGAGGAAGTTGAGACAGTTAATCTTGGTACCGAAGAAGACCTAAAAGAAGTTAAGATCGGGGCCTGTCTGCAAGATTCAGTAAAAGAGCAACTTATTGACATGCTTCGGGAGTATGTGGATGTTTTTGCTTGGTCTTATCAGGATATGCCAGGGTTGGACACCGACATTGTTATGCACAAGCTGCCTCTGAAAGAAGACTGTCCGCCAGTAAAACAGAAGTTACGCCGTACTCGCCCAAATATGGCAATAAAGATAAAAGAAGAGGTACAAAAACAGTGGGACGCCGGTTTCCTTGCTGTGACTAGTTACCCGCCGTGGGTTGCTAACATTGTACCTGTGCCTAAGAAGGATGGCAAGGTGAGGATGTGCGTGGATTACCGGGACCCAAACAGAGCCAGTCCGAAAGATGACTTCCCATTACCGCACATTGATGTATTGGTCGACAATACGGCTCAGTTCTCGGTATTCTCCTGAAGACATGGAGAAGAAAACTTTCATCACACCCTGGGGCACGTTCTGTTATAAGGTGATGCCATTCGGACTGAAGAATGCTGGTGCCACTTATCAGCGGGCTATGGTAACACTATTCCATGACATGATCCACAAAGAAATTGAATGTTATGTGGATGACATGATTGCCAAGTCCCTCACAGAAGAAGACCACCTGGTGAATCTGTTGAAGCTATTCAAGCGTCTGAGGAAGTACCAATTGAAGTTAAACCCCAATAAGTGCACATTTGGGGTGCGATCCGGTAAGCTGTTGGGATTTATTGTAAGTGAGAAAGGGATTGAAGTTGACCCTGATAAAGTCAAAGCCATCCAAGAAATGCCTGCACCAAAAACTGAAAAAGAAGTTCGGGGGTTTCTAGGTAGATTGAACTACATTTCGAGGTTCATATCTCATCTTACAGCAACCTGTGAACCCTTGTTCAAGTTGTTAAGAAAAGAACAAACGGTCAGGTGGAACGAAGACTGCCAAAATGCTTTTGACAAAATCAAGGAATAGTTACAAGAGCCTCCAATTCTTATGCCACCAGTTGAAGGAAGACCTCTAATCATGTACTTGACATTATTAGAAGAGTCAATGGGGTATGTGCTGGGCCAGCATGACGAGTCTGGTCGAAAAGAGTATGCAATTTACTACCTAAGCAAAAAGTTTACTGACTGTGAACAACATTATTCACTGCTCGAGAAAACTTGTTGTGCTTTAGCGTGGGCTGCTCGCCGACTGAGACAGTATATGTTGACCCACACCACTTTATTGATCTCCAAGATGGACCCAGTCAAGTACATTTTTGAGAAGCCAGCACTTACCGGAAGGGTTGCAAGATGGCAAATGATTCTCACAGAATATGACATTCAGTACACATCCCAGAAAGCCATCAAAGGTAGTGTATTGTCTGATTATCTTGCTGAGAAACCCATTGATGATTACCATCCTATGAGATTTGACTTCCCCGATGAAGACATCATGTTCATAAAAGCAAAAGATCATGAAGAGCCTATTCACACTGAAGGGCCTGACCCAGAAGAAGAATGGACAATGATGTTTGATGGGGCTGTTAATATGAATGGTCGTGGTGTTGGTGCAGTACTCATTACACCTAAGGGAGTTCACATGCCTTTCTCGGCAAAACTCACCTTTAACTGCACTAACAATGAAGCTGAATACGAAGCTTGTATTATGGGTCTTGAGGAAGCCATTGACCTCAGGATCAAGACTTTGACTGTGTTCGGAGATTCAGCTTTGGTAATTAATCAAACCAACGGCAAATGGTATACTCACCAGGAGCATCTGATACCTTACCGGGATTATACAAGGAGATTACTCACTTTCTTCACCACAGTCAAGCTGGAGTATATCCCTCGAGATGAAAATCAGTTTGCAGATGCTCTGGCTACCATTTCATCCATGATCAAAGTTCAAGCTGCAAACTTTGTGCCTCGAATTTCAGTATCCAGACTTGTTAGACCAGCATATGTATTCTCAGCAGACCTTGCCAAAGATGATAAGCCTTGGTTCTATGACATCAAATGCTTCTTGGAGGATCAAACATACCCACCTGGGGCATCATCCAAAGATAAGAAGACATTAAAAAGGCTAGCTGGTAGTTTCTTCCTGAATGCTGATGGTTCCTTGTACAAAAGAAACTTTGATATGATACTCCTCAGATGTGTTGATAAGACAGAGGCAGACTTGCTGATGCACGAGGTGCACGAAGGATCTTTCGGTACCCATGCTGGAGGGCATGCAGATTGTTATGCTTATTCCAGGAAATGCCATAAATTCCATATTTATGCAGATAAGGTGCATGTGCCTCCGAATCCTCTGAATGTGATGTCTTCACCCTGGCCCTTTGCCATGTGGGGCATTGATATGATTGGCAAGATTGAACCGACTGCTTCAAATGGCCACAGATTCATCCTGGTTGCCATTGACTATTTTACCAAGTGGGTTGAAGCAGCCTCGTATGCGAATGTCACCAGGCAAGTGGTAGCCCGATTCCTGAAGAGAGACATCATCTGTCAGTATGGAGTGCCCGAGTGAATCATTACTGATAATGGTTCCAATTTGAACAACAAAATGATGGCAGAACTGTGCCGGGACTTCAAAATCCAACACCACAATTCTTCTCCTTACAGGCCAAAGATGAATGGCGCTGTAGAGGCAGCTAACAAGAATATCAAGAAGATTGTGCAGAAGATGGTGGTCACCTACAAAGACTGGCATGAAATGCTACCATTTGCCTTGCATGGGTACCGTACATCAATCAGAACATCCATTGGGGCAACACCGTATCAGCTTGTGTATGGTATGGAGGCAGTCCTACCTGTTGAAGTTGAATTACCCTCCTTGCGGGTACTAATGGATGTTAAACTGAATGAAGCATAATGGGTCCGATCCCGATACGAACAACTGAATCTGATCGAAGAGAAGAGATTAGCTGCAATCTGTCATGGGCAGTTATATCAGAAGAGAATGAAGAAAGCCTTCGATCAGAAAGTCAGGCTTCGGGAATACCAAGTGGGAGATCTTGTGCTAAAAAGACTCCTCCCTCCTCATACAGACCACAGAGGCAAGTGGACTCCGAATTACGATGGTCCATTCGTAGTAAAGAAAGTTTTCTCTGGTGGAGCATTGATGCTCAGTACTATGGATGGTGAAGACTTCCTGTCCCCTGTGAATTCAGATGCAGTTAAAAAATACTTCGCATAAAATGACCCGCTGGACATAAAAACAGAATGTAAGTCCAGGCAAAAATAGGGCATCCCGGCGAGTAAAAAAAAACAAAATAAAAGACTCGGGCAAAAATAAGGGAAAATAAATATAAAAAAAATGTACACCCGTTGAGTTGAAAAGCCACATTGGACAACTCAGGCAAAAATGGGTATCCCAGTGGATTGAAAACCCGAAAGGGCGATCCACGCAAAATAAGGGAATAAGCGAACAACTGTATTCTGAATTCGTCTGTATCACTTACGACATGACAAGCTTCGAAAGGTTAAAGCATCGGTTGGAATCAGCCTTCTTCAGAAAGCAGGATGAGAAGAACGTCAATGTCATACGACTCATAGCAAAGGGAAGCTCACCGAAGCGTCATCAACATTGCCAGCACCTTTTTGTTTCTCAATTTGTAACAATCTCCTCATTTTAGGGGATCTGTTTCTTTGATTGTATTTGCCAATTCAGGGCACAAAGATTAATAAAATCAGATTTTCAGTCACACTTTGTCTCGTACATTTTATTTTTATTTGCAAAAATGTCTGATGTCCTTAATATAATGGTTGCATAAATACAAATGCGTCTTTTCTAAATTACATGCTTACAAGAAATATATCTGCTCCTGGGAGTGTCTAAATTCCTATAGTGGAATCCAGTGAGGGATACCTCGGGGTACTTGTGCATTTTTGTCATAACAGGTGTTCAAAGCACAACATGGGGCATGAAGGCTTCTCCCCAGCAAGCTGCCCAACCATTATTTACTCAGCACATCTTCCAAACAGCACCAGAGATGCTTTCTTCCTATCAGAGTTGCTGGACACCACTTCTCCAGCACTCTCTCTAAGAGTAGCATCAGAAGGAGCCCATTTCCCCAACTAACTTCATCATCCTCAGCAGGATCCCTACAGAAATCTCTAGGAAGATTGTTCAGTGATCATTCCTCCCCAGCCAAGTGTTAGACAAGGAACTATCTCCCCAAAAAGTTTCAACCTCTATCCAGAAGAGCAATGTCTGAAGATCTCACAACAAAGTGACGAAAGCTTCCACAGACCCCAGCTGGGCTCCTCATTACCAAAGATAGGTCTATCAGTGGCTTGTTTCCCCAAGCAAGGTCATATCAGATCTACCAATGATCTTTTCCCCTAGATGGGACATTCTTTCAAAGCAGATCAGCCAGAGATCTTCGCAGCAACGGGATCCGAATCCCGGATTGGTATCTTTGCATAATCATAGCATTCGCATCATATTTCCCCTCAAAGCGTAGCATTCCGTCTAATACGGAGCATTATGGTAAAAATCAAACATATTGCATAATCACAAGTCAGGTTTGAACCAGTCACCTATAAATACCAACATTTCATCATCAATGTATATAAAGACTTATTTCCCCAGCAGAAAGCCAAAGCGTCCCCTTTGCACTCTCAAATACAGATACATGCTCCTTTTGACACTCGTCTGTGTCATCATTCCTCAGTAAAGTCGCCAGAACACTTTCTACAAACAAATGCTTATACACAATATGATTTTCCCGACACTCGTCCGTGTCATCTCAATTTCCCCAGCAGAAAGCCAAAGCGTCCCCTTCGCACTCACAAATACATGTTCATAATATCCCCCTGCGGATATATCTACACACTCGTTTGGCACCCGTCCGTGTCACCTTTCCCCAACACAGTTACCCAAACACTTGTTTATAACACACTTCCTCTGACACCCGTCTGTGTCATCTTATCCCCACAGAGCGTCAGAATGTCTCTTACATTTATAGGTTCATAACCTATACACTTCCTCCTGTGATACTCGTCTGTATCATACTTTCCCCAGCATATTGAACACTCGTCTGTGTCTCACTCATGCTTACTCATACTTATACAGACACTTGCCCATATCTCATATACACACTTATTTCCCCTCAGAGTCGACACTCGTCCGTGTTCTTTGTTAACCAGTTGATACTCGTCTGCATCATCATCTCTGAACGTGCGTCAGCGTTGGTTTCTACCGATACTCATCCGTATCGTGGTCTTAAGGATGCTCGTCCGCATCTTTAATTTATACGCAGCGTCAAACACTTATACCTTTTCTTTCTTGAATTTAGACACTCGTCTGTGTCTCCTATTCCCCAGAAGAATTCCCAACAAATACCCAGTAAAAAGCAGAATTTCTTTTCTATCTGACATTCGTCCTATGTCATGATACTTTCGGCAGCCGTACCCTGCCAGGTGATCGTCCTTCGCCTTTTGATGATCGTCCTTCATCATTCCCCCAGCGGAGTCTCCATTATTGGAACCCTTTTCTATCCGACATTCGTCTTATGTCGTGATACTTTAACAGCCGTCCCCTGCTAGGTGATCGTCCTTCACCTCTTGATGATCGTCCTTCATCAATTCATCTGATGGCCGTCCCCATCGTTGATCTTGTTATCTGACATTCGTCCTATGTCATGATAAACCTCTTGAGCAGCCGTACCCTGCTAGGTGATCGTCCTTCGCCTCTTGATGATCGTCTTTCATCATGCTTATCCGATGGTCGTCCCCATCGTCGACTCTTTCTATCCGACATTCGTCATATGTCGTGATACTTTCGGCAACCGTACCTTGCCAGGTGATCGTCCTTCACCTTGGATGACCGTCCCTCATCCTTATCCCCAACAGAGCAGCCGTCCCCTGCTAGGTGATCGTCACTCACCTCTGATGACCGTACCTCATCGTTTATCATACTCTGAACCCGATGGTCGTCCCCATCATTTCCTTTACTTTTAATCCCCAGAAAATTTTGTTAATTTACCTGATGGTCGTCCCCATCATGATCTCTTTATTTCCCCAGCATGTCGACCGTCCCCGTCATTGTTTTTACCCCAGCAGTCATCCTCTGCTCGACGGTCATCCTCCGTCGCCCGCACTTTACAATCATACTATATTGTCTTTTACAATCTATATCCCTTTTCTTCTTCATCTAGTGAGTGCAAATCTTGGACTGTCTTTGGTATTCAACCACAAGTTATCTTGTTTGTCTGTTAAGCCAGGCACTTACATCCTACACAGCTAACTCATGTTTGAATAGGGGCAGATGTAAACACCCCAAATTTTCCCTCACTCATTTCACCATGGCTTGTTATTCTTTTCATTTGCATAAGTTCAATCATATCATCTCATATTGCATTTTTGTTTCACTGCATTGGTTCTAAGTCATCTGCATCTAGGGTTTGTGATCTGAGCAATCCCCAAGCTATCTGAGCCACTCCAAGGGTTTCAATCATCTCAAGAGGGTCCATGTATGTTCAAGCATCATATTATATCCTCCCAAGATCAAGGAAGTCAAAAGATCACAAGAACTGAGAAAGGCATGGAAGCAGAGCCAAGCTTAACTACACAGATGACCTAAAATTAGGGTTTTGGTTTCAGAGGCCATAACTCCAAATTTTTTGGTCATTCTTGTTTCTATTGGTCTCTATATGTTATAAGGATCATACATACCAATTTTCATGAAGAAATTCAATGGGGAAGGCATCTGATCAATAGATGACTTCTTGAGCAAGTCAGTGTAAAATCAGGGCATCTGAGGCCCCCAATCATCCATCCAAAGGGTCTTCTCCATCATTTTGGATGTATATGATCTTTATTTGATTTTATAATAAGTTATAATTTCACAAAATTGAATAATTTCAAGCCATTTGCAAAGTTGCCATTTTGGGAAAGTGACTTGTAATGCAAACTTGCCATTTTGGGAAAGTTTTTCAACCTCCTCTTTTTGATTCAAAAATGATTCAAATGAAAAAATTTTGGTCATGAAAGTTGTATATTGGATCATTCCCTTTTCAAAAAGTACAAGAACTTGATCTAATTCATCATAGAACTCAAGTTATGGCCTTGCAAAGTTGGGAAAAATCACATAAATTTCACTTTTACACCAAAGAGGAAAGTTTGCAAAAACTCATGTCAAACCAATTTGTGACCTCAAAGTGACTTCTAACCATTACACAAACATCACACATGACCTATAATTCAGAATTGGCCCAAGAATCACAACGTTTCATGCCTTACACATCAAGAAATCACAAAGGCACCAAAGTTGCACCAATTTGCAAAACCTCATGTAACCATACCTCCACTTGTTACAGCTCATCAAATCTGATCCATAAGCCTTCCTTGATCTTTGTTGCGCACAGCCATACCCAAATCCCAGCCTGCCACTTGCCCATACCTCCAAGTACAAAACTTTTGACTTTTTGGCAAGAAGCCCATACCAATCAGCTGCAGCCACCACCCACTCTCTGGCCTATCACTACTTGTTATGTGGATCAAACCCAAGCCATAACACACAAGATTGCAAGCTGAAACCTCAGATTGCTCAGCATACACAAAATCACTCCAACTTGCAAAAGCTTTCGAAACTCATAGCTCACTGACTCAAACTCAAAACTACCTTCACCAATCAACTCAGCATCACTAAAGGACCCTTTCCCACCCTTCAAACAAGCCTAAAAGCACCCATAGCCAAAACATGATTCTGGTGCAGCAAGGTTGCAAGCTCTCAAACCAGCAACTCTCAAAGCTTTTCAAGCATCAAAGCTTCATCAGGAGGTCAAGGGGGTTGGTTTTGCACAAGAGAAGTGGCCAGAAAGCTCCAGATAGCAAAGCTCCATCTCAGGTATACCTCAAGAACTTTTTTTTCCAGAACTTTGATTTCTTGTTATAGAATGATTCTATGAGTTACACTGATCATCCTGATATGTTTAGTTTTGAGAATGGTTGAGAAATAAGCATTTCATGATCTCTGAAAGTTTTTTGACCTGGAACTAATTTGCTTCGATTCAGCTTAAATGTGTGAAATAAATTGGTTTTGGTGGATGATTTTTGTTATGTGATGTGTGGGGTTTGATTCTGGGCAGAGAGGTTAGGTTTTAGAGGCTTAGGGAGAGAGATTACATTTTGAGCTGCCGGAGAAGATGACCGGAGCACTATTCCGGTCATCTGAAAATAATTAGGGCTAATCTCAGGTGATTAACCAAGTTTGAATGTGGAGCGTTTGATGTGAGATTCGCGCGTGTATGGAGGGTTGGGATCTGTTCACTTAGCCCTAATTTTTAATTAATTAAATTAATCTGGATTAATTAGCTAGAGTGCATCTCAGCCACTCATTTGCGCGTTGGTCAACTAGGACTTCCCCAGTTCAAATCCTGTCCATTGGATCAGCTGACTTTCTTTTATTTTCATTTTTATTTCATTTTTATCCCATTTTTTTGTCATTTAATTTAAAATACTTAGAAAAATTATAAAAATATTTCCTTATGCATTTTAATTTCAAATATTTTTCTCCACCCAAAAATAATTTTTATTCTATTTTTTGCATAAAATTTGTATTTTTAAAATATTTAAATGTTTATTTTAATTAATTAATGGAAATTAATTAATTAAAATACCATTTAAGTTTCTAAAAATCACAAAAAAAATCACATTTCATCTTGATACATTTAGAGACATTATCAAACCATTCATACAAATTTCTTTTTGGTTCTTGATCCATTTTGACATTTTCTTTGGATTTAGGGTTCTAAAAAATCAATATTTTTACCCTAACTTAAAAAAATCTTTTCTGCCTAACCATGAAGAGTTTGATAATGGTTCTTTTTGCATTGCATTCCACATATCAAGTAGTTTCTAGGATAAAATTGGAATGAATTTATCTTTCATTTTTTATTTGTTTTGTATTTTTCTTTGTGAGGTACCTTAAAACCCTAACATACTTAGAAAAATCATAACTTCCTTAGGGTTAAGAGTTAGGTCTCCTCCTTTGGGGTGTGAAATCATATGGGTTTAGGGTACCTTTGATCCCATTTTCAATATTTTATCTTGTCATTTGCTTCTGATTTTGAATTTTTGCATTGCATCTTGTACATAAACCCTAATCTTTGCTTTCATTTGCATTCATTCTTCATATGCTTGCATACATGAACTTTCCATGACATTTTGTGCATCCACATGACTTCTAAGACATCTTAGGACACATTAGAATCATGTTTGATCATTGCATCATCCATTTGCCATGTTATGCATCCATTGCATTTCATAAGTTTTCATGAACTTTCATGTCTCATTTGCATCTTCATTACTTGTATGATCATTCTCATCTCTTGACATGCTTTCATACCATCTCATAGCATCATTTGCATCATGATTATGCTTCTGACTTTGGTTTTCATCTTTTCATTTCATCTCATTTTCATTTCATTTCATTTCATTTCTTGTTGCTAACTTTTCAGGTGGTAAGTGTTTGAGAAGTGAATTTGCCTCCACTTCTCATAATTTCTTCTCATCTCTTTTATGCATCCATTGCTGCATTTTTACTTATGAATTAGAGTGAGCTTGCGCATTCATGCTCCTTCTCCTCTTTATTTCTTCAAGCAACTTATCTTCTTAAGTGAAGTAAGTTGTCTTGCTTCTTGCTGCTTCTTTTCCTTCCATCCTGCTTCTTCCTTGGTGGCTCTCTTGAAGATCTTCTTGCAAGCTTCATAAACCCTAGAAACACCCAAGCATGATCACAATTAGGGGTTGATTAGTCCCCCCATTATTTTTACCTTTGTGTCATCTTTGTGTCTTCTCTTCTCATCTCTTACTCAAGGACTAAACCTTAAAGGTTTTAAGGCTTTGTGATTATAGTTATGCATGCATCCTTCTATTAGGATGGAGTGTATAACTTTAATCCTAAGTGTTAAACCCTTAATGAGTTTAAATCCTTTAATCAATCCACTTTAATAATCACTAAGACATCAAGCATGTAACTTGGGCCTTGCATTAGGGTTCTAATTCTTCCTTAATTGGTTAAGAAGGACTAACCCTAGTGTTAATGGACAAGTCCCCCACAAGTTGTCTTACAAATCATAAAATCCACTTCTTAATCTTACCATTAACTAAAATCCACTTTAATAAAGGCTTTGTTTTGTCATGAGGTTAATCCCTAATCATGGATTAAGTTGAGGAGCCTTCCTCAGCTTAAATGCTCTCTTCTATTATCCTTCTATTAGGATGGTGTAATGGGTCCATTAAATCTTAGATTATGGCTTAAACTCATTACTTAACACTAAACAAAAACTCCAAAAACATCTAAATAATTGCAAGTAGGTTAATGATATTAATCCTACATCATGGTGATTAAGTGTGAGGTGTTTACCTCATACTTAAGGTTTTCTCATTACCCCTAATCAGAGGGAAGATGTGATGAGTTTACTAACCCTTGGTTTAGGCTTAAGCTCATTTTCTTATGTCAAACTTCAAAAAGCAATAAAAGACTGAAAACACCAAAAACAAACAATAATCTTCTCCTCCGGGATTCTTTTCTCATCTCATTCACTCACAAACGAGAACTTGCTTCTTCCGTCTAATGCAAGACAGTTTGCACCTGAGCCAGACAAGTCATACACTTGAGCATAGACAAGTAAGCAGTTCACAAGTCAATTTATCTTTCAGTCTCTTTGAGTTGAACTACAGTGTTCTGACTTCCTCATTGCACGAGAGGATACATAGGCATAACTTAACTGTTATCGAACAAAAGTCTCTGTATATTCTATCCCTCTTCCAGCATTATTCTTTAAGCCTCATAGTCTTGAGCTTTGCATTCTTTCCTTGCACAGACACTCCCTTATTTCACCTCACACTTTCTTCTTGCACTGACACTTGCATTCTTTTTCCAGCTTTTGCACACAAATAGCACTGACACTACCCCTTTAAAACACAAATCTTTCAAGCGTGGATCCCGTCGAGTACGACGGACAATCTGGGTGCTAATACCTTCCCAGGTTGTAACCAACCCCCTTTCTCAGTTTCTCTGGTTCGCAACCGTCTTATCCATCTTTTCTTAGGTCTATGCAGCATTACCTTTCCTTCGGGATAAAAATGCCTAGCTGGCGACTCTTTTCAGTACATCTTCATGTTCTCTTTCGCCGACCGTTCGCGTCTGTACCCTATCTGACCTGGTGTCATTTGGTGGGAGTGACAATCATTTACAACAAACTCCTTCTAAGATTTTGATCTTATCCTTATTGATGTGTTCAGACTCACATAGAAAGACCCTATTGAAGATATTGAACAATGCATACGTGCCTCAAGACATATTTGTAAATCAACTAGAGACGGTAGTGTCAAGTGTAAATGCCAGCCACATCTTGGGATTTACGGATATGGACTTGACAACTGAGGGACGCAACCACAACCGCGCTCTACGCATTTCCATGGAATGTAAAGGAGCTATGCTCTCTCATGTGCTTGTAGACACGAGGTCTTCCTTGAATGTACTTCCTAAGAAAGCACTGATGAGGCAGGATTATTATGGGGTTGTGTTTAAGCCAAGTGATTTGGTCGTCCGAGCATTCGACGGTTCGAGGAGGTCAGCATTTTGAGAGGTGGAACTACCAATCAAGGTAGGACCACAAGTCTTCAATGCTACTTTTTACGTCATCCAACCGGCCTATAATTGTTTGTTGGGGAGACTGTGGATACATTCACCAGGGGCAGTGTCTTCAACCCTGCATCAGAAGCTTAAATTTGTCTGGGAAGGACAGATTATGACAGTATGAGGGGAAGAGGATATCTTCATCAGCCACTTGGCCTCGTTCAAGTACGTGGAAATGGATGGAGAAATTGTTGAAACCCCTTGTAAATCTTTTGAGCCTATCAAGACTGTAAGCACATGTTCATCAGTTACCTTATCAGAGGATACGAAGAAGGAAGCATCCATAACATCCCACAAGCAAGCCCTAAAAGTTGTAGAATCAGGTGCAAACGAAGGTTGAGGCAAGATGGTTGAAGTCCCAGAGAATAAGGATATGTTCGGAGTTTTCTACCAGCTTGGTCAGTCAGCACCAGGGCAAAGCGCTAGAGGTTGGAAAGTCCCAATTACCTTCAACGGTGCGGGATGGTTTGATCATGGCAACGTTTGTGCGGTGCAGGAAGAAACGGTTGATAGTGATTGCGAGCTGGATGAGTGGATAAGACCTTGTGTCCCAGGGATGCAACTTAATAATTGGTCGGCCGAAGCATTCATCTCCGTCACCCATCTAGAAGAGTAATAGTTTTATGTTTCTATTCTCTTGTGTACAAGCTTTATGCCTTGCACGAGGCATAGCAGCTCATTGTAAGGGTTTGTTGTTCATGATGCAATATTATAGTCATTAATAAAGTGGACATTTTCGCATTCACTCATGTTGTTCCTTGTCGTTCATTTTCATTTTTTTTTTGTTTTTTACTGTTTGTTTTAAAAATAAATGGCAATGATTTCCATGTTTCCCACTCTTTCTAAATCTAGCATGAATCATCATTCATGCAGATGCTCCTCATCAGGTCTCATCAATGACGACCTTGATATGGCTCAGTATGACTTCGACAATCTGATTTACCGAGCCGACAAGGAAGGTGAGGAAGATTGTGAACTACCCGAAGAATTAGCAAGATTTCTCAAGCAAGAGGAGAAGATGATTCAGCCACATGAGGAAGCCATTGAGATGATAAACCCGGGTACTGAAGAAGACAAGAAAGAGGTCAAGATCGGGGCCGCACTAGAAGAAACTGTCAAGAGCCGTCTAATTTCCATGCTTCGAGAATATGTCGACATCTTTGCCTCTTCTTACCAGGACATGCCCGGGTTGGATACCGACATTGTAGTGCACAAGCTGCCACTCAGAGAATACTGCCCACCGGTGAAGCAGAAATTAAGAAGAACTCGACCTAACATGGCTATCAAAATTAAAGAAGAGGTTAAAAAGCAATTTGATGCCGAATTCTTGGCTGTGACAAGTTATCCTCCATGGGTTGCGAATATTGTTCAAGTCCTTAAAAAAGATGGTAAAGTCAGAATGTGCATGGACTATAGGGACCTGAATCGGAAAAGCCCCAAAGATGACTTCTCGTTGTTGCATATTGATGTGCTAGTTGACAACACTGCCCAATTTTCTATATTTTCCTTCATAAATGGCTTCTCAGGCTACAATCAAATCAAAATGTCGCTAGAGGACATGGAGAAGACTACATTCATTACCCCATGGGGTACCTTCTGTTATAAATTGATGTCGTTCGGTTTGAAAAATGCTGGAGAAACATACCAACGTGCAACGGTGACACAATTCCATGATATGATTCATCACGAGATTGAGGTCTATGTTGATGACATGATTGCGAAGTCACAGACAGAAGAAGAACATTTGGTCAACCTAGTCAAGCTTTTTGACAGGCTTCGAAAATTCAGACTAAGGTTAAACCCGAACAAATGCACATTAAGGGTACGTTCCGGAAAGCTGCTGGGCTTTATCGTCAGTGAAAGGGGGATCGAGGTCGACCCTGCGAAAGTAAAAGCAATTCAGGAGATGCCTGAACCAAAAGCTGAGAAGGAAGTACGGGGCTTTTTAGGGAGGTTGAACTACATTGCACGATTCATCTCTCACCTAACAGCCACATACGAACCTATCTTCAAGCTTCTAAGGAAGAATCAGGCTAATAGATGGGGTGATGATTGCCAACAAGCTTTTGACCGTATCAAGAAGTATTTAAAAGAACCTCTGATTCTCATGCCACCAGTTCTAGGGAGACCTCTAATCATGTACCTCATAGTGCTCAAAGGATCAATGGGTTGCGTACTAGGTCAGCAAAACGAGTCTGGTCGAAAAGAGCATGCAATCTATTACCTTAGCAAAACGTTTACCGACTGTGAGACCCGCTACTCACTGATCGAGAAAACTTGCTGCACTTTGGCATGGGCTGCTCGCCGACTAAGACAATACATGCTGACTCACACCACCTTACTGATTTCCAAAATGGACCCTGTAAAGTAAATCTTCAAAAAGCCAGCTCTAACCGGAAGAGTAGCCCGATGGCAAATGATTTTGATGGAGTATGATATTTAGTACACTTCACTAGAGGCCATCAAAGGAAGTGTATTGTCGGATTATCTGGCCCAGCATCCAATTGATGATTACCAACCAATGAAGTTCGAGTTCTCGGATGAGGACATCATGTTCCTCAAGTCGAAAGACTACGAAGAACCACTCCCGTAGGAGGGGCCAGACCCTGAATCCAAATGGAGTTTGATGTTTGACGGAGCCGTTAACATGAATGGCAGCGGAGTTGGTGTTGTCATTATCTCGCCAGAAGGGATCCATATGCCTTTCATTGCTCGGCTGACATTTGAGTGCACTAACAATGAAGCAGAGTATGAAGCATGCATAATGGGGATCGAGGAGGCAATCAACTTGAGAATCAAGAACCCCGAGATCTTCGATGATTCTGCTCTGGTCATCAACCAAGTCAAGGGCAAATGGCTGGTCAATCAACCTCACTTGATTCCTTATAGGGACTATACCAGGAGGCTTCTAACTTTCTTCACGAAGGTCAAATTGAACTACATACCAAGAGATGAGAATCAATTTGCTGATTCTCTAGCAACCTTATCTTCCATGACCAAGGTTCACCAAGAGAACTACGTCCCTCAAATCGATGTCTCTCATCTCGAAAGACCTGTATATGTTTTCGCAGTTGACGATGTTTAGGATAATAGACCTTGGTATTATGATATCAAGCCTTTTCTGAAGTCTCGGGAATACCCAGAAGGGGCATCAAGCAAAGATAAGAAGACCCCTAGGAGATTGGCAGGAAGGTTCTTTTTAAGCCAAGATGATGTGCTCTATAAACGGAACTTTGACATGGTCCTGCTCAGATGCGTGTATAGACACGAAGCATACCTGTCAATGCAAGAAGTTCATGAAGGCTCCTTCGGTACCCATGCTGGAGGGCATGTTATGGAAAAGAAGCTGCTCAGGTCGGGATACTATTGGATCACTATGGAATCCGATTGCTGCAAGTATTCCCGCAAGTGCCACAAGTGCCAAATTTATGCTGATAAGGTCCATGTACCTCCAAATCTATTGAGTGTCATGTATTCACCTTGGCCCTTCGCCCTGTGGGGCATTGACGTGATTGGCAAGATCGAGCCAACCGCTTCCAACGGTTATTGCTTCATCTTGGTTGCTATAGACTACTTCACAAAGTGGGTGCAGAAGATAATTGTGACATACAAGTGGTAGCCCGATTTATCAAAAGGGATATTATTTGCCGGTACGAAATTCTCGAAAAGTGGTAACTCGATTCATCAAAAGGGATATTATTTACAGGTACGGAATTCCCGAAAGGATCATTACTGACAATGGTTCTAATCTCAACAACAAGATGATGGAAGACCTGTGCCGGGAGTTCAAGATTGAGCATCACAACTCTTTGCTGTATCGCCTGAAGATGAATGGCGTTGTCGAGTGTCGCTCCCACCAAATGACACCTCAGGTCAGAAGGGGTACAAACGCGAACGGTCGGCGAAGGAGGAGGAATGAATAGAGTCACCATCTAGGCATTTTTATCCCGAAGGAAAGGTAATGCTGCATAAACCTAAGAAAGATATGGATTAGACGGTCGTGAACCAGAGAGACTGAGAAAGGGGGTTGGTTACAACCTGGGAAGGTATTAGCACCCAGATTTTCCGCCGTACCCGACGGGATCCACGCTTAAAAGATTTGTGCTTAAAGGGGTAGTGTCAGTGCTATTTTGTATACAAAAGCTGGAAAAGAATGCAAGTGTCAGTGTAAAAGAAGTGTGAAGTGTATAAGTGAAGTGTCAGTGTGAGAACAAGAGTATAATGCTCAAGACTGTGAGGCTTAAAGAATAAAGCTGGAAAGAGGGGGAATATACAGAGACTTTTGTTCGATAACTGTTAAGTTATGCCTACGTATCCTCTCGTGCAATGAGGAAGTCAGAACACCGTAGTTCGACTCAAAGAGACTGAAAGATGAATTGACTTGTGAACTGCTTACTTGTCTATGCTCAAGTGTATGACCTGTCTGGCTCAGGTGCAAACTGTCTTGCATTAGACGGGAGAAGCAAGTTCTCGTTTGTGAGCGAATGAGATAAGAAAAGAATCCCGGAGGAGACGATTATTGTTTATTTTTGTGTTTTCAGTTTTGTTATTGTTTTTGGTGTTTTGCATAAGAAAAATGAGGTTAAGCCTAAACCAATGGATTGGTAAACTCATCACATCCTCCCTCTGATTAGGGGTAATGAGAATACCTTAAGTGTGAAGTCAGCATCTCACACTTAATTACCATGATGTAGGATTAAGATCATTAACCTACTTGTGATTATTTAGATGTTTTTGGTGTTTTTGTTTAGTGTTAAGTAATGAGATTAATCCATAATCAACGATTCAATGGGCTCATTACACCATCCTAATAGAAGGATAATAGATGAGAATATTTAAGTTGAGAAAAACTCCTCAACTTAATCCATGATTAGGGATTAACCTCATGACAAAACAAACCTTTATTAAAGTGGATTTTAGTTAATGATAAGGTTAAGAAGTGATTTTTTTAGTTTGTAAGACAACTTGAGGGGGACTTGTCCATTAACACTAGGGTTAGTCCTTCTTGACCAATTAAGGAAGAATTAGAACCCTAATGCAAGGCCCAAGTTACAAGCTTGATGTCTTGATAATTATTAGGTGGATTGATTAAAGGATTTGAACACATTAAGGGTTTAACACTTAGGATTAAAGTTATACACTCCATCCTAATAGAAGGATGCAGGCATAAGCTTAATCACAAAGCCTTAAAGCCTTTAGGGTTTAGTCCTTGACTATGAGATGAGAAGAGAAGACTCAAAGATGACACAAAGGTAGAACTAAATGGGGGACTAATCAAACCCTAATTATTATCATGCTTGGTTGTTCCTAGGGTTTGTGAGGCTTAAGAGAGAAAGAATCTTCAAAGAACCACCAGGAGTGAAGCAGATGAAAGAAGCAAGAAGCAAAGAGAAGCAAAACAACTTGCTTCACTTAAGAAGACAAGTTGCTTGAAGAGAGAAAGTAAGATGAACAAGAATAAGCAAGCTCAATCCAATACACATACAAAAATGCAGCAAAGGAAGTATGAAAGAGATGAAAAGAGAATGTGAGAAGTGAAGGCAAATTCACTTCTCAAACAACTTACCACCTGAAATGTTAGCAAAAGAAATGAAATGTAATGCAAATGAGATGGAATGAAATGAGGGAAATCAAAACCAGGAGCATAAACATGATGTCAATGATGCTAAGAGGTGATACAAACATGAGACAAGGCATGGGGATGATCAAACAAGCATAAGGATGCAAATGAGGCATGCATTGAACCATGAAAGTACATGAAAAGTTATGAGATGCAATGGACATATAAAATGGTAAATGAAAGATGAAATGATCAAACATGATTCTAATATGTCCTAAGATGTATTATAAATCAAATGAATGCACAAAATGCCATGGCAAGTCATGGTATGCAAGCAAATGGAAGATGGATGCAAAGGAAGACCTAAATTAGGGTTACATGCATCACACAAAGCAAAAATCCAAAACCAGAAGCAAATGACATGATAAAAATTTGAAAATGCAACCAAAGGTACCCTAAACCTATACAAACTCACTGCCCAAAGGAGAGGATCCAACTCTTAACCTAGTGCAAGTTATGAATTTCCTAAAATTGCTAGGGTTTTGGGGTACTTTGTCAAGAAATATCCTAAACAAATTGAAAATGCAAGATCAATTCAAGTCAATTTTATCCTACAAACTACATGCTATACAAGATGCAATGCCAAAAGAAACATCACCCAACTCTCAATGGTTAGTCAGAAACAAATTTTTGAAGTTTGAAACAAAATATTGCCTTGAAATGAAATTAAATCCAATGAAAATGATCAAAAGGCATCAAGAACAAAAAAGAAATTTGGTTTGAGAGTTGGACAATGTTTCTAAATGTTTCTAAATGTTATGTGAATTTTTTGGTAATTTTTAAATACCTAAATGTATTTTTAATTAATTAATTTCCATTAACTAATTAAAAATAATCATTTAAATGATTTAAAAATAAATTTTAATGCAAAAAATAAAAATAAAAATATTTTTGGGTTTTAAAAATTAATGAAAACTTTGACAAAAATTTTCATAATTTTTAAATGATTTTTGCTATTTTAAATAAAATGTACAAAATAAATCAAATAAAATGAAAATAAAAATGAATTAATGAGAAGTATGCGCAATCCATGGCTGAGATTCAAAGTTGGGTGGAGGGAGTTGAATGGTGCGTAAAGAAGTGGTCCAGATGCGTTATGACTTAATTAATTCAAATTAATTTAATTAATTAAAGATTAGGGTTTAATGACTGATCTTGGCCATCCATACGCGCGGGGAGTCAACCAAAGTCAGCCAGATCAAGGGTCCAAATTCAAACTTTGCCCTAAACGTGATTAAGTCACTAATGACTTTCAGGTGGCCGGAGAAGACCTCCGGTCATCGTCTCTGGCCAGACCCTCACCTGAAAGTTGCCAACTTCTTCCCTAGGTCATTTCTGGAGCTCTAAAGCTCCAGATCAAACCTCCTAACCTCCCTGAATCTAAACCTACCCTCAAAACAAATTTCTATGCCCTACAAAACAAGATTCGAATCAAAACTCAAAAATGGCAAAAGTTTCAGGCAACCAGTACACACTCAAATCTTAACCATTTCAAAAAGTAAAAACATCAGGATGATCAGCAAGGCATAAGGAACAATCTAAGAACTTAAATTTTCATTTCTGGAAAAAAAGTTCTTGAGGTACCTGAGCTTGAGCTTTCTCAGTTTGCAATTTTCTGGCCAGCTCTTTGCTTCCAATCACCTCCAATGATCCCTCTGAGAAGTTTGCAAGGCTTGGATGGAGTTTAAAGTGGTTGGTTTGTGAGATTGATCAATTTCTGTTCAGTGAGGGGTGAGAATCGTGATTTAGTTTGAGGAGGTTTCAGGGATGAATGAGGGCAGGGAAATGATCAGGGGAGTATGCTGAGTGATCCTATGGAGTTTGTTTTTATGTTTGATGCTTGTGTGATGTGTTTCGAATGAAAATGCATAAGAAGCATAAACTTTGTGCTATGGCTTGGAGAGAGTTTCAGGCTTGTGTGTGTGGTGTGTTATGTTGCATTTGGTCCACTTATCACAACTAGAGAGGTCAGAGAAGTTGGTGTGGCACAGGCTGATTGGTATGGGTCTTCTTGCAAAAAGTCCAAGTTAGGTGTACTTGAGGTATGGGCAAGTGTGAGGCTGTGATAGGGGCATGGCTTGGCTCAGCTGAGTTTAGGGAGAACCATGGGATTTGATTAGAAGCAATGCAGCAAGTGGATTAGGGTTTATCATTGATTTTGCAACTTTGTGACTTTTGGCCCCTTTTGTGATTTCTTGATCCACAAGTCATGAAAATGGACAAACTCTTGGTGCATTCTGAATTTTAGGCCTTGGTTTATGTTTGTACAAAGGTTAGAAGTCACTTTGAGGTCTTATTTCAACTTGGCAAGTGGTTTTGCAACTTTTCCTCTTTGGTGCATAACTTGAAATTATGTGATTTTCCCAACTTTGACAAGCCATAACTTTTGATCCAAAATGAATTAGAATGAGTTCTTGTACTTTTTGAAAAGGGAATGATCCATTCTACAACTTTCATGACCAAAGTTTTCTCATTTGAAGCATTTTTGAATCAAAAAGAAAGGGTTGAAAAAGTTTCCCAAAATGGCAAGTTTCCATTACAAGTCATTTTTCCCAAAAAGGCAACTTTGCAAATGGCTTGAAATTCTTCAATTTTGTGAACTTCTAACATCTTCTATGATCAAATAAAGATCATACACATTCAAAATGATGAAGAACACCCCTTGGTTGGGTCATTGGGGGCCTCAGATGCCCTGATTTTACACTGACTTGCTCAAGAAGTCAACCCTTGATCAGATGCCTTCCCCATGGAATTTCTTCATGAAACTTGATATGCATGATCCTCATAACATATAGAGACCAATAGAAACAAGAATGACCAAAAAATTTGGAGTTATGGCCTTTGAAACCAAAAACCCTAATTCTAGGTCATCTGTGTAGTTAAACCTGGCTCTGCTTCCATGCCTTTCCCAGTTCTTGTGATTCTTTGCCTTTCTTGACTTTATGGGGATACAATATGATGTTTGAACATACATGGTCCCCTTTGAAGTGATTGATGACCTTTGGAGTGGCTCAAATGGCTCTTGGATAGCTAAGATCACAAACCCTAGATGCAGATGACTTAGAAGCAATGCAGTGAACCAAAAAATGCAATATGAGATGTTATGGTTGAACTTATGCATATGAAGATATCACAAGCCATGGGGTGAATGGGTGAGGGAAAATTTGGGGTGTTTACAGCTGCCCCTATTCAAGCATGAGTTAGCTGTGCAGGGTGTAAGCAACGGCTTAACAGGCAAACAAGATAACTTGTGGTTGAATATCAAAGACAGTCCAAAATTTGCACTCACAGAATGAAGAAGAAAAGGGATATAGATTGTAAAAGAAAATAAAGCGTATTTATAAAGTGCGGGCGACGGAGGACGACCGTCGAGCAGAGGACGACTGCTGGGGATAAAGCGGTGACGGGGACGACCGACATGCTGGGGATATAAGAGATTGTGATGGGGACGGCCATCAAGTAAGATACGAAACTCTTTGGGGATTATGAATGAAATAAATGATGAGGTACAGTCATCAAAGGTGAAGGATGATCACCTAGCAGGGGACGGCTGCTCTGTTGTGGATAAGATGAGGGACGATCATCTAAGGTGAAGGACGATCACCGAGCAAGGTACGGTTGCCAAAAGTATCGCGACATAGGACGAATGCCGGATAAAAAGGTCGACGATGGGGACGGCCACCAGATAAGCATGATGAAGGACGATCATCAAGAGGTGAAGGACGATCACCTAACAGGGTACGGCTACTCTGAAGGTATCATGACACAGGACGAATGTCAGATAACAAGATCACCGATGGGGACGGCCATCCGATAAAATGATGAAGGACGATCATCAGGAGGTGAAGGACGATCACCTAGCAGGGGACGACTGCTAAATATCACGACATAGGACGAATGCCGGATAGAAAAGGGGTCCAATAATGGAGACTCCGCTGGGGAAAGGATGAGGGACGGTCATCCAAAGGTGAAGGACGATCACCTGGCAGGGTACGGCTACCAAACGGGTATCATGACATAGGACGAATGTCAAAATAGAAAATAAATAGTTCACTGGGATTTGTTGGGACAAGTAAACACGGACGAGTGTCTATATCCAAGGAATGAGAGGTATAAGTGTTTGGGTACTGTGTATAGACTAAAGATGCGGACGAGCATCCTTAAGACTATGATACGGACAGGTATCAGGTAGAAACAAATGCCGACACATGTTCAGAGATGATGATACGGACGAGTACCAACTGGTTAACAAAGAACACGGACGAGTATCGATTCTGCGGGGACTCTTCTGGGGAATAGTAGACACAGACAAGTGTCTAAATTCAAGAAGACAATAGTGTTTGACACAGTGTATAGATTAAAGATGCGGACGAGCATCCTTAAGACTACGATACGGACGAGTATCGGGAAGAAACAAACGCTTGACGCATGTTCTGAGATGATGATACGGACGAGTATCAACTGGTTAACAAAGAACACGGACGAGTGTCAAATCTGAAGGGATTTAAGTGGTATATATATACAAGATACGGACGAGTATCTGTATGAGTGAAACGGGAGTAACAAGTATGAGTGGTGTACAGGTGAGTGTTTAACTTGCTGGGGAGAGTGACACGGACGAGTATCAAAAGGAGAAAAGTGTAATATAAACAAGTGTATGGGTTATAAAATGTTTTAGGTATCTATGTTGGGAAAGGTGACACGGACGGGTGTCAGGGAATAGATATATGTATCTGTAAGTGCAAGGAGGACGCTTTGGCTTTCTACTGGGGATATGACACGGACGGGTGCCAGGAAAGTATCTGTAATATATAAGTGTCTGTTTGTAAAGAATGCTCGGGCGACTTTACTGGGGAATGATAACACAGACGGGTGCCAAAAGGAGTGTGTACTGGTATTTGTGAATGTAAGGCAAATGCTTTGGCTTTCTGGCGGGGAAATTGGAGAGTTTTCTGCATATCATTTGCTGGATTGTCAGTATTCAGAACATGGCTTATGATTGTGCAATATGTTTGATTTTTTTCGTAATGCTCTGTATTAAACGGAATGCTACGCTTTGTGGGAAAAATATGATGCGAATGCTATGATTATGCAAGAGGTAACCATCCGGGATTCGGATCCCGTTACTGCGAAGATCCCTGGCCGATCTGCTTGAAGTGGACATCCCAGCTGGGGGTGAGATCATTGGTAAATCTAGCATATATGACTCTGCTTGGGGAAACAGGTCACTGATAGACCTATCTTGGTAATAAGGGACCCATCTGGGGTTTGTAGAAGCTTTCTCCACTCCGTTGTGGTTTCTTCACGTGTCGCCTCTCCGGGTAGAGGTTGACACTCTGTGGGGAGATGGTTCCCTGGCTTTTGTACTTGGCTGAGGAGGAATAATAAATGGCAACTCAGCTGGGGAGAAAGCACCTCCGGTGCTAAGGCTGAGTAGATAATGATTTGCCAGCTCGCTGGGGTGAAGCTTTCATGCCACATGCTATGCTTTGAATACCTGCAAATCCTGAAAAGTCAGAGGAACGCACAAGTAATCCCGAGGTATCCTTTACCAGATTCCATCACAAGAGTTTAGGCACCCCTGTGAGTAAGTATATTTCCTGCAAGCACGTATTTTTAGAAGAGAAGCATCTGTATTTATGCAATCAGTATCTTAAAGACATCGGACATTCTTGCAAATGAAAATAAAATGTGCGAAACGAAACATGGCTGAAAATCTGATTTTATTAATTCATGTGCCCTGAATTGGCAAGATACAATCAAAGAAACAAATCCCCTAAAATGAGGAGATTGTTACAAATTGAGAAATAAAAGGTATCGGCAATGTTGATGACGCTTCAAGGAGCTTCCCTTTGCTATGACTCGTATGACATTTGACATTCTTCTTATCTTGCTTTTTGAAGAAGGCTGATTCTGAACGAAGCTTGACCCTTTCGAAGCTCACCAAGTCGTAAGTGATACAGGTGAATTCAGAATGCAGTTGTTCGCTTATTCCCTTATTTTGCATGAATCGCCCTTTCGGGTTTTCGATCCATCGGGATACCCATTTTTGCCTGAGTTGTCCAATGCGGCTTTTCAACTCAGCGGGTGTACATTTTTTTATTTATTTCCCTTATTTTTTCCCGAGTCTTTTATTCTGTTTTTGACTCACCGGGATGCCCTATTTTTGCCTGGACTTACATTCTGTTTTTATGTCCAGCAGGTCATTTTTATGCGAAGTATTTTTTAACTGCATCTGAATTCACAGGGGACGGGAAGTCTTCACCATCCATAGTGCTGAGCATCAGTGCTCCACCGGAGAAAACTTTCTTTACTACGAATGGCCCTTCATAGTTCGGAGTCCACTTGCCCCTGTGGTCTGTATGAGGAGGGAGGAGTCTTTTCAGCACAAGATCTCCTACTTGGTACTCTCGGAGCCTGACTTTCTGATCGAAGGCTTTCTTCATTCTTTTCTGATACAGCTGCCCATGACAGATTGCAGCCAATCTTTTTTCTTCAATCAGACTCAGTTGTTCGTATCGGGATCGGACCCATTCTGCCTCATTCAATTTAACATCCATTAATACCCGCAAGGAGGATAATTCAACTTCCACAGGTAGGACTGCTTCCATACCATACACAAGTTGATACGGTGTTGCCCCAGTGGATGTTCTGATTGACGTACGGTACCCATGCAAGGCAAATGGTAGCATTTCATGCCAGTCTTTGTAGGTAACTACCATCTTTTTCACAATCTTCTTGATATTCTTATTAGCTGCCTCAACAGCGCCATTCATCTTTGGCCTGTAAGGAGAAGAATTGTGGTGTTGGATCTTGAAGTCCCGACACAGTTCTGCCATCATTTTGTTATTCAAGTTGGAACCATTATCAGTAATGATTCGCTTGGGCACTCCGTACCGACAGATGATGTCTCTCTTCAGGAATCGGGCTACCACTTGCCTTGTAACATTTGCATAGGAAGCTGCTTCAACCCACTTGGTAAAATAGTCAATGGCAACCAGGATGAATCTGTGGCCATTCAAAGCAGTCGGTTCAATCTTGCCAATCATATCAATGCCCCACATAGCAAAGGGCCAGGGTGAAGACATCACATTCAGAGGATTTGGAGGCACATGCACTTTATCCGCGTAAATCTGGCATTTATGGCATTTCCTGGAATAGGCACAACAGTCTGCATCCATTGTGATCCAGTAATAGCCCGATCTTAACAGCTTTTTAGCCATTGCATGCCCTCCAGCATGGGTACCAAAGGATCCTTCGTGCACCTCGTGCATTAACAGGTCTGCTTCTATCTTATCGACGCATCTTAGAAGTATCATATCAAAGTTTCTCTTGTACAGGGAACCATCAGTATTCAGGAAGAAACTACCAGCTAGCCTTCTTAAGGTCTTATTATCATTGGAAGATGCCCCAGGTGGGTATGTTTGATCCTCCAAGAAGCATTTGATATCATGGAACCAGGGCTTATCATCTTTGGCAACATCTGCTGCAAATACATACGCTGGTCTGTCGAGTCTGGATACTGAGATCCGAGGCACAAAGTTGGCAGCTTGAACTTTGATCATGGATGAAATGGTAGCCAGAGCATCTGCAAACTGATTTTCGTCTCGAAGGATATACTCAAGCTTGACTGTTGTAAAGAAAGTCAATAACCTTCTTGTATAATCCCTGTAAGGTATCAGATGATCCTGGTGTGTGTACCATTTGCCGTTGGTTTGATTAATTACCAGAGCTGAATCTCCGAACACAGTTAAAGTCTTGATCCTGAGGTCAATGGCTTCCTCAAGACCCATAATACAAGCTTCGTATTTAGCTTCATTGTTAGTGCAGTTGAAAGTGAGTTTTGCCGAGAAAGGCATGTGAACTCCCTTAGGCGTAATGAGTACTGCACCAACACCACGACCATTCATATTAACAGCCCCATCAAACATCATATTCCATTCCTCTTCTGGGTCAAGCCCTTCAGTGTGAATAGGATCTTCATGATCTTTTGCTTTTATGAACATGATGTCTTCATCAGGGAAGTCAAATCTCATAGGCTGGTAATCATCAATGGGTTGCTCAGCGAGATAATCAGACAATACACTGCCTTTGATGGCTTTCTGAGATGTGTACTGGATGTCATATTCTGTGAGGATCATTTGCCATCTTGCAACCCGTCCGGTAAGCGCTGGCTTCTTAAATATGTACTTAACTGGGTCCATCTTTGAGATCAATAAAGTAGTGTGGGTCAACATATACTGCCTTAGTCGGCGAGCAGCCCACGCTAAAGCACAACAAGTTTTCTCGAGCAGTGAATAACGTTGTTCACAGTCGGTAAACTTTTTGCTTAGGTAGTAAATCGCATACTCTTTTCGACCAGACTCGTCATGCTGGCCCAGCACACACCCCATTGACTCTTCTAATACTGTTAAGTGCATTATCAGAGGTCTTCCTTCAACTGGAGGCATAAGGATCGGAGGTTCTTGTAAGTATTCCTTGATATTGTCAAAAGCCCTCTGGCAGTCTTCGTTCCACCTGACCGTTTGTTCTTTTCTTAACAGCTTGAACAAAGGCTCACAGGTTGCGGTAAGGTGAGATATGAACCTTGAAATGTAGTTCAATCTACCTAAGAAATCTTGAACTTCTTTTTCTGACTTTGGTGCAGGCATTTCTTGAATGGCTTTAACTTTATCAGGGTCAACTTCAGTTGGTATTTCCTCAAACGCTTGAATAACTTCAGCAGATTTACCAGGTGGTCTTCTTCTGTGAGGGACTTGGAAATCATGTCATCCACATAACATTCAATTTCTTTATGGATCATGTCGTGGAATAATGTTACCATAGCCCGTTGATAGGTTGCACCAGCATTCTTCAGTCCGAACGGCATCACCTTGTAACAGAACGTGCCCCAGGGTGTGATGAAAGTTGTCTTCTCCATGTCTTCAGGTGACATCTTGATCTGATTGTATCCCGAAAATCCATCCATGAAGGAGAACACTGAGAACTGAGTCGTATTATCAACCAATACATCAATGTGAGGTAATGGGAAGTCATCTTTCGGGCTGGCCCTGTTCAGATCCCGGTAGTCCACACACATCCTCACCTTTCCGTCTTTCTTAGGCACAGGTACAATATTAGCAACCCACGGCGGATAGCTAGTTACAGCAAGGAAACTGGCGTCCCACTGCTTTTGTACCTCTTCTTTGATCTTCATTGCCATATCCGGGCGAGTACGACGCAGCTTCTGTTTTACCGGTGGGCAGTCTTCTTTTAAAGGCAGCTTGTGCATGACAATATCGGTGTCCAACCCTAGCATATCCTGATAAGACCAAGCAAACACATCCACATACTCTCGAAGCATATCAATCAGTTGCTCTTTCACTGAGTCTTGTAAGCAGGCCCCAATCTTAACCTCTTTCACATCTTCTTCCGTACCAAGATTAACTGTTTCGATCTCCTCCTGATGAGGAGTAATAACCTTCTCCTCTTACCTTAACAACCTGGCTAGCTCTTCAGGAAGCTCATAATCTTCTTCAACCCCTTCATCAGCTTGATTGATTGGTTTGTCAAAGTCATACGAAGTCATAGCTGTGTTGTTGTCGGTGCAGTCTGAAAGGCACTCTCTGCAAGGGTTTAGATTGTTCATTTTAGTGATTGATTTTAATCTTTGTTTAGAAAAAAAGTGAAATGAAGTTATCATTTTGGAAAACATTGCCATTTTATTTTTTGTACAAAAAGAAAAAATGAAAAACAGTGAGCGAAAAAGGAAAAGACTCATTTGCAAAAGATGCCTGATATTCATTGATTGATCTGTTTGCACAAAATTACAAGATGGCCCGATTACAAAATGAGTCTTGACATCTTGGGCAAGATGCAAGACTTGATGCATGCTTTAAAAATACAGGAAATAATAATTACTCTGCAGGAGTAACCCTTATAATTTCCTGGGAAGACCAGTTTGAGATACGACTCCCCGGGATCCTTGGACGTATCCAGCTCTCCAGGTTGCGCTCATCTTCCGACTCATCTTCCAAGTTGTTTACTGCATCCGGGGTGAGCATTCCCCCGCTGACAAAACTGGGCTTCTTGGCAGCCTCTGATTGATCTTGTTGAGTTGGTTTGTAACCCAACCCAAATCTGTCCTCCTTCTTTTCCACGGGCAACAGCTTGCCCCAGCCTTGGGCAGTACCCTCTTCAACAACCTTCATGGCTTGCTGATAAGACGTTATGGAGGTTCCCAGTACAGCAGATGCTTCATTTATGTTCAGGGCCTCAAACCCTTGGCTCATAGTTTCATGGATCTCTCCATCCATTTCTATGTACTTATACGTAGCCAGATGGCTAACAAAGATGTCTTCTTCACCACAGATGGTGATGATCTGGCCTTCCCACTCGAATTTCAACTTCTGGTGAAGGGTAGATGTAACAGCGCCAGCGGCATGGATCCAAGGTCTACCCAACAAACAGCTGTAGGCCGGCTGAATGTCCATCACATAGAAGGTAATCTTAAAAGTCTGCGGGCCAATCATCACAGGCAGATCAATCTCCCCTAGCACTGATCTCTTAGAGCCATCAAATGCTCTCACCACTAAATTACTTGGACGTAGTGCCAAGCCATCATACTCCAGCTTCACCAAAGCTTTCTTCGGTAGAACATTGAGTGAAGACCCAGTGTCCACCGGTACATGGGATAAAACAGCACCCTTGCATTCTAGAGTGATGTGTAAAGCCTTGTTATGGTTACGTCCCTCAGTTGTTAAGTCAGCATTGGTGAAGCCCAGTCCATGACTGGTGTTGACATTTTCCACCACAGTTCCCAGCTGATTAACAATGATCTCCTCTGGCACGTATGCTGCGTGCAGGACTTTCAATAATGCATTCCTGTGAGCTTCAGAACACATCAACAGGGATAAAATGGAGATCTTTGAGGGAGTTTGGTGAAGCTGATCCACCACTTTGTAATCACTTCTCTTTATAATTCTCATGAACTCGTCTACATCTTGCTCAAAAGATGTCTTCTGAGTTTCTTTGGCAATTGGTTCTTCAGATATCACACTCTTCCCTTTTGCTTTGGCAGCAGCTTCTGCTTCGGCATTAGGTCTCTGCAATTGTGAGGCAAAAAGGCGTCCGCTTCTGGTGAAGCCTCTGCCTCCCCCAACATTATCAATCTGTGGAGAAGAAATTGAAGAGTCCAAAGTGATTTTCTCCCCGTCGCAGTAAAGATCAGAGCCATAATGCCAAGGTATGGCATTACTGCTTTCATATGGAACGGGTCCAGGCACCGTGATGGTAACTGGACTGACTACTGCAGAGGAAGGTACTAAAATGGTGTGCGGATCGTAGTAAATGGTGACTGGTGACCTGGCAGGAGGTGCCACTGTTTGTTGTTGAAAGTTGTTGTTTGGAGGAACACTTGACGGATCATAGTAGATGGTGACTGCTGAGATATCTTCATTAATTTCTGTTGGCGTTGTAGAAGATTCTGCTGAATGAATGGATGCTGATGTTGTAGAAGAAATGGTTGTTGACATCTGATTTGTTGAAGTGATGGATGAAGCCATTGTTGATGATATTGATGAATTGGTTGGAATGATTGTTGTTGCAGTTGTAGATGAATCAGGAATTGTTGTCAAAGGATTTGCTGGATTTGTAGGCACCGTTGTTGTGATCTGAAGTATACCGCTTTTGATAAGACCATCTATGCCGCTTCTCAAATTATCACACCCGTTGACCGAAATGTTGCAATAACCACAACCGAGCTCACACCCGGGGAACATCTGGCACTCTAGAAGTTGAGCTTTAATTTCGACCAGAGGTGTCTGAATCTGTCCAACACTGGTGATTAAGAAAGATGGCTTGTCTTCCTCAATGGCATTAATTCTTGGTCCTCCATGATTGGGCATGGGATTCTTGGTGACAGTTGGAGGGGGTGCAAAGTTGAGGGCTTTAGAATCCACCAGGTCTTGTACCTTCATTTGCAAAGCCCTGCACTTTTCTGTATTGTGGCCAGGTGCATTGGAGTGGAAAGCACATCTGGCGTTGACATCATAATTCCTTGGGAGATTGGAGGGATCTGGTGGTGCCAATGTCCTTAATTCAACCAAATTGAGTTTCAGGAGTTGCGGCAATAAGGCGGCATAAGGCATAGGGATAGGGTCAATCACCCTATTTGCCTGTGATGGTCTTTGCTGAAAGGGTCTTTGCTGTTGATTGCTGTTATTGTTGTTGTAGGTCCTCTGTGGCGGATACTGAACTTGCTGTTGGTAGTGTGGTTGTGGTGGTTGTTGATATGTTGGTTGCTGAGGAATCAGAGCTGGAATAGTGACAGCTGCTACTGATCTGTGGACATACTGAGGTCTGCCCCTGCCGGCATGAATGGCATTTGTCTCACCGGTTCTTCTAGGTCCCACAAAAGGCTTTCTAGGATTACTTGACGAACTTGCACCATTATCAGAAATCTTACCCATCTTCAGAAGGCTTTCAATTCTTTCTCCAGCTATGACTACGTCAGCGAAGCTGGTGGAAGAAAAGGCAGCTAACCTATCAATATATGTCCCTTGCAGAGTGTTCATAAACATGTCGGCCATTTCTCTTTCTGACATGGGTGGCTGGACAGCAGCAGCAAGCTGTCTCCACCTCTGGGCGTATTCCCTGAAGCTCTCTCTGGAGGACTGAGACATTCCCATCAAAAGGGTCATGTTAGGAGCCATGTCTAGATTGTATTGGTATTGCCTGATGAAGGCCTCAGCTAGGTCCTTCCAGCATCTGATAGTAGCTCTGGTCAAGTGTGAATACCACTCCCTGGAAGCCCCAGTCAAACTGTCTTCAAAGTAAAACATCCACAGTTTTTCATCCATGGTGTATGCCTTAAGTCTCCCCAGAAAAGACTGCAGGTGAGTTCGTGGACAGGAAGTCCCATTGTACTTCTCGAAGCAAGGGGGTTTAAACTTGTGGGGAATCCTTACCCCATCCACTAACCCCATGTCCATGACATCAAAACCTAGGGAATTTTGAGACTCCAGAGATCTCAACTTCTCAGCAATTTCATCAAACCTCCTATCATAAACTTCATCCCCAGCTCCCATCACAGTAAACTGCTCTTCTTGGGGGTCTTCTTGTAATATCCTTCCTCCAGTAGTATTTCCTTGCACATTACCCGGGATGTTGACTTCCGGATGTAGATGAGGCCCATATACTGGTGGATTAACATGAGGCTGACCCCTTTCATTGTTACTTGTTCCTCCAGTTCCCAGAGGAGGTTCTTCCGGGGTTTGTCTTTCTACCAATGCCCTCAACCTTTCTTGACTTTGGGCCAAGCCATTCATTACTTCCATGAATTGGGTCATTTGGTTTCTCATCTCCAGCCTTTCATTAGCCATCTGAGTTCTGACCTCTGTCAGATCTTGCTGTACTTGGTCCATTTGGATACCAGGAAGATTGTTGCGAGTAGGATACTTGTGCGGACGGTTGAGAGGGAACACCCGATGGCGAGCAATAATTCCTGAGCCACAACAGAGTTAGTAACAAACAAAATAAAAACCTACAAAACAAAACAAAAGTCAGCATGCAATGCAGTATGCTTATTTGTTTTCCAAGGTATCCGGCTCGGCTCTTGGTTTTGACCTTTCCAGACCCTGAGGAAGATGCTTTGATGTTGCTTGAGAGAAGAAAACTCAATGAAACAAACTTACAAATACATTACAAATGGTGGATCATACATAGTTTGTTTTTACAACACATGCCCCTGAGGGGTAAAAATACATCATAAAAAGAAAAGTACATGAAATGGAAATAACAACAAGCGAAGAAGTCAAACATCTAATCCAAACTCATCCTCCTTAACCTCCTTCAAAAGTGCTTCAGTTACAGGACCAGCCGGATGCTCTGTAATGTTTCTGATAAGAAGGTTTCTGGTGGCAATAGCAGTGGTCAGCTTCTTGTGCCTGTCTTGGTCCTTTGACCTCTTCACACCAGCCCTAAGTTTCAACTCTGAAATCTCCTTCTGGGCTGCTAGCAGGGCCTCCTGTTGTTTCTTTTCATTGGCCTCCAATTGCTCAATCCTGGCTTGAGTTCTCTTATCTTCTTGAGTACGAGCTTCAGTGATCCTGACCCACCTAGCTTGACTTTCTTTTAGATAGAGATCAGTCCTAGCCTTCTGAAACTGGGCCTCTTTACAGGCGTTCTTCAAAATTTGCTCCCCAGCTCTTGATTTCTTGATGTAGTCCTCTGCCTTCTCAATCTTGGCCAGATGGTCCACCTTAAGCTTTTCCAACCTCTCAATGTCTAGACGACCATCACTCCTCTCCCAGAGGGTCTTCTTCAGAGCTTGAGACAGATTCTCATTCCTCTCCTTTAGTTTCTCAAATTCTTCCAGGCTGACAGTGGCTGGAGGTGGTTCTGTGGATGGTCCAGGTGTATCCGCAATGGTGAAAGGCATCCCAGAAATCTGAGCTCTATCATGGGACCATTCATAGTACTGAGCTGAAGCCACATTATTGCACCTCCCAAGAATGGCCATCCCTTTGGTCTGGATGTTGTCCCACGCCCAGGATGCTTGCCTGACAATAGCTAGATTAGGCTTTATCTCACAATACAGGGTTTCCGCCAAGTCTTGCACTCTTGGAGGGTGGACCAAACCATAGCCCAATTGTCTCTTAAACAGCAAAGGATTGTAGTTGATGCAACCCTTCACTCCTACCAGAGGTACATTGGGGAACTGTCCACAGCTAGTAATTATGTCCCTGCCTTTGGTGCTCTGGGTACACCATCTGATGTCATCTGAAGTCAAAGCAATGAGTCTCTTAGCCCAATTCTTCTGTTGGTGAGGATTCAGGAAGGCATCAGTCTTGGGTAAGTGTTTGAGTAGCCAGGTATGAAATAGGGGAGCACAACATCTCACCAATCTTCCTCTCTGTTTCTCATCTCTTTGATGGACAGAATAATAGAAATCTCCCAGCAAGGTGGGTACTGGGTTCCTCAGAAGGAAGAGATGAATGGCATTCTTGCTGATAAACTTGGGCTCATCTGCAAATAATATCACCCCATATATACTGAGGGCCAACAATGCACAAACTGCCCTCCATTCTCCCAAAGAGGCCTTCAGGATGGCCTGAGAAGTCAGAAAGTCCAAGTGCAGACCAGGGATCCCAGCCTTTGTGGTCATGTTCTGCTCAATCAAAATAGGCTCTAAATACAGTGCCTTTGCCACTTCTCCATTGCTGGGAGAAGTCATCTCAGGGTTAAAGGGGATATCACCCCTGACAGGTACTCCAATCAATGATGAGAACTCCTCTAACAGAGGTCGTAGCTGAAAGTTCTGGAAAGTGAAACATCTCAAAGGAGGGTCATAAAACTGTAAGCAAGTGTGGATCAAACTCCTCTGAGAAGGGTCTAAGTCCATAACCATATCAAGGATGCCTCCATAATGCTCTCTGAATAATGGGTTGTGGTCTGGAGTGATAAGTGCCTGGACCTTCCTGATGCCAGTCAGCACAGGCTCAAAGAAATGATATGAAATGTTGCTCTTCTTGGGTGCCATGACTGCTGATGAAGAGCTGAAAACAAGTGCTGATGATGAAGACTGATACTGGAGATGAGCCACTGATAGGCTGAAGCTGGTGATAAAAGTAACTGAAGCAGGTAGCTGATGAAGATAGCTGAAGCAGATCACTGATGAACAAAGGGTCTATGCAGATGAAGGGGTCAAAACCAAGCCAGATATGATGTGGATACCCTGAAAAACAAATAAGCAAATGTTAAATGATGCAAATGATGAGTATGCAAATGATATGCAAGGGTTTGTGATCAAGCTGGATCTGATTACTGCCTTGATATAAGTCCATGTATGTTCATGAAGTCTAGATGGAGGTTCAAAAGTCCAGTAACCAAGGTGGGGGATTCAAATAAAGAGTCACATGTCCAGGGTTAAATCGCAAGAACTGTCCCAAAATGGAGTACTCTTAATCAAAACAAATCAACAGGGTATGATGTGGTCAATGGTACCTGCAAACCTGTAAACAGCCCAACCCCCTCACAGGTGATGTTCTAAAACAAAGATCCTCAGACTTGGATCGGTTATGAGAAGTGTAAACACTTCTAACCCGGAGGTACAGTGTTTACAATAACCATAAAAGATCCTCCTCTAATTCACCTCAGTTTCTGAAGGTCATAATAAAGGTCATCCAGACTTAGCAGGCTTCCCAGATAGCCCTAGCACTACAGGAAATCTGTAGCACAGAGTTCTCAAGAAGAAACCCACATCTGAACAGTGTTTCATATTCCCACACCAGACTGAAATGGAATGGGAAAGAACATGAACAACTCTAGCCTAGGTGTCACTCAGGTCCCAGGTATAGGACCTTAAACTCTCAATGAACCCCACCCACCAAAACAAGAAACAGATCCAGCCAGATGACAATATGACAGTATGATGTACATATAAAGCTGTAAAGAAAGCAATAAATAACTGTACAAAAAGCAATAAATAAATACAAATATACAAACACAATTAGCACATAACACCCCAGTAAACACAAATCAAACAAGCGCTAGGAGGAACCCACAAAAAGAACCAGAAGCCCTGGTTACAGTATAAGAACCCCAGCAGAGTCGCCAAGCTGTCGCTCCCACCAAATGACACCTCGGGTCAGAAGGGGTACAGACGCGAACGGTCGGCGAAGGAGGAGGAATGAATAGAGTCGCCAGCTAGGCATTTTTATCCCGAAGGAAAGGTAATGCTGCATAAACCTAAGAAAGATATGGATAAGACGGTCGCGAACCAGAGAGACTGAGAAAGGGGGTTGGTTACAACCTGGGAAGGTATTAGCACCCAGATTGTCCGTCGTACCCGACGGGATCCACGCTTAAAAGATTTGTGCTTAAAGGGGTAGTGTCAGTGCTATTTTGTATACAAAAGCTGGAAAAGAATGCAAGTGTCAGTGTAAAAGAAGTGTGAAGTGTATAAGTGAAGTGTCAGTGTGAGAAATAGAGTATAATGCTCAAGACTGTGAGGCTTAAAGAATAAAGCTGGAAAGAGGGGGAATATACAGAGACTTTTGTTCGATAACTGTTAAGTTATGCCTACGTATCCTCTCGTGCAATGAGGAAGTCAGAACACCGTAGTTCGACTCAAAGAGACTGAAAGATGAATTGACTTGTGAACTTCTTACTTGTCTATGCTCAAGTGTATGACCTGTCTGGCTCAGGTGCAAACTGTCTTGCATTAGACGGGAGAAGCAAGTTCTCGTTTGTGAGCGAATGAGATGAGAAAAGAATCCCGGAGGAGACGATTATTGTTTGTTTTTGTGTTTTCAGTTTTGTTATTGTTTTTGGTGTTTTGCATAAGAAAAATGAGCTTAAGCCTAAACCAATGGATTGGTAAACTCATCACATCCTCCCTCTGATTAGGGGTAATGAGAATACCTTAAGTGTGAAGTCAGCATCTCACACTTAATTACCATGATGTAGGATTAAGATCATTAACCTACTTGTGATTATTTAGATGTTTTTGGTGTTTTTGTTTAGTGTTAAGTAATGAGATTAAGCCATAATCAAGGATTCAATGGGCTCATTACACCATCCTAATAGAAGGATAATAGATGAGAACATTTAAGCTGAGAAAAACTCCTCAACTTAATCCATGATTAGGGATTAACCTCATGACAAAACAAACCTTTATTAAAGTGGATTTTAGTTAATGATAAGGTTAAGAAGTGATTTTTTTAGTTTGTAAGACAACTTGAGGGGGACTTGTCCATTAACACTAGGGTTAGTCCTTCTTGACCAATTAAGGAAGAATTAGAACCCTAATGCAAGGCCCAAGTTACAAGCTTGATGTCTTGATAATTATTAGGTGGATTGATTAAAGGATTTGAACACATTAAGGGTTTAACACTTAGGATTAAAGTTATACACTCCATCCTAATAAAAGGATGCAGGCATAAGCTTAATCACAAAGCCTTAAAGCCTTTAGGGTTTAGTCCTTGACTATGAGATGAGAAGAGAAGACTCAAAGATGACACAAAGGTAGAACTAAATGGGGGACTAATCAAACCCTAATTATTATCATGCTTGGTTGTTCCTAGGGTTTGTGAGGCCTAAGAGAGAAAGAATCTTCAAAGAACCACCAGGAGTGAAGCAGATGAAAGAAGCAAGAAGCAAAGAGAAGCAAAACAACTTGCTTCACTTAAGAAGACAAGTTGCTTGAAGAGAGAAAGTAAGATGAACAAGAATGAGCAAGCTCAATCCAATACACATACAAAAATGCAGCAAAGGAAGTATGAAAGAGATGAAAAGAGAATGTGAGAAGTGAAGGCAAATTCACTTCTCAAACAACTTACCACCTGAAATGTTAGAAAAAGAAATGAAATGTAATGCAAATGAGATGGAATGCAATGAGGGAAATCAAAACCAGGAGCATAAACATGATGTCAATGATGCTAAGAGGTGATACAAACATGAGACAAGGCATGGGGATGATCAAACAAGCATAAGGATGCAAATGAGGCATGCATTGAACCATGAAAGTACATGAAAAGTTATGAGATGCAATGGACATATAAAATGGTAAATGAAAGATGCAATGATCAAACATGATTCTAATATGTCCTAAGATGTATTATGAATCAAATGAATGCACAAAATGCCATGGCAAGTCATGGTATGCAAGCAAATGGAAGATGGATGCAAAGGAAGACCTAAATAAGGGTTACATGCATCACACAAAGCAAAAATCCAAAACCAGAAGCAAATGACATGATAAAAATTTGAAAATGCAACCAAAGGTACCCGAAACCTATACAAACTCACTGCCCAAAGGAGAGGATCCAACTCTTAACCTAGTGCAAGTTATGAATTTCCTAAAATTGCTAGGGTTTTGGGGTACTTTGACAAGAAATATCCTAAACAAATTGAAAATGCAAGATCAATTCAAGCCAATTTTATCCTACAAACTACATGCTATACAAGATGCAATGCCAAAAGAAACATCACCCAACTCTCAATGGTTAGTCAGAAACAAATTTTTGAAGTTTGAAACAAAATATTGCCTTGAAATGCAATTAAATCCAATGAAAATGATCAAAAGGCATCAAGAACAAAAAAGAAATTTGGTTTGAGAGTTGGACAATGTTTCTAAATGTTTCTAAATGTTATGTGAATTTTTTGGTAATTTTTAAATACCTAAATGTATTTTTAATTAATTAATTTCCATTAACTAATTAAAAATAATCATTTAAATGATTTAAAAATAAATTTTAATGCAAAAAATAAAAATAAAAATAGTTTTGGGTTTTAAAAACTAATGAAAACTTTGACAAAATTTTTCATAATTTTTAAATGATTTTTGCTATTTTAAATAAAATGTACAAAATAAATCAAATAAAATGAAAATAAAAATGAATTAATGAGAAGTATGCACAATCCATGGCTGAGATTCAGAGTTGGGTGGAGGGAGTTGAATGGTGCGTAAAGGAGTGGTCCAGATGCGTTATGACTTAATTAATTCAAATTAATTTAATTAATTAAAGATTAGGGTTTAATGACTGATCTTGGCCATCCATACGCGCGGGGAGTCAACCAAAGCCAGCTAGATCAAGGGTCCAAATTCAAACTTTGCCCTAAACGTGATTAAGTCACTAATGACTTTCAGGTGGCCGGAGAAGACCTCCGGTCATCTTCTCCGGCCAAACCCTCACCTGAATGTTGCCAACTTCTTCCCTATGTCATTTCTGGAGCTCTAAAGCTCCAGATCAAACCTCCTAACCTCCCTGAATCTAAACCTACCCTCAAAACAAATTTCTATGCCCTACAAAACAAGATTCGAATCAAAACTCAAAAATGGCAAAAGTTTCAGGCAACCAGTACACACTCAAATCTTAACCATTTCAAAAAGTAAAAACATCAGGATGATCAGCAAGGCATAAGGAACAATCTAAGAACTTAAATTTTCATTTCTGGAAAAAAAGTTCTTGAGGTACCTGAGCTTGAGCTTTCTCAGTTTGCAATTTTCTGGCCAGCTCTTTGCTTCCAATCACCTCCAATGATCCCTCTGAGAAGTTTGCAAGGCTTGGTTGGAGTTTAAAGTGGTTGGTTTGTGAGATTGATCAATTTTTGTTCAGTGAGGGGTGAGAATCGTGATTTAGTTTGAGGAGGTTTCAGGGATGAATGAGGGCAGGGAAATGATCAGGGGAGTATGCTGAGTGATCCTATGGAGTTTGTTTTTATGTTTGATGCTTGTGTGATGTGTTTCGAATGAAAATGCATAAGAAGCATAAACTTGGTGCTATGGCTTGGAGAGAGTTTTAGGCTTGTGTGTGTGGTGTGTTATGTTGCATTTGGTCCACTTATCACAACTAGAGAGGTCAGAGAAGTTGGTGTGGCACAGGCTGATTGGTATGGGTCTTCTTGCAAAAAGTCCAAGTTAGGTGTACTTAAGGTATGGGCAAGTGTGAGGCTGTGATAGGGGCATGGCTTGGCTCAGCTGAGTTTAGGGAGAACCATGGGATTTGATTAGAAGCAATGCAGCAAGTGGATTAGGGTTTATCATTGATTTTGCAACTTTGTGACTTTTGGCCCCTTTTGTGATTTCTTGATCCACAAGTCATGAAAATGGACAAACTCTTGGTGCATTCTGAATTTTAGGCCTTGGTTTATGTTTGTACAAAGGTTAGAAGTCACTTTGAGGTCTCATTTCAACTTGGCAAGTGGTTTTGCAACTTTGCCTCTTTGGTGCATAACTTGAAATTATGTGATTTTTCCCAACTTTGACAAGCCATAACTTTTTATCCAAAATGAATTAGAATGAGTTCTTGTACTTTTTGAAAAGGGAATGATCCATTCTACAACTTTCATGACCAAAGTTTTCTCATTTGAAGCATTTTTGAATCAAAAATAAAGGGTTGAAAAAGCTTCCCAAAATGGCAAGTTTCCATTACAAGTCATTTTTCCCAAAAAGGCAACTTTGCAAATGGCTTGAAATTCTTCAATTTTGTGAACTTCTAACATCTTCTATGATCAAATAAAGATCATACACATTCAAAATGATGAAGAACACCCCTTGGTTGGGTCATTGGGGGCCTCAGATGCCCTGATTTTACACTGACTTGCTCAAGAAGTCAACCCTTGATCAGATGCCTTCCCCATGGAATTTCTTCATGAAACTTGATATGCATGATCCTCATAACATATAGAGACCAATAGAAACAATAATGACCAAAAAATTTGGAGTTATGGCCTTTGAAACCAAAAACCCTAATTCTAGGTCATCTGTGCAGTTAAACCTGACTCTGCTTCCATGCCTTTCCCAGTTCTTGTGATTCTTTGCCTTTCTTGACTTTATGGGGATACAATATGATGTTTGAACATACATGGACCCCTTTGAAGTGATTGATGACCTTTAGAGTGGCTCAAATGGCTCTTGGATAGCTCAGATCACAAACCCTAGATGCAGATGACTTAGAAGCAATGCAGTGAACCAAAAAATGCAATATGAGATGCTATGGTTGAACTTATGCATATGAAGAGATCACAAGCCATGGGGTGAATGGGTGAGGGAAAATTTGGGGTGTTTACATCGAGGCAGCCAACAAGAACATCAAAAAGATAGTGCAGAAGATGGTTGTGACATACAAGGACTGGCATGAGATGCTACCGTTTGCACTGCATGGATACCAGACGTTTGTGCGCACTTCAACTGAGGAAACCCCATTCTCACTAGTATATGGTATAGAGGAAGTCCTATCGGTTGAAGTCGAGATACCCTCGTTGAGAATAATGATGGATGTCAAGCTGGACGAAGTTGAGTGGCTCCAAGCCAGGTATAATCAGCTGAGCCTAACTGAAGAGAAATGCCTAGAAGCTGTATGCCATGGACAGTTGTATCAAAGGTGAATGAAACAGGATTTCGATAGGAAAGTACGGCCTCGACACTATATACCTGGTGACCTGGTATTTAAAAGGATTCTTCCTCCTCTAAACTATCACAAGGGGAAATGGACACCCAACTATGAAGGTCCATTCGTGGTTAAAAAGGTATTCTCGGGCAGAGCCTTAATGTTAACAACCATTGATGGTGAAGAATTCCAATCCCCTGTCAACACAGACGCAGTTAGAAAATACTTCGTATAAAGAGACTCGCTGGACAAAAACAGAATAAGAGTCCAGGAAAAAAAAGGCATCTCGGTGAGCCAGAAACAGAATAAAAGGCTCAGGCAAAAGTTAGGGAAATATTTGAGAAAAAATGTACACCCACTGAGCTGAAAAGCCACATTGGAAAGCTCAGGCAAAACAGGGTATCCCGGTAGATTAAAAACCCGAAAGGGCGATCCACGCAAAATAGGGACTAAAACGAACAACTGCGATCTGCGAGATTTGTGATTCGTCCTTTACAATCAAGGTAATCTGAGGGTTGAGAATCAATTCAATCGTCTTCCTCAAAAGTGAAGCATGCGGAGAGTCTTGAGTACATACAAGTCATAGCTGGGTCAAAGCTCGATCATATCTGATTTTCACATTGCCATTAGGATAGTTTATTTTCCTTTTGTGCAATTTCCTCTTTCTAGGGATTGCTTCCCGGTGTAATGCCTATTCAGGGCCATTCTTCAATCAATAAAAGTGCAATTTCATTCAAATTTGCTTCCATATGTTTTTTTTTTCATTTACCATTGATTGATTGCGAAAACGTCCAACAAATTATGACAAATATTGCATTGTGAATACATGAATTCCTTGTAAAACATGCAAGAGAGTAAAAACATTTGACACATATCTGATGTGTTGGATGACTGGGGATGGTGATTCAGATCAAGAATCCGGGGCATGCAGACCAAACTAACTCTTTATTTTGCAGGAGCTATCAATCGTGTTCATGCAGGTACAGGTGTTGCTAGCAAAGCCATTTCCAGCACAGAACTTCAGGAAGCCTTCCTTAGCAGATTATTGAGCAAGATTCCTCAGGAATATTCTATTTAGTATCTTCCATTACCCCCAGTAGATTTGGAAGTGGAAATCTTCCCCAGCAGGATAATTGAAGACTAATGGTCTCCAAAGCAGAGAGTTGTTCGTCAACAAAGAAATATCCCTCACCAGAGTATTCTTGTTCCCAGCAATACATGAAGATTCATTACTCCCTAGCAGCAGTTAAGACAGTGAGAAGCCTGGTGGTTTTCCTTCATGCACGACATTGTTCACAACTTTCCCCAGTGAAGTTGCTAACCAAAGTCCAATCCTCATTGGCACCTCCTCTTCAAGCAGAAGATTGTGTATCTGAGGAATTCCCCAGTCGATTTCTTCCCCAGCAGAATACTAGCATATATGTCTTTCTAGCCGAGTCAGAAGAATATCACTCCCCCAACAAAGTTGGACGGGTAACGTACCTCTCAAATCAATTTCATCCTTTATAGGGTCTTGGTTCTCCAATCGCAAAGTCCAATTTATTTTTGGCAATGGTGGCAGTTCAGAGCCATAGTATATCATTAACATTATCTCTGCATAATGGCTTTTCCCCACAGGGATTCTTTAAATCAATATAGTGATTATCTCTCCCCGGTGGATCCACCAAGAATACCTATTATTTCCTCATCAGGGGATCTCTTTTCATTTGCATCTAGTAATCATCATTACATTTTCCTCCTCTAAAGCGTAGCATTTCCATCGTTATGGAGCATTACGCCATGGAAAAATTAAAACATATGCGTACGGAGCATAAGCTAGTTTTGGTACCCGACAAAAGCCCAAAACAGTATTTCTGCAATCAGACCAAAGAATCCCCACAGAGGATACCCCAATACATTACCAGACATAATTTAAGGTATGATCAAGGGATCATGGATTTGTTAATCTTGCCTTCAGATACTTGTTGTCTCATGCAGAGTGGTCCTTCATGACATTCTTTGTAAGTCCACCTTTGGCTTGGTCTTACTTTTTTGATTTCACCTTCGGCTTGTTCTCGAATTCTTGTCGTAAGTCTACCTTTGGATTAGTCTTACGTTTATGATTCCACCTTCGGCTTGGTTTCATATTTGTTTGAGTCTACCTTCGGTTTAGTCTCATTCTTTGTAAGTCCACCTTCGGCTTGGTCTTACTTTTTCGAGTTCACCTTCGGCTTGTTCTCGAATTCTTGTCGTAAGTCTACCTTCGGCTTAGTCTTATGTTTATGATTCCACCTTTGGCTTGGTTTCGTATTTGTTTGAGTCTACCTTCGGCTTAGTCTTATTCTTTGTAAGTCCACCTTCAGTTTGGTCTTACTTTTTCGAGTTCACCTTCGGCTTGTTCTCGAATTCTTGTCGTAAGCCTACTTTCGGCTTAGTCTTACGTTCATGATTCCACCTTCGGCTTAGTTTCATATTTGTTTGAGTCTACCTTCGGCTTAGTCTCATTCTTTGTAAGTCCACCTTCGGCTTGGTCTTACTTTTTCGAGTTCACCTTCGGCTATTTCTCGAATTCTTGTCGTAAGTCTACCTTTGGCTTTGTCTTACGTTTACGATTCCACCTTCGGCTTGGTTTCATATTTGTTTGAGTCTACCTTCGGCTTAATCTCATTCTTTGTAAGTCCACCTTCGGCTTGGTCTTACTTTTTCAAATTCACCTTCGGCTTGTTCTTGAATTATTGTCGTAAGTCTACCTTTGGCTTAGGCTTACTTTTACGATTCCACCTTCGGCTTGGTTTCGTATCTTTGTTTGAGTCTACCTTCGGCTTAGTCTCATTATTTGTAAGTCCACCTTCGGCTTGGTCTTACTTATTTCGAGTTCACCTTCGGCTTGTTCTCGAATTCTTTTGCAAGTCTACCTTCAGCTTAGTCTTATGCTTACGACTCCACCTTCAGCTTGGTTTCGTATGTTTGTTTGAGTCTACCTTCGGCTTAGCCTCAATATTTATAAGTCAACCTTTGGTTTCGTATGTTTGTTTGAGTCTACCTTTTTCGAGTCCACCCTCGGCCTGGTCTCGTATCATTGATCCCTTTGAAAGGTTGAGTTTTTTCATTTCCCCAGAGCGCAAATTTTTTGTTTTATTCGGGTATTCAATCCCTCTATACCTTGAACGACTAAAAGCCATCGCTGTCATCCATTCAGGTCTACAATGATTGAATAAGGGCAGCTGTAACACCCCAAAATTTGCTCTCTTATTTATTACCTTAACTGGTTTATGCTTCGTCCATATGCATCCTCCATTAGGTCATTAACAATCATAATCATGCATTTCATTGATTCCTAAGTCATGTGATCGATGCATTTCTTTGTGATATGAATTTTCTTATTCATAGGCGATATATTTGGTTATTGCACTTAAGTCTGAGACAAAGGTTGAATTCACATCATCATGAGAATATTACTATTCAGAGGATCCATAAAAAATGCGAGATCAGGATGTTATCAACGTGAATCAAAGGTTTATTTCCTCTCATTATCTTTGGCTGCTCTTTTCCTCATAGTACGATAGTGAAGTGTGGAATTACTGGTTTGATGCAAGAGTCTTCAACATCACTGGTCATCCATGTGAGTGACTCAGGGTTTCGGGTTGCAAAGAAAGTAAGTGATCTTCCTAGTTGCTTTTTTGGGTGATATGGGTTGAGATTAAAGTTGGAATTTAATCAGAGATACAAGTTTGTTGCATCAAAATCTATTCATATCCATTATCTAAGGTCATCCCAAATTTTGTCCAATGCAACACAATGTCGTCCCTTGCTCCACTCTCCGACTTATTCATAAAATTAAACATCATTCATCATTTTCTAAGTATGTGATTACCAATTATCAAAGTCATCCTCTTATATTCCAAGTCCTTTTTCTTATCATGATCTATGTCCATACGTTTGTGTTAATCCAATGTTGAAACCAGTCACATGTTTTTATCCATTAGTGTTTTTAAACCATGTCTACATATCCATTTTTCTATAAGCCTAATATTCATTCTTAAAGGCCATGTCATAAAACCAGAAGAGCCATTTTTATTTGTGTTTACCATCTAGGACCAATTTAATTTTCAAGAATCTATTTCAAGGATTTCTTGGCAAGTTGGTGGAAAGTACTAATTCTAAGCATCAATTGGCTTGTGGCTCTGATCAATGGGTTTTCGGTAGTAACAATAATGCGGGCCCTGTTCTCATGGTTATAGTACTAACGATTTTTCTTGGACTATATTCCATAGAAGTTTGTGTAAATAAATACTTGGATCCTTGGTTTAATATTGACAAAGATGCCTTAAAAGATATTGATGGTACGACAGGCTTCAATGCATTGTTTGGAGTTTATGAACCGCATTGTGTCGGTTGAACCTTGCTCATAGAATTCATAATCATCTGCTCATTACAAAATATAGAGGAAGCCCACAATATTAAAGACGTACAGAAGGAGAAAAGAAAAAAGTTCATGACATAAAATTCACTCATAATTAAAAAGGATGTATCATAAATGGTTACAAAAAATATCAGAAGGAAGAAAAAACTACAGAATTCAGAGTTCATGTAATTATGAAAAAACTCGGTGAAAACTTCAATCTTGAAGAGCTTCATAAAATCTCCACGCTTTCTCTCGATTAATCTTTAGCAAGAATCATGTTTCCATGAATTCATCAATCCCCTCTTCTTTCTATTTTCTCCGACCTCCATTCTTTGTCATCATCACAGCCTGCAAATAGATCAACAATAGAAATGTTCAACATATCATATAATCTCAAATCAAGAACAGCAACAATGGATCAGTCATCAAGAAAGTGACAACCGATCTCAACATTGTGCAACAATAACAAATTTCCAATTCGTTCAGAACCAACAAAAGATTTGCACCAGAAAAATAAAAGGATAAAAAGAAAAAACTCAGTTCAGTTCAGTTTGATCCTCTTCCTCCATAGCCAATTGGGCCATAAACACTAGCAGAAATGAATAGAGAAAAGAAAAGTCAGAAGCTCACAAGGAAAAAATCAGTTGCAACATAACTGATAAAATCGCAAGCAGTTAGGAAACAATTGTGAAATCTAACCTCTAACAAAAACTAACAAGCTGTAACCGATTTCTAACAACCTCATAACATAATTTTTAACAGAATTCAACTGAAATCATAAGAGAAAAACCTTGAGTGCAACATCTATAAAGGAGACCCCTCATTCTTCTTCAAGGGCTTCACCAGTTTTTCGCTCCCCACTCTCATTCTTCTCCTGAATCCGCACCTGCATTCTCTGCTTCCATTACTCTTCACCTTCATTCCTTTAGCTCAGACCTTCACTTTTCACCTTAATTCCGCTTCAACATCATTCTCTCCCTCTGAACTTTGGCTTCCAAATCTCCATAGCTTCAATCCCTCTTCAAATCTAATCTACCTTGATCATCAATCTCCGAACGAATTATCATCGACATCAATCTTTCTGCATGCTTCAACAATACAGCAATCTACATCAAGAATCAGTAAGAGCTTGATTGCGAAGACGAAAAACAAGAAAGAGAGTGTGAAGAGTGGAATCAAATCGTGCCTGATCGGAGTGTTACATCGCGGAGGCCTCATCCTCTCCAAGACTCCTTTTCAACGAGCTTAAGAAAGAGATACGACACCAAATCAAGGTACGAATCTGAATCTTCTTGTGAGTGTGACCGTTTGTTGCATTGATATCCATCGTCCTTGAATCGGTTTGCTCCGATTTTGTAGTTTCATTGAGCTTTTTCATTTTTACTCTCGGATTCGAAGGGATAATAGATAATAGATGTTGGTTTGTGATGGAAGTGGTAGAACGGTGATGAGCTTTGTCAGAATCGTGCTATCGCCATTGGCGTTCGTGGTTCACAACAGTGGCGGAGGGAGGAAGATTTAGGTTAAGGTTATAGAGAAGGGGGAGAGTGTCATAGGAGTCGTCATTTTCTCATTTGGTGAATTCGCGACGGTGCAAGGGAATGAGGATTGCGACAATAGGAAGAAAAAAAAGGGGATTTAGAGTTCATTCTGATTTGTGAAACCTCTATTTTATAAATGTTTATGTAAATATTAATGGAAATGTTAATGTAAAGGTTAATGGAAAATAAAAGATCGTAAACAACAATAAAACCAATTAAGTATCCATTGATTCCACTGTCTGAATTTCCAAAGTGATAAGATCAGAAATTTTTTTTGATTCTCAACCATACCGGCGGTGACACTTGTCACCGTCCGATAGGTTTCTTCCCAGACCAATCCTGCACGTGCTAGACCACCATAATTTCCATGCACCTTTCATTGTTATCCCTCGGATGAGATTACCCTAGAAGTCTTGAGATCCAACGTCCCAGAGCAAGTCAACAAAGGTTGACTGCATCCCATAACATACTCCCTCAGCCCATGCGCCTAATGGGCTCATCAAATAGCTATCAGCACCCCCACGTTGCAGGCCCATGTAGCCTTTTAGCTAGAAAATTACTTCACATACACCCTCCTTCTATTTCTCTATTTCTTTGTGTTTTTAAATTTCTATTTTTACATGGTTTCAATTTTAATCTTGAAAAAATATCAAAACTCGTAATAAAATTCTACAAAAAATACAGAGACATCCTAACTCATTTAGAATATTTCCATGTTTTTACTTTCGGATTTCAGTGATTTTACAATTTTACTTTGATTTTCCACTTATTTTCTTTTTCATGAAATTCCCACATTAACACTTCAGTTTGTCCAATTTATTTCTTCCACCTCCAGTAAAATGTTTGCCCCATTTTTTTAGCACCTTTTAGAGGACTCGGAAAAGAACCTAAAATATTTTTGTTATATTTGTAAACCCATTTTGTCCACTGTTTTGATAGCATTGTTTGCGCATGTTTGTAAGTAATCCTTATGTAGATTTGAGTGATCATGTGGTATAGTTAAGTTGTGAATTTTTAGGAGATATTTTAACACAATATTAGCTTTTGGTTGATGAATTTAGGGAATTAATTTCATATTTTTTCCAGGATCATTTCTATTTTTTTAGTGCCTTGCTTTCATTCAGACTTTTCCATATAATTTCACCTTGAATTTTAGGGTTTTGTTATTGCATTAGGACATAGTTTGATTATGGTTGATCTTAAAACCTTAGAGTGCCTTGATACGGTTTAGCTACTGAATTTAGAAGCTTGTTATCGTTTAAGATCATTTAGTTATAGGACTTAGGCTTAGGAATCCTTTAGTGTGTTTCCTTGACTTGGGTAGCTTTTGTATTTGCTTTATGTGTTTAATATGCATCATGAAACTAATCTTTATTTTGTAGGGTGGTTGAGGTAAGCCTTTAGTTATATACTTTTTCCTCACCTCTTTATGCTTTCAAGTTGTGTATGCCTTAGCATTGGTGCTTTATTTGTATAGGTTTCCCCTTTGTTTAGAAACAACTTAACTTCCTTAGGAAGTAAGTTGAGTTCTAAGTCCTTTTTCTTCTTTTCCTTTTTCTCATTAGAATTAGAAAACCACACTAACCTAGGTTCATCCATGCATGATAATGCTTAGGATTATTAGTCCCCCTTAGACTTTTACCTTTGGTTTTCTTTTCTTTCTTTCTCATCTTAAAGAAAATAATAAAAGCACCTAATAAAGGTTGATCTTCTCATACGCCATGAGACTTTGTCGTGGGTTACTTGTGCGCATCCCATTTTGGGGCGAGGTGTAAGGCATCTACCACGATGAACAAGTCTCAGTATGAGAATGTTTCACAAACAATAAGCAGAAAACACTTCTTTAAAAGACAACAAACAATACTCGTCTTTTCTTGCGAGAATTCTTTTCTCACCTCACTCACTCTCAACGCAAACTTGCGATGACTTGTCTCATTTGCAAGACGGTAAACACACTCGTTCCAGACAAGCCTGTAACACCTGAACATAGACATAAGTAATTCAGCTCTAAAAAAAACACAAACAAGTTCCCACCTTAGTTAGGCGAACTACATCGACTATGATCCTCATTTTCCCGATGAGGTACGTAGGCAACGGGGTAGGGCCCGTTCGAGCACATTCTTTATTTTCCCTACATTTTCCCCTTTCTTTTCGTGCTCCTTTTCCATTTCCCTTTCTCATCCTAGTTACAGTTAGCGGTTTTTGTTCAGCAGCATCTTATTTCTCACCCTTTGAAACAAACAAACAAGCGTGGATCCCGTCGGGTACGACGGACGATATGGGGTACTAATACCTTCCCAGGTTGTAACCGACTCTCGAACCCAGATCTTTGGTTCGCATGACCTCGTCCTTTCCTTTTCTCTTCAGTTTGTGTAGCATTACCTTTACCATTCATTCGGGATAAAAATGTCTGGCTGGCGACTCTACCTTTTCCGCGCCACTTTCGTGTTTGTACTAGGATGAAAATCCCGAGAGCGACATTGTCACATAGGCGATATTTAACGTTTTTTCTAGAAGTTTTTACAAAAGGACCTTATTAGGTTAACAGAAACGCTCTAAGAAACGAATGTGTAACATTTTATAATTTAAGGGACTAAATTGAAACAATAAATTAAGTTGTGGGACCAAAAGATAAATTAAGTCCTCTTCTTTTTTGCGTAATTCACATAATTTACTCTATGAAGTCTTATATTTAGGGAAGGAGGTAGAATAATGCAATTGATACCTTCTATTTCCTCGGTTTTTTATTTTATAATTTTTTTATAAATTTATTAAATAACTAATATATCTTGACTTAATATAAACCACATACATTATAAAAAGTTTGTTTGGTAAGATAAAAAAGGGTTTTAGGCTTTCAACTCATTTTAATAAAAAAAACTATGATGGATAATTGTTGTTTAACTTTTAACTTGTTTTTTTATAAAAACCTGTGATTTTTTTCTCAAAATATATTGATTGATGTCGATAATGGAGATAACTCTGAGTTCATACAATAATGGAGCCATAACAGAAACAAGAAGAAGAGATGAAAGAGATAAAAGTTTGTTATCATCATCAACTGAGTTATTACAATAAGGATAACAATATATAGACAAGTATGGTGTGAACGAATAATGGTATTGTCATACCCCAAATTTGTCCTACCTTTATTTTCTATTTACCAGTATATTCCAAAAATCCTAAAACGTGCACCATTTTATTTTATTGTCTAACCATTATTTCAAAAATCAAAAAAATATGTACCCTTTTATTTTCTGTCTAACCGCATATTAAAAGATCCAAAAATATGTCATTTTCTTCTGTGCGAAAAATCGAGTCAGTTTGGGTTTGTTGGTGTTTGCGCGTGTGGTGTTGTGTGGAGGTTATTTTGTCCAATTCTCACTTTCATTTTCTATCTATCTTTTTTCATAAAAAAATTAAATAAAAAAAATGCATTTATTTCTTTTTAAACTAAAAAATTCAAACCCTCTTTTTTATTGTAACATTATCATAGGTTATTTATTTCATTATCAAAAAATACAAAAATCTCTTTCTTTTCCTCTTATTGTCTATTTTATTTTATCAATTTCATTTTCACCATTTCCCTTTATTTTTATTTACATTCCCATATTATCACTATTTCTATTACTTTTTATTATTATTTTTATTATCATTATTTTTTATTATTACCACTATTTTTTATTATTACTATTACTATTATTATTATTATTATTATTATTATTATTACTTATATTTTGTTTTTATAAATCCATTTGATTATTGTTATTTTTATTTTATTACCATTTATCATTCTCATCTATTATTATTAGTATAATTCTCCCTATTATTTTTTTTTTGTTGTTTCTCATTATTTCTCTCAGCACCAACTTGCCATTCACTTCCACCAACACAGCAACAAATGCATATACCACTCCACTCAATATTCTAAAAAATCTGCAGTAAAGCACAATCAATAACAAACTCTTAACACCAATTTTAACAGCTCATAAAATCAGCTCAATCTTTATCCAAATTTTCTTACATTCTCCCCAATTCTTTCCAATCTACCCTCACTTTAACTCTCTTATAAAACAACCTTTCATTCATCACATCTTTAAGCTTGGAGACCTTAATCACATTCTGCAAAAAATTCACAATCCAAGTATCAAAAATAGAAAAAAACACAAAAAAAATCATTCCGAAAATTTCCAAAAAATACACAAACCATCTGAAAACGCAGTCACTGAATCATCATCAACCCAACTTCAAAAAAAAACACAGAAGCAGAAAAAAGAGAAAGGTGAGATGAAATGCAAAAATCCACTCACCATCCTTGGCTTCATTCCATAAACACTTCTTAAAACACACAAAAAATCCAGCAACCTTAGCACCTTCAACCACCACCAAACCTTCGTCCGTCAACCCTCATTACCACCCTTCACCTTTCAAATATACCAGATCGGAAACGGCATAGGCACAAACTCACAACTGCCATTTTAAACCATAAATCACCACCGAATCCTTACCACACCGAAACCGCGAGCACAACCCTTTCGCAAACCAAAACTGCGAGAATATCGTGACAAATCCGGAAACTCAGAAACAGAGAAGAGAGAGTGCAAAACCGAGTCAAAATCCGCGAAGCCCAACCAGATCCAAACTCGCCATGAGATTTCAAAAACGCCACACAAAACCCGCAAGCATGACCACATACCTTTCAAAAATCGCCGGCCCAAAACCAAAAACGCCATAGCCGCCGCTGTGACAAAGCCAACCGCGAGAGAACGCACAAACCAAATGAAAAAATCCAAATCGTAACAAATCCGAGCTCAGAACCGTCGTTGTTGAAACATTCGAATCACGAACCATCACTGTAAACGAATCCGGAATAGCCGTGAGAACTCGTGAGAAGCCATGGATTCGAGTACAGCGTGAGATATCACTGTGAGGACAGAAACAAAGTGTCGCCGCTGTTTTGTTTTCAAGAATAGGTTTATTCGTGAAACACGTTCCCTGTTCTGGTCTTGTGCTTATATTGTTGATTTTTCTTTAGAGAGAGGTCTGATATACCGTTTCTTTTTTAATTTTCTATGATCGATGCATTTTCTTATTTTTATTTACTATTTTATGTTATTTTTGGTTTGTTTAAAATAAGACTTTGTGAGATGGGCTTGGCCCACTCGTTTTGGCTAAACAAACCCTATCCTCAATCAGTGTCTTTTCTCTTTTATTAGGTTCTCTCAATTTTATTTTGATTTTCGATTTATTATTATCCTTTGGGGCCGATGATCTACCAAAAGGCCGAATTGTGTCTGATCTCGTTATCGGAAAATTCGGTCAATATGAGGTCAATTTTATTTTTGTTTATTATTTTATTTCAATTAATATTTCATTTTATTTTCTTTTTGTCAAATCAATTTCGTTTATTTTATTTTACCGTTTATTTTAATTATGTGTGGTCAATGAATATCTGAATAATCTTGAGATTCGTCGCGAGCCGACTTGAAATCTCGATTAACGATGAAACCACTTTATTTAATTTATTTACTTTATTTTATTTTTCGCATTTCATTTTAATATCGACGCTCGACTCCTTATAGAACGATTCTAAACTTTGAATTCGTTCTTAGGAAGTCAACGAGCCACATTTCGCCACATCCGATCAATAAAAGGTTCAACGCCTCCAAATAAGTTCGAAACACTGCACATACGCTTCCTCTTGGGCAAACTACAATGATACCCTTTATTTCTCGCAATCCCGTGTAACATATATGTATCCCTCTCCCATTACATTGTACGCATTTTATTTTCCGTATTTTATCGATTTTATTTCGTTCGCGAACCCTTGGTCCAACACCAAGCAGTTTCACTCGCACACTTGCACAATTCATTCGGTTATGGTTTCATATTACTAGGAGCACCCCTAGGGACTAGGAATCGGATCCACCTAACTAACTCAAACAATAAACCTCCATTTGCATTTACCCGTAAGTCGACTGCTTCGCGCATCGCCATCAAACCGAATAACCAAAATGTTACTCTTAGAACAAAACCCTTGATCCAACATCAAGCGGTCTTAGATTAATAAAACATTTAACAACTATCGAAACAAGGTGAAAAAGACAAGTGTTGGATCTCCGATGCTTTTCTTCAATTGTTTGAACACGAAGCATCTGTTTCGGGTGTGAGCAATTAACGCCTAATAAAATCAATAAAACCAACCAACCTTAGTACCACGAACTACGAAGCTCCTAATTTCCCATTGCACAAAGGAATACGTAAGTACACGGATCTTACTCCTTGCTGAGCACCCTAGGAATCTAACCACCCATTTCCCCTCTAATACTAACCCTAGTTTAGAATCGTATCACATTTCATTTCTGCTTTTAATTCGAAGAAGATAAATGACATTTGTTAAGACATTCAATCACAAATCAAACTAAGAGGTTCCCGTTGAGTACAACGGACGTAAGGGGTGCTAATACCTTCCCCTTACGGAATCGACTCACGAACTCAAAATCTGGTTTCGAAGACTAAGCCTTATCCATTTTCAAAAGAGGTTTCTCGATATTTTCCTCTTCCTAATCTTTGGAATAAAAAGTTCGGTGGCGACTTTGTTGATCATTTTAATTTTTCCCGCGGCCCTTTCCCTTCGCGAGGTCGTATTTTTCGGGGTACGACAGGTATTCCCGTTGTACACTCAACTTATCTAATTACATAAAGATAAGGAAAAGAGGAAAATAAAGGTATAATACTGATATGCCCCATCAAGTTGGATTGTGTAAACTGCAAAGTCCTAACTTGGTCATGATGGAAGAAAAAGCTAGAGAGTACAATGGCTTTGTGAAAGCATCAACTAACTGGGATGATGAAGGTATAGGAAGTAGGTGAATTTTTTTGGAGGTGATTTTCTCTCAAACCACATGACAATTTAACTCAATATGCTTGTTGCATTCATGGAAAGTCGTATTATGCACCAAATAGATAACAGACTTGCTATCATAATACACAAATGTCGATTGAGAAAAATGAATCCTGAAATCCTAAAGAAGGTATTACAACCATTGTATTTCACAAGTGAGGGATGTTAAAGCTATGTATTTAGATTCATTAGAGGATTTGGAAATAGTGTTTTGCTTATTGGATTTCTAGCAATTAATGGAAGAACCAAGTACAACACAAAAGCCAGTAATAAATTTTTTGGTGGTGGGGCATCTGGCCCAATCAGAATCAACAAAAGTAGAAAGCTTTAGAGAACTGGAAGCTAAGAACAATATACCTTTAGCAGGAGATGACTTCAATAATCTCAACACTTTGGTAGAAGCTTGATAATGTAGCTCAAGGGATTGGAAACAAACTGACTTAAATGTTGTACTACAAAAGATATATCAGGCCTGGTGTTGGTCAGATAGATTAATCTCCCAATTAGACGCCTGTAGACGGTAGGATCAGTAAGAGTTGCACCATCAGTAGGAGAGGGTTTGGAGTTAGGGTCAAAAGGAATGGAAGATGGTTTGTGTAATGCCCTGAACTTATTTAAATATTTTATTGAGAATGTGTGTTTTGGTGTGTGAAGAATAATATATATTATCGAAATATGATTGTGATTGAAAATTATATTTTTGGTGGATAATTGTATTATTAGATGTTAAATAAAATAAATGGAATAAACAAGAGATAAGGACAAGGTGGTAAATTGGTGAAAGTAGTAAGGGTAAAAGTGGAAGATCATAAGTTGGGTCTTAGGGGTTATGTTGGAAATAAGGGAAAAAGGGGAAAACATAATCGTATTAGAGAAACCGAAAAGTGATCGTGAAAGGTGTGAAAAGGAGAAGAAAAGGAAAAGGGCTTAATTGGGAAGAAGAATTCGCGAAGGAGAAGAATTCCTCAACGAAACCTAAGGTAAGGGTGGGATTCTTCCATCTTAAGGGGTTTATAATGAGAATTGGGTAGGTTGAGAATTAGGGATTGAGATTGTGATGGTTGGTAGAAGAATTTCGTTGAATTAAGAGTTGTTTGTTGTTGGTGGTGGTGGATAATTGCATGAATTAGAGAATCGAATTGGTAATTTTTAAGAATTCTGGCTGGTTTTGGTGTTTTGGAGAACTGTTTTCGTAGCAGGTTTTTAGAACAGAGAGCGGTTAGGCGATTTGCGAAATCGCAGAGCTCGCTTAGCAAGCAGAGTCAGTGAGTTTGGAACTTAGCAAGCTATGACCCTCGCTTAGCGAGCCCTAGAGCGTGAAAATTAATTTAATAAATTTTGAAAAATTACTGAAAAATTAGTTGATGCTTAGTAATGCCTAGGAACTGATGGGGTATAGTTGGAGGTAGTAAAAGAAGAGCTATACACTTAATTGTAGGGATAATTAGTGTGATTTGAATTTAAATAGGATTGATGTGTTTGTTATGGTTGTTGTTGTTGTGATGATGTGCTTCATATGCTTATAAATGTTATATGAGTATATGATATGTTGTGATATATGTTATGTTGCGTTGTCGTGATATGAGTTTAATTATATGATTATATGTTATGAAATGCATGATAATCTTGATGATGATAATTAGAAGTGTGTTGATCGATGTTGCGATATGTTGTTGCGGTGTTGTTGTTGCATGTTGTAGTTATTGTGAGTATGCATGTATGTCATTGATGTTGAATGACATGTTTCATAAGTTGTTTAACATACCAAGTTGGGGTATGTCGTTGTTGTGATGTTGGTGCGGTCATGAAATAGAGATCGTACATGGTCATGAAATAGGGGTCGAGGGTGTGTCATGAAATAGGGATCATATTGGACCATGAAAGAGGGGTCGAGAGTTCCGACGGGAACTAGATCTTAAAATAGAGATCGGATTATGGTACCGCATGCATAGAGTCAAGTTGAGTCTCATTGCATAATTATTATGGTCATTGTATATGATGTTGTGGTTTATGTGTCGTTGTTGTATGTAATGTTATTGAATAGTAGTTGTTGAGAAGCGGTGTAATTTTATGATACTTGCTTAATTCTTATTATATTATCTTTATGATGTAAGTATCTCACCCCTTTTGTTTGAATGTTACCCTCATGTTGGTAACATGCAGGTGAGCAGGATAAGTCGAGTGGTGGTCAGTGAAGTCAGAGTACTTCTCATCTTTAGAGTGTCGGCTCTGATACATTGCTTTGGGAGTTGGTTCGACGTTGCTGTTATTTGTTATTTCTTTTGAAAAACAATTTCGTAATTAAAGTTAAGTTATGTTAATTTAAAACTTATTTCTGCTGCATGTTGAACAAATGTTTTTGAAAATGTATCAGTGAGCCGTTTATGAAGTTGATTGTGACACTCAAATAAAAGTTGAAAATTTTACTCTGATTTTATTAATATTTCCTTGGGGTGATTTGGGTGTTACAAAGTGGTATCAGAGTCTGGTTGGTCTGTCTGACCAAGTAGTTGAGTCATTGTGTTGTTGTTGAGTGTTGATTGTTGTTGATGCACTGTAGTTGTGTTGTTGTTGTTGATTCTAAATCGTTGTTGGATTGTGTTGTTTTATGTAACAGATTTAGAATGGCTGGGAGGAATGATGTTGCACTTGTCACTGCTATGTAAGCGATGGCACAGGCTGTGCAAAATTCGATGAATGTTGGGGATCGTGAAAGCGACGAGTTCAGGAAGAATGATCCACCAATGTTCAAGGGGAAGTATGATCCTGATGGAGCACAATATTAGCTCAAGGAGATTGAGAGGATCTTCAGAGTTATGGAATGTTCAGAGGGAAGCAAGGAGCGATTGGGTGCGTACAGACTGGTATCTGAGGCTAATGATTGGTGGGTTGGCACTCGCCAACGATTAGATGCATCTGTTGAGGCAGTCACCTGGGATGTATTCAAGAGAGAATTCATGAGGAAGTATTTTCCTGAAGATGTTTTAGGGAAAGAAAGAGATCGAGATTTTGGAGCTGAAGTAGGGTAGCATGTCGGGGACAGAGTATGCTGTGAAGTTCACTGATTTAGCGAAGTTTTATCCATATTATAGTGAAGCAACTGTTGAGTTCTCGAAGTGTGTTAAATTCGAGAATGGTTTGATGCATGAGATCAAGCAGGAGATTGGCTATCAGAGAATCTGTAGATTTTCAGATCTGGTGGATTGTTGCATGATCTTTGAAGAAGACAGTAAGGCTCGATCTGAGCACTTTAGAGGTTTAGCTGAGAGAATAGGTAAGCAGCAAGTGAGTCGTGAAAAACCTTATGAAGCTCCTACTGATAAGGGTAAGCAGGAAAAAAATGAGGGTAAAATGTCAAGTGGGGGAGGTGCTCCTACTTCGCTTAAGTGTTATAGGTGTGGTGAGATGGGTCATCATGTAAGTGAGTGCACGAGTGACGTGAAGAAGTATTTTAAGTATGGTCAGCCTGGACACTCGATTGCTGAGTGCAAGGCAAATGTGGTTACTTGCTAAAACTGTGGAGAGTAAGTTCATATCGGTACGCATTGTTAGAAGCTCAAGAAAGCTGTAATTGGAGGAAAGGTGTTTGCTTTGACAGGGACACAGACTTCCAGCGAGGATCGTTTAATAAGAGGTATTTGTCATATTAATAGTATTCCTTTGATTGTTATGATTGACACTGGTGCGACACATTGTATTATTTCTCTGGATTGTGTGAGGAAATTAGGACTTGTTGTGTCTCCGATGCAAAGAGATATGGTTATCAAGACTCATGTTGATGGGTCATTAACTACTTCTCTTGTACGTCTGAATTGTCCGTTATCGATCTATGGATAGGACTTTGGTGTGGATTTGATTTGTTTGCCGTTGAGAGGTATGGATGTGATTTTAGGTATGAATTGGTTGGAGTACAACCATGTTCATATTAATTTCTTTAGTAAGTCGGTTCGGTTTCTTACTCCTGGTGAAGTGGCAGAAGAAGCTGGTTATTTGTCTACTCGTGAGTTGAAAGAGCTTATGGATGATGAAGCGCAAGTTTTAGTGTTGTTTTCTTTGTTGTCGGTGGAGAATGATATATAAGTTAGTGAATTGCAAGTGGTGAGAGATTTTCCGGAAGTGTTTCCAGATGATGTTATGGATGTGCCGCCACAGCGAGAAGTGGAATTTAGTATTGATCTTGTGCTAGGAACGAGACCTATTTCGATGGCACCATATCGTATGTCGGCTTCCGAGTTATCTGAGTTGAAGAAATAGTTGGAGGAACTATTAGAAAAGAAATTCGTGAGACTGAGTGTATCGTCATAGGAAGCACCGATATTGTTGGTGAAGAAGAAGGATGGTAGCATGAGGTTGTGTATTGATTACAGACAGCTGAATAAAGTGACGATTAAGAATAAATATATGCTTCCAAGGATAAATGATCTGATGGATCAGTTGGTTGGTGCTCATGTGTTCATTAAGATCGATTTGCGATCGGGTTATCACCAGATAAGAGTGAAGGATGAAGATATTCATAAGACTACTTTTAGGACTCGATATGGACACTATGAATATGTAGTGATGCCATTTGGAGTTACTAATGCACCTAGTGTATTCATGGAGTATATGAATCGGATTTTCCATGAGTATTTGTATCAATTCATTGTTGTGTTTATAGATGACATTATGATTTATTCTAAGTCATAAGAAAAGCATGTTGAACATTTGCGAATTGTGTTGCAAGTGTTGAAAGAGAAAACGCTCTATGCGAAACTGTCGAAGTGTGAATTTTTGTTGAAAAAGGTGAGTTTTCTAGGTCATGTGATTTCGGAACAGGGGATTGCTATGGATCCGTCCAAAGTAGATGCAATGTTACAATGGGAGACTCCAAAGTCAGTGACAAAGATTAGAAGTTTCTTTGGATTGGACGGTTATTATCGGAGGTTTATTGAGAGGTTTTCGAAGTTGTCACTTTCGTTGACCCAATTGACTTATAAGAACAAGGTATTTGTGTGGGATTCTCAGTGCGAGAAGAGTTTTCTTGAGCTGAGGAAGAAGTTGACTACTACGCCAGTTTTGATTTTTCCGAAAGCGGATGAACCATTTGTGGTTTATTGTGATGCTTCTCTTATGGGTTTAGGTGGAGTATCGATGCAAGATGGTCAGGTTGTGGCGTATGTGTAACACGGTGGGAGAACTGTCTTTTAGTCATGTTAAGGATAGCAAGAGTCGCCACCGACTTTTATTTTATCCCTAAGGAAAGGACATAAAAGAACAGGAAAGACCGGTTTTAAAAGACTTGAGTTCGGGGGTAGGTTATATAAAGGGAAGGTTTTAACACCCTTTATATCCATGGTTATCCATGGGCTCTTAGTTACTTAGCTCACTTAATTATTTTTGAAAAGGTGAAGTGTGTGATTAGAAAAAATTTATAAGTACTTTGTAATGATTCTCGTATGGATGTATACAAAGTCTTATTCTTTTGAAAATATTTGAAAAGTTGTGAGGTGTGAAAAGTGTTTTAAGGGGTATGAGCCAGTAACTTTAGAGTTCCTACCCTAGACAAAGTCTTTCATATTCTTTTATTTTCTTTCAAGGGTAAGATTTGTCCCTATTATTAAGGAATAGGTAGTCATTACCTCAGATTTATTTAAGGGACGGGCGTAGGGTCATCGTATGGTCAATGAAGGCAACTGGAGGGTGTCTTTAGCAATTGGGGAGGGACTATCATTTTTTAAACCGAAGGGACAAGATCATTGTAGGCAACATCGTAGGGACTTGATCTTTTAACCACGGGAGGGACAAGATGATTTTATTTGGTAGGGTTTTGCTTAAGACACCCCCCATATTCGAGGGACTTGACCGTTTTTTAAAAGGAAACTTAAGAGAGGTAGCCCTAGGATGTGCAGATGGAGATCATAGATCGACTTACGTGTGTGAAGGATTTATTTTCAGATATTTATTCTTTTTATATAATTTTCTAAGTCCAATTTAATTTTCAATTAGATTTTCACTCCCTATTTACTAACCATAAACAATAATAAAAAAACGAAGGAATTAAAACCTAACTATTACAAAACTTTGGGGCATTTACAAAAAAAAAAATAAGAAAAAAAAATTAAAATATTACAACCCAAGAGCAATTACATAATAATAAACAAAAAGAAAATTCAACAATTAAAAATTAAAACGAAATTAGACTTAAAATTTTGATTAAGAGAATTAGGGTTAAACAAAAAATTAGGGTTGGCTTAAAAATTAAATTAATTTTGAATTATAAATTTATAGGAGTATATATACAAATATTTAGTTATTTATATTATAAAAACAAAAGATTATAAATTAGAATAAGATTATAAAAAATTTTAGATGAATTTATGAGAATATATACAAATATTTAATTATTTACATTAGAATTAAAAAATAATTAGAAATTTTGATTAGAATAAAATTATTAAGAAAACCTTTTTTAGAAAATATTAACTTAATTAATATGTTATTTACAAATACTTTAATAAAATATATTCATTTTTTTAAAAGAACCAAATAAAAAAAATATTAGTGGAATTTTAATTAAGAAAAGTTTGTTTTTTAATTTAAATGAATTAGTCTAATTATTATTCTAAAAAGAAATCAATTAAAAATGCTAAAATAAGAAAATATGGAAAAGAATGGAAAATAACTCAAAAAGAAAGGACCTGGGAATCGAACCCAGGTCCATTACCTCACAAGTCATGACACAAAACAAACTGAGCCAGCGCGCACTGGTGATACCTATGGGAAGCGAAATCGTTTTAAGCTTTACTGAATTTTAAAAAAAAAATCATCCGCGCCAAAATTTCATATTCTTCCTCTGAATGCAGATTTACCTGCGAATTTTCCTGCGAATCTTCCTGTGAGGTTACCTACGTTCAAAACCTACGAAACACATACTACACCAAACGCGCATGATTTTGTCAAATTGATCACACAAACATGATCTACACAGTTCATACAATCATGGCCGATTGCGTTTTAGGTCATGGTTCATCATGAAAACTACCCAGAAAGCTTGCATTCTTCCTTCTAAACACAACCATAAACAAAATTAGTTATTGATGCATATAATCATGGAATCGAAAAACGTTAAAGAAGTGAAAAGCATGGACTCAATTATGGCATATGGAGGCGAATTGAATTATGTAAATGATCAAGTTAACTTCAAGAGACATCAAGGATCATGTCTCAACCTTTAAAACACCTGGAAAATAGCAACATGTAAAAAACCGAATTTGAGTTTTTTGAAGATTTTCTCAAGTTTGTATGTGCCTTTATTGTCTGATTTTTCGTCCCCCTATGCTTTGGTCATGTTGTGTTCTTATAAATGAATGATTAGGTCAAAGAAAATTGGGCTTTTGATCATGGATTTGAGTTACTTTCTTATGAAGAAATAATCAACCATAAATGTGAAAAAAATCAAATATCCCATTGCCAATCTGGTCCAGCACGAATTTGGAGAGTATCCAATTACCTTAAATGTCACATATTTGATTCTAAAACAAAGATTTGATTTATTGTTTGATTTTTCATATTTTATTTTCATTAAAATTGAATTTTAATAAATAAAATAAAAATTAATATAAAATTAAATTAAAAAATCAGAATAATTGGTCATTGGGTCGTGCATGACTTTATCTTTGAGATTGGGTTTCAATTTTATGGGCCCATTTGGAAAATTTTGAAGTTTAGGCCTTTTTTGCTTCACACCCCTTGAAAATTTCCCAACTTTGACAAGACATAACTCCCTTAATTTTAAGGCTATGGAGGTGTTCTTGGACTTTTTAGAAATCATAGAGAGTCCTCTAACCAACATTTTGGTCCCGTGTCTATATCTTTTATCATTTTTAAATTATGAGCTTTGGAAAAAGTTGACTTTTTGTTGACTTTCAAAAGGACCTATAATGTTTTAGCTCATACCTCCCAAATGAAGCATTTTTAGGCTTGGCTTGTGAGACACAAAGTTGCAGATAACTCAATTTACTTCAAAATGAGATTTGGATGGGAAATGTTTGATGGAGTATGTGAAAGTTATGGCTGGTCAAAGTCCAGTTGACTTTTATTATGAAGCCCTAATTTAGAAACTTCTTGATTCTTGATGATCTGAAATTTTCTTGATGAATCATGATCAACCCTTGATAAAATGATGAATTTTACCTCATATTATTAATGTTGGCAAAAAATCTTGAAGTTTTACTTTAAGTTGACCATAGTAGACCTCAGTTTGACTTTTTCACCAAGTTGACTGATTTTTGAATACTTGAACTTTTGACTTGTCAAACTTATTGGGAAAGCTCTGAAATTTGTCATGGGGATTATTTAAGGTATATGGGATGTTATGAAGCTCACTTGAGGCCTTGGAAGTCCATTTATCTTGGGAAAATTCAAAACCCTAATTTTGGATCCCTTGTTCAGGAGGAGACTTTGTCTTCAATCCTTTTGACCAATTGTGAACCTTGAGAGAACTCTTGGGACACATTGCTTTGATTGTGGGAGGGAAAATTTTGGGGTACAACAGCTGCCCTTGTTCAATTTCTTGAAACCTGAGGAGTTAGATTGGCATGCACGCCATTCATGACTTGAAGGTTGAAGGGGATTGAACACAAAAGCCCAAAAATTTGCACTCGCCGGTGCATAGAGTAATATGTTGGTTGATTGTATTGCTTGAATGGGCTTAAAGATGTCATTCGGAGAAAAAGTTCTTCAGATATACTTCTTGGAGGATAAAGTTGACCAAAGAGTAGATTGATGAAATCTTGGGGGGATGTAGCAGCCCAATAGGTTGTTTGATGTGATCCTGGAAGGTAGAGCAGTCTAAGATATTGTGATTTAGCTTTTGGGGAGATAACGTAGCCCAAGGTATTGTGATATAGCTCTTGGGGAGATAAAGTAGCCCAAGGTATTGTGATATAGCTCTTGGGGAGATAAAGTAGCCCAAGGTATTGTGATATAGCTTTTGGGGAGATAAAGTAGCACAAGGTATTGTGATATAGCTTTTGGGGAGATAAAGTAGCCCAAGGTATTGTGATATAGCTTTTGGGGAGATAAAGTAGCCCAAGGTATTATGATATAGCTTTTGGGGAGATAAAGTAGCCCAAGGTATTGTGATATAGCTTTTGGGGAGATAAAGTAGCCCAAGATATGATTTTTGATGACATTTATCTGCTGGAGAATTAACCTGAAAAACAAGGTTAGTTCTATGCAAATATCATGATGTATATAACACTTTGCAAAATGACATCTCATGAAAATGTTGTATGCGTATGATATGAAATGATATGATGATGCAGGTATGTATGAATTATGTAGTTGAAACGTATGAATAGTTTTGTAGAACAACTGCTGGCTGGGGAAAATAAATCATGATTCGTTGTTGAGGAATATGAAGACTTCATTCTCGTCTTGTTTTGGGAATATCGTACTTAAGACCTCCCGTTTTCGTTCGTCATACTTATTATTGAAGGATTAAATTCTTGAATATCCTGACTGAGGATAAAAGAGATGGACATTGCTTCGGGAAACTTATCCAGTCAAGTATCAATTCTTCAGAGGATATGAAACTGCTTGAAGACTTCTTAGAGTTGGAAGTATAAGATACTACTTGAAGTATTCCTTAAGAATATCCGTAAGGATTACTCTGTGGTGATGAACTGGCAAAGATTCGTTGAATTCCTACCTCCGCCCGTCCTTGGTAAATACTATTATTGTATTTTATGCATTTATGGTAAACATCAATCATATTAAAAAGCATACATACATTAAAACATAACCAACAGACGTTTCTTGCTTTAGTAAAAGGGGAAAAGTAAACCTGAATAAAGAGGGAAAAGTAAATCTAGATAAAGAGGGAAAAGTAAACCTGAATAAAGAGGGAAAAGTAACGGACATTTTCCCGAACCCTTTTGGTTCGCTGGGACACCCTTATTTTTGCCTAGGTCAGTCAACCAAACGGGTGTCTTTTTATGCGTAGTATTTTTTAACTATGTATGCATTCACAGAATGCGGGAAATCTTCACCATCCATAGTGGTAAGCATCATGGTACCTCCAGAAAATACTCTCTTAACAACAAATGGTCCTTCATAAGTGGGGGTCCATTTTCCTCTAGGATCACCCTGTGGTAATATGATATGTTTGATCACCAAATCACCAACCTGATATACTTGTTATACATCTGACCATGACAAATAGCTGCTAACCTATTCTCATCAATCAAGTTTATCTTGTCAAGTCGAGTATGAATCCATTCATCTTCATCTAAGCATGCATCCTTCATAATTCTCAAGGAGGGAATCTGAACTTCGATGGGTAGAACTGCTTCCATACCATAGACAAGGGAGAATGGTGTTGCCCTGTTTGAAGTACGTATTGTGGTACGATAACCATGAAGAGCAAATGGTAACATCTAATGCCAATCTTTATATGTAATTGTCATCTTCTACAAGATCTTCTTAATATTCTTGTTGGCGGCTTCCACTTCGACATTCATCTTTGGTCGATATGGAGATGAATTATGATGATTAATCTTGAATTGCGTACAGAGGTCAGTAATCATAGTATTGTTCAAGTTGGTACAATTATATGTGATAATCCTTTCAGGGATTCCATAGCTACATATAAGATTATACTTGATGAATCGAGCCACAACATTCTTGGTAACAGAAACAAACGAGGCTGCCTCTACCCACTTCGTGAAGTAATCAATAGCAACAAGGATGAAATGATGTCCATTGGAAGTAGTAGGTTTGATCTCACCAATCATATCAATGCCCCACATGGCAAAAGGCCAAGGAGCATTCAGAACATTCAACGGTACTGGAGGCACATGAACCTTATCAACATAAATTTGGCATTTGTGACAAGTTTTGGAGTGTTGATAGCAATCAGCTTCCATGGTAGACCAATAGTAACTTGCTCTCAATATTTTCTTAGCCATGGTATTCCCACTAGAATGAGTACCAAAGATCCCATCATGCATGTCCTCCATAATCTATGTTTCTTCCTTCTTATCCACACAGTGAAGCAAAGTTGAATCATGATTGCGCTTGTAAAAAATTCCATTACTCAGGAAAAACTTAACAGAAAATCTCCTCATAAACTTCTTATCATTGACAGATGCCCCTTCAGGGAACTCTTGAGCTTCAAGATACCTTTTTACTTCATAAAACCAAGGTGTTTCCTCTACTCCTTCAGTATCCACCTCATTACAGTATGCAGGTTCATCAAATCGATCAATAGTAATTTTGGGTGCTTCGTCTTTCCAACTGATTTCAAACATAGATGCCATAGTAGCTAATGCATCTGCCAACTGGTTCTCTTCTCGTGGAATATGTGCAAAAGTGATCTCTTCAAAGTACGGGATCAAAGACAACACATGCTCTCTGTAAGGAATGAGATTTGGATGCTTGGTGTCCCAATTTCCTTTGACTTGACTAACTACCAAGACTGAATCTCCATATACATTCAAAAACTGAATCTTCGTCTCAATGGCAGACTTGATACCCGTGATGCATGCTTCATATTCATCCATATTATTGGTACAATCAAAACAAAGTCTTACAGTAATTGGTGTATAACAACCTTTAGAAGAGATAATTACAACACCAATACCATTACCAAGTGCATTAGAAGCTCCATCAAAAACCATAGTCCATCGGGATCCTTGTTCAGGTCCTTCATTATGTCTAGGTTCTTTATTAACAATCATAATATCTTCATCTGGAAACTCAAAATTCATAGAATGATAATCATCCACTGCCAGATGATCCAAATGATCAGCTACTACACTGCCTTTAATTGCTTTCTGAGTAGTATATTGTATGTCATATTCTGTCAAGATCATTTTCCATCTCGCTATTCGTTCGGAGAGAGTAGTTTTCTCAAATATGTACTTGATTGGATCCATTTTTGAAATCAATAAAGTGGTATGAGTCTGTAGCGGTAAAATCGTGAGTGTAAGCTATTGATTAACTTAACTCAAGGTACACAGAGTCGCCACCGCGCTTTTATTTATTTCCAAATGGAAAAAGGTAAAAGAACGAATAAAAACCTAGGAATCTAAAAGCAAAAGCTAAAAGAAACAAACAGAGAACGGGTAAGGGGATTGGTTACAAATCGGGAAGGTTTGACGCACCCGACTCGTCCGTGGTACTCCACGGGAGCCCTTTGAAATATTTATTGCTTTTTTGGTTTGAAATTGGTTTGCTTGAAAATGATTGAAGAGATGAGGAGAAGAATGTTTTTTTATGATTTTGTGTTTGATGAGGTTTTTAATGCCTCATGCCTACGTACCCACAAAGTGCAATGCGAGATCAAAACCTCGTAGTTCGTGGTACAAAATTTGAAAAGAAACAATGAGTTGAATGGATTTTAAAATGTAGAGATAAGTCGTCATTCTTTAGCGAATAATTCCGCTAGAAAGAATGAATCATATCTAAACATATGAAAAGACAAGTGCACAAAGGCACAAAAACAATTGAGTGAGTTTTGGAATTTTTTAAAGTATGTAAGAAAAAATTTCGATATATTTACATGGATTAACATTTATTTAAGAAAATAAAGTGAAAAGGTAAAATCACTTGACCTAAGTCAAGGTTTGATTGCGAAAGCATTTGAAGTTTGAAAACAAAGAAGATTTTTAAAATAGGGAGAAGTTTTGAAAATTTAAGAATGGGGAGCAGATGAAGCGACTATCCTAAAAAAAAAAAAGAAGATAAGGGAAGAAAGATCTAACCAAACTTGATGACATTCCAAATTATGAGCATAAGAGTTCCATCCTTGTAAGCTAGCAAATAGCCAAATAAAGGCTAAATCCAACTTTATGAAGATCAAAGCAAAGGAGGTGTCCTAAGAATCTAAGTCCAAATCTCCATTCCAAATGCTAAGGATAGTAACCAATAGACCTCAAATTAAAGTCACAAGTTTTTTTAGAGGTTTAATCCTTTATTATTTTTTTTGTGTCCAAATGGACAAATAGAAAAGCAACCAACAAATAATAAAAGAAAATAATAAACATGATATGGATGAATAAAGCAAAAATAAAATAAAGGTAATAATAGTGCAAGAAATTAAATGTTAGTAACAAAAGAAATAAAAATGCAAGAATCTAAAATATTAATAGTAGTAATATTATAATAATATTCATATAATAATGGTATGGTGAACTTAATCAACCACAACCAAAAAAAGAAAGTAACCAAAATCGAAGGCAAACGGATCCGCTTAGCATCTTACACTATAGCGATTAATCAAGGCAAACCGAACCGAATTCAATGAAATTTGAAAGGCGATTGGGAGACCCAAAGCATCTACGCATCAAAAATTCACAAGTCTCGATTCTTGATGCAATATGATTAACCACTTTGGGATTACGCGATCAACAAGAGATCCGGTCCACGAAAGTGCAAGTACCCAATTAGATTTTTATTCCGAAGTCGGGACACATTTAGGTCTATGTTAAGCAATCGCCGAGTAATTTACGAAGTAATTACCATACAAATGAGGCCGGCCACCACCAATTAAGGTGCATAATATTAGTGCTAATGTATGCGAGATAAACGATATATAAATCGTTATCCGAACGCGATACCGCACAAAACTAAAGATGAATACCAAATTGAGTCATACTTATGGTATTCTTCCATCCTTAAGTTCAATCACTCATCTTGGTAGATTCAAGCATGAAAATGTATCACTAATGCAAAGTACCTTAAATGAATTGAATAATCCACTTAAAGGTAGTTTTGAATTAATGAACATTAACTACTCTAATCTACACCCAAAGTCCATTGAAATTAAGGAGGAATTATTCCCAAAAATACTTCCCAAGGTAGAAATAAAAGGGAGGAAGAAGAAGAAGAAAGAGGAACCAAAAAGGGCTTAAAACAAGCCAAAAACACCATTCTGACTTGTGTTAACCGGTTAACGCAAGCAGATTTTGAATAATTTGCGCTGTTTTTGAACTGGTTAACCGGTTAACCAAATGGTTAACCGGTTAACGCAGTACCAGAAGCTAAAAATAATGCAGAAAATTCAGCATGATCCATTTTGAAACCTTTTCTCAAACATTGGATGATCATGATCTGAATTTGCACGAATTTTAAAACCAAAATACAGTGGAATCCCTGCAATCAAACAACAAATAAAGATCCAAAGGATCTAGAAACAAAAGCACCAAAGATCTACATCTTGAATGTTGATGGTGAATATGGGTTTATGGAGGAAGATGAATTACCAAAAGCTTTTCTTCAAATTGAACCAACACAAGCTTAGATCTACTGAAATTGATAAGCAAGAGAATGAAAGAATGAAGGTTTAGCTCAAGTTAATCAAGAATTCAATGTGAATTCTTGATAACTTCAAAAGAAAGAAAGATGAGCTTTGGAGAATTTTGGTGTTGGAGGAGTAATTTGCAAGAGATTTTTTGGCTATCAAAAGCTTGTGGAATGAATGAAATTAAGGTCCTATTTAAAGGCCTTAGGTATGGAAATTTGGTGGAATGGAGCTTGCTTTGGTAATTTGAATTTAGGCTTGGTAATTAGAAATTTGGTGGGAAATGGAAAAGAGTGGTGATTAGTGAGGATTTTTGGTAGGAAATGATCAAAATGATGTAGAGAAATCAGAAACCAGTGGATCTAGAATATTCCAATTAAATCAATGATCTAAGGGTGCTGGATTTGAATAAAAACATTCAAATTTTGCACTGGTTAACCGGTTAACCAAGCTGAATTTTGAATTTTTTTGTTCAAAAAAAAAAGCTGCTTGGTTGATTCGGCCCGATTCTTGTGTACGTCGAAGAAACAAACACGAGAACCTCGGAGATCCTTTGAATGAATCAATTAACTTGGGAAATCCTTGATCTGATAATTTTGAATTATTTGCGGATCGTCTTCGACTTTTGTGAAATTTACTCGAGCTGCAGGACTGATATTTTTTGGCATTTTTATATGGTTCCTCTTCCTGGAAAAAAAAGTTAGCAAAAGGAAACAAAATATTTTTGGATTTTGATTAGTGGTTAGTAAACACAATCAAATAAAACAATTAAAGACAACGGTGATCCTCTGCGAGACATAATCCTAACCCGAGAAGAACCGTGCAACCAGTGTGATCTTGTCTGTATGCAAAATGCAGATGAGATGTAAAGAAATCTTAGGGCAAAAATTAGGGTGTTACAGCTGCCCCTATTTAAGTTTCTTCAATCCGGAGATATGAAGATTGACATCTTCGTCTCTACAAGATGGGAGAGACTTAAATACAGAATACCCAATTTTTGTCCTAAGAGAACAAGATATGATATGAATATGCAAACCCAAGATCTCTGTGGGGAAAATATGACCACCAGAGGAAACCAAAACTTGGGGACACAGAAAAAAAATCCCGCTGGGGAAACAACAACAGACAACCAAAGAGTTTACCAGTATAATAAATCACTGGATAGCTGACTCAACTTGGGAAAAGGTATGATAAAATCAGGGAACAAATCCAACCAGGGAAAGTAAACACCCTGCCCGGAATTAACAACCAAACAAAATATTCGAATCCAAATAATGTAGGAATACTGAGTTGGAAACGAATCATCAACTACCTGATTACTGGGTAGGAAAACAACAGACTCGACTATGGATTTACTGGATAGGAGCAAAATTAAGAGGGATAACCTCCACTACCTCTTTACTGGGCAGAAAAATTCTCAACTACCTGATTTACTGGGTAGGAGCAATATCAACTACCTGATTTACTAGGTAGGAACTCAATCAAAGGAAACAGCTTCTATTACCTTTTTACTGGGTAAGAGGAAAATATCTCGGCTACCGAATTTACTGGGTAGAAAAAATTACCAACTACCTGATTTACTGGGTAGGAGCTTAAGCAAAGGAAAACAAACTCTATTACCTTTTTACTGGGTAAGAGGAATAAATCTCGACTACCTGATTTACTGGGTAGGAGTACAAGCAAAAGAACTTGATCAATTTGGTAATATTATCCACTATCGATTACTGATAGCTTAATTCCAAAGTAATATACTCAAGCTGGAGAAAATGTTGCCCACTATCAAACAATGATAGCTTAATTCCAAAGCAACATATCCACAAAAGGGGACCAAAGTTCAATCCAAGAACAAATTGGAAAGAAACGGTCAAACAAGACTCATCCCGAGGAGTAAATATCTCAACTGGGGAAAATTCCATCCAGATAATAAACTAGGGAGGAAGCTGAATCAAAATCATCCACGAGAAACAAACTCAGTGGGGAATTAGAAAGGATTAACTCTTTCTGCTTAACGGTCGACACTCTAAACTTGAGAGGAATACGACACACACACTCTGTGGGGAAAGTCCACACCAAAGAGCAAAGAACAATGATAACCGCAAGAATGCAAGCAAACGATGCTATGCTTATGCGTATGAATATGCTTATGAATATGCTGACAAAACAGACATAAAGATAAGAAACGGGTGACATGAACACCACAACAACCGGATACTCGGCTAATCCCAAGGCAACAATGCAGGGAAACATGCTGGAGATCAATTTGAAATCCTGCAGGGGAATATCATAAGCCATCAAAGGAATAAAATCCTACTACAAGGCTTAAATCATGATGAGACAGCATCTGCTAGGGATATCATCCTGCTGAGGAAAGGTAATAATCTGCTGAGGATGGAAATATTCTTGATAAAAATCAAACTTCACGAGGAATAACTGTCATACCACTCCTGCTCCACCCGGGGATAGAGTGCAAGACTTGCTAAAAATCACATAGGAACCTGCTAGCAACTAACACATGCAGACCTACTGGGGATCCATATGGGGATATCAGAAGTTAACATCATAGCCAATACAGTTACGAGGGATTTTAAATCAATACCCACCATCGGGTAAAAGAAAACCTCTAAACTGACTGCTATATCAATACTTCTATATTCAAGGATGTAAACAACTCAAGCTGAGGAACAAGAGCTCAGCTGGGGATTCCCAATGCTTCTCAATTTAAAGATAACTTGCTAAGGAAGAGATCAAAACTCAGCTAGGGATTCTTAAAAATATCCCTTCCAAAAACTCTTCTGGGGAATACATACAATCTCCATTCATGCTTATTGTTGGGGAACAAAACATCATTAACATCAACCTGTCAAGACTATCCAGAAAATTTGCATGGACACAACCGAATCAAACCCTGCTTTGGGAAAGACGAGTTACACACATCCAAACTTTACCATTCTTGGAATCACTATCGATATCCTTTCTTTGTTCACATATCAAAAGATAAATGTTTTTTTTAAATCTTCAAAGATTAAATTTATTTAAATTTGTTTCAAAAATCATCATCAACAATAAATTGAAATTTTGTAAACAGAAACAATATAAAGAATTGCAAACAATTGGATAAAAGCTCAAATTCATTGATAGAATGGTAGTCAGCAAATGGCATGACTCCATGGATCATTACAAGTTTGAAAAATGGTAAATACATGGAAAAGGGCTACATTGAGATACAATGATCACTATTCTCCCTATCAACTTTGAACTCCACTGTGTCCGAAACTTCAGTCAAGGATGAGTGAATAAGAATCTTTGATGGGAAATTCTTCTGAGGGATAGAATCTGAAATCCTCGGTTACTACAAGTGATCCAGTCTGTCGATGCAGTTACTTGCCATGATCCCTAACTTTTTCCTAGATTGCCCTTTCGGGTTTTCAATCTACCGGGATAATTATTTCAGTTTATGTCTCTAATTTTTGCCTAGATTGCCCTTTCGGGTTTTCAATCTATCGAGACGCTCATTTTTGCCTAAGCCGCCCTTTCGGGTTTTCAACTTAGCGAGCTGTTCTTTTATTATTTTTTTAGGCGAAGTATTTCTTGACTGCATCCGCATTCACAGGGCGAGTGATCTCCTCACCATCCATAGTTGCAAGAATTAATGAACCGCCAGAGAAGGCTTTCTTAACAACATATGGTCCATCATAGTTCGGAGTCCACTTGCCCCGAGAATCTTTAAGGAAAGACTGAATCTTTTTGAGCACGAGGTCGCCTTCTCTGAATACACGAGGTTTGACCTTCTTGTCAAAAGCTTTCTTCATTCTTTGCTGGTACAACCGACCATGACACAAAGCTGTTATTCTCTTTTCCTCAATCAAATTCAACAGATCAAATCTACTCTAACACCATTCAGCCTCAATCAACTTGGCTTCCATCAGAACTCTCATTGATGGGATCTCAACTTCGACGGGGAGCACTGCTTTTGTACCATAAACAAGCGAGAAAGGGGTTGCCCCTGTTGAAGTGCGGACAGATGTACGATACCCATGCAAAGCAAAAGGGAGCATCTCATGCCAGTCCTTGTACGTCACAATCATCTTCTGAATGATCTTCTTAATGTTCTTATTCGCAGCTTCAACAGCCCCATTCATCTTCGGTCTATAAGGAGAAGAATTATGGTGTTGAATCTTGAATTCTTCACACAGCTCTTTCATCATCTTATTATTCAAGTTCGAACCATTATCAGTAATGATTCTATTCGGAACACCATATCTGCAGATAATGTTATTCTTGATAAACCGAACCACAACTTGCTTAGTCACATTAACATACGATGCCGCTTCCACCCACTTGGTGAAGTAGTCAATTGCCACAAGAATAAAACGATGTCCATTCGAAGCCTTGGGTTCAATCATACCAATCATATCAATTCCCCACATAGAGAAAGGCCATGGGGAAGAAATCACATTGAGATAAGCTGGTGGCACGTGAATCTTATCAGCATACACTTGACACTTATGGCACTTTTTCACATACTTGCAACAATCAGATTCCATTGTCAGCCAATAGTAACCTGCTCTCAACATCTTTTTAGCCATTGCATGCCCATTAGCATGAGTGCCAAAAGATCCTTCATGAATTTCTTTCATCAACATGTCTGCTTCGTGTCTATCCACGCATCTGAGCAAGACCATGTCAAAATTTCTTTTATAAAGCACATTTCCATTCAGGAAGAAATTGCCTGCCAATCTCCTCAAAGTCCTCTTATCTTTATCGGATGCCCCAAGCGGGTATTCTTGACTCTGGAGAAAACATTTAATATCATGATACCAAGGCTTGTCATCATGGACCTCTTCAACTGTAAACACATGAGCTGGTCTTTCAAGTCGCATCACACTGATCATGGGCACATCATTCCACTGGTGCACCTTTATCATAGAAGCTATAGTTGCTATAGCATCTACCATCTGATTCTCATCATGAGGAGCATAATGAAACTCAACTTTAGTGAAGAAAGTTGATATCTTCCTGGCATAATCTCTATAAGGGATCAAGTGGGGTTGATGGGTTACCCACGTACCCTGGATCTAATTGATTACCAAGGCAGAATCTCTATACACATCAAGATGCTTAATCCTCAGATCAATAGCTTCCTCAATACCCATAATGCAGGCTTCATACTCAGCTTCATTATTGGTACAAGGAAAAGTCAACCTCGCGGCAAAAGGAATATGTGAACCATGGGGAGTAATGATCATTGCCCCAATTCCTCTTCCGCGTGCATTCACAGCACCATCAAAAACTGAACCCCATCGAGATCCAGGCTCCGGCCCTTCCTCAATCAAAGGTTCATCACAATCTTTCACTTTCAAAAACATCACATCCTTATCTGGAAAATCAAACTTGATAGGTTGGTAATCATCAATCGGTTGATATGCCAAATGGTCAGCCAAGATACTACCTTTTATAGCTTTCTGAGCTCGATACTCGATATCATATTCTGATAACAACATTTGCCAACAAGCAATCATCCCAGTTAAAGCAGGCTTTTCAAAGATATACTTGATTGGATCCATTTTAGAGATCAACCAAGTTGTATGATTCAGCATATACTGGCGAAGACGCTTTGCAGCCCAAGCTAAGGCACAACAAGTTTTTTCAAGCATGGAGTACCGAGACTCACAATCAGTGAATTTCTTACTCAAGTAATAAATTGCATATTCTTTTCTTCCAGATTCATCTTGCTGACCAAGCACACAACCCATGGAATCTTCCAACACAGAAAAATACATGATCATCGGTCTACCTTCCACCGGAGGAGACAAGATAGGAGGTTCAAGCAGATATTCTTTGATACTTTCAAACGCTTTCTGACAATCATCTGTCTAGACACAACCTTTATCTTTTCGAAGCAACTTGAAAATCGGAGCACATGTGGCAGTCATGTGAGAGATAAACCTCGAAATATAATTCAAACGGCCCAAGAATCCTCTTACTTGCTTTTCAGTTCTTGGAGCAGGCATTTCCTGAATAGCTTTCACTTTATCAGGATCCACTTCAATGCCTCTTTGGCTGACAATGAAACCTAACAACTTTCCAGAATGTACCCCAAAGGTGCACTTGTTCGGATTCAAACGAAGCTTAAACTTCCTTAACCTCTGAAACAACTTCAGCAAATGTTCAACATGATCCTCTTCAGTCTTCGACTTTGCGATCATATCATCAACATATACCTCGATTTCTTTATGCATCATATCATGGAAAAGTGTGGTCATAGCTCTTTGGTACGTCGCACCAGCATTCTTCAATCTAAAGGGCATCACTCTGTAGTAGAATGTTCCCCATGGTGTAATAAATGTGGTCTTTTCCATGTCCTCGGGTGCCATCTTTATTTGATTATAACCGGAAAATCCATCCATAAAAGAGAACACATCAAACTTAGCCGTATTATCTACCAACATATCAATGTGTGGCAATGGAAAATCATCTTTTGGACTGGCTTTGTTCAAATCTCTGTAATCAACGCACATTCAGACTTTTCCGTCTCTCTTCAGAACAGGAACAATATTGGCCCCCCATTCAGGATAAGTTGACGTCACAAGAAAACCTGCATCAATCTGCTTTTGAACCTCCTCTTTGATCTTTACTGCCATGTCGGGATGAGTTCTTCTAAGCTTCTGCTTTACAGGTGGACATTCAGGCTTCAACGGCAATCTATGCTCCAAAATATTAGTATCAAGACCTGGCATGTCTTGATAAGACCAAGCGAATACATCCACATATTCTCTGAGAAGCTCTACAATCCTCTTCTTAACATCAGGATCAAGCAATGCTCCAACTTTGACTTCCTTCTTTTCATCTTCAGAACCCAAGTTGACCATCTCTATAGACTCTCCATGAGGCTGAATAACCTTATCCTCGTGCTCAAGCAACCGAGAAATCTCATCAGGAATCTCTTCAACATCCTCTTCCTCAGCTTCAAACACGGGGAATTCAAAGTTGGGAGAGGGCATAGGATCATTGTTTTCAATGGGTTTATCAATCAATCTGCACAATGATTTTATTTTTATTTTAGAGTATGAACAAAAGTGCAAACATTATGCAGATAAACAATTATTATTATTTTGGGTTTTTTATGTTACCATTTTTCAGAATAAAGCAAAAATGAAAAACACATATGGAAATAACAAAATAACATTTTATTGATGATGATAAAATTTGAAACAAAGCCCGACAAATATCACTTTCACCTTGGGCAGAGTGAAAGGATTTTTGAAAGAAAATAAAACAAATTACTTTGAAGCATGAACAATAAAAGGAACATCAACAGCAATCCAGTTCTGGCAGATCTTTCCATGCGTAACAAAGTCAGGCACTTCTTCATCTTCATCATCTTCAATGATGGCAGCAGCGGAATGATCGTTGATAAATCCAGCACTTCGGAAGCCTTCTTGAATAGTCTTTGGGTCACTAAGAACTGCACCTGGTGCAAAGCCGATACCAAAACCTTCCTTGTTGTCGACAACATCAATAATTTATCCCCAACCATCAGACTGACCAGCTTCCAGCACTCGCAGAGCATCCTTGAAAGAAGACATGGGCATGGCATTCTTCTTAACATCATTATCCACAACAGAAAGAGCTTGAAACGAAGTTCCCACCTCTTCCTCAGCATCAATATAGGAGAAAGAAGACAAATTGCTCACAAGCATCGCCCTTTCACCTTCAATGGTCACCAATTTCCCCTCTCTTACAAACTTCAAATTCTGATGAAGAGTGGATGTCACAGCTCCTGCCTCGTGGATCCAGGGTCTTCCGAGGAGACAACTGTAAGCGGGACGTATATCCATTACTTGAAAAGTAATCTTGAATATAAACGGTCCAATAAGAATAGTAAGATCCACTTCACCAATCACTGTTTTCTTTGATCCGTCAAACGCTTTCACAATAATCCCACTATGCCTCATGGGAGCACCTTGATACACAAGCTTTGACAAAGTCGACTTTGGCATAACGTTCAGAGACGATCCGATATCAACTAGCACCTTGGACATGGCATCTTCCTGACAATTTACCGAAATATGCAAAGCCAAGTTATGATTCCTTCCTTCTTCAGGCAAATCATCATCACAAAAGCTTAAATTGTTGCATGACGTGATATTAGCCACAATACTATCAAACTGATCAACAGTCACATCATGGTCAACATAAGCTTGATCAAGAATCTTCTGCAAAGACTGCCTATGAGCCTCAGAGCACATCAAGAGTGATAAAACTGATATCTTCGACGGAGTATGCAACAACTGCTCAGTAATGTTGTACTCACTCTTCTTTATCAATTTGAGCACTTCATCTTCATTATTACTAGATTGGCCTGATTGGGCAACAACATCCATAATCTGCTTACTCGCACTTGTATCTTCAACTCTCTTTGGAGGATCTGAAGCATACACTCTACCACTTCGAGTCACCTTTGTCACATCAGCAATGCTAACTACAGACTTTGGAGTAGGAATAGGAACTTCCCTACCATTTTCTATCATCGTAGCATTATACCGGTACGGAACAGCTTTATCAGACTCATATGGCATTGGACCAGGCACATTAATCACCAACGGAGTAACAACATTTTTGCGACTATCAAAAGAAATAACCACCCTCTCAGGAACAACTCTCTCAGGAAGATTGAACTGAGGCATAATAACATTCACTTCATTCTCATACTCATCTCTTTTTGCTGTCACTTCAATCAACTTATCATCCATCATCTTTTGAATATCTCTCTTAACAATCACGCAACCACGAGGATTCACCGAGCAAATACAATATCCAGCATAATCGTGATCAATATCGTGATATTCACTTAAGAAAGCATGCATCTCAACCAAAGACCTTCGAATATGACATACCTCATAGATCTTGAACAAACCAGGACAACCATCAACCATATTCACAGACGCATTACCATGCTTCAGCAACGGATTTTTCTGCACATTTGGATTAACATCATTGAAATACAGAACATTGTCCCTCATCAATGTTTGTACTTCAAACTTCAATGGATAACAATTCTCAACATCGTGCCCCGGGGCACCTTGATGAAAAGCACAACGAGCCTCTGGCTTATACCACCATGGGATAGTCTCTGGAACTGGAGGTGGAGGACGAGTTTGCACAAGATTCTTTGCAATCAAATATGGAAGCAAGTCCGCATACGACATCGGAATAGGATCAAAACTTGGCTTAGCCCAAGCCTGCTGATTACCACCTTGTTGCACAGAAGGTTGTTGATAACGAGGTTGGTACTTTGGAACTGCTGGCACAGTTGGAGGCACATTAATCATCGGTGTTACACAAGCTACATGTTGCGAATGATGATTCCCACGACTGTGAGGTCTTCTATAACTTTCACGGGATACTGCATTAGTCTCATTTTCTTTCTTTTTCCCAAAGTTGAACCTTCTAGAGCTTGAACCATTACCATTCTCTTGACTTAACCGTCCCTCACGGACACCTTCTTCTAAACGCATCCCCATACTCACCATTTCAGTGAAATCGGAAGGAGCACTTGCTATCATCCTCTCATAATAAAAAGAACCCAAAGTCTTCAAGAAGATCTTTGTCATTTCTTTTTCTTCCAGCGGAAGAACAATCTGGGCTGCCAGCTCGCGCCATCTCTGCGCATATTCTTTAAAAGTCTCTTTGTCCTTATGGGACATAGCACGAAGCTAATCTCTATTTGGCGCCATATCAACGTTATACTTTTACTGCCTCACGAAAACTTCTCCCAAATCATTGAAAGTCTTGATTTGGCTATTATCCAGACTCATATACCACCTCATGGGTGCACCGGTCAAACTGTCCTAGAAATAGTGAATCAGCAGCTTATCATTATCTGTCTGAGCAGACATCTTTCTAGCATACATAGTCAAATGGCTCAACGGACAAGTGTTTCCTTTGTACTTCTCAAACTCAGGCAGCTTGAATTTGTACGGAACTTTAACATTTGGGACTAGACAAAGATCATAGGCATCTTTTCCGAACAAATCCTTATGCTTCAAGGCTCTCATCTCCCTCTGTATCTCAACAAAGCGTCCCTGGAAATCATCAAGTCTTTCAGCCACTCCAGCGCCTTCACTGGGCTCAGCATGGTAAATCATTTCATCATGATGCGGAATAGTGTGCACCACAGGCGGTGCAGTAGTCACAACTGGAGGAAGAGTTATCCACACTGGTGGGAGAGTATTAAATGCAGCAGTCTCAGGATGATGAGGAGGACGATAACCAGCAGGAATAAAATCAACTGGCATGCCCCAAGGTGTACTAGCAGGCATACGATAGCGAGGAGAGATAACAGTCTCAACAGGAATTGATGCGGTAACAACCTCGGAGATGACAGTATTCTGAACAGGAGAATTAGGAGGTGGCTGATTCTGAGCAGCCACCAAATTTTCCATCATAGCAGAAACTCTTTCCAAGCTTTCCCTCAAATAAGTAACCTCTTCGCGCAGCTCGCGATTCTCTTGTTGTAAAGTTTCCATCACCCTTCTCCGATTAGCTCGAGTATCAAATCGGTGAGTCAGCTTGACAGGAGAACTGAATGAAGACCAAGAAACAACATAAGATCCCTGGAGAACACTCAAAAAGCAAGACAAATGCGGAGATGATGCATGGTATGCGTATGCAAATGCAAAGATTTCAAAGGATTATAAGATAACTTGCAATATTTATAAAGAAACATTTTTTGAAATACTTAAAAACTCATTCTCATTAATATCAAAGTGAGGATTACAAGTGAAGTACCAACATCAATAATCCTAATACATGAGAGAAAAAGTAAACTAGGCCTAGGGAATCATATCCGAAGAAGTTCCGAATCCTGGCTGATACTTCATGCGGATCCTCTTGATCTCTTTCTTGTACCGATCTTCCATATCTTCCTTATCCTTCACTAACTTGTCGACAATGGCCTTCCAAGCACCGAAAGTAGGAGGAATAGTCAATGGAGTACTAGAGGAAGATAAATCCTCTCTTGGTCTCTTCGTGACACGTCGCTCAAGTAGCTCAATGAGATCATCCTTCTCCTTCAGCTGCTCCTGCATCGTAGTCCTCTCAAGTAGCCATTCTTCTTTTTCTTTCTTCATCTTGTCCAACTCTTCTTGAAGAGCCACCTTCTCATCAACGGGAGGTAGAAAAGCGGACAATGGTAATATGGGAAACAAAGGCTCCTCAGGTGGATAAGGCATCTTGAGCTTGGAAGCCCTAGATCGAACCCACTGAATATAACATTCGGAAGGAGGAAGGTGTTGTCTTCCCAATTGACCTTTCTCTTTTCGATGAACCACATGCCAAGAATGAGCAATCCTTTTCTTCATTTCCACATGATCAGCACCATTAAGAAAGAAGAAACGGGATAAGGAAAGATTGTTTGGTATGTCCTTCAAACAATAGTCGAACTGTCGTCTAGCAAGAATGGGGTTGTAGCTAATTCCCCCACGTGTACCAAGAAGAGGTACATTAGGAAATTCTCCACAACTATCAATAAGAACTCCAGTGTCATAATGAGAACAATACCATGTCATGTCCTTATGAGAAAGCGACATCAACCTTTGAGACCATCTTCGATTCTCTCTATTGTCCTTGAAGACATCCGACTTCGGTAGGTGCGAAATAAACCACCTATAAAGAAGAGGCGCACAACATACAATCTCTCCGTCACCTTTGGAGGTCCTATAGTGAAAAGCATGATACATATCTCCAAGCAAAGTGGGCACCGGGTTCTTCATCAAGAAAATCTGAATAGAATTCTCATCCACAATACTATCCAAGTTCGGAAACAAGACAATCCCGTAAATAAGCAAAGCAAGAATAGCCTCAAATGCATCCTTATGACCCAAAGTAAGTGAAGTAGAAGCCTTTCCCATCAAGAACTTAGCATTAATACCACGAACACTCCCCTTTGGAAGAAATTTCCCATTAAGATCGGATTCCTTAAGAAAAAGTGCTTTGGCGATGACCTTGATAGTAAGCTCCTTCTCTAAACCAGTGAAAAGAAACTCCTTGTCCAGAATAGGCAAACCTAACCAATGAGAATACTCCTCCAAAGTCGGCACAAGCTGGTAATCCGGAAAGGTGAAACAATGATGCAATGGATCATAGAACTGAGCTAAGGTAGGGAGAATCCCCTCAGGTACATCAGTGTCCAACATATACAAAAGCTTCCCATGACATCTCCGGAACTCCTGGGTATCAACAACCAATGCTCCTAGTTTTCTCAACTCTACTACATTAGGATTCTTGAAGGTGTACTTCTTTGTGTTCCTCCTTTCAAAAGTCATAGCCATGGACATCTGAAATTTTGCAAAAGTTCCTTATAAGTCCTTTGAAATCTTACAAAAAATGCTCATGAATGTATGATGGCATGTATGCAACAACCACAAACAATATCACACAAGGCACACGGGCTTAGGTTCCGAGTCACGAGCATGAAGTCAAGGTAATAGAACACCAACCCACACAGGTAGTACTACAGTTTGTCTTCATTGTACCTGCAGAAAACCAAAAGGGTGCTAACAGAGGTGCCCGGAGTTAACAACCATCTTTAGAATATCATCGGTACGTTGGATTACTCCCCAACCGATAACATTCTTAAAATAGACCTCGTTCGAGTGTAGTATCGCGTGACAACCGCCTTAGGTTTACACCCAGACAATTTCCGCACTACGATCCTAAATTGGCTTGGATGGGTTAAGGGTTCTACGGTCCTCAGTATGATCAGCTCAAGGTCGGAAAATAATGCCACGTACGATTACTCGTCATGACATTGATAGTCCAAGAGAGCCTAACCGAGTGGAGATTATCAAATTGATATTGCTTTGGTAACAGAAACAAACGAGGCTGCCTCTACCCACTTCGTGAAGTAATCAATAGCAACAAGGATGAAATGATGTCCATTGGAAGTAGTAGGTTTGATCTCACCAATCATATCAATTCCCCACATGGCAAAAGGCCAAGGAACATTCAGAACATTCAACGGTACTGGAGGCACATGAACCTTATCAGCATAAATTTGGCATTTGTGACAAGTTTTGGAGTGTTGATAGCAATCAGCTTCCATGGTAGACCAATAGTAACTTGCTCTCAATATTTTCTTAGCCATGGTATTCCCACTAGAATGAGTACCAAAGATCCCATCATGCATGTCCTCCATAATCTATGTTTCTTCCTTCTTATCCACACAGTGAAGCAAAGTTGAATCATGATTGCGCTTGTAAAAAATTCCATTACTCAGGAAAAACTTAACAGAAAATCTCCTCATAAACTTCTTATCATTGACAGATGCCCCTTCAGGGAACTCTTGAGCTTCAAGATACCTTTTTACTTCATAAAACCAAGGTGTTTCCTCTACTCCTTCAGTATCCACCTCATTACAGTATGCAGGTTCATCAAATCGATCAATAGTAATTTTGGGTGCTTCGTCTTTCCAACTGATTTCAAACATAGATGCCATAGTAGCTAATGCATCTGCCAACTGATTCTCTTCTCGTGGAATATGTCCAAAAGTGATCTCTTCAAAGTACGGGATCAAAGACAACACATGCTCTCTGTAAGGAATGAGATTTGGATGCTTGGTGTCCCAATTTCCTTTGACTTGACTAACTACCAAGACTGAATCTCCATATACATTCAAAAACTGAATCTTCGTCTCAATGGAAGACTTGATACCCGTGATGCATGCTTCATATTCATTCATATTATTGGTACAATCAAAACAAAGTCTTACAGTAATTGGTGTATAACAACCTTTAGAAGAGATAATTACAACAACAATACCATTACCAAGTGCATTAGAAGCTCCATCAAAAACCATAGTCCATCGGGATCCTTGTTCAGGTCCTTCATATTGTCTAAGTTCTTTATTAACAATCATAATATCTTCATCTGGAAACTCAAAATTAATAGAATGATAATCATCCACTGCCTGATGATCCAAATGATCAGCTACTACACTGCCTTTAATTGCTTTCTGAGTAGTATATTGTATGTCATATTCTGTCAAGATCATTTTCCATCTCGCTATTCGTTCGGAGAGAGCAGTTTTCTCAAATATGTACTTGATTGGATCCATTTTTGAAATCAATAAAGTGGTATGAGTCTGTAGCGGTAAAATCGTGAGTGTAAGCTATTGATTAACTTAACTCAAGGTACACAGAGTCGCCACCGCGCTTTTATTTATTTCCAAATGGAAAAAGGTAAAAGAGCGAATAAAAACCTAGGAATCTAAAAGCAAAAGCTAAAAGAAACAAACAGAGAACAGGTAAGGGGATTGGTTACAAATCGGGAAGGTTTGACGCACCCGACTCGTCCGTGGTACTCCACGGGAGCCCTTTGAAATATTTATTGCTTTTTTGGTTTGAAATTGGTTTGCTTGAAAATGATTGAAGAGATGAGGAGAAGAATGTTTTTTTATGATTTTGTGTTTGATGAGGTTTTTAATGCCTCATGCCTACGTACCCACAAAGTGCAATGCGAGATCAAAACCTCGTAGTTCGTGGTACAAAATTTGAAAAGAAACAATGAGTTAAATGGATTTTAAAATGTAGAGATAAGTCGTCATTCTTTAGCGAATAATTCCGCTAGAAAGAATGAATCATATCTAAACATATGAAAAGACAAGTGCACAAAGGCACAAAAACAATTGAGTGAGTTTTGGAATTTTTTAAAGTATGTAAGAAAAAATTTCGATATATTTACATGGATTAACATTTATTTAAGAAAATAAAGTGAAAAGGTAAAATCACTTGACCTAAGTCAAGGTTTGATTGCGAAAGCATTTGAAGTTTGAAAACAAAGAAGATTTTTAAAATAGGGAGAAGTTTTGAAAATTTAAGAATGGGGAGGAGATGAAGGGACTATCCTAAAAAAAAAAGAAGATAAGGGAAGAAAGATCTAACCAAACTTGATGACATTCCAAATTATGAGCATAAGAGTTCCATCCTTGTAAGCTAGCAAATAGCCAAATAAAGGCTAAATCCAACTTTATGAAGATCAAAGCAAAGGAGGTGTCCTAAGAATCTAAGTCCAAATCTCCATTCCAAATGCTAAGGATAGTAACCAATAGTCCTCAAATTAAAGTCACAAGTTTTTTTAGAGGTTTAATCCTTTATTATTTTTTGTGTGTCCAAATGGACAAATAGAAAAGCAACCAACAAATAATAAAAGCAAATAATACACATGATATGGATGAATAAAGCAAAAATAAAATAAAGGTAATAATAGTGCAAGAAATTAAATGTTAGTAACAAAAGAAATAAAAATGCAAGAATCTAAAATATTAATAGTAGTAATATTATAATAATATTCATATAATAATGGTATGGTGAACTTAATCAACCACAACCAAAAAAAGAAAGTAACCAAAATCGAAGGCAAACGGATCCGCTTAGCATCTTACACTATAGAGATTAATCAAGGCAAACCGAACCGAATTCAATGAAATTTGAAAGGCGATTGGGAGACCCAAAGCACCTACGCATCAAAAATTCACAAGTCTCGATTCTTGATGCAATATGATTAACCACTTTGGGATTACGCGATCAACAAGAGATCCGGTCCACGAAAGTGCAAGTACCCAATTAGATTTTTATTCCGAAGTCGGGACACATTTAGGTCTATGTTAAGCAATCGCCGAGTAATTTACGAAGTAATTACCCTACAAATGAGGCCGGCCACCACTAATTAAGGTGCATAATATTAGTGCTAATGTATGCGAGATAAACGATATATAAATCATTATCCGAACGCGATACCGCACAAAACTAAAGATGAATACCAAATTGAGTCATACTTATGGTATTCTTCCATCCTTAAGTTCAATCACTCATCTTTGTGGATTCAAGCATGAAAATGTATCACTAATGCAAAGTACCTTAAATGAATTGAATAATCCACTTAAAGGTAGTTTTGAATTAATGAACATTAACTACTCTAATCTACACCCAAAGTCCATTGAAATTAAGGAGGAATTATTCCCAAAAATACTTCCCAAGGTAGAAATAAAAGGGAGGAAGAAGAAGAAGAAAGAGGAACCAAAAAGGGCTTAAAACAAGCCAAAAACACCATTCTGACTTGTGTTAACCGGTTAACGCAAGCAGATTTTGAATAATTTGCGCTGTTTTTGAACTGGTTAACCGGTTAACCATTTCCAAATGGTTAACCAGTTAACGCTGTACCAGAAGCTAAAAAAAATACAGAAAATTCAGCATGATCCATTTTGAAACCTTTTCTCAAACATTGGATGATCATGATCTGAATTTGCACGAATTTTTAAAACAAAATATAGTGGAATCCCTGCAATCAAACAACAAATAAAGATCCAAAGGATCTAGAAACAAAAGCACCAAAGATCTACATCTTGAATGTTGATGGTGAATATGGGTTTATGGAGGAAGATGAATTACCAAAAGCTTTTCTTCAAATTGAACCAACACAAGCTTAGATCTACTGAAATTGATGAGCAAGAGAATGAAAGAATGAAGGTTTAGCTCAAGTTAATCAAGAATTCAATGTGAATTCTTGATAACTTCAAAAGAAAGAAAGATGAGCTTTGGAGAATTTTGGTGTTGGGGGAGTAATTTGCAAGAGATTTTTTGGCTATCAAAAGCTTGTGGAATGAATGAAATTGAGGTCCTATTTAAAGGCCTTAGGTATGGAAATTTGGTGGAATGGAGCTTGATTTGGTAATTTGAATTTAGGCTTGGTAATTAGAAATTTGGTGGGAAATGGAAAAGAGTGGTGATTAGTGAGGATTTTTGGCAGGAAATGATCAAAATGATGTAGAGAAATCAGAAACCAATGGATCTAGAATATTCCAATTAAATCAATGATCTAAGGGTGCTGGATTTGAATAAAAAAATTCAAATTTTCGCACTGGTTAACCGGTTAACCATTTGGTTAACCGGTTAACCAAGCTGAATTTTGAATTTTTTTGTAAAAAAAAAAAGCTGCTTGGTGGATTCGGCCTGATTCTTGTGTACGTCGAAGAAACAAACACGGGAACCTCGGAGATCCTTTGAATGAATCAATTAACTTGGGAAATCCTTGATCTGATAATTTTGAATTATTTGCGGATCGTCTTCAACTTTTGTGAAATTTACTCGAGCTGCAGGACTGATATTTTTTGGCATTTTTATATGGTTCCTCTTCCTGAAAAAAAAAGTTAGCAAAAGGAAACAAAATATTTTTGGATTTTGATTAGTGGTTAGTAAACACAATCAAATAAAACAATTAAAGACAACGGTGATCCTCTGCGAGACATAATCCTAACCCGAGAAGAACCGTGCAACCAGTATGATCTTGTCTGTATGCAAAATGCAGATGAGATGCAAAGAAATCTTAGGGCAAAAATTAGGGTGTTACAGAGTCAACATATATTTTCTTAGTCGGTGAGCAGCCAATGCCAAAGCGCAACAAGTTTTCTCGAGCAGTGAGTATCTTGTTTCACAGTCGGTAAACCTTTTGCTAAGGTAGTATATTGCCTACTCTTTTCGACCAGACTCGTCATGTTACCCCAACACACACCCCATTGAGTTATCCAATACTGTTAGGTACATAATCAAGGGTCTTCCTTCAACTGGTGGCATCAATATAGGAGGTTCTTGGAGGTACTTTTTGATCTCATCAAAAGCTACCTGGCATTCGTCATTCCATTCCATTACTTGATCTTTCTTTAACAACTTGAAGATTGGCTCACAAGTAGTAGTTAACTGGAAAATAAATCGCAATGTAATTCAGTCGTCTCAAGAAACCTCTAACTTCCTTCTCAGTACGGGGAGCAGGCATCTCTTGTATAACTTTTACCTTTACAGGATCAACATCAATACCTTTACCATTGACAATAAAACCCAAAAGTTTACCAGATCTAACTCCAAAGGTACACTTGTTTGGATTTAATCTCAACTTTTACTTCTTTAACCTCTCAAACAACTTGTGCAGATGATCGAGATGTTCTTCTTCAGTCTGAGATCTGGCTATCATATCATCAACATATACCTCTATCTCATGGTGAATCTTGTCATGGAACAAAGCTACCATAGCACGCTGATATGTTGCCCTAGCGTTCTTCAAACCAAATGGCATTACCTTATAACATAAAGTGCCCCATTGCGTGATAAACGTAGTTTTTTCCATATCTTCAGGTGCCATCTTAATCTGATTGTAACCAGAGAAACCATCCATAAAAGAGAATACCTTATGTTAAGCAGTGTTGTCTACTAGAACATCAATATGTGGAAGTGGAAAGTCATCTTTGGGGCTGGCTTTGTTAAAATCCCTGTAATCTACACACATGCGTACTTTATCATCTTTCTTAGGCACCAGTACCACATTTGCAACCCACTGAGGATGAGAAGTAACAGCTAGGAACCCTGCATTGAATTGTTTCATCACTTCTGCTTTAATCTTTTCTGACATTTCAGGACGCATACGACAAACTTTCTATTTTATTGGGCGGCAGTCCTCTTTCACTGGTAGACGATGAACCACAATATCAGTGGGTTGCAAATGACAACACTAACAATATCAGTCCTCTTTCACTGAAAGACAAAGAGCGCAATATTTACGAAAGCAAGAAACGTCCATTGATTTTATTGAATGAAAATATGTCTATGAAATGACAACACTAACAAGCACACCATTGTGCCCCGGGCAAGGCACAAGGCTCAAAAAGTATTTAATTGTTGAAAATTAAAAAAATTAAAATTAGAAAAACAAAATAGCATTTACTCCTGACTAAAGGAGATAGGAATAACGTCTTCAACCTTCCAGTTGTTGAGCCCATCACCAATGGTAGGAAAGATCCAATTATCTAGGTTGTAATCTTCATCGTAATCTCCCACAACATTGACTTGGTCCTTTATGATTCCTTGATTAGTGATACGAACAACACGAGCACGAAGAACAACCTTCTGATATTCTGCAGTAAAACCCAAACCAAACTGTCGCTCCCAAAGATTTGCATCCCGGTACAAGCGCGAACTGTCGGCGAAGGGAACAGTGAGAACACACAGCCGTGAACTCACTGGAGATGAATAGAGTCGCCAGCTAGGCATTTTTATCCCGGAGGAAAGGTAATGCTGCATAGACCTAGAAAGATATGGATAAGACAGTTTGCGAACCAGAGAGACTGAGAAAGGGGGTTGGTTACAACCTGGGAAGGTATTAGCACCCAGATTGTCCGCCGTACTCGACGGGATCCACGCTTAAAAAGATTTGTGTTTTAAAGGGGTAGTGTCAATGCTATTTGTGTATCAAAGAGCTGGAAAAGAATGTACAGGTGTCAGTGTAAAGGAAGTGTAAAGTGTGATATATACAGTGTCAGTGTAAGGACAGAGGTGAAATGCTCATGATAATGAGGCTAAAAGAAAAGATAAGGCTAGAAAGAGGGGGAATATACAAAGACTTTTGTTCGATAACTGTTAAGTTATGCCTACGTATCCTCTCGTGCAATGAGGAAGTCAGAACACCGTAGTTCGACCCAAAGAGACTGAAAAATGAATTGACTGATGAACTGCTTGCTTGTCTATGCTCAAGTGTGTGACCTGTCTGGCTCAGGTGCTAACTGTCTTGCATTAGACGGAAGAAGCAAGTTCTCGTTTATGAGTGAAGGTGATGAGAAAAGAATCCCGGAGGAGACGATTATTGTTTGTTTTTGTGTTTTCAGTCTTTTATTGCTTTTGGATTTTGTCATAAGTTAATGAGCTTAAGTCTAAACCAATGGATTTAGTAAACTCATCACATCTTCCCTCTGATTAGGGGTAATGAGAATACCTTAAGTGTGAAGTCAGATTCTCACACTTAATCACCATAGAGTAGGATCAAGATCATTAACCTACTTGTGGTTATTTGATGTTTTTGTTGTTTTTGTTTAGTGTTAAGTAATGAGGTTAAGCCATAATCAAGGATTTAACAGACTCATTACACCATCCTAATAGAAGGATAATAGATGAGAATGTTTAAGCTGAGGAAAACTCCTCAACTTAATCCATGATTAGGGATTAAACTCATGACAAAACAAGCCTTTGATTAAGATGGATTTTAGTTAATGATATGGTGAAGAAGTGAGTTTTTATGATTTGTAAGACAACTTGAGGGGGACTTGTCCATTAACACTAGGGTTAGTCCTTCTTAACCAATTAAGGAAGAATTAGAACCCTAATGCAAGGCCCAAGTTACAAGTGTAATGTCTTGATACTTATTAAGTGGATTGATTAAGGGAGTTAAACACATTAAGGGTTTAACACTTAGGATTAAAGTTATACACTCCATCCTAATAGAAGGATGCAGGCATAAGCTTAATCACAAAGCCTTAAAGCCTTTAGGGTTTAGTCCCTGATTATGAGATGAGAAGAGAAGACTCAAGAGAGACACAAAGGTAAACTAAATGGGGACTAATCAAAACCCTAATCATTGTCATGCTTGGTTGTTCCTAAGGTTTGTGAGGTTTAACAAGAGAAGTCTTCAATGGAACCACCAGGAAGCAGATGAAAGGATCAAGAGAAGCAAAGTGACTTGCTTCATTCAAGAAGTCAAGTCACTTGAAGAAAGAAAGTGGGAAGAAGAAGAATGAGCAAGCTCAAACTCAAACACAAATAAAATGCAGCAATGGATGCAAGAGAAATGAAAAGAAAAGTTATGAGAAGTGAAGGCAAATTCACTTCTGAACATCACTTACCACCTGAAAGGTTAGAAAGAAATGCAATGCAATGCAAAAATGGGATGAAATGGTATGATGCTAAACAAAACCAGAAGCATGTTGATGATGATAATGATGCTATGGAGTGCTACAAACATGAGGCAAGGCATGGAGATGTTCATACAAGATCATGGATGCAAGTGATGCAAGTTAGGAAGCATGAACATACATGAAAAGGTATGAAGTGCACATGGCATACAACATGGAAAATTCATGATGCAATGATCAAACATGTTTATGATATGTCTTATGATGCCAAATGAATCAAATGGATGCTTGAAATGTCATGGCAAGTCATGTTATGCAAGAGAATGCAAGAAAGATGCAAATGGAAGCCCAAATTAGGGTTTATGAACCAAACATCAAACAAAAACCAAAAACAGAAGCAAACCCTAAGGTAAAAAATGGAAAATGCCACTCAAAGGATTCCTAACCCTATACTAAACCAATGTCCAAAGGGGAGGTCTCAACTCTTAACCAATCTCAAGTTATGATTTTTACAAGTTTCTAGGGTTTTTAGGGTTCCTAAACAAAAGAAATGCCAAACAAATTGAAAATGAGGAATCAAATCAAGGCCATTTAATCTCAAAAACTACATGCTAAACACAATGCAATGCAAGAAGAATCAATGTCCAACTCTTCATAGATAGGCAAAAATGATTTTTTGAACTATGGATCAAATTAATGCACAAAAATGATTTTAATTCAATGGAAAATTCTCAAAATGCATCAAGATCAAAAAAGAAATTTGGTTTGAAGGTTGGACAATGTTTCTAAATGTCTTATAACATTTCATGAATTTTTTGGTGATTTTTAAATACCTAAAGGTATTTTTAATAAATTAATTTCCATTAATCAATTAAAAATAATCCTTTAAATATTTAAAAATGCTTTTTTTAATGATAAAAATAAAAATAAAAATATTTTTGTGTCATAAAAATTAATAAAACTTATGAGAAAAAGTTTCATAATTTTTATACATTTTTTACTATTTTTAATAAATTATGCAAGTTAAATGAAAATAAATGAAATGAAAATAAATAAAAAGAGAAGTAATCAGAAGGAGAGGCTGAGATGAGCCCTGGGTTTGAATGCATTGACCAGCGCGCATCTGGACGGCTGTGGTTCATCCTGAGTTAATCTCAATTAATTAAATAAATAGTGAAGATTAGGGTTAAGCAAAGTGATCTGGGCCCTTCACATGCGCGCGAAGTCAACTGGTCAACCCCATCTAACGCCCAAGATTCAAACTCTCTTAATGACTGGGATTATGCCCTAATTATTTTCAGGTGGCCGGAGAAGACCTCCGGTCGTCTTCTCCGGTGGGAAGCCCACCTGAAAATCCCTAAAAACTTCAAAACGTAACAAAAATGAAAACCAAGCATACAGAAATGATTCCCATGATCCACTGAATCAAAACCCCATCACAAACAACATTTATTTTTCCCCAGAAACATGAATCGAACCAAACAATTTTTAGGTCAACAGAGTTTCAGGAAGCAATTAAATTCTCATTTCATCACCATTTTCAAAACTAAAGGCATATTCATGATCAGGAAGACACATAGAACAAGTTTAGAACTTAAAAATCCATTTCTGGAAAAAAAGTTCTTGAGCTACCTGAGATTCGAAGCTTTCACTCCAGCTGCTTTCTGACCTCCTCCTTTGGTGAAATCCACTCCTTATGACCTCTTGATGATGCTTGAATGCTTTGGAGAAGTTTATGCTGGCTAGATGAAGAGTTTGAACAGCTTCTGCTCAAGCTCTGTTGAAAATGGCAATGGTGATTTAGGCAGTTTCAGGCCAATGTGGGTGGTCCTTTATGATCAGGGTGATGTTTTAAGAAGGTTTGTGGTGTTTGTTTGGATGTTTGTGAGCTGTGGAAGGAGTTTCGAAAGAAACTGCAAGTTGGAGTGAAAATGGTGAAGTGGTGTTGTGGCTTGATTCAGGCCTGGTTCTTTGTTGGTTTAGGCTTAATGTGGCAAGGTGAGGATGATGGTGAGACTTGCTTTTGTGTTTGTGAGCTGGGCAGAGAGTTTCGAAGGAAAATGCAAATGAGGGTGAGTTTGTGTATGTGATGTTGTGTCTTGTTTCAGCTTGGCCTCTTCATATGTTTTACTTGCCAAAGGATAGTATAAAATAATCCTATAGGTCAGATGATTTGACATGGCCTTTATTGATTGGTAAGTTCACTTTTGCCAAAAGTCCACTCTTTGTGTAAGAGAGGTATGGCTTGGTTCTAGGCTAGTACAAGCATGGGGCTGGCGCAGCAAGGGTGAGGGGAAGGGCTAGCAAAGCTCAGCATCCAATGTTGCAAGTGGTAGGAGAAGTGATCATGAGTTTTGCAAGTTGTTGCTCTTTGGTTCACATGTGACTATCTTGCTACACAAGCCATGAACATGAGAAATTCTTGGTCCAAATCTGATTTTTAGGTCACATAGAATGTTTGTGCATTGGTTTGAAGCCAACTAGAAGTTACAAATGGCATTGGTTCATGGTTTTGCAAAATTCTCATTTAGTGCACATCTTGAAAATCAATGATTTTAGCCAACTTTGTCACACCATAACTTTTGATCCAAGAAGAATTTGATCATGTTCTTGTACTTTTTGAAAAGGGAAAAATGTGTTCTACAACTTTCATGACCAAAGTTTTTCCATTTGAAGCATTTTTGGATCAAGAATCAAGGCTTGAAAAGTGACCTAAAATGACACATTCTTGAAAAGTCAACTATACCCAAAAAGTCAACATTTGCAAAAACTCCAAATTCTTGATTTTTGTGGACTTCAATCTTTTTCCATGATCAAATAAAGACCATATACACTCAAATTGATGAAGAATGCCCATTGGTTGGGTCATTGGGGGCCTCAGATGCCCTGATTTTGCACTGACTTGTCCAGAAAGTCAATTCTTGATCAGATGACTTCCCCATGGAATTTCTTCAAGAAAATTGATATGCATACTCCCTATACCATATAGAGACAAATGGAAACAAGAATGACCAAAAAATTTGGAGTTATGGCCTCTGAAACCAAAACCCTAATTTTAGGTCAACTGTGAGTCTAGCCTGGCTCTGCACCCATACCAAACCCAGTTCTTGTGATTCTTTTGCAATCTTGACTTTGAGGGGATGTAATATGATACTTGAACACACATGGATCCCTTTGAAGTGATTGGTGGCCTTTGGAGTGGCTCAGGAGGCTCCTGGGTTGCTCAGATCACAAACCCTAGATGCAGATGACTTAGAAACTATGCAGTGAATCAAAAATGAGATGTGAGATGATATGATTGTGTTTTTGCATATGAAATGATCACAAGCCATGGTGTGAATGGGTGAGGGCAAATTTGGGGTGTTTACAGCTGCCCCTATTCAAACATGAGTTAGCTGTGCAGGGTGTAAGCGACGGCTTATCAGGCGAACAAGATAACTTGTGGTTGAATACCAAAGACAGTCCAAAATTTGCACTCACAGAACGAAGAAGAAAAGGGATATAGATTGTAAAAAAAGGGAAATAAAGTATATTGTAAAGTGTGGGCGACGGAGGACGACCGTCGGGCAGAGGACGACTGCTGGGTAAAGAGCAATGACGGGGACGGCCGACATGCTGGGAAGGTGCTGAAAATAAAGCAATGACGGGGACGGCCGACATGCTGGGGATAGAAGGTAAAGCAAAGACGGGGACGGCCGACTAGCTGGGGAAAATAAGATTATGATGGGGACGGCCATCAAGATAAAGTTGTAAAATTCTCTGGGGATTGATGAAGCATGACGGGGACGGCCATCAAGTTCATAAAGCAGGGTAACCGACGATGGGGACGGCCATCGGGCTAAAAGAAAAGGAAAAGGGACCACGACGGGGACGGCCATCGGGTTAAAGAATAAATGAAATGAACAGATGATGGGGTACGGCCATCAAAGGTGAAGGACGATCACCTAGCAGGGGACGGCTGCTCTGTTGGGGAATAAGGGAATTATGATGGGGACGGCCATCGGGTTAAAGAATAAATGAAATGAACAGATGATGGGGTACGGCCATCAAAGGTGAAGGACGATCACCTAGCAGGGGACGGCTGCTCTGTTGGGGAATAAGGGAATTATGATGGGGACGGCCATCAAAGGTGGAGGACGACCACCTGGCAGGGTACGGCTGCCGAAAATATCAACGATGGGGACGGCCATCGGATAAAAGGTCAACGATGGGGGCGGCCATCGGATGAGCATGATGGAGGACGACCATCAAGAGGTGGAGGACGACCACCTAGCAGGGGACGGCTGCTCTCAAGGCTTATCATAACATAGGACGAATGTCAGATAACCAAAATCAACAATGGGGACGGCCATTGGATAAAAATGATGAAGGACGATCATCAAGAGGTGGAGGACGACCACCTAGCAGGGGACGGCTGCTAAAAATCAACGATGGGGACGGCCATCGGATGAGCATGATGGAGGACGACCATCAAGAGGTGGAGGACGACCACCTAGCAGGGGACGGCTGCTCTCAGGGTTTATCATGACACAGGACAAGTGTCAGATAAAAGAGAAAATTTGCTTGCTGGTGATCTACTGGGGAATAGCAAACACGGACGAATGTTTATATCCAAGAAGCAAAAGGTATAAGTGTTTGGTATTGTGTATAGATTAAAGATGCGGACGAGCATCCTTAAGACTACGATACAGACGAGTATCGGGTAGAAACAAATACCGACGCGTGTTCAGAGATGATGATACGGACGAGTATCAACTGGTTAACAAAGAACACGGACGAGTGTTGAATCTGAGGGGATATAAGAGTGATATATACAAGATACGGACGAGTATCTGAGTAGTATGAGTAGTTAACTGCTGGGGAGGGTGACACGGACGAGTGTCAAGAGAAAAGTATAATAATAACAAGTACATGGGTTGTAAGAGTGTAAGCGACTGCGCTGGGGAAATGACACGGACGGGTGTCGAGAAGGCGTATATAGGTACATGCGAATGCAAAGAGGATGTCTTTGGCTTTCTGCTGGGGTTGACACAGATGAGTGTCAGGAAGTATCTGTAATACGGGTGATCTTGTTCGTAAAGAGTGTTCAGGCGACTTTACTGGGGAAATGATGACACGGACGGGTGTCCAAAACGAGTATATACCGGTGTTTGTGGTTCATGAGGCAGCTGCTTTTGCCGGGACTCTGGTGGGGACTCTGGGGAAAGTATTCTTCATTCTGATGAATGGTTACTAGTCACAAGTGCTGATTCAAACACGGCTTATGATTATGCTATGTGTTTGATTTTTGCCGTAATGTTCCGTGTTAAAACGGAATGCTACGCTTTGTGGGTGAATATGATGCAAATGTCATGATTGTGCAAAAGTACCAAACCGGGATCCGGGTCCCACTGCGGCGAAGATCTTCGATTGATCTATTGAAATGGACATCCCAGCTGGGGGTGAGATCATTGGTAAATCTGACGAGATGATCATGCTTGGGGATATATGTCAATGATAGACATATCCGTGTAAATGAGAGACCCAGCTGGGGTTTGTAGAAGCTTTCGTCGCTCTGTTGTGATCTTCTATGCGCTGCTCTTCTGGATAGAGGCTGGAACTCTGTGGGGAGATGGTTCCCTGACTTTTATACTCGGCTGAGGGCGAGATGGCAACTCGGCTGGGGAGGAAAAGAGATTATTGAGAGACCTCCCTAGGGATTCTGTTGAAGAGGATCCTTGACTCGGCCGGGGATATAGGTGCCTTCTGTGGTACCTGCCCATTCTGATGGGGATAAGTAATAAGTGGCAATCTCAGCTGGGGGAAGTCATGGGGGGCAACTCAGCTGGGGAGAAAGCACTTCGAGTGCTAAAATTGAGTGTGGACTTGCCAGCTTGTTGGGATGAAGCTTACATGCCCCAAGTTGCGTTCTGGGTTCCTGCAAAACCTGAAAAGACAGAGAAACGCACAAGTAATCCCGAGGCATCCTTTACTGGATTCCGTCATAGGAGTTTAGACACTTCTGAGAGTAAGTATATTCCCTGTAAGCACGCTTTTATTTGAAGATAAGCATCTGTATTCTTATGCAATCAGTTTTTTTCTTTTAAGACATCAGACATTTTTTGCAAATAAAATGTACAAAACGAGACATGACTGAAAATCTGATTTTATTAATTCATATGCCCTGAATTGGCGAGATACAGTCAAAGGAACATATCCCCTGAAATGAGGAGATCGTTACAAATTGAGAAACAAAATGCTGGCAGTGTTGATGACGCTTTAAGGAGCTTCCTCCTTACCATGACTCGTATGACTTTTGACGTTCTTCTCATCTTGCTTTCTGAAGAATGTTGATTCTGATTGAAGCTTGATCCTTTTGAAGCTTACCAAGTTGTAAGTGATACAAACGAATTCAGAGTGCAGTTGTTCGCTCATTCCCTTATTTTGCATGGATCGCCCTTTCAGGTTTTCGATCCATCGGGATACCCATTTTTGCCTGAGCTGTCTGATGCGGCTTTTCAACTCAGCGGGTGTACATTTTTTGTTTATTTTCCCTTATTTTTGCCCGAGTCTTTTATTCTGTTTTTGACTCTCCGGGATGCCCTATTTTTGCCTGGACTTACATTCTGTTTTTGTGTCCAGCGGGTCATTTAATGCGAAGTATTTTTTAACTGCATCTGAATTCATAGGGGACTGGAAGTCTTCACCATCCATGGTGCTGAGCATGAGTGCTCCACCAGAGAAAACTTTCTTTACTACAAATGGTCCTTCATAATTCGGAGTCCACTTGCCCCTGTGGTCTGTATGAGGAGGGAGGATTCTTTTCAGCACAAGATCTCCCACTTGGTACTCTCGGTGCCTGACTTTCTGATCGAAGGCTTTCTTCATTCTTTTCTGATACAACTGCCCATGACAAATTGCAGCCAATCTTTTCTCTTCGATCAGACTCAGTTGCTCGTATCGGGCCCGAACCCATTCTGCTTCGTTCAGCTTAACATCCATCAGTACTCGTAAAGAGGGTAATTCAACTTCAACTGGTAGGACTGCCTCCATACCATACACAAGCTGATACGGTGTTGCCCCAGTGGATGTCCTGATTGACGTGCGGTACCCATGCAAGGCAAACGGTAGCATCTCATGCCAGTCTTTGTAGGTGACTACCATCTTCTGCACAATCTTCTTGATGTTCTTATTTGCTGCCTCAACAGCGCCATTCATCTTTGGCCTGTAAGGAGAAGAATTGTGGTGTTGAATCTTGAAGTCCCGGCACAGCTCTGCCATCATTTTGTTGTTTAAGTTGGAACCATTATCAGTAATGATCCGCTCGGGAACTCCGTATCGACAGATGATATCTCTTTTCAGAAATCTGGCTACCACTTGTCTTGTAACATTTGCATATGAGGCTGCTTCAACCCACTTGGTGAAATAGTCAATGGCGACCAGGATGAATCGGTGGTCGTTTGAAGCAGTTGGTTCAATCTTGCCAATCATATCAATGCCCCACATAGCAAAGGGCCATGGTGAAGACATTATGTTCAAAGTATTGGGAGGCACATGCACCTTATCTGCGTAAATCTGGCATTTGTGGCATTTCCTGGCATAAGCACAACAGTCCGCATCCATTGTGATCCAGTAATAACCTGATCTTAGCAACTTTTTAGCCATGGCATGTCCTCCAGCATGGGTACCAAAAGATCCTTCGTGCACTTCATGCATCAACAAATCTGTTTCCGTCTTGTCAACACATCTGAGGAGTACCATATCAAATTTCCTCTTGTATAAAGACCCATCAGCGTTCAGAAAGAAACTACCAGCAAGCCTTCTCAAAGTCTTCTTATCATTGGAAGATGCCCCAGGTGGGTATGTCTGATCCTCCAAGAAGCACTTAATGTCATGGAACCAAGGCTTATCATCTTTGACAATGTCTGCTGCAAATACATATGCTGGCCTGTCAAGTCTGGACACTGAGATTTGAGGTACAAAGTTGGCAGCTTGAACTTTGATCATGGACAAAATGGTAGCCAGAGCATCTGCAAACTGATTCTCGTCCCGAGGGATATACTCAAGCTTGACTGTTGTGAAGAAATTCAATAACCTCCTTGTATAATCCCTGTAAGGTATCAGATGATCCTGGTGTGTGTACCATTTGCCGTTGGTTTGATTGATTACCAGAGCTGAATCTCCGAATACGGTCAATGTCTTGATCCTGAGGTCAATGGCTTCCTCAAGACCCATAATGCAAGCTTCGTATTCAGCTTCGTTGTTAGTGCAGTTGAAAGTGAGTTTTGCCGAGAAAGGCATGTGAACCCCTTTGGGTGTAATGAGTACTGCACCAACACCCCGACCATTCATGTTAACAGCCCCATCAAACATCATAGTCCACTCTTCTTTCGGGTCAGGCCCTTCAGTGTGAATAGGCTCTTCATGATCTTTTGCTTTAATGAACATGATGTCTTCATCAGGGAAGTCAAATCTCATAGGCTGGTAGTCATCAATAGGTTGCTCAGCAAGATATTCAGACAATACACTGCCCTTGATGGCTTTCTGAGAGGTGTACTGGATGTCATATTCTGTAAGGATCATTTGCCATCTTGCAACCCGTCCGGTAAGAGCTGGCTTCTCAAATATGTACTTAACTGGGTCCATCTTTGAGATCAATAGAGTAGTGTGGGTCAACATGTACTGCCTTAGTCGGCGAGCAGCCCACGCTAAAGCACAGCAAGTTTTCTCGAGTAGTGAATAACGTTGTTCACAGTCGGTAAACTTTTTGCTTAGGTAGTATATTGCATACTCTTTTCGACCAGACTCGTCATGCTGGCCCAACACACACCCCATTGACTCTTCTAATACTGTCAAGTACATGATTAGAGGTCTTCCTTCAACTGGAGGCATAAGGATTGGAGGTTCTTGCAGATATTCTTTGATCTTGTCAAAAGCCTTCTGGCAGTCTTCATTCCACCTGACCGTCTGTTCTTTCCTTAACAGCTTGAACAAGGGTTCACAGGTTGCTGTAAGGTGAGATATGAACCGTGAGATGTAGTTCAATCGACCTAAGAACCCTCGAACTTCTTTCTCAGTCTTCGGTGCAGGCATCTCTTGGATGGCTTTGACTTTATCAGGGTCAACTTCAATCCCTTTCTCACTTACAATAAATCCCAGCAGCTTACCGGATCGCACCCCGAATGTGCATTTGTTGGGGTTCAACCTCAGTTGATACTTCCTCAGACGCTTGAATAACTTCAGTAGATTCACCAGGTGATCTTCTTCAGTAAGGGACTTGGCAATCATGTCATCCACATAACACTCGATTTCTTTATGGATCATATCGTGGAATAATGTCACCATAGCCCGTTGATACGTTGCACCAGCATTCTTGAGCCCAAATGGCATTACCTTGTAGCAGAACGTGCCCCAGGGTGTGATGAAGGTTGTCTTCTCCATGTCTTCAGGTGGCATTTTAATCTGATTGTATCCTGAAAATCCGTCCATGAAGGAGAATACCGAGAACTGAGCCGTATTATCAACCAATACATCAATGTGAGGTAATGGGAAGTCATCTTTCGGGCTGGCTCTGTTCAGATCCCGGTAATCAACACACATCCTTACTTTGCCGTCTTTCTTAGGCACAGGTACTATGTTAGCAACCCACGGTGGATAGCTAGTCACCAAGGAACCCGGCGTCCCATTGCTTTTGTACCTCTTCCTTGATTTTCATTGCCATGTCTGGGCGAGTTCGGCGCAGTTTCTGTTTGACCGGTGGGCATTCTTCTCTCAAGGGCAGCTTGTGCACAACAATATCGGTGTCCAACCCTGGCATATCTTGATAAGACCAAGCAAACACGTCCACATACTCTTGAAGCAGGTCAATCAGTTGTCTCTTCGCTGAGTCTTGTAGGCAGGCCCCGATTTTAACTTCTTTCACGTCTTCATCTGTACCAAGATTGATCACTTCAACCTCCTCCTGGTGAGGAGTAATAACCTTTTCCTCTTGTCTTAACAACCTGGCTAGCTCTTCAGGAAGCTCATACTCTTCTTCAACCCCTTCATCAGCTTGATTGATTGGATTGTCAAAGTCATACGAAGTCATAGCTGTGCTGTTGTCGGTGCTGTCTGGAAGGCACACTCTGCAAGGGTTCAGTTGGTTCATTTTAGTGATTAAATTTTAATCTTGTTTTAGAAAAGTGAAATAAAGTTGTCATTTTGAAAACACTGCCATTTATTTTTTTTGTACAAAAAGAAAAAATGGAAAAAAGTGAACGAAAAGGAAAAAGACTCATTTGCAAAAAGATGTCTGATATTTCATTAATTAGTCTTGTTTGCACAAAAAGTACAGATGGCCCGATTACAAAATGAGTCTTGTCATCTTGGGCAAGATGCAAGACTTTGATGCATGCTTATAAAAATACAGGAAATAATAATTACTCTGCATGAGTAACTCTTATAATTTCCTGGGAAGACCAGTTTGAGATACTGCTCCCCGGGATCTTTGGACGAATCCAGCTTTCCAGGTTGCGTTCTTCTTCCAGCTCGTCTTCCAGACAGTTGACAGCATCAGGGGTGAGCATCCCCCCACTCACAAAGTTGGGCTCTTTCGCAGCCGCTGCTTGATCTTGTTGAGTTGGTCTGTAACCCAACCCAAATCTATCCTCTTTCTTCTCCACCGATAGCAGTTTGCCCCAGCCTTGGGCGTTTCCTCCCTCAACAACCTTCCGGGCTTGTTGGTATGATGATATTGAAGTACCAGGCACAGCAGATGTTTCATTGACATTCAAGGCTTCAAAACCCTGGCTCATCGTTTCATGGATCTCCCCATCCATCTCAATATACTTATAGGTAGCCAGGTGGCTGACAAAAATGTCCTCTTCTCCACAGATTGTAACGATTTGACCCTCCCACTCATATTTTAACTTCTGGTGAAGGGTAGAGGTCACGGCGCCAGCAGCGTGAATCCATGGCCTACCCAATAAACAGCTGTAGGCAGGCTGAATGTCCATCACATAGAAGGTAGTTTTGAAGGTCTGCGGGCCAATCGTTACGGGTAACTCAATCTCTCCCAGAACCGATCTTTTTGAACCATCAAAGGCTCTCACCACCAGGTTGCTGGGTCTCAACGCCAATCCGTCGTATTCTAGCTTCACTAGAGCCTTTTTAGGTAAGACATTGAGGGATGACCCCGTGTCTACCAGCACATGGGAAAGGACAGCACCTTTGCATTCCATGGTTATGTGCAAGGCTTTGTTATGGTTGCGGCCTTCCGTTGTCAAATCAGTATTGGTGAACCCTAGTCCGTGACTAGCATTAACATTTCCAACTACCGCTTCCAGCTGATTGACAGTGATCTCTTCAGGCACGTAGGCTGCGTGCAAGACTTTGAGTAGTGCATTCCGATGGGCCTCGGAGCACATAAGCAATGATAGGATTGAGATCTTGGAAGGCGTTTGATGAAGTTGATCCACTATTTTATAATCACTCTTCTTGATGATTCGCATGAACTCATCAACCTCTTGGTCAAAGGGTGTCTTCAAAGCTTCTTTGACAGTCTGTTCTTCCTGCACCAAGCTTTTTCCTTTTGCCTTAGCAGCAGCTTCTGCTTCGGCAGTGGGTCTCTGAATTTGTGGGGCGAAAAGACGTCCGCTTCGAGTGAAGCCTCCGCCTCCTCCCACATTGTCAATTTGTGGTGCAGGGGTTGATGAATCAAAAGTGATTCTTTGTCCTTCACAGTACAGGTCAGAACCGTAATGCCACGGGATGGCATTGCTGCTTTCATAAGGCATTGGTCCAGGCACCGTGATAGTGACTGGGCTGACTGCAGCTGTGATAGTCTGTGGATCGTAATAAATTGTGACTGGTGCTCTAGTGGGAGCAGCACTTTCTGAGTTGTAGACAGAGTTGTTTTCAGGATCATAGAATATTGTGACAGTTGAGACATCTTCATGATTTGTTGCTGGTGTTGTAGGAGACATTGGTGGAAGAATGGATGTTGTTGTTGTAGGAGATTCAAATTGGAGTGGTGCTGGAGTTGTAGAAGAAAGATTTGTTGATAACTGATCAGTCGAGATAATAGATGAAGTGCTTGTTGATGAAGCCGAAGAATTGTCAGGAACAATGGTTGCTGCAGTTGTAGGAGATTCTGAAACCGTTGCTGGTGAGATTGTTGGATTTGTTGGAAATGATGTGGTGATCTGAAGCTGGCCACTCTGAATAAGGCCATCTATGCCATTCCTCAAATTATCGCACCCATTTACCGAGATATTGCAGTAAGCACAACCCAGCTCACACCCCGGGAACATTTGACATTCCAGGAGTTGAGCCTTGATTTCTACCAACGGTGTCCGGATCTGACCCACACTGGTTATTAAATAAGACGTCTTGTCTTCTTCAATAGCGTTAATTCTGGGACCACCGTGGTTTGGCATCGGATTTTTGTTGACATTGGGTGGTGGTGCAAAATTCAGAGCTTTTGAGTCTACCAGGTCTTGTACCTTCATGTGCAGGGCTCTGCACTTTTCTGTACTGTGGCCAGGTGCGTTTGAATGGAAGGCACATCTGGCGTTGGAGTCATAATTCCTGGGTAGACTGTTGGTATCTGGAGGTGCCAACGTCCTTAGCTCAACTAGGTTGAGTTTCAGGAGTTGTGGCAGCAATGTAGCATATGGCATGGGGATTGGATCGATCACTCTGTTAGCTTGAGACGGCCTCTGTTGGAATGGCCTTTGCTGGTTATTGTTGTTGGTGTTGCTGTTGTTGTAGTTTCTTGGAGGATACTGATTCTGTTGTTGATACTGAGGTTGATGCTGATAGTTTTGCTGAGGAGGTTGATAAACAGGTTGTGGATGAGCTGGAGCAGGGATGGTGACTGCAGCCACAGATCTGTGAACATATTGGGGCCTACCCCTGTTGGTGTGGATGGCATTAGTCTTACCAGTCCTTCGTGGGCCTGCAAAAGGCTTTCTTGCATTACTGGATGAGCTTGCACCATTGTCTGAGATCTTACCCATTTTCAACAGGCTTTCAATTCTCTCCCCGGATATGACAACATCTGCAAAGCTGGTAGATGAGAAGGCAGCTAGCCTGTCAATATAGGTTCCCTGAAGGGTGTTCATGAACATATCAGCCATTTCCCGTTCAGACATAGGTGGCTGGACAGCAGCAGCAAGCTGTCTCCATCTTTGAGCATATTCTCTGAAGCTCTCTCTAGATGACTGTGACATCCCCATTAGGAGGGTCCTGTTGGGTGCCATATCTAGATTATACTGATACTGTCTGATGAAGGCCTCTGCCAGGTCCTTCCAGCATCTTATAGTTGCTCTTGTCAGATGGGAATACCATTCCCTAGAAGCTCCAGTCAAACTATCCTCGAAATAGAACATCCACAGTTTCTCATCCATGGTATAAGCCTTTAATCTTCCGAGAAAAGATTGTAGATGAGTCCGAGGACAAGAAGTCCCATTATACTTTTCAAAGCATGGTGGCTTAAACTTGTGGGGAATCCTGACCCCGTCTACCAAGCCCATATCCATGACATCGAACCCCAAAGAGTTTTGAGACTCCAAGGACCTTAACTTCTCAGCTATCTCATCCAGTCTTCTATCATAAGCCTCTTCTCCAGCTCCCATTACTGTGAACTGGTCTTCTTGAGGATCTTCTTGCAGTACCCTCCCGGCTGTAGCAGGCCCTTGAATATTGACAGGAATGTTGGCCTCTGGATGGAGGTGTGGCCCAAATACAGGAGGGTTAACATGAGGTTGGACCCTTTCATTGTTGCTGGTGCCGGCAGTCCCTATATGTGGATCCTCTTGATTTTGCCTTTCCACCATGGCTCTCAATCTTTCTTGGCTCTGAGCCATGTTGTTCATCACTTCCATAAACTGAGTCATCTGTGTTCTCATTTCCAATCTTTCGTTTGCCATTTGATTTCTGACCTCTGCAAGGTCCTGCTGTACCTGATCCATTTGAATGCCCGGAAGATTGTTACGGGTTGGATAACGGTGCGGACGGTTGAGGGGAAATACTCGGCGCCGAGCAATAGTTCCTGAACATCACAACAGAGTTAGTGGCAATAAAATAAAAACCTACAAAACAAACAAAGGGTTAGCATGCAATGCAGTTATGCTTATTTGTTCTCAAGGTATCCGGCTTGGCATTCAGTTTTGACCCTTCCAGACCCTTGAAGATGCTGTTGATGCTGCTTTCGAAGTGAAACTCGGAGGGAACAAACCAATGCATATTTTACAAAAGACAAAATGGTACATAGTTTGTTTACAAGTACAAGCCCTCGGAGGGGTCAAAATACATTACAGGAAAATAGAAGTACATGGAATGAAAGCAACAACAAATAAATGGTCAAACACCAAGACCAAACTCATCCTCACGAACTTCCTTGAGAAGTGCTTCGGTCACAGGATCAGCCGGACGCTCCGTGAGATTCCTGATGAGGAGATTCTGGGTCGTAACAGCTGCTGTTAGCTTCTTGTGCTGAGTTTGGTCCTTTGACCTCTTCACTCCAGCTTTGATCTTCAGTTCTGATATCTCCCTCTGGGCTGCTGCCAGGGCTTCTTGCTGTTCTTTTGCACTAGCTTCTAGTTGCTCCATCTTGTCTTGAACTCTCTTGTCCTCCAGAGTACGGGCTTCGGTGATCCTGACCCACCGAGCTTGACTCTCCTTCAAATACAAGTCTGTCCTTGTTCTCTGGAACTGGGCTTCTTTGCAAGCATTCTTCAGGATTTTCTCTCCAGCTTTATACTTTTTGATATAATCCCCAGACTTCTCAATCTTAACCAGATGCTCCACTCTCAACTTCTCCAATCTCTCAACCTCCCTCATACCATCACTCCTCTCCCGGAGGGTCTTCTGCAAAGCCTGAGTTAACTTCTCATTTCTTTCCTTCAAGCTCTCAAACTCCTCCAAACTGATAGTGGCAAGGGGTGGTGTTGAAGATGATTCAGGCATATCTTCTATGGTAAATGGCATCCCAGAGAATTGGGCCCTGGCACGGGACCACTCATAATATTGTGCTGATGCCACATTGTTGCACTTCCCTAGGATGGTCACTCCCTTGGTTTGAACATTATCCCAGGCCCAGGCAGCCTGCCTAACAGTAGCCAGATTAATCTTGTTCTCACAATAAAGAGTTTCAACCAAGTCCTGTGCCTTAGGAGTGTGGACCAGTGCATAGCCCAGTTGTCTTCTGAACAACAGAGGGTTGTAATTAATACTGCCCTTAACTCCTATTAGGGGCACATTGGGAAAATGCCCATAGCTGGTGATGATATCCCTGCCCTTGGTGCTCTGAGTGCACCATCTGATATCAGCTGAAGTTAGAGCAGTGAGTCTCTTAGCCCAGTTACTCTGCTGATGAGGATTTAGAAATGCATCTGTCCTGGGTAGATGCCTGAGAAGCCAAGTATGGAATAATGGAGCACAACACCTCACTAATCTTCCCCTCTGCTTTTCATTCCTCTGATGCACTGAATAGTAAAGATCCCCCAATAAAGTTGGCACTGGGTTCTTCAGGATGAACAGATGGATTGCATTCTTGCTAATGAATCGAGGCTCATCCGCAAACAATACAATTCCATATATGCTCAAGGCCAATAGAGCACAGACAGCTTTCCACTCTCCTAAAGAAGCTTTCAAGGTAGCTTGAGAGATCAAGAAATCCAGATGGAAGCCAGGGATTCCAGCCTTGGAAGTCATATGTTGCTCAATTAGGACAGGTTCCAGATGCGAAGCCTTTGCTACTTCTCCATTACCAGGAAAGACCGTCTCAGGGTTGAAAGGGATTCCACCCTTGATAGGCATGCCAACCAATGATGAGTATTCTTCTAATAGAGGGCCCCACTGAAAGTCTTGGAAAGTAAAACACCTCAATGGGGGATCATAAAACTGAAGGCAAGTGTGGATCAGGCTTCTTTGTGAAGGGTCCAGATCCATAACCATATCAAGTATATCCCCATAATGTTCCCTGAACAATGGTATGTGATCTGGAGTGATCAGGGTCTGAATCCTCCTGATGTCAGATAGCTCTGGCTGGAAGAAGTGATAGGTGATGTCGCTCTTTTTAGGAGCCATGATGCTGAGACTGAGTAGAGACAGGTGCTGATGATAATACTGAAGAATTGGCCACTGATTGGCTGGTGCAGGTGATAGCTGAAGCAGATGCTGATGAAGATGGGTCAAATACTGAAGATGGGGTCAAAACCAAAACCAGATGAAGATGGATACCCTGAAACACAAATAAGCAAATGTCAATATGATGCAATGGTTATGTATGCAAATGATATGCGAGGGTCTGTGACTGAGCTGGATCTGATCAAAATGCTCTGATATAGGTCCAAGTGTGTTCAAGAATTCCAGTTGGAGGTCTATAAATCCAGTAACCAAGGTGGGGGGCTCAAATAAAGAGCCACATGTCCAGGGTTTTAGAATCACAAGAAATGTTCCAAAATGGAGTACTCTTAAACAAACAAAGTAACAGGGTATTCTGAGGCCATGGTACCTGCAAACCTGTAAACAGCCCAACCCCCTCACAGGTGGTGTTCTAAAACAAGGATCCTCAGACTTGGATCAGTTATGAGAAGTGTAAACACTTCTAACCCGGAGGTACAGTGTTTACAATAACCATAAAAGTTCCTCCTCTAATTCACCTCAGTTTCTGAAGGTCAATACTAAAAGGTCATCCAGACTTAGCAGGCTTCCCAGATAGCCCTAGCATTGCAGGAAATCTGCAATACAGAGTTCTCAAGAAGAAAACCATATCTGAACCGTGTTTCATATTCCCGCACCAGACCGAGATGGAATGGGAAAGAATATGATTCACTCTAGCCTAGGTGTCACTCAGGTCCCCGGTATAGGACCTTAACTCTCAATAGAACACCCACCCACCAAAGCAAAACCAGATCCAGCCAGACAGCATGACAGTATGATATATGAAAAAAACTGTAAAGAAAGCAATAAATAAAGCTGTACAGAAAGCAGTAAATAAAGCAAATATACAAACACAAATAAGCACATAACACCCCAATAAACACAAATCAATCAAGCGCTAGGAGGAACCCACAAAAAGAACCAGAAGCCCTGGTTGCAGTATAAGGGTCCCCAGCAGAGTCGCCAAGCTGTCGCTCCCAAAGATTTGCATCCCGGTACAAGCGCGAACGGTCGGCGAAGGGAACAGTGAGAACACACAGCCGTGAACTCACTGGAGATGAATAGAGTCGCCAGCTAGGCATTTTTATCCCGGAGGAAAGGTAATGCTGCATAGACCTAGAAAGATATGGATAAGACGGTTTGCGAACCAGAGAGACTGAGAAAGGGGGTTGGTTACAACCTGGGAAGGTATTAGCACCCAGATTGTCCGCCGTACTCGACGGGATCCACGCTTAAAAAGATTTGTGTTTTAAAGGGGTAGTGTCAGTGCTATTTGTGTATCAAAGAGCTGGAAAAGAATGTACAGGTGTCAGTGTAAAGGAAGTGTAAAGTGTGATATATACAGTGTCAGTGTAAGGACAGAGGTGAAATGCTCATGATAATGAGGCTAAAAGAAAAGATAAGGCTAGAAAGAGGGGGAATATACAGAGACTTTTGTTCGATAACTGTTAAGTTATGCCTACGTATCCTCTCGTGCAATGAGGAAGTCAGAACACCGTAGTTCGACCCAAAGAGACTGAAAAATGAATTGACTGATGAACTGCTTGCTTGTCTATGCTCAAGTGTGTGACCTGTCTGGCTCAGGTGCTAACTGTCTTGCATTAGACGGAAGAAGCAAGTTCTCGTTTATGAGTGAAGGTGATGAGAAAAGAATCCCGACGGAGACGATTATTGTTTGTTTTTGTGTTTTCAGTCTTTTATTGCTTTTGGATTTTGTCATAAGTTAATGAGCTTAAGTCTAAACCAATGGATTTAGTAAACTCATCACATCTTCCCTCTGATTAGGGGTAATGAGAATACCTTAAGTGTGAAGTCAGATTCTCACACTTAATCACCATAGAGTAGGATCAAGATCATTAACCTACTTGTGGTTATTTGATGTTTTTGTTGTTTTTGTTTAGTGTTAAGTAATGAGGTTAAGCCATAATCAAGGATTTAACAGACTCATTACACCATCCTAATAGAAGGATAATAGATGAGAATGTTTAAGCTGAGGAAAACTCCTCAACTTAATCCATGATTAGGGATTAAACTCATGACAAAACAAACCTTTGATTAAGATGGATTTTAGTTAATGATATGGTGAAGAAGTGAGTTTTTATGATTTGTAAGACAACTTGAGGGGGACTTGTCCATTAACACTAGGGTTAGTCCTTCTTAACCAATTAAGGAAGAATTAGAACCCTAATGCAAGGCCCAAGTTACAAGTGTAATGTCTTGATACTTATTAAGTGGATTGATTAAGGGAGTTAAACACATTAAGGGTTTAACACTTAGGATTAAAGTTATACACTCCATCCTAATAGAAGGATGCAGGCATAAGCTTAATCACAAAGCCTTAAAGCCTTTAGGGTTTAGTCCCTGATTATGAGATGAGAAGAGAAGACTCAAGAGAGACACAAAGGTAAACTAAATGGGGACTAATCAAAACCCTAATCATTGTCATGCTTGGTTGTTCCTAAGGTTTGTGAGGTTTAACAAGAGAAGTCTTCAATGGAACCACCAGGAAGCAGATGAAAGGATCAAGAGAAGCAAAGTGACTTGCTTCATTCAAGAAGTCAAGTCACTTGAAGAAAGAAAGTGGGAAGAAGAAGAATGAGCAAGCTCAAACTCAAACACAAATAAAATGCAGAAATGGATGCAAGAGAAATGAAAAGAAAAGTTATGAGAAGTGAAGGCAAATTCACTTCTGAACATCACTTACCACCTGAAAGGTTAGAAAGAAATGCAATGCAATGCAAAAATGGGATGAAATGGTATGATGCTAAACAAAACCAGAAGCATGTTGATGATGATAATGATTCTATGGAGTGCTACAAACATGAGGCAAGGCATGGAGATGTTCATACAAGATCATGGATGCAAGTGATGCAAGTTAGGAAGCATGAACATACATGAAAAGGTATGAAGTGCACATGGCATACAACATGGCAAATTCATGATGCAATGATCAAACATGTTTATGATATGTCTTATGATGCCAAATGAATCAAATGGATGCTTGAAATGTCATGGCAAGTCATGTTATGCAAGAGAATGCAAGAAAGATGCAAATGGAAGCCCAAATTAGGGTTTATGAACCAAACATCAAACAAAAACCAAAAACAGAAGCAAACCCTAAGGTAAAAAATGGAAAATGCCACTCAAAGGATTCCTAACCCTATACTAAACCAATGTCCAAAGGGGAGGTCTCAACTCTTAACCAATCTCAAGTTATGATTTTTACAAGTTTCTAGGGTTTTTAGGGTTCCTAAACAAAAGAAATGCCAAACAAATTGAAAATGAGGAATCAAATCAAGGCCATTTAATCTCAAAAACTACATGCTAAACACAATGCAATGCAAGAAGAATCAATGTCCAACTCTTCATAGATAGGCAAAAATGATTTTTTGAACTATGGATCAAATTAATGCACAAAAATGATTTTAATTCAATGGAAAATTCTCAAAATGCATCAAGATCAAAAAAGAAATTTGGTTTGAAGGTTGGACAATGTTTCTAAATGTCTTATAACATTTCATGAATTTTTTGGTGATTTTTAAATACCTAAAGGTATTTTTAATAAATTAATTTCCATTAATCAATTAAAAATAATCCTTTAAATATTTAAAAATGCTTTTTTTAATGATAAAAATAAAAATAAAAATATTTTTGTGTCATAAAAATTAATAAAACTTATGAGAAAAAGTTTCATAATTTTTATACATTTTTTACTATTTTTAATAAATTATGCAAGTTAAATGAAAATAAATGAAATGAAAATAAATAAAAAGAGAAGTAATCAGAAGGAGAGGCTGAGATGAGCCCTGGGTTTGAATGCATTGACCAGCGCGCATCTGGACGGCTGTGGTTCATCCTGAGTTAATCTCAATTAATTAAATAAATAATGAAGATTAGGGTTAAGCAAAGTGATCTGGGCCCTTCACATGCGCGCGAAGTCAACTGGTCAACCCCATCTAACGCCCAAGATTCAAACTCTCTTAATGACTGGGATTATGCCCTAATTATTTTCAGGTGGCCGGAGAAGACCTCCGGTCGTCTTCTCCGGTGGGAAGCCCACCTGAAAATCCCTAAAAACTTCAAAACGTAACAAAAATGAAAACCAAGCATACAGAAATGATTCCCATGATCCACTGAATCAAAACCCCATCACAAACAACATTTATTTTTCCCCAGAAACATGAATCGAACCAAACAATTTTTAGGTCAACAGAGTTTCAGGAAGCAATTAAATTCTCATTTCATCACCATTTTCAAAACTAAAGGCATATTCATGATCAGGAAGACACATAGAACAAGTTTAGAACTTAAAAATCCATTTCTGGAAAAAAAGTTCTTGAGCTACCTGAGATTCGAAGCTTTCACTCCAGCTGCTTTCTGACCTCCTCCTTTGGTGAAATCCACTCCTTATGACCTCTTGATGATGCTTGAATGCTTTGGAGAAGTTTATGCTGGCTAGATGAAGAGTTTGAACAGCTTCTGCTCAAGCTCTATTGAAAATGGCAATGGTGATTTAGGCAGTTTCAGGCCAATGTGGGTGGTCCTTTATGATCAGGGTGATGTTTTAAGAAGGTTTGTGGTGTTTGTTTGGATGTTTGTGAGCTGTGGAAGGAGTTTCGAAAGAAACTGCAAGTTGGAGTGAAAATGGTGAAGTGGTGTTGTGGCTTGATTTAGGCCTGGTTCTTTGTTGGTTTAGGCTTAATGTGGCAAGGTGAGGATGATGGTGAGACTTGCTTTTGTGTTTGTGAGCTGGGCAGAGAGTTTCGAAGGAAAATGCAAATGAGGGTGAGTTTGTGTATGTGATGTTGTGTCTTGTTTCAGCTTGGCCTCTTCATATGTTTTACTTGCCAAAGGATAGTATAAAATAATCCTATATGTCAGATGATTTGACATGGCCTTTATTGATTGGTAAGTTCACTTTCGCCAAAAGTCCACTCTTTGTGTAAGAGAGGTATGGCTTGGTTCTAGGCTAGTACAAGCATGGGGCTGGCGCAGCAAGGGTGAGGGGAAGGGCTAGCAAAGCTCAGCATCCAATGTTGCAAGTGGTAGGAGAAGTGATCATGAGTTTTGCAAGTTGTTGCTCTTTGGTTCACATGTGACTATCTTGCTACACAAGCCATGAACATGAGAAATTCTTGGTCCAAATCTGATTTTTAGGTCACATAGAATGTTTGTGCATTGGTTTGAAGCCAACTAGAAGTTACAAATGGCATTGGTTCATGGTTTTGCAAAATTCTCATTTAGTGCACATCTTGAAAATCAATGATTTTAGCCAACTTTGTCACACCATAACTTTTGATCCAAGAAGAATTTGATCATGTTCTTGTACTTTTTGAAAAGGTAAAAATGTGTTCTACAACTTTCATGACCAAAGTTTTTCCATTTGAAGCATTTTTGGATCAAGAATCAAGGCTTGAAAAGTGACCTAAAATGACACATTCTTGAAAAGTCAACTATACCCAAAAAGTCAACATTTGCAAAAACTCCAAATTCTTGATTTTTGTGGACTTCAATCTTTTTCCATGATCAAATAAAGACCATATACACTCAAATTGATGAAGAATGCCCATTGGTTGGGTCATTGGGGGCCTCAGATGCCCTGATTTTGCACTGACTTGTCCAGAAAGTCAATTCTTGATCAGATGACTTCCCCATGGAATTTCTTCAAGAAAATTGATATGCATACTCCCTATACCATATAGAGACCAATGGAAACAAGAATGACCAAAAAATTTGGAGTTATGGCCTCTGAAACCAAAACCCTAATTTTAGGTCAACTGTGCAGTCTAGCCTGGCTCTGCACCCATACCAAACCCAGTTCTTGTGATTCTTTTGCAATCTTGACTTTGAGGGGATGTAATATGATACTTGAACACACATGGATCCCTTTGAAGTGATTGGTGGCCTTTGGAGTGGCTCAGGAGGCTCCTGGGTTGCTCAGATCACAAACCCTAGATGCAGATGACTTAGAAACTATGCAGTGAATCAAAAATGAGATGTGAGATGATATGATTGTGTTTTTGCATATGAAATGATCACAAGCCATGGTGTGAATGGGTGAGGGCAAATTTGGGGTGTTTACACAAACTTGTCAGACTTGTAAGGAATGTCAGGAAGCTGACCCCAAATAGTACAACCACCTTCTTCAACCACAACTTTAGCATCCTTGAGAGAGGCCATTATAGGAGGTACTCTGGTAACAGCAGGAACTGATTTAACAGCAGTAACAACTTGATGAACTACTTCAAATGTCTGGAAAGGAGTCTCAACAAATTCACCTTCCATCTCAACATATTTAAAAGTATTCACATGACTGGCCATGCATTCTTCTTCACCATAAATAGTGGAAATCTTGCCTTTCACTGGATACTTCAGTTTCTGATGTAAAGTGGAAGTCATAACACCTTCCCCATGGATCCAGGGGCGCTCAAGCAAACAGGAGTACGCATGACGAATATCCATCACATAAAAAGTGGAATCAAAGACTTGAGAGTCTACTTTAATTGGGAGATCCACTTCTCCATGCACCATTCTTCTTGAAACATCAAAGGCCCTCACTACCACATTACTTGGTCTTAACACAACATCTTCAAGGTTGAGTTTGTCCAGAACCTCCTTGGGTAACACATTCAATGAAGAACCATTATCCATCAACACATGAGATAAAGTAGTGCCACTACACTCAATGGAGACGTGCTGAGCTCTATTATGGTTTCTTTTAGCATGAGTCAGATCAGCATCAGAAAAACTCAAACCATTATCACTAGTCAGATGAGCAACACAATTCTCAAACTGGTCCACAGAGATTTCATGTGGCACATGAGCAGTCTTCAGGAACTTGATTAAAGCCTTAGCATGGGCTTTAGAACATAATAGCAGAGACAACATAGAGATTTTAGAGGGAGTATGCCCCAACTGGTCAAAAATATTATAGTCACTCTTGTGGATGATCTTTAGTACTTCTTCCATTTGCTTAGAGAGGTCTTCAGTAGCTGGTGTCTCAGCTTGAACAAGTTCAATCACTGGTCCTTTTCCCCGAGCCTCAGTACTTGGCCCAGAGTTAGAGATATGAACTGGAGCAGCAACAGTATTTGAGGTGTCTTCTAGAGAGAAAATTCTTCCACTCCTGGTAACCTTACTAGACCCAACAATATTGTCAACATCATGATTAGCATCAGTAGTAGGTGTATCATTCAAAGGCTCTTGCTTGACACCATGGATATACACATCAGAACCATAATTCCAAGGTATAGCCTTATCAGAGGTATATGGAATTGGACCAGGAGTAGTAATAATCATTGGAGCCACCTTTGGTTCAATAATAATCTCCATAGGACCTTCAGAAGTGATCCTCACTGGACCCTTGGAAGTGATTCTTACAGGACCTTTGGAAGTAATCTTCACATGAGTCTTATCAACCATAGCTACATCTTCAATCTTTAGATCTTGGGCCAGACCTTCACACAAACTCTCTATAGAAGGAGTCTTCTTAAATAATATAGTATGGTTGTCCATCAGATGTTTATTACCTTCCTTCAGCTTCCAACAACTATTAGGTTGATAGTCATAGAAAAAACAATCTTCATTGCAACCTGGAAATAAACTAGCCTGCATCAGCTTCTTCTTGGCAATGGATAGAGGAGCAGTTAATCTAGCCACAGTATAAACATAAGAAACTTCATCAACAAAATTAACAATATTTTCATGCTTAGGCATAGGAGCAGTAATCACATTAGGAGTTTCAGGAGGGTCAAACTCAATCTCTCCATTTTTAATCATATGCTGAATTTTGTTCTTCAATGCCCAGCAACTATTAGTATCATGTCCAGGACTGCTGGAATGATATACACACCTTGCATTGGGATTGTAACAAGGAGAGGAAGTGTTGGGATTCTGAGGAGGATCCTTCAAAGTAATCAACTCTCCTTTCAACATGTGTTACAAAGCATGAGCCAATGATATATTGATCTTCATAAATTGCCTCCTAGGCTTGGGCTGACTATTGTGCTATTGCTCTTGTGGTGCAGGTGCAGGATTAGAAATCAAAACAGCTCCCACAGATTGGTTACAATTATTACGACCATGTTGGCCATACACAACATTGGATTCCTTCTTCCCATTAGAAGGCTTCTTGGTGGTACTTAAAGAGGCAACCATATGAATCTTTCCACTTCGTATTCCATTCTCCACATGTTCTCCAGTCATTATCAGCTCAGTGAAACTAGAGGATGAGCTTCCAATGAGATGACTATAGAAAGGACCAGTCAACGTACTCATAAACATATCAACCAATTCCCTGTCAGTCAAAGGGGGTTGAACTCTACTTGCAAGATCTCTCCACTGCTGAACATACTCCTTGAAGCTTTGTTTAGAACCCATGGACATGCTTTGGAGCTACATGCGAGTTGGTGCTAAATCAGAGTTATATTGATACTGCTTATAGAAAGCCTCGGCCAGATCATTCCAATTACAAATGTTGGTACTCTCTATTTGATATTACCATTCCAGTTGAGCTACAGACAAACTCTCTTGGAAGAAATGAATCCACAACTTCCTATCAGGAGTATGTGGTTGAATCCTCTTGACATAAGATCTCATATGCAACTTTGGACATGACACTCCATCATACACCATAAAAGTAGGTACTTTGAAACCAATAGGGATGGAGACCCCAGAAATTAAGCTCAAATCTTCAAAGTCAAACCCAGAAGTCTTCTGTAGTTCTATAGTATTCACCCGGTTCTCCAGTATCTTATATTTTTCCTCACCAGTCGAATCATGGTAATAATTCTCTTCGTAATCTGAATCTTCAGTAGTACCATAGAGACTTCCTTATTCTCTCTCAGAATTTTCATCCCCAGGATTTTCAACTTCCTCATCTGTCTTGACTGGACCTCTGAACCTTCTACCCATATTGATGAAGCCAACTGGTTTTCTAGTCTTTTTCTATTTCTTGGTCCGAAGTGCCTTCAGCTCATCTTGTCCCCTGGACAAATTCAGAATCATCTCTTGAAATTGGACATTCTGAGTTTGGAGTTCCTTGACAGTTTGTTCGAGATCCATTTTTGCTGAAATAAACAACGAGAAGATAAGATACATGTTGTAAGAAACCTGTGATGTAATGATATGGTATGTAGATGCATATGCAATGTTTTCAAGGACCGCATAATTTAAATTTGTTGTAAAGAAAAACAAAAACAAAACTTTTATTAGTAAATGTTTAATATAATTTTACCCTTGGGCTTACAATGAAAGGAAATAAGAATAAAGTACAAAAAATAAATATATGGGGTTTTAAGTCTCCCATGGACGCTTCCTCTTTGTGTTGAGATTCCGCTCCTCGTGAAGTTGCTTTGTCATCTCCAACACTCTTTCTTGGCTAATCCTGAATTGGGCTTCAAAGGTATCTCGTTGCTCTTTCAGTTGGATCCATGACTTTTGCAGCTCTTCAAAGTCAGTGGGCATATCTGGATGAAGGATGGTATAAGGAACATCTCCTTCAGCAACGGGCTTCATAGTAACCAGTAGAACAACAAGATATGGCATCATAAGAGTTTGAGCACGGGATCGCACCCATCTGAGGTAAGGTTCCATAGAAATGGAATACTTTGGTTCCAGAGTTTTGCTCTCAACTTTATTCACCTTGCTCCAAGCTCGTATAAACCTTTGACCGTAACCATGAAGATCGTTGTTGTAGTCAAACACAATACCCTGAATAAGCATGTCATAAGGACCATTACTCCGAGCATAACTAAACTTCCGTAGAGCTAAATAAGGGTTGTAAGTAATGCCCCCTCTTATGCCAAGGAGTGGCACATTAAGGAATTCACCACAACGGTCAATGATAATAACATTCTCCATAGATCGAGAACACCAATGAATGTCTGAATGAGAAAGTGACATGATCCTCTTAGACCATCTTAACCCTTGTTCATTCTTCATTACTGATCGAGGAAGGTGAGAAATAAACCACCTAGCCAGTAAAGGTATGCAACACATCAGAGTTCATCGCGCCTTCGTAGTACGAGTGTGAAGAGAGTGCAAGATATCTCCAAGTAAGGTAGGCACTGGATTGCGAGTCGGAAATATGTTGATGGCGTGTACATTTATGAATTGTTCTGGATTAGGGAACAACACTAACCCATATATTAATAAGGCTAAGATCTCCTCAAAAGCATCATAGCTCATAGCATCCAAGAACACTCGAGCTTTCTCCATCAATACTTAGCAAGAATACCCTTAACTCCACTTCTCGTTTCTAGGACAATGTATGGTTTCTTTAAATGTAGGGTTGCAACAACGACTTCAGGTTTAGGCTCTCTCTCTCTCTAAGCATGTGAAGGGTCTCTGATCCAGGATAGGAACACCCAGGAGTTTGGAGAATTACTCCATTGTAGGTACCAGTTGATAGTCGGGGAACAAGAAGCAATGATGTTTAGGATCAAAAAACTGGAATATGATACTCATCATATCTTCATTGAATCCTGAAGTAACTAGATCCAGCAGGTAACCATGTTTCTTGATGAATTGAGAGCTTTCAGAAATTTTAGATACCAATTCCTTAAGCTTATAAGGTATCCCTACAAAGTTGATCCAGATAGTATTCCTACGAGCAGAAGCCATGACCTGCAACAAAGAACAAAGATAAATGCTTTGGTCCTTGAAATGGTTAGTGAAAATGCTATGCTCATGATGTCATGATGTTATGCTCAATCATAAACATGTGGCACACACAAACAAGTCACACAATAGCCCTAGGTTTAGAGGCTTGCATGAGGTTTAAAGGTAAGTACCCTCCCCCTAAAGTTTAGTTGGTTCATCTTGTCCTACAAAAGTAACCAGGTTCTAAAGGATCTCAATATCATTGATCCTTCTCAAGGGTTTTTGTTCAGTATGCAACTGACTTGCCGACCAAAACCTCCCAAGATTAGAATCTCAATAAGCGTAGCATCGAGTATCAACCAACTTCAGTCTTCACCAAAGCCGGTTATCTCACTACTTTCTAAAGGCCAATATGGGTTAACTAGGGTTCTACAAAGTCAGTTAGTGTAATGACAACATATGGCAGCCTCGGGTTATCCCCAACTTACTTAAGGAACATAAGAACCAACCAAGAAGTCACACTAACATAACCACATGATCAACCATATCGGTATACGCCGTACAGTTTCCTTGGTCTATTGCTACTTACCTATGGTACACTAGATCCGGGTTAGGATCTTTCACACAAAATCCCAACAGATAATATAAAGCAAACAAAGCAAACAATTAAGTGATCTAATTCCTAAGGGTACCCATGTTTTACTTAGAACTCCCCAGCAGAGTCGCCAGTTCTGTAACACGGTGGGAGAACTGACTTTTAGTCATGTTACGGATAGCAAGAGTCGCCACCGACTTTTATTTTATCCCTAAGGAAAGGACATAAAAGGACGGGAAAGGCCGGTTTTAAAAGACTTAAGGTCGGGGGGTAGGTTATATAAAGGGAAGGTGTTAGCACCCTTTATATCCATGGTTATCTATGGGCTCTTAGTTACTTAGCTCACTTAATTATTTTTGAAAAGGTGAAGTGTGTGATTAGAAAATATTTCTAAGTACTTTGTAATGATCCTCATATGGATGTATACAAAGTCTTATTTTTTAAAAAATATTTGAAAAGTTGTGAGGTGTGAAAAGTGTTTTAAGTAACTTTAAAGTTCCTACCCTAGACAAAGTCTTTCATGTTCTTTTATTTTCTTTCAAGGGTAAGACTGGCCCTATAATTAAGGAATAGGTAGTCATTACCTTGGATTTATTTAAGGGGCGTAGGGTCATCGCATGGTCAATGAAGGCAACTAGAGGGTGTCAATAGCAATTGGGAGGGACTATCATCTTTTAAACCGAAGGGACAAGATCATTGTAGGTAACATCGTAGGGACTTGATCTTTTAACCGGGGGAGGGACAAGATGATTTTATTTGGTAGAGTTTTGCTTAAGACACCCCCATATTTGAGGGACTTGACCGTTTTTTAAAGGAAACTTAAGAGAGGTAGCCCTAGATCGACTTACGTGTGTGAATGATTTATTTTCAGATATTTATTCTTTTTATTTAATTTTCTAAGTCCAATTTAATTTTCAATTTGATTTTCACACCCTATTTAGTAGCCATAAACAATAATAAAAAAACAAAGGAATTAAAACCTAACTATTACACGACTTTGGGGCAATTACAAAAAGAAATAATAAGAATTTTTTTTTTAAAATATTACAACCCAAGAGCAATTACATAATAATAAACAAAAAGAAAATTCAACAATTAAAAATTAAAACGAAATTAGAATTAATGTTTTGATTAAGAGAATTAGGGTTAAGCAAAAAATTAGGGTTGACTTAAAAATTTGATTTTTATTAAGAAAACTTAGAATTTAGAGAAAAATTAAATTAATTTTGAATTATAAATTTATAGGAGTATATGTACAAATATTTAGTTATTTATATTATAAAAGCAAAATATTAGAAATTAGAATAAGATTATAAAAAAAATGTAGATGAATTTATGATAATATATACAAAATTTTAATTATTTACATTAGTATTAAAAAATGATTAGAAATTTTGATTAGAATAAAATTATTAAGAAAACCTTTTTTAGAAAATATGAACTTAATTATTATGATAAAATATATTCATTTTTTTAAAAGAACAAAACAAAATAAAATAATATTTGGGGAATTTTAATTAAGAAATGTATGTTTTTTAATTTCAATGAATTAGTCTAATTATTATTCTAAAAAAGAAATCAATTAAAAACACTAAAATAAGAAAATATGGAAAAGAATGGAAAATAGCTCAAAAAGAAAGGACCTGGGAATCGAACCCAGGTCCATTACCTCACAAGTCATGACACAAAACAAACTAAGCCAGCGCACGCTGGTGATACCTATGGGAGGCGAAATCATTTTAAGCTTTATTGAATTTTAAAAAAAAAATCCTCCGCGCCAAAACTTCATCTTCTTCCTCTGAATTTGCAGGTTTACCTGCGAATCTTCCTGCGAGGTTACCTGCGTTCAAAACCTACAAAACACATATTACACCAAACACGCATGATTTTGTCAAATTGATCACACAAACATTATCTACATAGTTCATACAGTTCATTTATGGTCTTAGAATTTATTTATAGCCATTAAATTAGAAAACCCTAATTCGAAGGGATGAACCCTAATAATGGCCGATTGCGTTTTAGGTCATGGTTCATCATGAAAACTACCCAGAAAGCTTGCATTCTTCCTTCTAAACACAAAACCACAAACATAATTAGTTATTGATTCATATAATCATGAAATCGAAAAAAATTAAAGAAGTGAAAAGCATGGACTCGGGTATGGCATATGGAGGCGAATTGAATCATGTAAATGATCAAGATAGCTTCAAGAGACATCAAGGTTCATGTCTCAACCTTTTTGAAGATTTTTCAAGTTTGTATGTGCCTCTTTTGTCTTATTTTTCGCCCCCTACGCTTTGGTCATGTTGTGTTCTTATAAGTGAATGATTAAGTCAAATAAAATTGGGCTTTTGATCATGGATTTGAGTTACTTGCTTATGAAGAAATAATCGACCATAAATGTGAAAAAAATCAAATATCCCATTGCCAATCTGGTCTAGCACAAATTTGGAGAGTATCCAATTACCTTAAATGTCACATATTTGATTCTAAAACAAAGATTTGATTTATTATTTGATTTTTCATATATTATTTTCATTAAAATTGAATTTTAATAAATAAAATCCAAAATAATATAAAATTAAATTAAAAAATTAGAATAATTGGTCATTGGGTCGTGCATGACTTTTCTTTGAGATTGGGTTGCAATTTTATGGGCCCATTTGGAAAAATTTGAAGTTTAGGCCTTTTTTGCTTCATACACCCCTTGAAAATTTCCCAACTTTGACAAGGCATAACTCCCTCAATTTTTAGGCTATGAAGGTGTTCTTGGACTTTTTAGAAATCTTAGAGAGTCCACTTTTTGGTCCCGTGTCCATATCATTTACCATTTTAAAATTATGAGCTTTGAAAAAAGTTGATTTTTTGTTGACTTTCAAAAGGACCTATAATGTTTTAGCTCATACCTCCCAAATGAAACATTTTTAGGCTTGGCTGGTGAGACACAAAGTTGTAGAGAATTAAATTTCCTTCAAAATGAGCTTTGTATGGGAAATGTTTGATGAAGTATGTGAAAGTTATGGTTGGTCAAAGTTCAGTTGACTTTTACTATGAAGCCCTAATTTAGAAACTTCTTGATTCTTGGTGATCTGAAATTTTCTTGATGAATCATGATCAACCCTTGATCAAATGATGAATTTTACCTCATATTATTGATGTTGGCAAAAAAATCTTGAAGTTTGACTTTAAGTTGACCATAGTTGACCTCAATTTGACTTTTTCACCAAGCTGACTGATTTTTGAATACTTGAACTTTTGACTGGTCAAACTTATTGGGAAAGCTCTGAAATTTGTCACGGGGATTATTTAAGGTATATGGGATGTTATTAAGCTCACTTGAGGCCTTGGAAGTCCATTTAGCTTGGGAAATTTCAAAACCTGATTCTGGATCCCTTGTTCAGGAGGAGACTTTGTCTTCAATCCTTTTGACCAATTGTGAACCTTGTGAACCTTGAGAGAACTCTTGGGACACATTGATTTGATTGTGGGAGGGAAAATTTTGGGGTACAACAGTATGTTTCGCGTTAGTTGAGAATTCGTGAGAGGAATTATCCTACTCATGATTTGGAGTTGGCAGCTGTGGTTTTTGTCCTAAAGATTTGGAGACATTACTTGCATGGTTCGAGGTTTGAAGTCTATAGTGATCATAAGAGTTTGAAATACCTATTTGATCAGAAATAGTTGAATATGAGGAAGAGGCGTTGGTTAGAATTTCTGAAAGATTATGACTTTAGTTTGAATTATCATCTGGGTAAGGCTAATGTTGTAGCTGATGCTTTAAGTCAGAAGACATTGCACATGTTGGCTATGATGGCTAGAGAGTTGGAGTTGATTGAACAATTCAGAGATATGAGTTTAGTTTGTGAACAGACATTTCATTGTGTGATGTTGGGAATGCTGAAAGTCAATAATGATTTTCTTGACCGTGTTTGGGAAAGTCAGAAGTCGGATGTGAAACGTGTGGACTTGATGGTTAATGATGAACGAGTTGGAACTAATGAATTTCGAGTTGATGAACAGGGAGTCCTGAGATTTCGAGATTGTATATGTATTCTTGATGCGGTTGATTTGAAGAGAATGATTCTTGAAGAAGGGCATAGGAGTGGGTTGAGTATTCATCCAGGAGCGACGAAAATGTATCAGGATTTGAAGAAGATATTTTAGTGGCCTGGTATAAAGTGAGATTTTGCTTAGTTTGTGTACGCGTGTTTGACTTTCCAGAAGTCAAAAGTGGAACATCAGAAACCTGTTGGGTTGATGCAACCGTTGGATATACCCGAGTGGAAATGGGATAGTATATCAATGGATTTTGTTACGGGGTTACCGATTACTCTAAGAGGGCATGATTCCATTTGGGTGATTGTTGATAGGTTGACAAAGTCCGCGCATTTTATTCTGATTGGTATAACTTATTCTTTGCAGAGATTGGCAGAGATATATGTGGGTGTAATTGTGAAGTTACACGGTATACCTTTTAGTATTGTTTCAGATAGAGATATGAGGTTCATTTCGAGGTTTTGGGAGAGTTTGCAAGAGGAATTAGGTTCGAAGTTGAAGTTGAGTTCAACTTATCATCTTTAGACTGATGGACAGACAAAGAGGACGATACAATATTTGGAGGATTTATTGCGGGCTTGTGTGCTTGAACAAGGAGGTTCTTGGGATAGTCACTTGTCGTTGATTGAGCTTACGTATAACAATAGTTATCATTCCAGTATCAGAATGACACTGTTTTAGGCTTTGTATGGTCAAATATGTAGAACACCTCTATGTTGGCATGAGTCGGGTGAGAGTGTTGTACTTGGACCTGATATAGTGCAACAAACTACTGAGGTGGTAAAGTTAATTCGAGATAAGATGAAGACTTCGTAGAGTAGGAAGAAAAGTTACCATGATAAGAGAAGAAAGGATCTTCAGTTTCAAGAAGGAGACCATGTATTTTTTAGGATTACTCTAGTGACTGGTGTTGGAAGAGCTTTGAAGTCTAGGAAACTTACTCCTAAGTTTATTGGGTCATATCAGATTTTGGAAAGAGTTGGAAATGTTGCTTATAGAGTGGCGTTGCCACTAAGATTATCCAATTTGCATGATGTGTTTCACGTGTCACAACTTCGGAAGTATGTTCCGGATCTGTCACATATGATACCAATGGATGAAGTTGAGGTAAGAGATAATCTTAAGGTTAAAGCATTAGCAGAATGAATCGATGATCGGGAGGTAAAGCAGTTGAGAGGCAAGGAGATTGTCCTTGTGCGGGTAGTTTGGGGAGGAGTTGTCGGTGGGCATATGACTTAGGAATTGGAAAGCAGGATGTGAGAGTCGTATCAGAATCCTTTTGCATGAGGTAACTTTTCGAGGAAGAAAACCTTTTAAGTGGGGGAGAGTTGTAATGCCCCAAATTTATTTAAATATTTTATTGAGAATGTGTGTTATGGTGTGTGAAGAATAATATATATTATCGAAATATAATTGTGATTGAAAATTATATTTTTGGTGGATAATTGTATTATTAGATGTTAAATAAAATAAATGGAATAAATAAGAGATAAGGACAAGGTGGTCAATTGGTGAAAGTAGTAAAGGTAAAAGTGGAAGATCATAAGTTGGGTTTTAGGGGTTATGTTGGAAATAAGGGAAAACCATAATCGTATTAGAGAAACTGAAAAGCGATCGTGAAAGGTGTGAAGAGGAGAAGAAGAGGAAAAGGCTTAATCGGGATGAAGAGTTCGCGAATGAGAAGAAATCCTCAACAAAACCTAAGGTAAGGGTGGGATTCTTCCATCTTAAGGGTTTTATAATGGGAATTGGGTAGGTTGAGAATTGGGGATTGAGATTGTTATGGATGGTTGAAGAATTTCGTTGAATTAAGAGTTGTTTGTTGTTGTTGGTGGTGGATTATTGCATGAATTAGAGAATAGAATTGGTAATTGCTAAGAATTCTGGCTGGTTTTGGTGTTTTGGAGAATTGTTTTCGAAGTAGGTTTTGAGAGCAGAGAGCGGCCGGGAAATTTGCAAAATTATAGAGCTCGTTTAGCGAGCTGGAGCTTGCTTTGCGAGCAGAGTTAGGGAGTTTGGCGCTTAGCGAGCTATGACCCTTTCTTAGAGAGCCCTGGAGCGTGAACATTCATTTTTTTAAATTCTGAAAAATTATTTGATGCTTAGTAATGCCTAGGAACTGATGGGGTATAGTTAGAGGTAGTTAAAGATGAGCTATATGTAACGCCCCGATTCGATATTTCCCATTTTTGTTGAGTCTTTTATTTTATTTGAGTGATAATTGTCTCATTTTTGAAATTGATATAATAATATGACATGTTGATGTGTTCATGTGATATGTTGGTATGATATTTGATTTTACCGTTTTGTGAATTTTCGGGTAAAATTGGATAAGAGGGTATTTTAGACATTTACTAATTAGTGATAAGTTAGAATTAGAAGAAATTATATTTTTGTGAGAAAAATGATATTTGGTGGAAAGAATAGTTAGTAAGAGAAATAGAGAGAAAAGAATATAAGTGTGAGAAAGAGAAAGAAAATAGAATAGAAAGGAAATAGAAGAGAAAGAAAGGAAGAGGAGAAAAAGAGGAAAAGCTTGGATTCTTCAAGATTGCTCCTAGGAATCGAAATAATCGGGTAAGGGTGTGAAATATTATTATCTTATCATTGTGTATGATTATGTATGTGTGTAAATAATTGGGTTTTGGTTTTGATGAAGTTTAGAGAAGATGAATAGTTAGGGTTTTAGTGAAAATGTGAGAAATTGGTAGATTAATTGGTTAGAAATCATTATAACCGAAGTATGATAGTTAGTACATGTTGTTGATCATGTTTAGTGGAGTTTGGTTGAGTTTTGGAGTGTTTGGAAATGACTGTACGCAGCTGAGAAATTCTTGAATTCGCTGTTGTCGCTCAGCGAGAGTTCTAGGGATTTCCTCGCTCAGTGAGCGGGAGGGCACTCGGCGAGCCTGTAGGTTTTTGAGGAATTTGTGTTTTTAATCCGTAGCTTTAGTTTCGGTTATCCGTTTTAGGCGTTCTTTATATTGATTCGAAGCTAGAAACGTGTAGAAACTAATGATGCTAAGAAATGTAATTTTCAGCCGACTTTCACCCGAATTTTCTGATAAAACGTAAGTGAGTTAATTATGGAAATGTGGGTTTGATGTGATGTTGTGGTCGTTTGGAAAATGAATACATTGCTTGAATTGAATGTCAATGTATGCTAATTGAATGGGTTGAGTGCATAATTGTGTTGTGAATAATGTATGCATTTTTAAGAATGTTGTGTGTCATTTTGCATGTAAAGCATAATGTATGCATTCTTGTGTTGTTGGATTCTTTGTGAATCCGTTGTAGCATAGCGTGCTCGTGTGGAGTGTGAGCGATGACTACAACACGATCGTGTTCCCATGTGGGGTGTGAGTGATCGGATTGTGTGCCCGTGTGGGGTGTGAGAAATCCATAAACATTGTGTGCCCGTGTGGGGTGTGAGCAATGGGTGATTTATTCACATTGATTATATGCATGTGTGGGGTGTGAGCAATCGGATTGTGTGCCCATGTGGGGTATGAGCAATTCATAAACATTGTGTGCCCATGTGGGGTGTGAGCAATCCATAAACATTGTGTGTCCATGTGGGGTGTGAGCAATGGGTGAACATCGTATGTCCGACAGGGAGTTACTTTAGGTAACGAGCGATGGTTCCAATTAGTTCCTGAGTGAATTTGATGATGATTGAGTCGGTACCGCATATGCATCTGCATAGAGTCGTGTGTCGGTCTCTATGATTTGCATTTATCATCTAAATTGTGAAATGATTTGCATTTCTGCATGGAGATGAAAGTATGTATTGACGAAAACATGCTTATATATATATACATATATATATATATATATATATATATATATATATATATATATATATACACATACATATATATATATATATACATACATATATATACACACACACACACACACACACACATATATATATATATATATATATATATATATATATATATATATATGTATATATACATTGTGGTGTATATGTGTGAATTGTGCATAATGAATGCGCTAGTGTGAATATATATATATATATATATATATATATATATATATATATATATATATATATATATATATATATATATATATATATATATATATATATATATATATTGTGATGTATATATGTGATGAGAAGTGATTGTGGTGAAAACATGTTTTATGTGTATTTTATATGTTGAGATATATAATTATATGCAATGTTATTATGATAATGTTTCTCACCTTTCTGCTGTTTTATGATGCTCTATGATGCATTGCATAGTAGGTTGCTGGAGGTCTTTTGTGAAGCTTGTCTTCATCTTTTTGGTCGGTCGGCTCTGATATGTAGCACCGGTGTCGCTCCCAAAGATTTACATCCCGGTGCAAACACGAACGATCGGCGAAAAGAGAAATGAGGTTGAATTGAATAGAGTCGCCAGCTAGGCATTTTTATCCCGAAGGAAAGGTAATGCTGCATAAACCTGGAAAGAGATGGATAAGACGGTTGCGAACCAGAGAAACTGAGAAAGGGGGTTGGTTACAACCTGGAAAGGTATTAGAACCCAGATTGTTCGTCGTACTCGACGGGATCCACGCTTACAAGATTGTGTTTAAAGGGGTAGGTGTATGTGTTGTCTGTGTGCAAAAGCTAAGGAAAGAAAATACAGGTGTCAGTGCAAAAGGTGTGAATTGCTCAGGAATTGAGGCTTTGGAAAGAATGCTGAAAGAGGGGGATGACAAAGAGACTTTTGTTCGATAACTGCTAAGTTATGCCTACGTATCCTCTTGTGCAATGAGGAAGTCAGAACACTGTAGTTCGACTCAAAGGGACTGAAAAAAAAGAATTGACTATGAACTGCTTGCTTGCCTATGCTCAAGTGTATGACTCGTCTGGCTCGAGTGCTAACTGTCTTGCATTATATGGAAGAAGCAAGTTCTCGTTTATGAATGAGTGTGATGAGAAAATAATCCCGGAGGAGACAATTATTGTTTGTTTTTGTGTTTTTAGTTTTTTATTACTTTTTTATGTTTTGCATAAGTTAATGAGCTTAAGCCTAAATCAAGGGCTTGTAAGCTCATTATATCCTCCCTGGTTAGGGATAATGAGCCCACTTAAGTATGAGATAAGCATCTCAACTTAATTACCATGATGATGTAGGATTAAGATCATTAACCTACTTGTGATTATTTAGATGTTTTTGGATTTTTGTTTAGTGTTAAGTAATGAGTTTAATCTCTAATCACAGATTAGTGAAATCATTACACCATCCTAATAGAAGGATAATAGATGAGAACACTTAAGTTGAGGAAGATACCTCAACTTAATCCATGGTTAGGGACTAAATTCATTATATAACAAGCCTTTATTAAATGGATTTTAATTAAAGGGTGAGATTAAGAAGTGAATATTATGGTTTGTAAGACAACTTTAGGGGGATTTGTCCATTAAACACTAGGGTTAGTCCCTCTTAACCACAAGGAAGAGTTAGAACCCTAATATAAGGCCCAAGTTACAAGATAAAGTTGTCGCTCCCACCAAATGACACCGGGTCAGACGGGGTACAGACGCGAACGGTCGGTGAAAGAGAGGACATGAAGATGAACTGAAAAGAGTCGCCAGCTAGGCATTTTTACCCCAAAGGAAAGGTAATGCTACATAAACCTAGAAAAAGATGGATAAGACGGTTGTGAACCAAAGAAACTGAGAAAGGGGGTTGGTTACAACCTGGGAAGGTATTAGCACCCAGATTGTCCGTCGTACTCGACGGGATCCACGCTTGAAAGTTTGTGTTTAAAGGGGTAGTGTCGGTGCTATCTGTGTGCAAAAGCTAGAAAAGAATGTACAGGTGTCAGTACAAAAGAGAGGTGAAGTGAAATGCTCAGGAATGAGGCTTAAAGAATAATGCTGGAAAAGGGGGGAAGAGACAGAGACTTTTGTTCGATAACTGTTAAGTTATGCCTACGTATCCTCTCGTGCAATGAGGAAGTCAGAACACCGTAGTTCGACTCAAAGAGACTGAAAGATAAATTGACTGATGAACTGCTTGCTCGTCTATGCTCAAGTGTATGACCTGTCTGGCTCAGGTGCTAACTGTCTTGCATTAGACGGAAAAAGCGAGTTCTCGTTTATGAGCGAAAATGATGAGAAAAGAATCCCGAAGGAGACGATTATTGTTTGTTTTTTATGATTTCAATCTTTTATTGCTTTTTGTGTTTGTCATAAGTTAATGAGCTTAAGCCTAAACCAAATATTAGTAAACTCATCACATCATCCCTCTGATTAGGGTTAATGAGAATACCTTAAGTATGAAGTAAGCACCTCAAACTTAATTACCATGATGTAGGATTAAGATCATTAACCTACTTGTGATTATTTAGATGTTTTTTGGAGTTTTTGTTTAGTGTTGAGTAATGAGTTTAAGCCATAATCAAGGATTTAATGAACTCATTACACCATCCTAATAGAAGGATAATAGATGAGAGCATTTAAGCTGAGGAAGATACCTCAACTTAATCCATGATTAGGGATTAACCTCATGACAAAAAAAGCCTTTATTAAAGTGGATTTTAGTTAATGGTAAGGTTAAGAAGTGAATTTTATGGTTTGTAAGACAACTTGAGGGGGACTTGTCCATTAACACTAGGGTTAGTCCTTCTTAACCAATTAAGTAAGAATTAGAACCCTAATGCAAGGCCCAAGTTACAAGCTTATTGTCTTAGTGATTATTAGATGGATTTATTAAGAGGTTTAAACATGTTAAGGGTTTAACACTTAGGATTAAAGTTATACTCTCCATCCTAAGAGAAGGATGCAGGCATACCCTTAATCACAAAGCCTTAAAACCTTAAAAGTTTAGTCTCTGATTATGAGATGAGAAGAGAGACACAAAATAAGACACAAAGGTAAAACTAATGGGGGACTAATCAAAACCCTAATTTTTATCATGCTTGGGTGTTCCTAAGGTTTATGAGGCTTGCAAGAGATCTTCAAGAAGAGCCACCAAGGAAGAAGCAGATGAAAGGAGGAGAAGCAGAAGAAACAAGTCAACTTACTTCACTTAAGAAGATAAGTTGCTTGAAGAAAGAAAGTGGATGGAGAACATGAATAAGCAAGATCACTTTAAGGCAAAAGCAAAATGCAGCAATGAATGCATAAGAGAGATGAGAAGAGATTGTGAGAAGTGAAGGCAAATTCACTTCTCAAAGTACTTACCACCTGAAATGGTTAGCATACAAGAAAGAATGAAATGAAAATGGAATGTATGCAAGGATACAAACCAAAACCAGAAGCATAAACATGATGTTAATGATGCTAAGAGATGATGCAAATGTATGACAAGTGATATGGATGTTCATACAAGAGATGAGAATGCAAATGAAGCATGTAGGATGCATGAAAGCATATGAAAGTTCATGGAATGTAATGAATGCATATCATGGAAAATGGATGAAGAAATGATCAAGCATGATTCTATGTGTCCTAGGATGTCTTAGAAGTCATGTGGATACAAGAAATGTCATGGCAAGTTCTTATATGAATGCTTATGCAAGATGTATACAAATGAAGATGAGAAATTAGGGTTTTAATGCAACATGAGATGCAAAAGTCAAAAACAGAAGCAAATGACAAGATAAAAAATTGAAAATGCAATCAAAGGAACCCTAACCCCATATGATATCACACCCCAAAGGAGGAGACCTAATTCTTAACTTAATGAAAGTTATGATTTTTCTAAGTTATCTAGGGTTTTAAGGTACCTAAAGGGAAAAATATGCAAATCAAATCAAAAATGCAGAAGAAGTTTGTGACAAAATTATGCTAGATACTACATGCTAAATGAAGATCAATGCAAAAAGAATCATTGTCATACCATTCATGGTTAGGCAGAAAAGAATTCTTGAAGTTAGGGTTCAAAAATAAGAATTTTATGAACCCTAAATTCAAGAAAATTATCAAAGATTGTTCAAAACCAAAAAGAAATTTGTATGGATGGTATGAAAATGTTTCTAAATGTCCTAAGATGCAATGTGAATTTTTTTTGGGATTTTTAGAAACCTAAATGATATTTTTTTGGGATTTTTTTGAGATGACTACCTGAGATGAAGCTTTCCAAACTTGAGCTTTATGACCTCTTCCTTTGTGCAAAATGACTCCCTTTGACCTCCTGATGAAGCTTTGATGCTTGGAAGGCCTTGAGAGTGGCTGGTTTATGAGATTACACTTCAACTGGCCAAGAATCGTGTTTTGTCTATGGGTGCTTTGAGGCTATTTTAATGGTTGCGTTGTGGTCAGTGGATGATTTTGAGATGAATAGTGAAATTGGTTTTGAGTTTTAGTGAGTGAGCTGAGAGATTCAAAGGAAAATGCAAGAGGGAGTGATTTTGGTAATGCTGAGTTCTTGGAGGTTTCAGCTTGTGTGTTTTATGAAAAATGATCCTTGAAGCATGCTTGTAAAGTCTGGATTGGGCAGAGAGTGGATGGTGGACTGTGGTGATTGGTATGGGCTTCTTGCCAAAAATTCAAAAGTTTTGTACTTGAGGTATGGGCAATGGTGTAGCTGGCTCATTGGCTTGTCCATGCGCAGCTGAGATCAAGGATGTCCATAGACTTGGATTTGAGACAATTCAGCAAGTGGATGGAAGTTTATGTGTCATTTTGCAAATTCCATGAAGTTTGGCCCTTTTTTAATTTCTTGATGTTCAAGGCATGAAATGATGCAATTCTTTGGGCAATTCTGATTTTTATGCAATGTGTTATGTTTGTATGATGATTAGAATTGTGTTTGAAGTCACAAAATGAATTGGCAAGTGGTTTTGCAAAGAATCCTCTTTGGTGCATGTAACACCCCAAATTTGCCCTCTTAATTTTAAGCATCATATCACATCATATTCATCATACTCATATCATTTCCTCAGCATCTTAGCATGGAAAGATGAAGCATAACATCCTTCATATCCTAGCACCAAGCATATGGTCATCTGTGGAGGTCCTTGAAGCATTTCAAGCCATGACAAGTGTCCCAATGAGTTTGTATAAGTCTTATGGTGATTCTACACTCCATTTACAAGATCAATTTCATTGGCAAAAGCTCAGAAGATTGCATGATCATCAGAGGTTTCAGGACAAGGCAAAGCTCCTATACAAAGCACCCAAATTAGGGTTTGTGATTCAAGCACCATAATCTCACAACTTTGGCCATTTCATTTGGGAAAAGTCTTCTATATGTTAAGAGGATCCTATGTGTCAATTTTCATGAGAAAATTCCAAGTGGAAGTCAGTCAATGCCTCAGTTGCTTGCAGATGAAAGAAAAAGTCAAATGTGCCCTTAAAAAGTCAACTATGCAATTTCAAGGGGTCTAACCCAATTTGTTTGGCCAAGAGGGGTCCTTAAAATGTTATAAGAGGTTTGGAATGATCAAAGTTCAAGAATCATGGAGATTTGAAGGGTTTTGCAAAAACGGTACAAAGTTGGTTTATGGAATTTTCCAAATTTGGCAACTTTTGCCCTAATTTTCAAATGGCCTTAACATGATCAAAAATTATTCAAATGGACCAAAGTCAAACATGAAAGTTGAAGAGTAAGGGCTCCCATTTTCAAAAAGTACAAGTACATTTTCATAGGATTCCTAGAACTCCCTATAGGCTCTTCGAAAATTTGTGCATTCTAGGGCAAATTTCAACTTTTCCTAAAGGCACCAAATGCAAAAGGCTTCAAATCTGAATTGTGTGACTTGATATTGGCCCAATTGTGTTTCAAACTTAAAATGCATCACATTATGACCAATTTGCTCCAAAGAATTGTTCATTTTCGTGCACAACAAGAAAATCACTCAAAAATTGCAAAATTGGCAAAAGTCATGAAACAAGTGTGATGCTTGAATCTAAAGGCCAGGAGTGATTGGATTTGAATCAAGGGTGGGAAATGAATTGCCCAAGTGCTGAGAGGCCCAAGAAAGCATGAGAATAGCATGCTTATCTCACATGTTTCCAATTATGCAAAATCACCCAAAACTCATGATTGATTCGTGCATTTCATTTCATTCTTTCAGCATTGCCTTGTGAGGTCACAAAGAGAACAATTAGGGTTTAGAAAGCCTCAGATCTCTCTCATTCCCTCACTCTCAAACTTCATGCAACTTTGCATTTTCTCAAAAATCTCTTCATTCTCTCACATTCTTCACAAACTTCTTCCACATTCTTGATCAGTGAGTGACATAGATCAAGATTCTACCATTCATTTGAGCTTAAGACACAGAAATCGAAAGGTGCCATTGAGAAGCAACTTTCTCTAAAACCTTAGATCCAACTTGTTTCAAGACCTTAGATGCATTTATTTTGCATCTAGGGAGTAAGAGGAGTGCATTGCTTCCATTCTTTGGTCTTATATCTCATTATACCAAGCTCTTCACCTCAGGTATGGCTCTAAACTTTGTGATCTAAAAATGGAATTAAGTTGTTGCTTTGTGTTATTTGATCTTCACTGATGATTCTGCACTTTTTGGATTGGAAAATGGTGCATCATAACATAAGTTATTTGAGTTCAAAGTTTCATGGTGCATTATGTTTTTCTTCGATCCATTCGATTCATTAGGTTTTAGGTGTTTTTGACCTCATATTTGGAATCAGTGATGTTCAATTAGCCAATTTGCACCTTTTTGTTCATTTTAATGGTGAATTTTTCATGGTTTGGTGTTTCCGGTGCCGGAGCCCTAGCTCCGGTCACCGGAATTTGAATTCTGGTCAGCTAGGGTTTGTACGAAGAAGATGAAGTATTGGCCCTTGGATCCAGCCATCCTAGCGTCCACAGCCTGCCACCTAGCCCTAGCTTCCTTCCGTCTCATGTTATATTTTCTTTTTTCATTTTAATACTTCGTGTGACACACCATATGCTACTTACCATGCGTCTCACCACTCACATCTCTCCAAACCTCCAACTTATTTAATGAAAGAGCAGCAGCATGCATTGGATCAATCCAACGCTTCCTCATTTTTCCAGCCTTTTCCAATTAATTCCACTAATTTCCACCATAAAACACTTATGCCAGCGCAAGCCTTTGGGCCTTCAGTGTGCTATTCTCACCCCCAACCAACCTAAGCCCATTCATTTTCCAGTGCAAACCCTTACTCTTCTCACCTCCCTTCCATTTTCTTTTATTTTCTTTTTCATTTATTTCCATTTTTATTCAACTTCCATTTCAATTATTTTAAAATACTTCCCTTCACATAAAAAATCCCAAAAACATCATGAGTCTCATTTAATGTCTCTTTTATTTTATCATATTTTTATTTTATTTTTTTTCATTTGCCACATGTCTAAATTAATTCATTGTTTCAAGTAACTTCTTTTTAAGTTCATCTTGACCACACTGCCTTGTATAATTTCCATAGACTTCAATATTTTAAGTTTTGATCCCATTCCTTTTGCTTTGGATTCTTAAGGCATTGTAATTTTAATGTGATTTTTCTCTGGATTTTTAGAAACTTATGTCTTGAGTTTTGATCCTGTGACTTGTGATGTAAGTTTGTAACCCCCACTTGTGTTCTTGCCTCCATTTGACCTATTTTGCTTCTGAATCTTTTCAAATCCTTTTGGCTAGTTGATATAACATGTTTGAAGATAATTTGGTCTCAATTGTGGATTTTTTAGATGCTTGGTTGATTTGTTGTGGATTTTATCTTGAACCTTGTCCCATTTTGCTTCCTTTGAACCTTTAGCTCTCATATAAGTCTAGAAGGGCACTTGTGCCAACTTCTTCTTCTCATTTGGGGTTCCTTTGGGGTATGGGTACCTTCCTGGTCCTAGGATAGGGTTTGTGTCTTTGAAGTTTTTGTGTCTTAATTCCTTTTGTGTTCTTTCCTTTCTTAAGTTTGAATTCACTTCTCCCTTACTTCTTTTACTTCCATTTTGGTATTGTTTGGTCTTGTACCTTTATTCTCTTCATCTTGTTGGCTTCTTAAGCCTTTCTTCATCTTATTTTGGTTCTGGTTGTGAGCTTTAAGTCCATGTTTATGCATTTTTGCTTTGCATCTTTCATAAATGTGCATTTGTCTTCATATGTGTTCATGTTGCATCATTTTGTCTTATAAGCTTCACTCCTCATCCCTTTAAGTTGCATTTGCATTATGCATTTGTTCATATCATGTCACTTCTGATTGTGTGATGTTAGCATGTTATCTTGCTCATTTTGTTTCACTTGTATGCATACTAACCTTGCAGGGGCTATGGTAAGTGTGAGGTGTGGGAATTGAGTTCCACATCTCCAATTCTCATCTTCTCTTCTTATTTTTTCATTGAGCTAACTCTTTTCTTGTTGGGCTTAGGCCTTTCTCATCTCTTCTTCTATCTTCTTCTCTTCTTCTTTCCTTCTTCATTAGGATAGAAACCACACTAACCTTAGGACATCCATGCATGTTAACACTTAGGATTCTTTAGTCCCCCTTTAGAATTTTACCTTTGTGATCCTTTTGGTTCTTCTTCTCTTCTCATCTCATAACTCTTAAAAAGCATCTTAATAAGTTTGAAGTGATGTCTTGATCCATAGCCTTATCCCATGAGGTATGCTTGTAGTCTTCCCATCTTGGGATAGTACAAGTTTACTTTGTGATGCACAAGTCTGATCAAGGTATCTTCTTCATTAAAGAAAAGCATAAAAAACACTTCTTCATCTGTAAATACTAAAAGCACTTAATAATTAAACAAGTTAGTGAGCTTAGGCCCTAATCTTTGGTTTAAAGTTTTGGGGATCTTCTCCTTATTTGAGTGTGCTTGTTCTATTATTCCATCTTGGAATGTAGTGACAAGTGCACATTCCATGGAAAAGAGCTTGAGTTCACTTCCTTGTGACACACTCATAAAAGCTTCATAAAAAAAACACAAACAAACAATAAGCGTCTTTCCTTCGGGAATTCTTTTCTCATCTCCTTCGCTCCGTAAGCGAACTTGCTCCTACTTGTCACTTTGCAAGACGGTTACGCACTCGTCGTTCGAGTCTGCAACACCTGAGCAATGGCATAGGCAGTTCAAGCCTTAATTCACAAGCAATTTCCTTGCCACCCCTAGTTAGGGGAACTACTGCGTCTCTGATCCTCATTATCCTGATGAGGTACGTAGGTAGCATGGTAGGGCCCGTTCGAGCACAATCTTTATTTTCCCTACATTTTTCCTTTTCATTTCTTATTCATTTCTTTTCTCAGTTTCTTTTCCAGTCCATTTCTTTTCTTTTGTTGTAGTTTTCATACCCTCACCCTTTGAAACATTTTCTTTGCAAGCGTGGATCCCGTCGGGTACGGCGGACGATCTGGGTGCTAATACCTTCCCAGGTCGTAACCGACTCCCGAACTCAGTCTCTTTGGTTCGTAGGACCCGTGTCCTTCCTCTTCTTTTCTTCTGGTTTGTGCAGCATTACCATTCCCTTTCTTTGGGATAAAAATGCCTGGCTGGCGACTCTAACCTTTTCCGCGCCACTTTTGCGTTTGTACCAGGATGGAAATCCGGGGAGCGACAGCTGGCGACTCTGTTGGGGACTGCACACCAGAGATCTCTGGTTCCCCTGTGAGTCTATCCTAGCGCTTGTGTGTTTCTGTTTCATTGGGTGATGTTTGTTTGTTGTGGCTTGTTGTATGTTATTGTTGTTTATTTACAACTTTATTTACAGTTTTCAGTCTTTTTTTTATGCATCATGTATATATGCTGGACTGTCTGGACTGGTTTTCTGTTTGGTGGGATGGGTGTTACTTGTTCTTGAGAGATGAGCCAAGTACCCGGCTCGAGTGCACCATAGGACATAGAGTGGTTCCACTTTGGCCTCATGAGATCTTGTCATGGGGGTAGTAGTGAGTTCCACACCCAGGTTGCGATTGTCTTGGAAATGTCTTGATTTGGGGATCTTCCTCTCTCATTACATAACCCTGACAGTTATGTGCAGCTGGGGACCGATCATTGAGAACCTTGTGGAAACATCCCTCTTTAGTGATGACAGTGGCAGCCCACATTTTGTGGCAAACCCATTCGCATCCGAGGGCCCACCTGGGGATCACATAGGATGACCTTGTGTCATGGACTCAGCTGAGGCCTCCCTGCGTAGTATATAATGCCAAACCGACTCCCTGATTTGGTCATGAGCCATTTCTCGGAGATGGTGACAGTATTATTGCTATGTGGCTTTGAGAGTCCGTGATGTCTGACCCGGAGCCTATTACCAATGAGATTGGGAAGGGGTTTACAGGTGTGCAGGAACCCGTGGCCTCAACATACACTCATCTATTTAGTGGTCCTTGTTATGATCTGTGGTCCTGTGATTATGATCTTTGGTTCTATGGTTCTATGGTTCTGGAGTTCTGGCTTCTTGTTCTGGATTTCTTGGTACTGTGGTTCTGAGATCTTCTTCAGAGAGTTGTGATTATCAGAGAGTGTGACTCAGTGGACTTTTGGTTTGCCAGTGTTCAGAGGGGCCCTTGTCAGTGTCTAGTTCAGATGGTCCCAGTTGATCATATGCCTGCATTGCATTTCATTTGCATCATTTCTTTGCATTAACTGTTTATGTTTACCATTTTTCAGGTCATTGCTCTTAATCTGGTCCCAGTTCTGGTAATCTTATCTCCATGGCAGAAATAAGAAGAGTTCCAAGGAAAAAGAATGTTCATTATACCTTTCTTCAGCCTGAAGTTAGAAGTGTTCAGAAGTTAGCAGGTCTAATGAATGACCAAGTCTTGGGAAATTTCAAGAAAAGATATAGCCAGATACTGAAGTTTGTGGACAAGCCCACTGCAGACCAGAAGAACAGTTTGCATACCTTGTTGCAATTTTATGATCCTTTGCTGCGTTGCTTTATTTTTCCAGGTTACATCTTAGCTCCAACATTGGAAGAGATCTCCAGCATGCTGAATGTGCCAGTCAGAGAAACATTGCCATTCTATGGGTCTAAGGTTGTGCTTAAAGATGAAGACATAGCCAAGGTTTGTAGGTTGCCAGCTGCTACTGTCAGGAAGGCTCTGCAAGAGAGTGAGGGAAAAGGACTACCTTGGAGTGTGATCATCCCAGAGGCAGAGAGATATGCTACAGAGGCTAAATGGAATGACTTTGGTGTTGTGCTTGCATTGATGGTGTACGGGTCCAGCCTGTTCCCTGGAGAGAAAGAGTTTGTCAGCTTAGAGGTGATCTCAATCTTTGCAAAAGGCAATCCAGTGCCTACTCTATTGGGTGACTTCTACTACAGTGTCCATTACAGAAATGAGAAGGGTAGGGGTGGTCCAGTAGTTTGTTGTGCTCCTTTTTTTGCTGAGTGGTTTGCTAGACAGTTGCCTAAGTCAGGTGCCTTCAAGGATATGAGGGATGAATGGAGATGGTCCAGAAGACTGATGGGGTTGACTGTTGAAGATATTGCCTAGGGATATGACAGAGATCTGCTAGGTAAAGAGTTGATGGTCAGTTGCGGAAGATTTGCTGGAGTGCCTTTGCTGGGAAGGAAAGGTGTCATCAGTTACTATCCAACATTAGCCAGAAAACAATTTGGCTACCCTTTGAAAGATCCTCCTCAGATGGAAGAGTTTGCTGAGTCTTTGTTCTTTCCTGTTGAAGGGAACAAAGAGTTAGTTCAACAAGCAGTCCAAGCTTGGGCTCATAGGATAAGAAAGGGTAAGAAAGACTTCGGCAGAGTTGATCCCAAGACATATCCACCATATGCTGCATGGTTGCAAAGACATGTAGAAGCAGTTCTCATGCCTTTCTCAGTTGAGGCTCCACTTTATCCCAGAGAGGTGCCAAGTCAGAGTAGTATTGTCTCCATTGAAGAGTACAAGAAGCTAGAAGCTCAGCTGCATGAGGTCAGAGTGGAGAATACTGAGATGGTAAGCCTGTACCACCATGCCAACAGGGCCAAGAATGAAGCTGAAGACAAGCTGCAGAAGCTCCAAGCCTCTCTAGAAGCCAAAGAGAAGGACTTTGCTGGCAGAGAAGCACATTTCCACAGGTTGGGTCTGATGGAAGCCAAAAGAGAAGCTTAACGCAAGAAGACTTTAAAGACTCTCAAGGATGCTCGTCAATCCATTTTCTGGTTGCAAGGCCAAAGGGAGGAAGAGCAGAAGAAATTCAGAGAGAAAGAAGAGTTCTTTGAAGTTCAGATGGCCTTCAAGAAGGAGGAGGTGGAGCAAGTCCACACCATTTGGAGGGAAAAGACCCAACAACTAGCACAAAGTCAGTTAGCTCTGGAGAAAGCAAGGAGAGAGATTGAAGAGCTCAAGCTGAGAGCGGGTGTCAAGAAGAGCAGAGCAGAGGTGGAAAATCCTGGGTCTTTAGCTTAGTTGTTTATTTTTTCCATACTACCTACAGACTTGTTGTAGGAGTCTTGCTTTTTATTTCTTTTATCTCTATGTATTGGCTTGTAACCCTTCGGGGAATATTTCTGGTTGTATTCTGACTTTTAGCCGGCAGTGGTTTGTCCATATACAGTATTAATGTGCAAGTTATCATTTTGAATGTGCAAGACTCGTTTGTCTGTTTACTGCTAACGACTGAACACTCATCAAAGAGAAAGATAAACACTGAAAATGACTGTTTGAGAATAGATGCCAGAACTGGGGCATTGCAAATGCTTAAATTTGGGAACATGAACAGTTACATTGCATTGCATATAACTTATTTGTTTGTTTGTTTTGCAGGTAGTGTCTCAGTTACTAACATGTTTTGTGTTTCAGGCACTATAGCTCCCCGTAAAGTTCGGGAACAACCAGTTGCACATAGATATCCAACCAAGATTAACAGAGAGCGAGTCATGGACCAGATGCAAGCTGACTTGGCAGATCTGAGACTGAGAATGGATAACTTTATGACATTGATGGCGGGCATGGGTCAGAACCAAGAGCGTCTGCGGGAGATGATAGAAAATAGTCAACCCAGGAACAACACTGATGCTGCTAATAATCGTACCGGTGCAGGCGCACGTCAGGTTGAAGCTCCTGTAACACAGCCAGGGGTGACAATAATCAATGATGGGTTGAATAATATTCAGATGGATAATCAGGACGAACAGTTCACTCTCCTGGACGAAGCTGAAGGTCAAGGAGCTGAGATGAACAAGAGGTTTGAAGAAATGGCTGAGCAAATCAGAGCTATTCAGTCCCAGAGCTCTTTGGGATTTGACATAACAGATTTGGGCTTGGTTCCTGGGGTCAGGATCCCATACAAGTTCAAAGTACCAACCTTTGAGAAATACAATGGTACTGCATGCCCGAAGACCCATATTCAATCTTTCGTTAGGAGAATTGCTGCTCACACCGACGATGAAAAACTCTGGATGTATTATTTTCAAGACAGCTTGGTTGGAGCTTCTCTGGAATGGTACATGAAGCTTAGTAGAGTCAATATCAAGAGTTAGAAAGACCTAGCAGAAGCTTTTGTGAGACAATATCAATATAATTTGGACATGGCTCCAAACTGCACGCAATTGCAGCACATGGCTCAGACTGCTAAAGAAGGTTTCAAAGAATATGCTCAGAGGTGGCGCCAGCTCGCTGCCAGAGTGCAACCACCGCTGCTTGAGAACGAAATGGCTGACATGTTTATGGGTACTCTGCAGGGTGTGTTTCTTGAAAGATTGGCGTCCAGTTCTGCCACCAAATTCAACGATATTGTTATTGCTGGAGAGAGGGTTGAGACCTTGCTGAAGATGGGAAAGATCCAAGATCCAAGTGCTAGCAGCTCGAATGGAGCGAGGAAAGCTTTCATTGGACCTCCTAGGATAAGAGAGGGTGAGACAAATGTTGTATTTGGCCGAGGCCGGGGCCGTGGTTATAGAAGACCGTATGAGCATGTGGCAGCTGTCACAATTCCTTCTGCTCCTGTGCAACAAATGCAACCTCTTCCGCAACAGCAACATCAACAACAACAACCCCATACCAACTATCAGCAGAGACCATATCAGCCAAGGCAAACTCGCCCGGCTAATAGGGTGATTGAGGCCATCCCTATGACTTATGCTGCTTTCCTTCCAAGACTGCTAGATTTGACCCTGATTCAACTGAGAACTTTGGCATCACCACCTCCTGGAGAGCTTCCAGTTGGTTATGATGTCAATGCACGATGCGCTTTCCACTCTGGAGCACCCGGGCACTCGACTGAGAAGTGCAGGGCTTTGCATCGCCGAATGTTAATTCGAACCCTATTCCGAATCACGGAGGGGCAAGAATCAATGCTGTTGAGGGTGGTAAAGAGTTGAGTCTTGTGTTAAGTATTGAAGAAGTGAAGACTCCTTTGAGGGTAGTGAAAGAGAGACTGTTGAATGGTCAAGTGTTTCCTGGTTGCTGTTTGGATTGTGAAGATTTTTCAAATGCTGAGAATGGATGTGAGAAGCTGAAGAGAGGATTGCAGAGTTTGATTGATGATGGATCCTTACAGTTCAACAAAGTTGGTAATGATGAAGCTGATGATGTGTCAACCATTACTATGTTCTATGATGAAGCTGACATGCCTGTCAGGAGAGATCCTGTTACAATCTATGCTCCTGAGATTAGTCCCGTGACCATCACCGTACCTGGGCCTGTTCCGTACACAGACGATAAAGCCATTCCCTGGCATTATGGATCAGATGTATATGTAGCTGGTCAGAAGATTTAGAGCAAGTCTGTTGCTATGGACCCGACTGTAGAGAATGTGGGAGGAGTTGGAGGTTTCACCAGAAGTGGTTGTTTATTTGCTCCCCCTGTGCTGAGAGGGGATCCTGAGGCTGAGGCTTCATCCAAGGCCAAAGGAAAGCAAGCTGTATCTGATGAATCAACTACTCCTGTTGTTGGGTAGGGTACATTTGAAAAAGAGGTTGAGGAATTCATGCGGATTATCAAAAAGAGTGACTATAAGGTGGTTGATCAGCTGAATCAGACACCTTCCAAGATTTCCATCTTATCACTGCTGATGTGTTCTCCCGCACACAGAGAGGCCTTATTGAAAGTTCTGCAAATGGCCTATGTTCCTTAGGAAATCACTGTTAACCAACTTGAAGTTGTTGTAGGCAGTGTCAATGCAAGCCATGGCTTAGGCTTTACAGACAGAGACCTCATGTCAGAGGGCAGAAACCACAACAAAGCACTACATATCACTATGGAGTGCAAGGGTGTTGTGTTGTCGCATGTTCTTGTAGACACAGGCTCTTCCCGGAATGTGCTTCCGAAGAAGGCACTAATGAAGCTTAATGTTAATGGGATAGTCCTGAGACCAAGTGATCTGATTGTCAAAGCTTTTGATGGTTCGAGAAGATCAGTTTTTAGAGAAGTTGAGCTGCCCGTCAAGATAGGCTCTCAAGTTTTCAAAAGTGTTTTCTACGTCATGGACATTCAGCCGGCGTACAGCTGCCTGTTGGGACGCCCGTGGATACATGCTGCTGGAGTTGTTACTTCAACCCTGCATCAGAAGCTCAAATATGTGGTTGACGGCCAGGTTATCACAGTATGTGGAGAGGAGGACATATTCGTAAGCCACTTGTCGACGTTCAAGTACGTAGAGATGGATGGAGAAATCCATGAGACTTTATGCCAAGCCTTTGAAGTAGTCAATGTCAGCATATTGACTCCTATGGAGAAGAGCAGTGAGAAAGAGGGTACATCCATCCATTCTTATAGAGAAGCAAAAGAGGTTGTTCAATCAATAAGTGCCCAAGGCTGAGGCAAGCTGTTGGAGCTAGAAAAGAAGGATCATAAGTTTGGCTTAGGGTATTAGCCAGGTGGGTCTACTCCAAGTGGTAATGCTATCACATTTACAAGCGCTGGGTTGCTCGACCGCAATCAGATTTGTGCAACAAGCCAAGATGGGGACAGTGACGGTGATTGGGACAACTGGATTCACCTGTGTGCGCCCGGCGAGGAGCTAACAAACTGGTATGCTGAAGACATCATACAAGTCACTTGGCTCTCAGAGTAATTATTTTGTTTCCTTTTATTAGCATACTGCATTGTCAAATCCAGCATTCTGCCTAAGATGCTAGGATCCATTGTATTGGGCCACCATGTTTTGTATTGCATCTTATTTTGCTATGAAATAAAAGGACATTTTCAGACAAACTGTGTTCCCTGTCTTTGTTTTTAAACTTTTCACAAAAAATATAAAAATGGCAATGTGTTTTTCTTTTTTCTTTTTTTGTTTTAGCGTCTCTTTTTCAAAATAAGCAGATTCTGAATAAGCACATCATATGTGCAGTGTTGATCATCCGGATTCCATTGATAACGTTCCTGCTATGACTATGCATGACTTTGACAATCCAGTCTACCAAGCTGATGAAGGGGTTGAGGAAGACTGTGACCTCCCTGAAGAATTGGTCAGATTGTTGAAACAAGAGGAACGGGTTATTCAGCCTCATCAAGAAGAAATTGAGATCATCAACATTGGTAGTGAAGATGTGAAGAAAGAGATTAAAATTGGGGCTAGTCTGCAGGCCGACGTCAAGAAAGAGCTGATCAGTATGCTGAAAGAGTACGTGGATATATTTGCTTTGTCATATCAAGATATGCCAGGGTTAGATACCGACATCGTTGTGCATAAGCTACCTTTGAGAGAGGACTGTCCTCCTATGAAACAGAAATTGAGAAGAACTCGTCCTGACATGGCGATGAAGATTAAAGAGGAGGTTCAGAAGCAATGGGATGTCGGTTTCCTTACTGTAACTAGTTACCCACCTTGGGTAGCTAACATTGTACCTGTACCAAAGAAGGATGACAAGGTCCGGATGTGCGTTGATTACCGGGATTTGACAAGAACAAGCCCAAAAGATGATTTTCCATTGCCACACATTGACGTGTTGGTAGACAATATTGCTCAATTCTCGGTATTTTCCTTCATGGATGGCTTCTCCGGATATAATAAGATAAAGATGGCGCCGGAAGACATGGAGAAGACAACGTTCATTACCCCGTGGGGTACATTTTTCTATAAGGTCATGCCCTTTGGTTTGAAGAACGCCGAGGCAACCTATCAATGGGCGATGGTCACATTGTTCCATGACATGATACACAAGGAGATTGAGTGTTATGTGGACGATATGATTGCAAAGTCCCGAGACGAAGAAGAGCATCTGGTCAATCTGAAGAAGTTGTTTGATAGACTGATTAAGTACAAGCTGAGGTTGAATCCAAACAAGTGCACTTTCGAAGTGCGTTCCGGGAAACTGCTGGGTTTCATTGTTAGTCAAAGAGGAATTGAGGTAGATCCTGCCAAAGTAAAAGCTATTCAAGATATGCCTGCACCGAGAACAGAAAAAGAAGTGTGCGGGTTTTTAGGGAGGTTGAACTACATTTCTCGGTTCATATCTCATCTAACTACCACGTGCGAACCGATATTCAAGTTGCTAAGAAAAGAGAAAACGGTCAGGTGGAACCATGACTGCCAAAGAGCTTTCGACAAAATAAAAGAATATTTGCAGGAGCCTCCAATTCTAATGCCTCCCGTGGAAGGAAGACCTTTAATCATGTACTTGACCGTGCTAGAAGGGTCAATGGGGTGTGTTTTAGGCCAACATGACGAGTCTGGTCGAAAAGTGTACGCTATTTATTACCTTAGCAAAAAGTTTACCGACTGTGAATCCCGATACTCACTGCTCGAGAAAACTTGTTGCGCTTTGGTATGGGCTGCTCGCCGACTGAGGCAGTACATGTTGACTCATTCCACACTGCTCATTTCCAAAATGGATCCTGTCAAGTACATCTTTGAGAAACCAGCGTTAATCGGAAGGGTTGCTAGGTGGCAGATGATTTTAACTGAATACGACATCCAGTATACTTCTCAGAAAGCCATCAAGGGAAGTGTATTGTCGGATTACCTTGCACAACAACCTCTTGAGGATGATTATCAGCCAATGAAGTTTGATTTCCCTGATGAGGACATCTTGTACCTCAAAGCAAACGATTATGAGGAACCACTTCTGGAGGAGGGGCCTGACCCTGAATCCAAATGGAAGCTGATGTTTGATGGGGCCGTCAATATCAATGGACGTGGAGTTGGTGCCGTACTCATTACTCCTGAAGGTGTTCACTTACCCTTCACTGCCAGAATTACTTTTGGTTGCACCAACAATGAAGTGGAATACGAGGCATGTATATTGGGAATACAGGAGGCAATTAATCTTCGGATTAAGAACCTCGATATATTCGGAGATTCAGCCCTCGTCATTAACCAAGTTACCGGCAAGTGGTATACGCATCAAGAGCATCTAATTCCATACAGGGATTATGCTAGAAAACTGTTGACGTTCTTCATGACAGTTAAGCTTCAATACATACCACGTGATGAAAATCAGTTTGTAGACGCATTGGCCACTCTCTCTTCGTCAATCAAAGTCTTGTGTTGGAATTATGTGCCCAGAATTGACATATCCAGGCTTGATGCTCCAGCTCACGCCTTCTCTGTAGACGTCGTGTTTGACGAGAAACCTTGGTACTTTGACATCAAATTATTCCTGGAAAAGCAAGAATACCCGACCGGGGCATCTTCCAATGACAAGAAGACCTTGAGGCGACTTGCTGCTAGCTTTTTCTTGAACATGGATGGGGTTTTGTACAAGAGAAACTTTGACATGGTCTTGCTCAGATGCGTGGATAGACACGAAGCAAGCCTGTTGATGCAGGAAGTCCACGAGGGATCTTTCGGTACCCATGCAGGAGGCATGCTATGGCAAAGAAATTGCTGAGATCAGGGTATTACTGGATGACAATGAATGCAGACTGTTGTTCATTCGCTCGTAAGTGCCACAAGTGCCAAATATATGCAGACAAAGTACATGTTCCTCCAAGCCTGCTCAACGTCATGTCATCACCTTGGCCCTTTTCTAGGTGGGGCATTGACATGATCGGGAAGATAGAGCCAACTGCTTCGAATGGTCATCGCTTCATCTTGGTCACGATTGATTACTTCACCAAATGGGTGGAAGCAACATCTTATGCCAACGTCACTCGTCAAGTGGTGGCAAGATTTCTGAAAAGGGATATCATATGTAGATACGGAGTTCCCGAAAGGATCATTACTGACAATGGTTCTAATCTCAACAACAAGATGATGGCAGACTTGTGTCGGGACTTCAAAATACAACATCACAATTCTTCTCCTTACCGACCAAAGATGAATGGTGCGGTAGAGGCAGCAAACAAGAATATCAAGAAGATCGTGCAGAAAATGGTTGTCACCTACAAAGATTGGCATGAGATGTTACCATTTACGTTGCATGGGTACTAAACGTCAGTCAGGACGTCAACATGGGCAACTCCCTTTTCTCTGGTATATGGTATGGAAGTAGTCCTGCCAGTGGAAGTAGAGATTCCTTCATTGCGTGTGATGATGGATGTAAAGCTGGATAAGGCTGAATGGGTGCGTGCTCGTTATAATGAGCTATGTCTAATTGAGGAAAAGAGATTAGCGGCTATCTGTCATGGTCAGCTTTATCAAAGGAGAATGAAGCGTGCATTCGACCAACGAGTACGTACTCGAGAGTATCAAGTGGGAGAGCTTGTGTTGAAGAGGATTGTTCCTCTAGGTTCAGATCACAGGGGCAAGTGGACCCCGAACTACGAAGGACCATTCATAGTGAAGAAAGTCTTTTCAGGAGGAGCACTGATGCTCACCACTATGGATGGAGATGACTTCTAGTCCCCTGTTAACTCGGACGCAGTTAAAAAATACTTCGCATAAAGAGACCCGCTGGACACAAAAACGGAATTATAGTCCAGGAAAAAAAAGGGCATCCCGGCGAGCTAAAAACAGAATAAAAAGCTCGGGCAAAAGTTAGGGAAATAAATGAAAAAATGTACACCCGTTGAGTTGAAAAGCCACATTGGACAGCTCAGGCAAAAAAGGGTATCCCGGTGGATTGAAAACCTGAGAGGGCGATCCACGCAAAATAAGGGAATAAGCGAACAACTGCGATCCGAGTAATCTGAACCACGACATCGTTTCGTACAACTCGACAATTTCAGAAGGATAGGAAACAGTCCCCTCATCTTCTCAGAAAGCCAAAGCAGAATGGAGAGTCTCGAAGACATGCTGGTCATAGCAGAAATGGAACTCCTTGGAATGCCGTGTCCATTGCCATTAGGATAGTTTCTTTTCTCAATTTTTATAGTGGCTACCTCTTTCCAGGTGGTTGCTTCCTGATGTAAAATCTTTGCCTATTCAGAGGCCATTCAATAAAAAGAATATTCAGTCAAAAAGCTGTGTGTGTATTGTTGTTTGCAAAATATCCTGAATTTTTGGCAAAAATAGCATTGCATTAAAACATGGTGATAATTTTGAAAAAAGTTGACATGCAGGGAAACTGTAACCCTCTTTGAGTGTCAGGTGACGATGGATGAACAGATCATACCATACAAATCCCCGGGGCACACTTGTGTTTTCTTTTGTTGCAGGTTGCAGGATGGCGTCACATTCTCCCAAGCAGTTTTCTTCTTCCCCAGTGAAGTAGCAGTCCATTCTTCCCCAGTGGAGTATGCCCAGCAAGTATCTGAAAGCCTGACATCTCCAGCAGAGATTTTCTCCAGCTAAGCCTTGGCAGCAGCCCAAGCAGTTTTCTTCTTCCCCAGTGAAGTAGCAGTCCATTCTTCCCCAGTGGAGTATGCCCAACAGGTGTCTGAAAGCTTGACATCACCATAGTTGGAATTATCAGAATTCTATCCTCAGCAAGAGTCTTTCTCAGCCAGAGCTTTGAATCAACAGATATTCTCCCCAGCTATGGTACTGTTGATGCATCTTTTCCAGCCAAGTCTGAAGATGATCATGTCCCCACAGAGTTCATATTTGATTTTCGCTCCCGTCAGTGAAATATTCCCCAGCGAAGTTGCCATACTTTTGGGACAAATTGATGATACAGTCAGATATTCATCACCTCGGTCAGAGTTAGGTATCCAGACCTCTTGACTTGTCTTCCCCTACAGAGTTGTAACTCTTGTGGCCAATCAGGCATTTGTCTACCGCTCGCCTGCGTTTCTCAACACCCGTCCGTGTTATCCCTAAGCAGGGTTTTCCCCAGCAATGACATATTACTGCCTTATTGCTGCTCATCCGCATCTTTCAACACTCGTTTGTGTTGGCCTTTTGGTATTGCTCGTTTGCTTTCCCCAGCATTGGTCTATGATTACCTTGCTGCTGCTCGTCTGCAACTTTCCAACACTCGTCTGTGATTGGTATGCCTGATATTTGTGGATACTCGTCTGTATCATCCCCAACATTCGTCTGTGTTATGGTGTTCTAATATATGTTTGAAGCTCGTCTGCTTGTTTGGATACTCGTCTGTATCATCCCCGACACTCGTCTGTGTTTAGCTTATATCTGTGTATGTGTGGATTTGTTGTTTATCCTGGTATTCTTCTGTTGCTAATTCAAATGCTCGTCTGTGTTTGAATTTTTGGTATTCGTCTATATCAGTTACTGATACTCGTCTATATCATTTCTTGAAGCGCTCGTCTGTGTTTCTCAGATCATCGTCTGATACTCGACTGTATCATTGACTTGTGACACTCGTCTGTGTTATCTTGATGGTCATCCAATACCCGTCTGTATTGGAGAGGTTTCAAATCCTGACAGTGGGAATTAATGTCAAAATGGTTACCGGTCCTGGCGTAACAGGTAAATCCGAAGGAGGCTCGTCTGTCTCAAGCAATTATTGTTGTTGCACATGGCTTACAGGTTTGTTCAAAGAAGACTCGGTTGTCTTGTACCATATATCCGCGGATAATATATGAAGAAGGTTCGTCTACCTTGATTGCATGTCTATCCCACAAACCTAAGTGCATTACCTGTCCTGGCGTAACAGGTAAATCTGAAGGAGACTCGTCTGTCTCAGATTATGTTCTTGCAGTGTTTGAGGACTCGTATGTCCAGCTCCTGGCGTCACATGATTGTTTGAAGACTCGTTTGTCTTAGTGTTCTTACTCCAAATATCAGTTTCAACTTGGAAGAAGCTCGTCTGCTTTTTCTCTCTTTCTTATCCCCAGAGCGTCATCTGGTTGGGTTTATTTCCCGGTGTTGCATTCTTCGTTAGAGTGCAAATTTTTGGTCTTCTTGGTATTCAACCACAGTTTATCTCGAATGGTCGATAGCCCGTACTATCGTCCTTTTCAAATTAACTGATGATTGAATAGGGGCAGCTGTAACACCCCAAATTTGCCCTCTTCATTTTAAGCATCATATCACATCATATTCATCATACTTGTCGTACATCGAAAAATACGATCCTAAAAACAAAACAACAGAGCCGCCACCTAATTCTATTTATTCTACAAGAGAAAAGGGAGATATAGATACAACCTAAAAGAAGGATAAGAAATGGTCAACGAAACCAAATTCTAAGTTCGGGAGTCGGTTACGCAAGGGGAAGGTATTAGCACCCCTCACGTCCGTTGTACTCAACGGGAACCTCTTAGCTAATTATGCGATTAAATGTTTGATCTTAAGTTTTTGTCTTCTAAATGATTGTTAATATGTTTGTTCTAAAGTTTTTATTATTATTAAGACGGAGAAAGGATTAAAGTTTTTAAACGGAGAAATAGTTAATTTTTTATTATTGTGCCAGAAAAATAATTAATTTTTTTTTTATTATTATGCTCGCGAAGGATTAAGATCCCCGTGCCTACGTATTCCCTTGTGCAATGGGAAAGTCAGAGCTTCGTAGTTCGTGCTACTACGGTTTGCAATTTTTAATTGAACGATTGTTTGAAATGCATTCTACTGATAAGCGTCGGCTTATACTCGCGGTGGAGGCTGAAGCACTAGCTTGTTCGAGAGATAGAATGATTTAAACAATATTCGTTTTTTAGAAGAAAGTGTTTGACTTTGTTAAGATGTTTTAAACGAAAGGGCGAATGAACACATCGCGTGGGCCTAGCCCATTTGCGGTTCAATCCAGAACGTGCGGAATGCTAGACTCCGGAATTCTGTCTTTCAATAATTAATTATAAAAATGATTTAAATTTGTTGGTATACGAATGATGATTGAACCATCGCGTGAGGCTAGCCCATTTGCGGTTCAATCCAGAACGTGCGGAATGCTAGACTCCGGAGTTCCTTCTTTCGTAATTTAATTTATTAAAGATTTGAATATTTTGATATACGAATAGTGATTGAACCATCGCGTGAGGCTAGCCCATTTGCGGTTCAATCCAGAACGTGCAGAATGCTAGACTCCGGAATTCTGTCTTTCGATAATTAATTATAAAAATGATTTAAATTTGTTGGTATACGAATGGTGATTGAACCATCGCGTGAGGCTAGCCCATTTGCGGTTCAATCCAGAACGTGCGGAATGCTAGACTCCGGAGTTCCTTTTTCGTACGATTAATTAATTAAAATGATTTGAAAGTTTTGACATACGAATGGTGATTGAACCATCGCGTGAGGCTAGCCCATTTGCGGTTCAATCCAGAACGTGCGGAATGCTAGACTCCGGAGCTCTGTTTTCGTAATTAAATTTATTAAGGCGCGCGATAAGTCGTGCAGACGGCGATCACTTGGTGATCGACTTACGTGTGTGCAAAATGTAGGCGCGAATGTTCACTTGGCATTGGACCAAGGAAATTTTTATTCCTAAAATGATTATTATTCATTATTATTATTCATATTGTTAGATATATTTTTTACTTAACAAAATTCGGTCGGAAATGTGAAAACACAAGCGATTATATATATGTCATACGTCATCGTAACGACCCAACAATGAGCAAGGAAAAATAAATATACCATACAAATATAACGATCAAATGTTAATTATCTAAACTAATACAAATTAATAAATTAGTTAACAAGTTGAAAATTTTAACAGTAAAACATTTTTTTGATATTTTTTATAGATATTCTATAATCATTATAATAAATAAATTTAGAAGAAAAACAATTTTTTTTTATTATTTTACTTTCTTAACTTCTACTAAAAAAACTAAAAGAGCCCAAAATGGGCTGGGAAGATGAGGTAGGGTGTTATTATCAACAAATAACAAAGCTGGGCCGGGCAAGGCCCAGGGCGTTAGTTCTATGGGAAAACCGACCGGGTCATGGGTCGACCCGGTTCGGTTGAGTTGATACCTGATAGAAATAAAACGTTAGGGTTTTGGAGCGCCGTTTTCTAACATCGGGAAACGAAAATCAACGAAGAAAACAAAGCAAATGAACAACCAAATCTCTCTCTCCTCACCGTCTTCTCACGCTAAGCTTTTCTCAGAAACGTTCTCTTCTCTCCATTTTCGTTCATATCTATGTCTCTCAAATTTCGCTCATCTCTCTGTCTCTCCATTTTCGCACACAGATCGATGAATACGAACAAGTAAACAAAGGCAACGATGGAAATCAACGCACAAAAACATGGATGAGGCAAAGCGACGAACACAAAATCAAATCCCTAATTGAAAACCCTAAGCTACTCAACACTAACATATTATGAACGACCATGAGGATTATCAAATTTACAACAGAAGAACAAGAAGCGGAGGTAAAACTGAGTGAAATAAAGCTCGCTGAGAAAAAAAAAAGAGTTTCCGGCGAGATTACCGACTGTGAAGTATAACCTTCAAGGTGAGTTGTCTCCTTATTCTTCCTTCTGCGCTTTCAATCGTCGATTTTGACTAACCTCTCAAAATCTTCCTTGTTTTATCGTGCAGTTGCGGTGATGGTAAGTCGTGGAGAAACTCGTCGGTGTTGAAAGGTGGAAGACGAAGGGATGGACCCGAAGACGGCCTTCAATGCGATGTGAGGGTGTTTGAAGACGGTGATAGTCTACTGTGTTTACAGATTCGGTTGGTATTTTTTGTATTTGGAGGGTTTGGTTTCGGTCGATGGTGGAAGGGGTTTGTGTGGTGCGGATGGGGCTTTCTGCGGCGGAAAGGAGCTTAGGAGTTTATACAGGTTGTTATCTCCAAATTCTCTTCTTCTGTTTTTGGTTTTAAGAAGAGGAAATATATCTCTGTCTTGTGTTTCCGCTTTCGAGTTTTTTGAAATTGTTTTGATGTCCTTTTTTTTCGGTTTCCTTTTTCCTCACTAAATCAGTCCCTTCTTATAGTCATATCCCTCCTTTTTTTGAACTGATTTGCTAAACAAATTATAAACCTGTCTTTGTTTGTATCTGATGTTCAGTCACTTTCAAGATGCAGGTCTGAAGAGATTTTTCATATTTTGGTGTTAAAGCTAAAGTGCAGGGTTTTGGTTGACCTACAAGAAGGCCTAATGCATCATGGAATACCTGAAAGAGTGCCCTGCAATTTCCTGCTCTTCTGCATCTGGTCTAAACTTTCCTCTTTTGCAATTCATTTGAAATCACTTTACCTCTGCTCTTGATCAGTATGTTTCCACTTCTACAATAAATTTCACCCTGGCTATAGTAAATTGATCTCAGATTTCAATATGATTCTCTTTGCAGGCTTCTCTATGATCCATTTTGATATATGTTCGGTGTTGTAACCGAGGTGGACTTGTGTTTTGAATTTGGAAACTTGTTGAAGAAGTCTATGATACTCTGATAAAAAGCTATGTTTCTCAAAATGTGATAGTGAACAAATTACTTTTTGTGTTAGAGGAAAATGGCTTGCTTGTTGAATCCCCTCATTTGATTTTGCAGGTTTGACTTGGCATACTTTGGTGATTATCTCGTTTTACTAGTTTGTAGCAACTTGCAGAATTTTAGCTTTGAAAGCTTAGGATGATGGTGTGGTCCCTTTCTAGCCGGTCTGCTATGCTTTTTCTTGCAGCAGGTTTACTTTTTGGGAATTTTGTCTGTTTTAAAAAAATGGTCCCTGCGATTTCTGTTTGCTGTACCTTGCTCTCTCTTGATATTTCTTTGTGATATTTATATGACAATGTATGCTAATGTACTGCTTTTATTGAGTGATGAATTTAGGTTGATTATGTCATGAAATGTTATGTGATAATGTTATGAATAAGTTGGTACATTTTTGAATGGATGAATACGAATATGAACTGATGAATTGAATCTTGGAGTGATTTGAACTTGTTATGGATAGATGTATGTATGAACAAAATTTCATTTGGATATTGGACTCTAATTTGACTTCTATTTTCTTTTGTAGGAGAGAAATTAACATTGGAGTATGGAGTTTGGCATGGAATGACAAGGGAGTTAGGGATGATGGTGGTGTTTGCATTAGGAATTGGTTCATGGATAAATTTGGTCTCTCTTAGGCTTAGACTCAATGTAAAATATATGAATTAGGACCTTTGGAACTTGTATTTTATTTTCAAATTAATTTGAATTTTGCAATCCACTTATTCATTAGTAAACTTGAATTTGTCATCAAATATTGCATTTGGCATGGTCTTGGAATGAGTTTTGACGTGGAATATGTACTTGAGATGTAAGGTTGTTGTGAACTTAGGATGAATTTGAAATTTGAATTGGAATGGAAATAAATAACCTTGAATTGAAACTTGGAATCATGATATGAAATTCGAATTTGGGATTTAGAATTTGGAGTTGAAATTATGACTTAAAATGGATTGAAATTAGATTGAAATTAGAGAAATTGAGTTTGGAATTATAACTTGAAATAGAAGTTGAAATGAAAATAGAATAAATGAAGTTGTAACTCTAAAAAATCTAGAAAGTTTGGATTAAAAAAAAACTTGGAAATTAGATTAAGAAAAAAAACTTGGAATGGAAACTTGAATAAAATTTGGAAACTAAACTCTTGGAAGTTGAAAATGAACTTGGAATAAATGAACGTTCAAGTCGAATAGAAATTTAGGACCAAAATCCACAATAACCAAAACTCCAAATTTTCAAGATTGGTTAGAATACACTCATAACCTTGATCGGAATCCAAAAGAACATCAATCCGAATCTGGCACACAAAAGGAACCTTGTACCAAGCTTAAATGGAAAACAAACATCTTGACTTTGAAGCAAAGAACTGTGTCAAATTTCCACTTGAGTTAGGTGACAAATAGATACCAATTGAATCAACCTCCAATACTCGTTACAAAACCACAATCCTTCCTTGACATTCTTACAGAACCTTAGAATACCTAGTATGCATTTTGGTATGCTTATGATGAGATGAATACATGACATGAAAATTTTAGGGGTAAAATTTGGGGTGTGACAATACTCATATCATTTGCTCATCATCTTAGCATGGAAAGATGAAGCATAGCATCCTTCATATCCTAACATCAAGCATATGGTCATCTGTGGAGGTCCTTGAAGCATTTCAAGCCATGACAAGATTCCCAATGAGTTTGTATAAGTCTTATGGTGAGTCTACAATCCATTTACAAGATCAAGTTCATTGGCAAAAGCTCAGAAGATTGCATGATCATCAGAGGTTTCAGGACAAGGCAAAGCTCCTATACAAAGCACCCAAATTAGGGTTTGTGATTCAAGCACCATAATCTCACAACTTTGGCCATTTAATTTGGGCAAAGTCTTCTATATGTTAAGAGGATCCTATGTGTCAAATTTCATGAGAAAATTCCATGTGGAAGTCAGTCAATGCCTCAGTTGCTTGCAGATGAAGGAAAAAGTCAATTGTGCCCTTAAAAAGTCAACTGTGCAATTTCAAGGGGTCTAACCCAAATTTTTTGGCCAAGAGGGGTCCTTACAATGTTATTAGAGGTTTGGAATGATCAAAGTTCAAGAATCATGGAGATTTGAAGGGTTTTGCAAAAATGGTACAAAGTTGGTTTATGGAATTTTCCAAATTTGGCAACTTTTGCCCTAATTTTCAAATGGCCTTAACATGATCAAAAATTCTTCAAATGGACCAAAGTCAAACATGAAAGTTGAAGAGTAAGGACTCCCATTTTCAAAAAGTACAAGTACATTTTCATAGAATTCCTAGAACTCCCTATAGGCTCTTCGAAAATTTGTGCATTCTAGGGCAAATTTCAACTTTTCCTAAAGGCACCAAATGCAAAAGGCTTCAAATCTGAATTGTGTGACTTGATATTGGCCCAATTGTGTTTCAAACTTAAAATGCATCACATTATGACCAATTTGCTCCAAATAATTGTTCATTTTCGTGCACAACAAGAAAATCACTCAAAAATTACAAAATTGGCAAAAGTCATGAAACAAGTGTGATGCTTGAATCTAAAGGCCAGGAGTGATTGGATTTGAATCAAGGGTGGGAAATGAATTTCCCATGTGCTGAGAGGCCCAAGAAAGAATGAGCATAGAATGCTTATCTCACATGTTGCCAATTATGCAAAATCACCCAAAACTCATGATTGATTCGTGCATTTCATTTCATTCTTTCAGCATTGCCTTGTGAGGTCACAAAGAGAACAATTAGGGTTTAGCAAGCCTCAGATATCTCTCATTCCCTCACTCTCAAACTTCATGCAACTTTGCATTTTCTCAAAAATCTCTTCATTCTCTCACATTCTTCACAAACTTCTTCCACATTCTTGATCAGTGAGTGACATAGATTAAGATTCTACCATTCATTTGAGCTTAAGACACAGAAATAAAAAGGTGCCGTTGAGAAGCAACTTGCTCTGAAACCTTAGATCCAGCTTGTTTCAAGACCTTAAATGCATTTATTTTGCATATAGGGAGTAAGATGAGTGCATTTCTTCCATTCTTTGGTCTTATATCTCATTATACCAAGCTTTTCACCTCAGGTATGGCTATAAACTTTGTGATCTAAAAATGGAATTAAGTTGTTACTTTGTGTTATTTGATCTTCGCTGATGATTCTGAAATTTTTGGATTGGAAAATGGTGCATCATAGCATAAATTATTTGAGTTCAAAGTTTCATGGTGCATTATGTTTTTCTTCAATCCATTCGATTCATTAGGTTTTAGGTGTTTTTGACCTCATATTTGGAATCAGTGATGTTCAATTAGCCAATCTGCACCTTTTTGTTCATTTTAATGGTGAATTGTTCATGGTTTGGTGTTTACGGTGTCGGAGCCCTTGCTCCGGTCACCGGAATTTGAATTCTGGTCAGCTAGGGTTTGTACGAAGAAGATGAAGTATTGGCCCTTGGATCCAGCCATCCTAGCGTCCACAGCCTGCCACCTAGCCCTAGCTTCCTTCCGTATCATGTATATTTTCTTTTTTCATTTTAATACTTCGTGTGACACACCATATGCTACTTACCATGCGTCTCACTACTCACATCTCTCCAAACCTCCACCTCATTTAATGAAAGAGCAGCAACATGCGTTGGATCAATCCAACGCTTCCTCATTTTTCCAACCTTTTCCAATTAATTCCACTAATTTCCACCATAAAACACTTATGCCAGCACAAGCCTTTGGGCCTTCAGTGTGCTATTCGCACCCCCAACCAACCTAAGCCCATTCATTTTCCAGTGCAAACCCTTACTCTTCTCACCTCCCTTCCATTTTCTTTTATTTTCTTTTTCATTTATTTCCATTTTTATTCAGCTTCCATTTCAATTATTTTAAAATAATTCCCTTCATATAAAAAATCCCAAAAAAATCATGAGTCTCATTTAATGTCTCTTTTATTTTATTATATATTTTTTTTTTCATTTGCTACGTGTCTGAATTAATTCATTGTTTCAAGTAACTTCTTTTTAAGTTCATCTTGACCACACTGCCTTGTATAATTTCCATAGACTTCAATATTTTGACTTTTGATCCCATTCTTTTTGCTTTGGATTCTTAAGGAATTTTAACTTTCATGTGATATTTCTATGGATTTTTAGAAACTTATATCTTGAGTTTTGATCCTGTGACTTGTGATGTAAGTTGGTAACCCTCACTTGTGTTCTTGCCTCCATTTGACCTAGTTTGCTTCTGAATCTTTTCAAATCCTTTTGGCTAGTTGATATAACATGTTTGAAGATCATTTGGTCTCAATTGTGGATTTTTTAGATGCTTGGTTGATTTGTTGTGGATTTTATCTTGATCCTTGTCCCATTTTGCTTCCTTTGAACCTTTAGCTCTCATATAAGTCTAGAAGGGCACTTGTGCCAACTTCTTCTTCTCATTTGGGGTTCCTTTGGGGTATGGGTACCTTCCTGGTCCTAGGATAGGGTTTGTGTCTTTGAAGTTTTTGTGTCTTAATTCCTTTTGTGTTCTTTCCTTTCTTAAGTTTGAATTCACTTCTCCCTTACTTCTTTTACTTCCATTTTGGTATTGTTTGGTCTTGTACCTTTCTTCTCTTCATCTTGTTGGCTTCTTAAGCCTTTCTTCATCTTACTTTGGTTCTGGTTGTGAGCTTTAAGTCCATGTTTATGCATTTTTGCTTTGCATTTTTCATAAATGTGCATTTGTCTTCATATGTGTTCATGTTGCATCATTTTGTCTTATAAGCTTCACTCCTCATCCCTTTAAGTTGCATTTGCATTATGAATTTGTTCATATCATTTCACTTATGATTGTGTGATGTTAGCATGTTATCTTGCTCATTTTGTTTCACTTGTATGCATACTAACCTTGCAGGGGCTATGCTAAGTGTGAGGTGTGGGAATTGAGTTCCACATCTCCAATTCTCATCTTCTCTTCTTATTTCTTCATTGAGCTAACTCTTTGCTTGTTGGGCTTAGGACTTTATCATCTCTTATTCTATCTTCTTCTCTTCTTCTTTCCTTCTTCATTAGGATAGAAACCACACTAACCTTAGGACATCCATGCATGTTAACACTTAGGATTCTTTAGTCCCCCTTTAGAATTTTACCTTTGTGATCCTTTTGGTTCTTCTTCTCTTCTCATCTCATAACTAATAAAAATAATCTTAATAAGTTTGAAGTGATGTCTTGATCCATAACCTTATCCCATGAGGTATGCTTGTAGTCTTCCCATCTTGGGATAGTACAAGTTTACTTTGTGATGCACAAGTCTGATCAAGGTATCTTCTTCATTAAAGAAAAGCATAAAAAACACTTCTTCATCTGTAAATACCAAAAGCACTTAATAATTAAACAAGTTAGTGAGCTTAGGCCCTAATCTTTGGTTTCAAGTTTTGGGGATCTTCTCCTTACTTGAGTGTGCTTGTTCTATTATTCCATCTTGGAATGTAGTGACAAGTGCACATTCCATGGAAAAGAGCTTGAGTTCACTTCCTTGTGACACACTCATAAAAGCTTCATAAAAAAAACACAAACAAACAATAAGCGTATTTCCTTCGGGAATTCTTTTCTCATCTCCTTCGCTTCGTACGCGAACTTGCTCCTACTTGTCACTTTGCAAGACGGTTACGCACTCGTCGTCCGAGTCTGCAACACCTAAGCAATGGCATAGGCAGTTCAAGCCTTAATTCACAAGCAATTTCATTGCCACCCCTAGTTAGGGGAACTACGGCGTCTCTGATCCTCATTATCCTGATGAGGTACGTAGGCAGCGGGGTAGGGCCCGTTCGAGCACAATCTTTATTTTCCCTACATTTTTCCTTTTCATTTCTTATTCATTTCTTTTCTCAGTTTCTTTTCCAGTCCATTTCTTTTCTTTTGTTGCAGTTTTCATACCCTCACCCTTTGAAACATTTTCTTTGCAAGCATGGATCCCGTCGGGTACGGCAGACGATCTGGGTGCTAATACCTTCCCAGGTCGTAACCGACTCCCGAACTCAGTCTCTTTGGTTCGTAGGACCCGTGTCCTTCCTCTTCTTTTCTTCTGGTTTGTGCAGCATTACCATTCCCTTTCTTCGGGATAAAAAGCATGGCTGGCGACTCTAACCTTTTCCGCGCCACTTTTGCGTTTGTACCAGGATGGAAATCCGGGGAGCGACAGTGCATTCTTGAAAATTATGTGATTTTTTCCAACTTTGACAAGCCATAACTTGAGTTCCATAATGAATTAGAACTTGTTCTTTTACTTTTTGAAAAGGGAATGAACCAATCTACAACTTTCATGACCAACAATTTTTCATTTGAAGCATATTTGGTTGAGAAAGAGGAGGTTGAAAAACTTTCCCAAAATGGAAAGTTTACATTAAAAGTCATTTCCATTTTTGGCAACTTTTGGTTTAGCTCACTTTTCTTCAATTTTGTGAACTTCCAAGCACTTCAATGATCAAATAAAGATCATATAACTTCAATTTGATGAAAAATCCACTTTGGTTCCATTGTTGGGGGCCTCAGATGCCCTGATTTTGCTCTGACTTGCTCAAGAAGTTACCCCATGAACAAATGACTTCCACAATGAATTTCTTCATCAAACTTGGTACACATGATCCTTATAACATATTGAGACCAATAGAAACAAGAATGACCAAAAAAATTTGGAGTTATGGCCTCTGAAACCAAAACCCTAATTTCAGGTCATCTATGCAGTGAAACCCTAGCTCTGCTTCCATGCTTTCCCAGTTCTTGTGATTCTTTGACTTCCTTGATCTTTAGGGGATATAAAATGATGATTGAACATACATGGACCCTCTTGGAATGATTGGAGGCCTTTGGAGTGGCTCAGATGGATCTTGGATTGCTCAGATCACAAACCCTAGATGCAGATGAACTTGAACTAATGCAATGAAACAAAAATATGCAATATGAGATGATATGCTTAAACTAGTGCAAATATGAAAGATCACAAGCCATGGTGTGAACTTAGTGAGGGAAAATTTGGGGTTGTTACAGCTGCCCCTATTCAAACATGAGTTAGCTGTGTAGGATGTAAGCGCCTGGCTTAACAGACAAACAAGATAACTTGTGGTTGAATACCAAAGACAGTACAAAATTTGCACTCACTTGGGAGGAGAATAAAAAGATATAAATTGTAAAAGAAAGTATAGTATGATTATCAAAATGCGGCCGATGGAGGACGATCATCGAGCAGAGGACGATTGTTGGGGATAAAGCGATGACGGGGACGACCGACATGCTGGGTAAATAAAGAAATCACGATGGGGACGGCCATCAAATAAAATTCTCTGGGGATTAAAATAAAGGCAATGATGGGGACGGCCATCAGGTTTGCAAAGTAAGGTAAACAACGATGGGGACGACCATCGGTTTAAAGAATAAATGAAACATTGATGAGGGACGGTCATCAAAGGTGAAGGACGATCACCTATCAGGGGACGACTGCTCTTATAGGACGAATGTCGGATAGAAAAAGTCGACGATGGGGATGGCCATTGGATAGGCATGATGAAGGACGATCATCAAGAGGTGAAGGACGATCACCTAGCAGGGTACGGCTGCTCTCGGGATTTATCATGACATAGGACGAATGTCAGATAACAAGGTCAACGATGGGGACGACCATCGGATAAAATGATGAAGGACGATCATCAAAAGGTGAAGGACAATCACCTAGCAGGGGACGGCTGCTCTGTTGGGGATAAGGATGAGGGATGGTCATCCAAGGTGAAGGACGATCACCTGGCATGGTACGGCTGCCGAAAGTATCGCGACATAGGACGAATGCCGGATAAAAAAGGGTTCCAATAATGGAGACTCCGCTGGGGAAAGAATGAGGGACGATCATCCATAGGTGAAGGACGATCACCTGGCAGGGTACGGCTGCCGAAAGTATCACGACATAGGACGAACGTCAGATAGAAAAAAGATGTTTTGCTAGTGATTTGCTGGGGAATGGTAAACATGGACGAGTGCTTATGCTTGCTGAAATA